>OX344726.1:58531273-59156273 GCA_947034835.1 Ballota nigra
TTAACAACCTTTGTAATAGTACTAATTCATTAGTGAGACTCTATCTATTAATCTAGAGTTATCCTCAAATTATTCTTCCTTAAACTTTATCCAAAATTTTCTTTCGACAAGAACGTAGTTTCCTTGGTCCATCTTGCCAAGCATCTTATATTTTGATAACTAGTCTATTCTCAAGATTATGCCAAAATCTTAATGTTAAGGTCAATTTTGATCCCTATTTATAGCCCATTATATTTCATCCTTACTCTCGTACTAAATCTTGGATTCTTATTGAACACGGTAAGTGTAATACTTACCTTAAACTTTCTCCTTTGGTACTTCCTATTCCCAAAAATTTTCAACTTCTTAGACACAAGGAGTGAAATCTAAACAACTAGGTATCAAGCAGCGAATAATTGAAAATAGATTAATTTATATAGGTATGATAAAATTTAAAAAAAATCCAACATTTAACACCATGGTATTAATTCAATCACGCAGGGGTGTTCACAGAAATCGGAACATACTGTCATGATCAACAGTACGGTAACGAGCTACGACGATGCATGTTATGGAAAATAATAACACACGATGCAAATATAAGATAAACATATCAGACAGAATAAAATATCCCATGAAATAAAGCACGCGAGACTGTAGTAAGTATATATAATTGGAAAGAGAAAAACGAGTTCTCAAAGTTAAACGGAGAGAAACGGGTCTCCAAAGAAAATCAAAAGATGCGAGATTTTCAAAATATATAAAAATAATATTAAAAGTAGCCAATATATACATAATAAGTCAAACTGTGTAGGCTGCGAGGCTGCTACAAAAGAAATTGCTCGAGCTACCAAAAGGTCAGAGTCTAAGTCAATCCACAAAATATCTTAGTTCGCATCGATAAGGGTCATCCGACTACTACCGGGAGATTATTTCAACAACTACCAAAATTCAAACATGTACATTAGTTGGCAAAAGACCCATGAGGGTGACTAGGTCCTGTCTCGATATCATGCCTGTCAGGGTCCATTTAGGAGATTGATTGGTCCTCATGACCCGTATCCACCATGTCTTAGTCGATGGTTTTTCCTCGACAACTAGATAAGGCATGCCACAAAACTATTTGGGTCTCGAACTTAGACTACTGTATGGTCAAGTAGTTGTGTCTATATGCTATAATTCTCAACCTAAAATAGATCTAAGGTCCGTAGATAGAACACTAAAGAAGAAAATAAAATAGTAATACTATACACGACATAATAATTTTGCTCGCCAGTGAAAACGACGTCACCGAATAGTATAACATGAATAATCAAGTAATTTCACATACATGCGCAGATAGTATGAAATTCAAGCACTTGTCCTCATAAGCTTATGTGTTATTTCTTTCGTTTTCAGTTTTTTTATTTGTAAGGGTTTTGTTATTCGATTTCTCAAAAGCAACACATACCATAAGGTTTTTCCGGTATGCTCGTTGTAGAAAACCTTCCCACTCGTGACATTTAATTTGAAGTTTATAAAATTTGTTTACGTTACTAAGTGAAAATTTTGAAATAAAAAAAAATCATTTGGTCCGAATTTTTGAACATAAGCTCTGATACCACTTGTAACGCCCCGGAATTCAGAAATTTGACCTTTGAGGTCACAACGTCCTAAACCCGAGTCATCACTTAGTGAACCATAAAAATTGAGCCAGAAAATTTCTTAAAAAAGATAAAACAATAAACATAATTATACAGATGCAGCAGAAGAACTTAACATAATACTTATTTGAGAAAACATCAGTTTGTTACTTAATAAAAATCATCATCCCATTATTTAATAAAGAAACATCCCGATGAGTCCTGGGTATGACTCTCGAGGCATTAGTGACAAAAGATTAATAGTAGTATTAAACTAACATATTGTCTAAATCTTGATAAAATTATTTATTAAATTAATAAATGGGAGTGGGAAGCAGTCATCTACGACAGCTCCCGGACCTCAGCATTATAACCTGAAAATGTTTAGAGAGGGGCGTGAGATAAAATCTCAGCGGGTAACCTGTATGCTGTTATACAGATTGTCAGGAGATACAAAATAATAATACCTTTAAGACCTTTAAGATTTTTACCTTTCAGTTGGTTCATTATAATTTTTGGTCATGTGTATTCGTTTACTTTAACATAAAACATATAAACACAGATTTAGAACAAAGCATTCATATGGCCCGAAGACCCATCATTCATATGGCCCAAAGGCCCATCATTCATATGGCCCAAAGGCCCATCAATCATATGGCTCAAAGGTCCATTAATCTCATTTCTTATTCATATTGGGGGCACCGGTGGCATTTCCACAACGTTCTTGTCCCTAAAAACATGGGGGCACTGATACTCTTTCAACCACATCCTTATCCCTATTGGGGGGGCATCGGTAGCAACTCTACCGCATCATTGTCCCTAAAAGATTGGGGGCACTGGTACTCTTTCAACCACATCCTTATCCCTGTTTGGGGGGCACCAGTAGCGACTCCACCGCGTCCTTATCCCTCCATCAGTTTCCCTTACAACTTTCATATAGTTCACATATCACATATCACATATCACATATCACATGCTCACATTGTTATAATCGTATACTCGCATTCACATTCATAAGATTGTTCGTGTCTTTTACTGATATTTATTACGTTTATTTCAGGAAACTAACAACAGTCCATATAACATTCACTAGCTATACAGATAGTGTCACCCACCTGGAAACTTTTAAAGGTAAACCATAACTTCTTGATTTCTTAGAACACGGGTGACCTCCGAGCTTCCGAGCTAACCCCACTTTACCTAACACAGTCAGCTCATTTAGTCGTCGTTCATTCTTTTAGTTTATTACTCAACTTCGTATCATACTTAGGGCTTTTCGATAATAGGAGAATATTTATTTCATTAGAACATCCCTAGGGTTATTGTTTAAGTTCAACTAGGACGTTGAAACTCGTTTATTCGGATAGTAAGGTTACTCTAATTCAAAACGGGTCCACAGGCTGGGGTTTTGGGTCTTTCGGATTCGTTCAACACTCAAAAACATTCTTGGACAAGTAAACACAAATCATTTATATACCTAAAACATGCATGTTTATAAAAGTATCACTTATTCCTTCTTTCTAGTGCTACTTATTTAACAAAAGACATACATACATTTATTAACTGAAAAAGATATTTATACTTACTAGAAAACTATGAACTTTAAGTATGTTATATATCTAATGACATGGAACAAATTTTATTAAGGGAACCAAGTCATTTGAGCTACGGAAATAGGGTACATTTGCATTTGAAAATAGAACAACAAGACATTCGTCAAAACAGTGTACATTCAAGTCTAAAAATCATATCTCACAGTAAGTGCATTCAAAAATCATTAAATTAGAATATGTTATAGGGAACTTAATACATAACATTTTTCATTTAGAAACCTATGTCATTTGAATTATGAAACATTACCAGATATTTGATGGAAAACGAGTTTATAACATAGTTTATCATACAGTACATATTTTACTTAAAAAATCCATAACTTATTGTAAACTTAATAAAAATTAACCAAGTATTTTACATAGAATTTCAAACTTAGTGGAGAACATCTCTAAATTTTTCTAAAATTTTTAAACACTTATAAAAGGGCAAAAATGAATTTTTGGAAACAATGAATCAATATCAGTTAAGTATTTACCATATAATATTCAAACAGACATATCTCTAAATCCTTTTAATTAAACTCTATGATTTTTGGATATATCTTAAAAAACAATAAGGAGAACATCCCCAAATTTTTCAATAATTTTATCAATAATGGAAATAGGCTAAAAGGTTAGATAGAGTCGTTGCTCCCAGTTTCACACGGTTTCAGACACACAAATTTCCATAAATATATTCTCCCTCAATATAAATCAGATGACCAGGAATTTTTCATGAATTTTCAAGAGTTATGAGATGGGATGGGACATAGGATTAGGGTAGGCTTTAGCATATCATTACATGTACTTCTACTTATTATGGCTGGAAAAAAAAGTCAATGGTGCAGGTTTTTACTGTTTTGGGGCTGTCATTTATGGTAGTCCGGATTCTAGAAGCGATTTTGGTTTCGACAGTGTATTTTTTATATTTTTTGGTTCGGCTTTTGGTTTCAAAATTTAATTCAAACATACCGTTAAATTCGTATAATTTTTGTGGTTCATATAAATGTTCTTATTTATCATTTTGAATTTATTAAATTTTTATTATAAAAAAGTCAAATTGTTTTACGGATAAAACTCAAAAGGTGCTAGTAGGGTTTTTCGGCTCGAATGCTCGTCTGTCCTGAAAAATTAGAAACTTGAACACACATATATTTAAATCAAACATTTCATGTAAACACAATAAAATAAATCATGAAACTCCTAATTTGGTTTCGGGTCGTTACACACGCTCTGTTCTAGTTTGGGATTTAAAACCGGGGTTTCAAATCTCAAACTCAATCCATACCTATAAACTTATTATTACTTTTCACATAATTAAATACAATTACATCATCACTTTTTTATCATCCCCTCAATCTCTCTCCTACTTTTCTCTTACACAATATAATAAAATAATACAACATCTATCACTAAAAATTATTGATTTGACACAAAGTAAAATCTCACCCTACTAAAATCCCAAAACAAACATAAACTTATATTATTCATCAAGATTTTCATATCCTAAGATTTCAAAGCAATTACTTCCCCCGCACACCTAAATCCCAAAACAAACATACCTTAAAAGAATCAAGAAATTCAAGAACATAAACTATCTATGAAAGTATTTGAATCAAATATGGAAAATAAATCTAATAAATCTGGGATTTAGGTCTAAATATAACAATGAATTCAAGAAACAAAAGAAAAATCCGAACCGTGCAAAGAAATTAATCATTCTAACGGATCTGTATGATAAAATCTCGTTTACAAACTTTAAATTCTTGCCAAACTCTCAAAATCACGTCTCAAGCCTTTTCCCCCTTGAAAATTGAGTCTAGATATGTAAAAATAGGTTTGAGACGGGTATTTATACGATATGGGCTAAAAAAGATCAGAGCGCTCGAGTTGGGCCTTTGCTCGAGTGTCTCGTGCTTGAGCAAGGCTAGGTCGAGCGCTTCTTGTCACAGAAGTCCCAGGGGGCTCGAGCTCTAGAGGCGCTCGAGTGCTTTCCGGTCGAGTGCTTTTCGGCTGTTGTACACTTGTTCGAAAAACCTTCATATCTTCTCAACCGAGAGTCTATTTTGGTCGATTCAAAGTCCTACGAACTCCTTTTTTCGCCCTTTTTCCTAATATGAACACTAAAGAAGCAAATTGATGAGTTTATGAAAATGTTACTCAAATAACTCTAAATACTCAACAAAAGTGCTCAAAATGTGGACTAATCGGGCTACTAAACATCACAATTTCACGTCTAATCAGGCGACCTGGTCCTTCTCATACCAGAGCAAGGTCTGGCCCAATAGAGGCTCTAAGGTAGGCAAAAGGTTCGGGATGAGCCGCCTAATGAGGCAGACAGTGCTCAAGCCCATAAAGAAAAGGGCAAGGCGAAGCAGCTCGACGTGCCCGCCAGCCATGGGGAATCCACCCCAAGCCAAGCAGTAGGGGCCAGCCTTGGGACCACATGTCAAAGCGTGCTAGATAGACTTGGTCGACCAGATCGTAATCGAGATAAAGCTCGACCTAGAGCTGATGTAGGTCAACCATGCCAGAATCCAGCTCGCCAGTCTATTTACGAGAGGCTGACCAGGTCGGCTTTTGGTCACCTAGGTCCAGATGGGGCAAGGAACTCTAGAAAACCAGCCCATGAGATTCTCCCTCCGAGCGAAGGACTGCGGCGAACTGATGGTCAGGCACCGTTGTTCGTCGAATAGCCTCCAAGTCAAGGTGGATCTCTGGACGAGCTGGTGTCCATGAGGAAGGCTATAGAGAGCATGCATGGTCAGCTGGACCTGCAAAGGGACCTTGGGGCAACTACCCTTCCTTCCTCTCCATTATCTACCATCATTCTGAAGGCCCCGATTCAGAAGAAGATTCAGTTCCCCGCCAGTATCCAATATGAGGGAACGGCGAATCCCCGGATTCATTGACCAAGTATTCCGACTACATGATCTCCATGGGAGCTAGTGACGTTGTCCAATGTCGAAATTTTTCCCTGATCCTCGGGGATCATGTGCATAAATAGCAAATAAAGATAATTTTATTAAAAGAAAAAAGAAAAAAAGATAGGAGGTCCCACACCCTGGGGCAAGGTACGAAACAAATGTAAGAAGTAGTATGAGTCTCGTTATAAACCTCGCCGCAAAACCCCTCTTGGGGTGAAAACGAACGAATGTACAAGAAACCCTATAAAACTTCTAATCTATAATGCAAAACTAAGGTGGCTCGCCACGCTTAAGCCAATCCACTACACTGTCCAGCTCATTCTGAGCATCCATCCTGAACTTAATGGTATTTACCGCCTCGCTTTGTGCACGATTATAGTTTTTCCTCAAGTTGTAGGTACTAGTTACAATATCCTATTTTTTAGTCTACTTTTTCTTTTTAGCACTTTTCTTGGCCTGGGTCTCTCATTGCTCCGTAGTCCCATCTTCCCCAGTAATGGATTCTGAGGTAATTTGCAACTCCCCAGCTTCACTAACCCCAACTTCATTAGCTCCATCCAATAGGTCAAGAGAATTCTTGGATGGATCCTCCATATGTATGTCCTCATTATCTTGAACATCTCCCCAATTTCTTCCTTGTAATACTGAGAATGTATTAGACGAGGAAAGTGACGGATTGTATGAAACTATAGGTAAATTTACCCGTGTGGGAGAAGTTCCAGCAATAGGAGTAGGCGTACCCACCTTGCTAGAAAGTACACCCCCATCGTGTGTGTTAATGGCAGGAGGAGGTTGTTCAGCATCCACACCTGCTGATTTAGGAGATACACCTTCTGCAGCTGCACATCAAGAATGAACAGATACACCAACAGACTGAGGAAATACACCCACCTCCTCAATTTGAGAGTAGTTTAGTTCTAACTCCAACCCAACCGCTATGGGACTACCGACAACATATAAAGCAAGATTATCAACAGGAGAACTCATCTTACCCTCTTCAGTCGTCACATCTCGAGGACTTCCTCCCTAAAGTGGATCAACTTCCGCCTGTTTCAAAACATTATTTGTACTATGAACATTAGGAGCACAATCCCTCTGCCCCTTCGCTCGACAAAAAAAACTATGCCCCACAATTTTACAATGGGAGCAGTAGAGTGGAGGATTCTCGAGCTTAATATAAGCTAAAGAACACTGTCCACCATACCTTTGTGTGGAATAGGCATTCGAAAATCAACATCAACAAGAATTCGTGCATAATGGCCCATTCTACCAGAAGCCGTCTTAGCATCAACTTTAATTGGGGTACCCGAGGCTGAAGCAATTCCCAATAACAACTTAGTATCCCAAAACTCAAAAGGGAGCTCAAACATCCGAACCCATACTTGAGTCGTACGGGATGCGACTTTGTACGGATTGAAGTCCATCACCCCTCATTGCAAGCGGAGAGTTCCGGGAGTTAAATTCCAATTTCGACAGCGGGAAATCTTTTCACGATTGGCTGAAGAGGCAAACTGAAAGAGGAAGTATCCTCTGCCTAGAGGAACCGGGGACACGCCTAGACCCCACAACTGAGAGAGGTGCTTGGAAAGCAGTCTTTTCTCTCACGGCTTATCCCCATGAGAAAGGAGAATTCTCCCTATTAAACCACGACTACATTCTGTGACCCGGTGGCGGTAGCTTGCATCATCAATGGAGATTAAAATCGAGTCCCCCTTCAATATTGGAACTGGAATGTCCGAAACAAAAGGTGGGGATTTTGTATCTGTGACAGCCGCTGCAAAGGATGGCTGAGCGGAAGTTTCACCCCCTTGGGAGGGCATCACGATAGGAGGATGGGGCATTCCATCGCTGGACGTGGGAAGCGGAGAGAACTCATCGGTGACTGGGACCGAAGGATGTTGCGTGAAGATCGCACCAGTCAAAGCCCCAGCAGCCATAGGGTCCATCGTGATCTTAGATTTAGGCGGACAGGAAATAAATTTCTCCCCAGAAACAAATACATCCGTAATCCCCTGTTTAGAAATAAATTTCTCCCTGTAGGCAAGAGAATCCTAAAATTCTCGTTGCGGTGTTAGATTTGCACCGTCTATCGCTGCTGGAGGCATCAGAGTGTCAGAGTGAAGAATGGTGGTGGCGCCACCATTGATTAGGGCTGGAGAATCCCTAATTTGTGATTGGGCCAAAATAAATAACCCATAGGCCCAACTAGGTTGATGTACGTTGAAGCATCCACCGATGGGTGGAAGGAGATGATGATTATCATGGGTAATTTCTGGGAAGAGCCATGAATCAGCCATCTATATTGGTTTTTACCAAAGAAGAAATGTCACCCTAGAGAGAAAAAAGGCTAGAGAGAGAAATATTTTTTTCCCAATTTTGTGTAAACTATCAGCGGCTTTCATTCATTCATTTGTTCAACTGTGCAAAGAATTCGTATCCTACTTCTCCATGGCCGGGTCCTATCTATCTCATAAACATCGGTTATCCGACCTAAAATAAGCTGATGATGAGTCGGACCGATCATACTTGGAAAGAATTGACAAGGTCTTGTTAGAAGGGGAATCGGTGAGAGAGAACACCAAAATTGTGGCTGTCCTGGCAGGATTAAAGAAGGGCACGGAACTCTGGAAAGAAGTACACCTCAAGTGCCCAAAAATTTATGCTGAATTCCACAACCGGGAGGGAATTTTTGTTTCCATGCACGAAGCACTGCAAAAAGACATGGGAGACAAAAATGACCAGAAAGAAAACTCGAAAAAGCCTGGAGGAAGCGGATATCGGGTCCCCAAGAATATGAGAGCTTTCAATGAGGGGACGGAGCTGAAAGATAAGCTCAACCAACTGCTGACCGTATCGATCGCTACGGTATACAACAATGTGAAGAAGAAGGAACTGCTCACCCCACCAAGGAAGATCCGCCAGGATACTAGCAAGTTAAACCTGAATAAGTACTGTGCCTATCATCAAAATGTGGGGCACTTTACTTGTGAGTGTCGAGACTTGCATAAGCAACTCCGACAATTTTATGAGGAGGGTAATTTGTTATACTTCGTGAAAAGGCAGCCTGGCAAGAAACTCCGGGCGAATAACCTCAACAGCTCTGATGAGGATGAAGACGAACAACCCCTCAAGAGCAATAAAAGAGGACGAACTACTACAGCTGCTGCAGCTGGACCACCCGGGGAGATATTGATGATGAAGTCGTCAGGGCCCGTAGAGGGCTGCTCAGATGGGCGAGCTCCAATTTCGAAGAGAAAGGGGATAGTTGAGCTACGTGCCATAGCTCAAGTTCAACAAATAGGGGTCAACTCATCAATTCAACACACTCCGGAGTTGACCTTCGCCGAAAAGGACCTAGAAGGAATCTTGACACCCCATAATGATTCTCTCGTTATATGTGCCAACATAATGGGGACCAAAGTGCATCGCCAATTAATTGATACTGGAGCCTATACCAACATCATCTTCAAGCGTACACTCGACAAACTGGGAGATAATACGAGCTACATTGAAGACTGAAATCATCGAATTCTAGGCTTCAGTGATGCTGTAACTGTCCACTTGGGATGATTAGGTTGTCTGTAGAGCTTGTATCGACCAAGGAGCCCGATAGAAGAATAACTATAATGGTAGAGTTTCTGATTGTAGATCAGCAATCTACCTATAACGGGTTCCTCGACTGACCCTTTCTAAATGAATTTAAAGCTAAAGTTTCAACCTACTATTACTGTGTAAATTTTCCCACTTCTAAAGGAGTTGGTTCGATGAAGGGAGACTAGAAAAAAGCATGAGAATGTCTCCTTCAGCTTCAATCAAGTGAAAAGAGGGACTCAATGTTGGAAGCATCCACCAGCTACCCCGCAAATGAACCCACCGTCTTAGATGACATCCTGGAACCCCAGGATGACCAAATGGAGGTAGACTAACAACTCCTACCCTCAGGCGAACTACTCTTTCCCGGTGGTGAACAACTTCTACCAATGGGGGAACAGTCGATGAGTGTGGATGAGCTACCCTTGAATTCTGGCTTGGAGGGCCCTATCCCGGCGAACAACCTTGACCCAAAGCCAGCTGAAGATTTCGAACTCTGCCTAGTAGTCGACCCGATGGACATCGAGGATGTGTTAAACCTTGAGGGACCAATATTGATCCATGATGGAAAGGACAAAAACGGTGAGCAACTCCAGTCGAAGAGTTGGAAGCCCTCAAAGTTAATCCTGATCGTGATGATCTTGAACTCTACATTTGGTCCGAGCTCCCTGAGCCATACAGGACCTGAATGAGTGAGTTCCTCAAGACAAACCTTGATGTCTTCGCATGGTCGCAAGCAGACATGGTGGGGATCGATCCAAAAGATGTTTGTCACGGGTTGAACATACACCCGGCCAGAGACCAGTCTATTAGAAAAGAAGAAATACGGGCCGGATAAATACCAAGCACTCAATGAGGAAGTGAAAAAGTTGCTCGACAATAACCTGATCCGGCAGGCGTTGTATCCTCAATGGGTGGCAAACACGGTTCTGGTGCAGAAGCCAAATGGAACCTGGTGGCTCTGCATAGACTTTACTGATCTGAATGCAGCCTGCCCAAAATATATTTTTTCCCTTCCGCACATCGATCAACCGGTGGACAGCACAACCGTGCACAAAATGTTCACATTCATGGATGCTTTTGTCAGCTACCACCAGATTCCAATACACCCTGATGATCAAGAAGATACGACATTCTATACAAATAAAAACCTACTCTGTTGGAAGAGGATATCTTTCGGATTAATCAATACAGGGGCAACTTACCAAAGGCTCGTGAACAAAATGTTCGATGAACACATTGGGGAGACGATGGAGGTGTATGTTGATAACATAGTCATGAAAATCCCTAAAAAGGAAGACCACCTCCACCACCACTCCCAGTTTGACATCCTCCGAAGATACAACATGAAGCTGAACCCAAAGAAAAGCAGCTTCGAAGTTCTTTCGGGAAAGCTTCTGGGCCATCTGGTCAGCAAACGAGGAATCGAAGCTAACCCCGTGAAAGTTAAAGCTATCGTGGATATACAACCACCTCATTCCGAAAAAGAAGTACAAAGGTTAACTGGATGCCTAGCTGCCTTAAACAGGTTCATATCCCGGTTGGGAGACAAGTGTCGTCCATTATTTGAAGCCATCAAGAAAGGCAGGTTTACATGGACGAGCAGCTGCCGGAATGCTTTTGACAAGCTGAAAAACTACCTGGGAGATGTGAAGATCCTATGAAAACCCATCCCAGGAGAAAAATTATACCTATATCTAGCAGCATCGGAGGTGGCTATCAGCTTTGTTCTAGTGCGGGCAGATTGAGGGTTTCATCAGCCAATCTACTATGTCAGCCAAGCTCTACATGAAGTTGAAGTGAAATATTCACCAACTGAGAAGCTGGCATATGCACTTGTCATGAGTGTCAGAAAGTTAAGACCGTACTTCTTCGATCATCAAGTTGAAGTTCTAACAACTTTCCCACTCAGACAAATCTTACATCGACCAGACACAGTTGGCCGCCTATTGAAATGGTCCATAGAGATTAGCCAATTCGAAGTGACTTATGCTCCTCGAACAACGATCAAGGGTTAGGCACTAGCCGACTTCACAGTCGAACTAACCTTTCCCCAAGATCCGATGAGAGGGCTGGATCACCCCTGGTATCTTTATGTTGACGGTTCATCTACAAATATGGCTTCGGTGGCAGGAGTAGTTCTCATCAGCCTCGACAGACAAGTATTTACCTCAGCAGTCAAATTTGAATTCATGGCCACAAACAACGAAGCTGAGTGAGAAGCCCTCATTGCATGACTCCACTTATCACTTGTTGTTGGAGTCAGACGACTCCACGTCTTTGGAGATTCTCAGCTTATAGTAAACTAAGTTCGAGGTGAATACTTGGCCAAAGATGAACACATGATGAAGTATAAAAAATAGTTGCTCACCTGGTGTCAATGCTAGATCAAGTATACATTGAACAAGTACCCCGGGCGAGCAACACCCAAGTTGATGCTCTAGCTCGACTGGCCACCAGTGAAGGTCCAGCCGAGTTAACGGACATTATTATCACCAGAAGGGTCAATCCATCAACTTCAGATTATCAAGTCAATCAAGTGGGCGAACTACTTGATGATGATGATTGGCGAACTCCTTTAGCCAAATACTTGAAAGATGGTGAAACAAAACGAGCAGTCAGGTATACCCTGATGGGCGAGCAGCTTTACAAAAGAGGCTTTTCAATCCCACTTCTCAAGTGTTTGTCTATGGAGCAGGGACGAGCTACTTAGGAAGAAATACATTCAAGCGTCTGTGGAAACCATGCTGGAGCTCTAGCCTATAAAACAATAAGTCAAGGCTATTATTGTCCAACTCTATGTCAAGATGCTATTCAAATGGAAAGAGCCTGTCATCGATGTCAAAAAAATTCCCCGAGCATGCACGCTCTAGCATAAGAGCTCGTTTCCATTTTCAGTCCTTAGCCATTTGCAAAATGGGGAATAGACATCATTGGACCCTTCCCACCTGGAAAGGATAATGTATGATTCACTGTTGTAGCAGTTCATTACTATACTAAATGGGCAGAAGCAGAAGCCTTAGTCAAAGTTACACAAGAAAAAATGACCAGCTTCATATGGAAGAACATTATCTAACGATTTGGAGTTCTCCAAACAATTGTTACAGATAATGGTCCTCAATTCGATGGGAAGGGACTAAGGGACTTCTACACCAAGTGGGAGATCAAGAAATATTTTTCGACCCCTTATCATCCACATTCAAATGGTCAAGTTGAAGCCGTCAAAAAAATAATCAAACATATTTTGAAGATACGTTTGATGAAAAGTAAAGGAAATTGGTCTTTGGAGCTCCCGGGGGTTTTATGGGCATACATAGTTTCTCCCAGGTCTAGCACCATAGAAACACCATTCGCACTGGCATTCGGAACAGAAGCCGTCATCCCAATTGAGCTAGAGATCAAGACAGTTAGAACAACCAACTTTGATGAAGAGGCGAATAACTCTGCCTTATCAATCGAACTGGATTTGCTCGAGGAAAAAAGAATAATGGTCGAGCTGAAGAATGTAACATACAAACAACGGGCAGAGCATTACTACAATTCCCATGTCAAGCTAAGGGAGTTCAAAGTTGGCGACCTCGTTCTAAGAAAGAAGCTCGCCCCCACCTCCAGGTGTATTTAGACCGACTTAGGAGGGCCCGTACAGGGTAACAGATAGGTTACCAATGGTGTTTATGATATAGAAGACATGAAAGGCAACTTGACACAATACTCCTGGAATGTTGTTCAATTGAAGATATATTACCACTAAGGCGAGCTACTTTGACGAAGGGGCGAGCTAGAATTTCATATGTGCAAGTAAGACCTAAAAACTTGCCTAATTTTTTGAAATTTTTATCAAGTGTTAGAGGTCGAACAAGATTGGCTGGTCGAACTTGTAACGCCCCAAAATTCATAAAGTTGACATTTGAGGTCACAACGTCCTAAACCCGAGTCATCACTTAGTGAACCTTAAAAACTAAGCCAGAAGATTTCTTATAAAAGATAAAACAATAAACATGATTATATAGATGCAGTGGAATAAACAATAAAACAATAAACATGATTATTAAAACAATAAACATGATTAACATAATACTTATTTGAGAAAACACCAGTTTGTTACTTAATAAAAATCATCATCCCATTACTGATAAGGAACATCCAGATGAGTCCTGGGTATGACTCTCGAGGCATTAGTGACTAAAGATTAACAGTAGTATTAAAATAGCATATTGTCTCAATCTTGATAAAATCAATTTATTTAATTAATAAGCGGGAGTGGGAAGCAATCATCTACGCCAGCTCCCAGACCTCAACATCATAACCTGAAAATGTTTAGAGATGGGCGGGAGATAAAATCTCAGTCGGTAACCTGTATGATTGTCAGGAAATCCAAAATAATAATACCTTTAAGATTTTCACCTTTCAGTTGGTTCATTATAATTCTTGGTCATGGGTATTCGATTTCTTTAACATAAAACTTATAAATACAGATTTAGAACAAAGCATTTATATATCCCGAAGGCCCATCATTCATATGGCCCAAAGGCTCATCAATCATATGGCCAAAGACCCATCAATCTCCTTTCTTATTCATTGGTGGGGGACACCGGTGGCATTTCCACCGCGTCCTTGTCCCAAAAAACATGGGGGCACTGGTACTCTTTCAACCACATTTTTATCCCTATTAGGGGGATTGGTAGCGACTCTACCGCATCCTTGTCCTTAAAATATTTGGGGCTCTGGTACTCTTTCAACCACATCCTTATCCCTGTTTGGGGGGCACCGGTAGCGACTCCACCGCGTCCTTATCACTTCCTTCCTTATCCCTCCACAGCTTCCCTTACAACTTTCACATAGTTCAAAAATCACATACCACATGCTCACATTGTTATAAGTACATACTCGCATTCACCTTCATAAGATTTTTCATGTCTTTTACTGATATTCATTACGTTTGTTTCAGAAAACTGGCAACATATCATATAACATTAACTAGCTATACAGATAGTGTCACCCACCTGTAAACTTTTAGAGATAAATCTTAACTTCTTGATTACTTAGAACTCAAGCGACCTCCGAGCTTCCGAGCTAACCCAACTTTACCTAACACACTCTGCTCATTTAGTCATCATTCATTCTTTTAATTTATTACACAACTTCGCATCATACTTAGGGCTTTTCTATAATAGAGGAAATATTTATCCTATTAAAACAGTCATAGGGTTTCATTCGAGTTCAAGGAGGGTGTTGAAACTTATTCATTCTGGTAGTAAGGTTACTCTAATTCAATATGAGTCCACAAGTTGGGGTTTTGGGCCTTCCGTGTTTACTCAACACTCAAAAAGTAAGTAAAACACTCAGACACATATTTGGAAAAGTAAACACAAATCATTCATATACCTAAAACATGCTTGTTTATAAAAGTATCACTTATTCCTTCTTTCTAGTGCTACTTATTTAACAAAAGACATACATACATGTATTAACTGAAAAAGGCATTTATACTTACTGGAAAATTATGAAATTCTAGTATGTTATATACCTGAAGACATGGAATAAGTAGGTGCATTCACAAAATCACAAAATTAGAATATGTTACAGAGAACTTAAAACCTAACATTTTTAATTTAGAAACCTAAGTTATTTTAGTTACAGAACATTACCAGATGTTTGATGGAAAACAGGTTTATAACATAGTTTGTCATACAGTACATGCTTTACTGAAAAATCCATAACTCATTGTAAACTCAATCAAAATTAACCAAGTATTTCACATAACATTTTAGACTTAGGGGAGAACATCTCCAAATTTTTATAAGATTCTTAAACACTTATAAAAGGGCTAAATGAATTTTGGGAAATAATGAATCAACCTCAGTCAAGTATTTACCACATAATATTTAAACAGGCTTATCTCATTATCCTCTAGATAAAACACTACGATTTTTAGATATGTATTAAAAAACAGCAAGGGGAACATCCCAAATTTTTCTATAATTTTATCAATACTGGAAATAGGAAAAAAGGTTAAATAGAGTCGCTGCTCCTAGTTTCACACGGTTTTAGACACACAAATTTCCATGAATTTATTCTCCCTTAATATATATCAGATGACCACCAAATTTTCCCAGTTTCTTATATACATCAAATGATACATTTAAGTAATTTTTCACAATTTTTCAACATCAATAAAGGTCCAAAATGGGTTTGTCAAAAATGGGGCAATAGCTAACCCAGGTAGAAATGAACATTGTCGAACTTTCACATACACGATCATATAAGCTCAAAAACGTGGGAAATCTTAAACACAAACCTCATACACTATATTCACAGTTTAAAAAAGCTTAGGGGAGGTTCTTACCATACCATTTCTAAGGGTTTCATGCTCAACATAAAATATGATCATAACATCAAGGGAAATGGAATTTAAAGGCTTACCCTTGTAGTTTTCCTCTCTTTCTTGGAAGATTAGGAAGCAAAGATGAACACTAGATTCTAACACACCCTTGGCTTCAAGATGGTGGGAAAAAAAACTCCTCTTAGGTGGTGATGGTGAGGAGAGGACTCCTCCTTCTACTCTCACTCCTAACTCTCTTTCTTTCTTTCTTTCTTTCTTTCTCTTCTCTCTTGAGTGTAAGAATTAATGTGGGTAAATGATAGGGGTTTGGAGGGGTATATATAGGAGAAAATGTGGAGGGGTGGCTGATCATAAGGAGGGGGGAGAGGGAGATGTGTTGTTGCATGTATTAAACACAAGAGTTATGTGATGGGATGGGGCATATGATTAGGGTAGGCTTTAACATACCATTGCAAGTCACTTCTACTTATGATGGATGCAAAAGGGGTCAAAGGTGGAGATTTTGTATTGATTTGGGGCTGTCATTTATGGTAGTCCCGATTCTAGTTGCGATTTTTCCTTCGATAGTGTATATTCGATATATTTTTCGATTCGACTTTTGGTTCCAAAATTTAATTCAAACGTACCATTAAATTCATATGATTTTTGTGGTTCATATAAATGTTCTTATTTATTATTTTTAATTCTTTAAATTTTTATTATAAAAAGTCAACCCGTTTGACTAATAAAACTCGAAAAGTGCTAGTAGGGGTTTTCGGCTCGAAATGCTCGTCCGTCACCTGAATAATTAGAACTTGAATACACATATATTTAAATCAAACATTTTATGTAAACACAATAAAATAAATCATGAACCCCTAATTTGGTTTCGGGTCATTACATAACTACTTTAGCGTAGCAACTTGTTTGTTCTTGAATATTTTTGGTATTTTGACAAGTTTAAGGTTATTGGGACAATGTTAGTTTTGATTAGATCCCAAAGTCCCTGAAAAGATGTTATGCATTTGTTGTCAGGCTAGTCTTGGTTAGGATTTGTACTTAGTTATTTTACACTTCACAAGTACTCAGTGAGAGGAGAACTCACTGATGACAATCAAGACTAAGAGCCTGAAGACGAAGAGCACCATCCTGAACTTATGGCAGTCTTCTAAGCTGGCTGAGTAAGTGTCAGTGATGAAGAGTATGAACCTGAGGTCATTACTAACTCAGACCTGAAGGGAACAGGATGATACTGAGTTTATGGGAAAGACTTGGAGTAGAGCCAAGCAATGAAAAAGAAATGTCAGCATCAGGACAAGACCATTGTGCTCGAGACAAGAAGAACTTAATAAGACAAGCCTGAAGCCTAGGAATAAGTTCTGACATTCTCACCTACCTGATGACGTAGACCAATCCGGGAAGGACACGTACGTACGGACCCTAACATGAAGACTGACTTCAGACTGCACTTTCAATGGGCAAGCATTAAATGGCGCATTAAATGCAAGTTACCAAGTTCATGCAAGAATGGCTGCTGCATTGGAAATATGTCCGTTTGAGCCACTCTACGTAGATGACTAGAAGACTATCTCTTCCAATGGATAGTTTTCAAATCACCTATAAATACAGAAGGCCTTGAACCCATTCAAGGTTACGGGAAATTTCCAAGCCAGAAATTACTCAAAATCTCAAGCATTCAAAGCATTCAGTCTTTAGAAGAAGCACTCGAAACCAGTTAAATTTCGTAAGTGTTTCTTAGTCACTGAGAGTTTTTTCTGTATTCCAAATAGCGTACTAGCAATATCTTAAGCTTAGAGTGATTATCCAATCCTTAGTAAAGCTTTGTCTTGTAAGGATAATCACAACTTAGTTGGAAACCAAACTGAAACCAAAACCCTAAGTTAGGTTTGTTGGTAGTAAGTTGTTAGTGAGTTAGTAAGAAGTTTGTATAGGTCAGTAAGGAGTAGCTGATCTTGGTGCACCTTGGCATGTTAAAAACAAGAATCCCTTGAGTGGATTTCCTGTTAAATTAGGTTGTGGACGTAGGAGCTTGAGTCTCTGAACCACGTTAAATTCCTTGTGTTCTTACTGCTTTGATATTGTGCTTGCTTGTCATATTACTTGTTCATTCATAGCATTTGGTTTTTATCAAGCTGAATCAATCATCCTGATCATCAAACAGAGCACTGCCCTACTAATCACTATTCAGAATTGAGTAATAGTTTTCAGAAAGCAAACTAAACAAGACTTTAAACTATCAGGGCTCACACATTTCCATACTGACACTACAAGAAAAAAGAGGTTTTACAACGGTTCAAAACCATTGTCTCTCGAAAAAAATAGCCGATGTAGAAGATCACATTGTAGTAGATAGGTATAAATAGACGACGGTTAAGTAACCGTTGTATTTCCTCAATTAGTACAACAGTCAAGAACAGTTGTGTATAACTATTCAAATATGTTTTTGTAGCATAAAATTTTCATAAATATTGGGATAGACAACAGTGGTCAACCGTTGTTGTTCTTTAACAAATACAAATCTTATAACCGTTGTCTTTCTTTAAAAAAGAAGTTGCCGTACCATATATTTTTCTTAAATTTCAAAGAAAGACAATGTTTATTAACAGTTGTCTGTTCATGTTAACGACATCGTATTTGGACCGTTGTCTTTCCATTAAAATACAAATAGATATTTCATAAATTTCTTAGATAGACAACAGTTATAAATAAATGTCTATTTATATTTGCTACATCAGTTTTGAACCTTCGTCTTTCCTAAATATGAGCTATATTATATTTTTTATATTTACGTAAATATATAATAAAACCTGTAATATATTTTCAAGATAAAATTTAAGCAAAAATAACCATAATACCATCAATATTCATTCCAAATACTACACAATCATTGTATAATAGAAGTTCATAAAAGTGTTCCACTCCATCGACAAAATACCATAAAGTTTACAAAAGCTTAAGGTACTAATTAAATGAATGCCTTAACATTCAATTAGAAAAATTTCAACCAACTTGTGCATTTTTCTTCTGTTCCCCAGCAACATTCATGGACCATTTTTGCAGATCTCGTCACTACATTGAAAAATGAATAATATTTTAGCAAACACACAAAACAAATTAATCTTCATATTGAAACAAATTAAACCATTGCAGTTACAAGTATTAATTCCAAGAAAAAAAACTAAGAAGTAGCTAAACAAACCTCGATCTATTCAGACATATTTCTTTGAATGAATTCAGCCCATTCAGCCCGCATTTCATCTATTTCCTCTAAAGAGTAAGCTGTAGTTTTTGGAAACTATAAAAAAATGAATTATGCATTTATATCAAATATATATTAATTAAACATTTATAACACATGCAATACTGGAAAATAATATAGGCATTACCAATTACTGCAGTGAAGATATTGTCACTTGACCATTAAATTCAAAAATTTGTTTCACAAAGCAAAGAACGTAGAAGCCGCATTGGTAACAATAAGGCTGTCTAGGGACCTATATATGGAAAACACAAAATATGCAATTAATTTATTATATACACAATCAGCAAACTGACTACTAGTTTTCTTTATGTACCTTCAGTGTCTTCCAGATGGTGGATTTCTTACAATTCTTATGCAACCCCACATCATTCAATCTTAAAGCCCTTCACGTTTTGAAAGATATGTGATCAGCAAATCAACTACTTATAATTTTCATATATAAAATAGTCGGATAACATAAAAAGATCAACTTACAAATCAACTACTTTCTTCCACACTTGATCTACCTTGCGACTATAGAGAGGATCCAGATAACAAACCTCTAACTTGTGTGGGTCAATCACAGTCAAAATCCAATGCTCACTGATGAACACACATATTAAATACAGAACAAGTATTATACTTAACTACCAATAACAAAAACAAAAGACCTAATTATGTAACAAGAAATTGGGTATTTAATTAATACTTACTCTGTATTACATGGCACCAAAAGTAGTTCATCGGAAGATATTTCAATCAGCCTTGATGAAAGATTGCGTGCTCTTCGATCAATATCGTTAGTTTGAAAATTTTGTCCAGGGTAAGGTCCTAATTCGTTTGGATCTGCAAATTTGAACCTACCAACTTTGCCCTCACAAGTAGACTACTTATCAAACAGGTACCTATTATTTATTAATTAACGAGTTATAAAAGAAAGTAATAAATATGCATTGGGTTATAAAAAAATCAGTATATATTGATTACCATATGTAAACCACAATGCTCGAGCATGATATTGGCTTTAGTCGACAAAAAGTGTCTACGTCATCCAAGTCAAGATGGACAACTACGTCATGGCCAAAGATTTCTTTATCTACTGTAAAACTCATGTTATTCTTAGTGGCACTTAGAAGCTCCACGTAACAATAAAGGCCGTTGAGGGCTGTGGGGACAGTAGATGGATCCAATGTTTGCTTCTTAACTTTCTTGGCCTTTTTTTACTCAACCGTCTAAAAATAAAAGTAGGTAAGATATTGTTCTTTGCTAGCTATTGTTTTAAATTGATTATAATTAAAAAAACTAACCTTTTTTTGTAAAGTTACTAAGTGCATAGGCCAAGCCACAAGTGAGCCAATAGCATCACTTACAGTCAGAGTTTCATCGTTAAAAAACGGTAAATGAGCAACCCCAACCACAGCTAGATCAATGGTTACAAGCATGCAATTTCTAGGCTGCTATTATTCAATTATTTTAACCCACTTTTCTTTCACACGTGCATATTTGACAATTCATTTAAACAACCATGTATAATACATCTATATGATATATACGTACTTAGATGAAAAAAATTGGTCCACCCCAACTTACGCCCCTGCTTAAGTGTGTCCTTGTGACTGCAGTTGTGACTGACAATCAATGCGCGGCGCCCAACACATAGAGCGATTTTTTTGCAGCATGACTACTATTGCTGCTATTGTACAGTCGCAAATACTTGTCAAATATCTCCTATTGGAATTAATGGAGTTCAAAAGAAATAAATTAGAAAAGTTGGATATATATGTATAAACTAGTGCAAAGAGAAACGACTTACACTCACCACCTCCGGAGATTAATTCCATCTATCAAACTTTTTATTTGAGATACTGAATTCCCTTTCGTTGGAACACCAAACTCTACAAGTGTGGCCAGTTAAAATGTACCTACCCAAACAGCAGAGCAAAACAATTAATTGATCTACCAAACCAAGCAAACTATAATAATTTATCTTAATATATATATGCTAACCTCTCCAGCAATTGTAGGTACAGCTGTGTCAATTTGGCATCTTCTGTTGGACTGCGCCAAATCCGACGCCACTTCAAATTCTTATTAATACTATTTATTTAATTGCTATATTGTACTCCCTTCGTTCCATAATTGTTTGCACACTTTCCTTATTCGTATGTCTCAAAATTGTTTGCACACTAATAAAAAGAAACATTTTTATAAACTCCACCCTCACAATATTCACATATTTACAGTAATTGTCATTACTTTTTACCTTTTGGACCCGCGATACACTCAATTCAATCAATTTCTTCACTTTATACCCTACAAAACACTACTCATTACACTTTTGTCTCAAAAGTTGTACCCAAATTATGGTGCAAACACTTGTGGAACAGAGGGAGTATAGTTTAATTTCCTTTTTTATATAGTTTCTTCACTCATAATTGTTAACTTTTTGGATGGAGTGTACTAACAAAACAAAGGACCGTGTAGAACCTAGTACTTTATTTAATTCCAGCCCAAAGGTGTAGGCCCATGAGCAATTGATTCCAGCAAGATAGTAGGAGATGTACCAATACAATGGAGTATCAGTTATTGATTTGAAGCTAACACCTAGACATCAGATATTAAAATGGACAATAAATTGATTTCCAATCGAAAGGATACCTAAAGTTTCCATGACATTTATCCATTAATTCTCTGCACTATCTATTTTAATGGTCAGAAGATGAGTAAAAGTTTAACCTCCTCTCCTCAACATCATTATCGACCACAATGTGTCCATAAATGTTATCAAAACATCTATAGAAGTAAATAAATTTATGTTGTTTCCTATCATAAATATATAATAGCAAAATAACTTCCTAAAACAGTTTTGGCTCCATTTTGTACTGTCCGTTGATCTTTTTCGTTTTTTTGTAGATGTCGTCCGATAAAAAATTGTAGTTGGATTTGGTATTATTATTTATGACTTTCTGTTTCATTATCGTGCATTTAATATTCCTTGATTTGTCCTATTTTCGTGCGTAATGGTTGTAACCGTTACATTATTTTCTCCTATATATACGTATATCCTGGCTATCCATCTGCATTGCTGGTTTTGTTTTCGTGCTTAAAAAAAATTGTAATTTTTCTTTTTTTTTTTTTTTTTTTTGCAGGAATGTAATTTTTTTTATGGTGGCCATGTTAATTACGGAGTCTGCGTTTTTTTAGAGTGTATTTAGTGATGCTTAATCTTTTTTTTCTAAATTAATTGTTGTGTTTTTTTTTTTTTTTTGGTTCACAGATATCTTTTTTTGTTTTTTGTTTTTTTTGTTAACAAGAATCTGAAAAATGAATTCGATATTTTGATATCTAGATATATGAATGAGATTTTCCAAATTTTATAAGGTTTTTATTTTATTTTGCAGGAACACAGTATAAAGTTTGGGGGGCACGCTGAGGACAAAGTTTGCGTATTCTTCGATTGTTTTATTTGAATTTTTGACTTTGTCATCGTTATGTAATGTGTATTTAGTGATATAAGTATTCCACTAATTAGTTGTTGTATTTCTTTTACCATTTTATTTTTTACAATTTGTAACAATTTATGAAACATGTATTTTTTTTTTTTTATGTGGTTTAATGATAAATCGTCTACGTTAATATATTGTATTTTTTGTAATCCAAGTGCAGTTTTGTGTTCTTGTGTTAACATATAGTCTATGTTATTCTATTATTTTTTTCTTAACATAAAATATAATGAAATAATTAAATTATTAATATGTTAATTATATATCATCTATCTCATTCTTTATTTAGGTTATAAATGTTCTGGTGGTTTAAAATTAAATCTACTAGCTTGATATTTTAATAATTTAATCTTATTCATGCAATATATGAATTTCAATTGTCTAATTTTATAAATTAGATAATAACTTAATCTTAATTGTTACCATTTTTTGGTCTGCAGATTTACTTGAAAAATTAATATTTTATATTGAAGTTTTATGAGGATAAAAATTTTGGAAAAAATATTGTTATGTACAAAATCTATGGTATGTTCCATGTAATGTTATTTTTTTTATTTCTTAGTTTAGTAAAATAAATTATATATGCATGTTCATATTTCAGCAAACTTGCTGATTATTAATGTAATGTAACATATTTTTAGGAGCACGTATTTCCGAACATGTTAGTTAATTTGTGAATAGAGTTAATAATCTCCAAAATCTATTGTCTGGTGAATATAACATTGTTTTTTTATTTTTATTTTATTATTACTTTTTTTTTTGGCTTCATGGTTTTTAAAATATATTATACATACCTATACATATTTCACTGTACTTTTCGAGTGTTAATCTAAAATAACATATTTTAAGAAGCATTTATTTGTTATCGTGTCAGTTAATTGTGTTCTAACTCTATGCTAATTAATAAAAAGTCCATTATTTTTATGAGAAATTCTTATTAAAATACATTTTTCTAAGCATGCTCTAATAAAAAAAAGTGTCGTGATTTTGGTGATTGATTTGCTAATCATGTTATTATTTTGTCTAAAATCAATGCATAGGGGAATTGTTATTTATAGAATTTTATATAATGTCAACTCTAAATATGTTATTAGAATATTTTAGTTACTCATATTTTAATGCAAAAAATGTGGTATTTAATGTGATTGCCATTATAAAATAATGTGTGTCACTATGATTAATGTAAATAAACATATTTTAAGGAGAAGATATTTCTGATCATGTTACTTACATGGGGAAAAAAATAGTTATTTCCAAAATCTATAATCTGGTGCATATAACATTGTTTTTTTTTTTAGTGTTTAGGAAAATAGATTATACATACCTATACATATTTCGTTGTACTTCCAGAGTGTTTAGGGTTTAGACTAATATGTTTTAAGAAGCATTTATTTGTGATCATGTCAGTTAATTGTGTTCAAAATCTATGTTAATTAATAAAATAAGTTTATTATTTTTTATATGATCAATTCTTATTAAAATATCTTTTTTAGGCGTGCTCTAATAAATAAAAAAAAGGGTGCCGTGATTTTGGTGATTGATTCAATAATCATTTTATTATTTTGTCCAAAATCAATGCATACTGGAATTGTTATTTATAGAATTTTATATAATGTCAACTCTATATGTATTCTGGTAATATTAAAGTTTCTCATATTTTAATGCATCATTTGTGGTATTTAATTTGATTGCCATTACCAAATGTTGTGTGTTCACATGAGTTACAAGGAAATTAGGATCTTTGATTGTAAATTTTTTATTCAGTTCTCTATTTAAGTTCTTTGATTTTGAATTTTTTATTCAGTTCTCTATTTAAGTTCTTTGATTTTGAATTTTTACTTTTGCGAATGGAGGGACATCTTTTTTATGTTAACTTCAGGATAATTCTTCATGATTTGGCTATTAGCTTGGGGTATTTATGTACTGCCTATGATACTGAGGATAGCAGCTTTGATTGTTTTCCAATGTTTCGTTCTATTGTCTATATTCACAGTTCCTTCGACGTTTTTGGTATTTATGGAGACTACTGTGGTTCTTTTGAAGAGGCTGAAAATGATGCTGCCTATCGAGCAATTAAATATCTCCAGAAATCACATTCTATCAAAATTGTTGACGTTACTTCATATTAGCATCTAATACATTATGACTGCATTAAAAAAGCAGTATTAGTATTGTAATTTTCTCATGTCCTTTGGATGAATAAATAATAAAAAGTGTTTTGCTATTTATTATAATTTTTTGGTACCTTATGTGATTATTATTTTAGTCCTTTATAGAATCACTTCAATATATACTATTAATGCAGTCTATCTTTCAGTATTTCGAAAAAATTAAGATATTTATATATAGTTGGACATATTATGAATAATTTTAAAAGTTAAAAAGTCAAAGTTTGACATAATTCATTCACTTAAGTATATAATTTTATTGTATATATTTTTTTTTTTTTTATATATGGATCAAAGAAATACAGTTCATATTTATCATTTTTTGCAGCTAAACAAACGAGTTTACGTAATTAAATATTATATGTAACACTAATTATTTTGTTGATTATTTAATTAATATTAATCAGTCTATCAATCAATATATCGGTGTGTATATTTTTTTGAATTCATTTTTTGAATTTGACAATTTTTAATGTCATGTTTAGTAGTCAAATATTTAGTTATCAATGTCGTGTACTTATAAAATATTATATAATAAGTCTTAATGAAATGTATTGCGATTAAACATTAATTTTTAATATAATCAATATAGGATGTATAATTTGTTAATAAATTTAATTAGACCTGACTTGGTTAAAGTTTGCGTTTTATTCAAAACCTTTTATATTCAAAATTTAAGTAAATCTTATTTGGTTAAATTTTTTATGATTATTAATTTTTATGTTAACATTAATATTCTATATAGTAAATATTAACTATATTTTTTACCGTGTCATTTTTCATTCTATAAAATCTCTTATTTATATTTGTTCTTTTAAATTTGGCTGGTGAGATAATATGTATTACAATTTATTAATTTGTTAGTTTTAGTTAAATTAACGTTTTAAATATTATATATATATATATATGTATATATTTATATTTATTTATTTAAGAATGTCAAACATATGATATTTGTTTTATTTTGTTAACTCTCGAATACATTGTTTCAAGTTAATATTATTTAAATAATCAGAAAATTCATATTCATTGATATATTATTCTAAATTTGGCAGAACATCATAATAGGATATATATAATTCTTGTGTTTTTTTTTTTTTTGGGGCTAATGAAGGATTTTCCGGCTGAATGTACTCCTATGATTTGGTAAATTATACAGTGGTTAATATTATATTTATCGTTATTGAAGCTTATTGTGTTTTTATTTAATTTTCATTCCTCTTTAATTATACCTCTATGGTAGTTATTTTCTTCTGTTAGTGATCTTTCAAAATCATACAAAAACATTATGGCTTCGTCCCGTTAGTTTTTTTTTATATATATACACACACACACACACACACGCATATATATATATATATTTTTTCTTTAACGGTTCGTGTTTAGGAAAATAAAGTATTTAGATTTCAACTTTTTCTGTATAAGATTATTGACATTTTATATTTACGATTTTGGTGGACTATTTATTCTTCGTACAATTTCTTGATTATATTATTTTATAATTAAACATTCAGCGGAATTTTGTTTTTCCGTATATCGATGGTCATTTTTTATTGTCTTTGTTGTGATGATCTGATTTTGTATATTGATTTTTTCTTTTATTGGTAATTCTAATTTTTTTCAAATTTTTTTAATGGATTATGATCTGATATTCTTGTGTCTATGACAAATGTCGGGGACTATATTATGTGTGATTTTCATGTGGATAAGTTTCGACTGTGCATGCGTTTTTATAAGGGCAGGGAATTTGAATATAAGGTAAACTTATCTTTGTATATTTATTAATTATCCTTACTTCAATTATTTTATCTTATTCGTTAACTTTAATTTTGATTTAGATTATGCCGTATTTCTTTATGGAAAAATTTATTACTTCTCCGACTACGCAAGAATTTATTCTGGAGGAAAGGACATTTTCAACATCTTGGCCGAAGAGATTTACTGTTGAGGCAATATACAAGGATGGAGTGTATTATTTTCAGTTTACGTGTACTTTAAAATATTACTATGATATCCAACCTGGTGATATATTAGTTTTGGAGGAGAGTCGTCCACGTGTTTTTTCTTTTCATGTTTTCGATTGTGTAGGCGGGACTTTAAAGGAGAACATGGGTGAACATCTTATGAATTTTCCAGTTAATATAAATGGTATGCTTTGTTGCATTAATTATATTTTATTTTGTATTTTACATTCTTGAATGCATTTTTTGTATAACCGGTAATCTATATTTTTCTTATGTTGATTTTGTTGTTTTTTTAGGTATTGATAGGTTCCATGAATTTATCCCTAAGTTTGTTATTTCTTGCTCGAATCAAATTGTAAGTGTTTTATCAATTTTGTATTGTTTATATATATATTTTTTTATCTAATCCTTTTTTTAGGTTATTCCAGTAATATTTGTTCATTTTTTTGGACATTCGCTTCCAGAATTTCTTAATTTGAGATGTAGATTTGGAAATCAGTTTAAATGCTCCTACGTAGTAGCCGACAATGGACTTGTGTTGACAATTAAGAAGTCGTGTCGTTCTGAGATTTGGTTCAGTAATAGAGTGAAGCACTTGACATTGATGTATGATGGTGTCCATTCATTTTATGTCAATTTTCTAATGGAGGATAATTACGAACTTGCAACGTAGTCCCGTTATTTCAACAATGGTATGTTTTAAAATTTGTTTACTAATTTTTTATTAAAACTATGTAACATATTATTTTTGTTTTGCAGTAGATTTTCCTAAAAATTTCCACTCCCAATTATCTGTTAGTTGCCATCAATCTGAGTTCCGCAGACGTTTGGTATGTTTTTTTTTAATTTTCTTTTGAATATTATTTAATGCAATTTTTTTAAAAACGTATTTAGTGTGAAATTATTTTTCCTAACTTTGTATTTTTATGTTTTTGTAGTATCTTCGAAAGAACTCAGTGTCTTTGTTTGGCTCGGTTAAAATGAACATTATGCTGAAAAATGTCGTTACTGGTGAAATGTTTGGAGTTCGATATGATTGTCGTTCCATACAATCTAATAAACGGCGTTCTATTTTCATTCGCTTGTGCGATGGTTGGAGAAATGTGGCGAAGCAGTTGTCTTTGAGGAGGTCTGATGTAATTTATTTCTACAAAGATGATGCCGACGTTGATCAATCTTCTGTTGTCTTTGTTTTTTATATTTTTAGGATGATTTTTTTAGGTATTATTGATTTGATAAATGTTTATTTTCAATAAATATTTTTATGGTACCCTCTTTATTTTAAATAAATCTAAATTATTAATAACATCATTTATGTTACCTGCTTTTTATAGTTCATTTTGTGTTTAATTTGTGATTTTTTTTGTTATAGTGTTATGTCTTTTTAAATGATAATTATATTCGGGGAGTTGATCAGTATATATTACCGTAATGATGTGTGTTCAATTATTTATTGAGTTGTAGATTTAAGAAATACAGGTAATACCGCACATTATCCGTGGAAAAGGAGTGTATATTATTATTTGTAATTCATATATATTCATTATTCATTTTTTTTTCTTATAGTATGTTTAAAAAAATCGTATACTTATATTTCTTATTTTGTAAGTCTTTATAATATTTTTTGTTTTTTATATATGTATAATATATTTTATCTAAATTCTTAGTTATTTTGAAATTGGTAAGAGGTGAAATAATTTGTCTAACATTTTCTTGTATATATTGTTCTGGCTCCATTTTGATATAATAATAAAGAAAAAAAAGGAGTGTATATTATTATTTGTAATTATTATTATTCATTATTCTTTTTTTTCTTATAGTATGTTTAAAAAAGAAAATCGTATACTTATATTTCTTATTTTGTAAGATTTTATAATATTTTTGTGGTTTATATATTTATAATTTATTTTGTATAAATTCTTGGTTATTCTCAAGTTGGTAAGAGGTGAAATAATTTTTCGAACATTTTGTTGTATATATTATGCTGGCTCCATTTTGGAATATTAAAAAAAATATAGTTTTTCTAAAAAATTCTGAATTTAAAAAAGAGTAAATTGATGTTATTTTGTCATTAATCCATGTCGATTTTTAATACGATTTTGTCTGTGTTTTTTAAAAATTATTTTAATTCTTAAAAATAATCAATTTTTGTAATATCTGGATAATATTATATTTTTATGTTATCCCTATTATATATATATATATATATATATATATATATATATATATATATATATATACATTTTTTATGTTATCCCTATTTTAATATTATACTATTATATTATCCCTAATTTAATTTGTTATATTTGTGTTCTTTATAGTATGTGTGCTGATGTTTATTATTATAATAGGAATTACATATTCTAAAAGGTCCTTTATTAGTTCATATCGTCTTCAGTTGTTGTGAGTTGTTCTTTTTTTTTTTTATAATAAAAATTTTGTATATTAAAATAAATACTAAATATTATAGGTAATATCTTTTAGCAATAATTTGTAATTTTTGTTTTTTGTACGCAAGTGTCACAGTATTCATTATTATGTAATAATAAGACTTATTTTTTGTTCAAGTTCTCTTGTTTTTTTCTTTTTATAGAAAAAGTTTACATTGTGAATTTTTTTTGGAGTTATGTAGGTAATTAATTGTATCTACATCCATGATTATTTTTAAATTGGTCAAGCACAATGTGTTTTGTCAATAGTTTATTTGTATTTGCCGAGTGTATATATTTTAAATTGTGCATATCTAATATAAATATAAATGTGGTACATATATTTTGGGTAGTCAATTTTTTTTTTATTCCTGAAAATTATGTATAATTTTTCTTATTAATAAGATTTGTTATAGGTATTATAAAAAGTTCTGTTGTTTATATATATATATTTATATGTATGTATTTTTATTATGTTTGTTTTGTGTATATATTTTAAAAGAATATGTGTTGTATTATGATAGTAATGATAACATAAATCATGGACGGTTTCTATTTTATGCCTAAATAGTAGCTATTATCTGTGAATATCTTTATTGTGTGGGATATTCAGTATTATTTTTTACTCTTCGGTTAATTAAATATTGCATAATATATAGTCAAATCTTTCTTTTTTTAATTGATTTGATTTGATTTTGAATCTTGCCCATTAATTCTATTTTGTTTATATACAAATTATCAATTAATTAATTTCCATTTATAATAATATAAGTTGCGTGTGGAATGTATGTGTTATTTGAATACGTAATATAAATATAGTGTATGCCTTTTTTAGAGTCAAAATATATAGAATCAAATACCATATATTTATGATTTTGACCGTGGTTTTTTTTATCAATTGGTTAATTGTCATTTGTAATATTATAAGTTATATGCCGAGGATATATATTTTAAATTGTGCGTATCTAATATAAATATAGTAAATATATTTTTGTAGTAAAAAATATATATAATAAAATACCGTTTGTTACGTGATTTTTTTTTTTCCATTGTGCGATATATTAGTATTTTATTGTTTGATATATTTCTTTATATAAATATTTATAAAACACTCAAGACCTCAGATTTTGTTCCTGATTTTCTCCTCAATTTTGAGATTACATATGATTAGATTGATCAATGATTCTTTTTATTTATTGGTGGAGATTGCGGTGACTTGTGTGGGTTTCTTTATTAATTATCTTCTTTCCACGTATGGTTATGGTCAGTTCAATAAATTATTCCAATCAATTTTCTTGGTTCAAACAATTTACCTCATATCTACCATTCTTAGTCATCTACCGTGGTTCTTGTGTTTGTAGGTTTCATTTTGGACAATTATTTGTTGCTGATATATATTTTCGGTATGTTTAATTATTTTCTTTCTTAAGATTTTAGTTTTCTTCTTAAACATTTTCGTAATTTTTCGTAATTCTTGTGTGCTGAAACTAATTTCATAATTTTTTTTACTATTTATTGCGTGTTGTTGTCTGATATTCCCTTTCGATATTTGCAGTTTATTTCTTTTGTGGTTTTTGAAAGTTATTGAAATTATAATTTTTATATGTATTGTGTATAATTTATGTGATGTTGTCTCCGAAAATTATTTGGTTTGTAATGTGTATTTTTTTTATTTTTACAGTGTTATATATTTTGGATTTTGCTAATCTGGTACGGGATGTGTAGCGATGGAGGCCGAAGTAAGTCTATATACTTTTTTTATGATTTTTTTTTTGTGAAAAGAATAGTGTTTATTAAGTTTGTTTAAGTAATAAAAAAAACTTGCAGGAGATGACGTTCTTGTGCCTAGGGGTGCAATTCAGAAGTATATTACGAATGTGTATCATTCGGATAAGTTTAGATTTTTGCTTCGTTTTCAAAAAATAGGGAATCAGAATGCATTGTAAGTTTTTAATTCTTTTTACAGTTTATTGTTTTCTTTTTTAATTTTTTTTAATATCTTTGTTTCATTTTTTTTTCAGCAATTGCCGATGTGCATTCGCAATGTAATTCATGTTAAGGTTCCTAATCAAATTTTTTTTATTGAGGCAGCGTTCTATGTGTGATTCCTTTGTACGTGATCATGAAGTTCAAGTTGTTATCACTGGGGAATTTTGGTTTTTTAAGTTTGATATCACCATGAAAAATGTTTATGATATCTGTCGCGATGACTTGATTTTTCTTGAAGAAGTGTGTGATGGAATGTTTTCATTTGTTATCTTTAATGGTACTGATGGATGTATTAAGGAGAGAGTTGGTGAACGTTTGCACACTTCTCCTGTCAAAATATTAGGTAATTTATTTAGGGATAGTGTTCTTTGATATTTGATTGGTAGTATTTTGCTTAATCTTCTTATATGTTTTATTTCATTTTGATTCCTTTTTTATATCGCAGGTGTTGAGAGATTTCATAGGATTATTCCTAAATTTGTTGTTGGTTTTTCTAGCTCTATTGTATGTATTCTTATTATATTTATCAATTTTTTCAAATTTCATTTAGAATTAGGTAATTATTCTCTTACTAACTTTTTTTTTTAATTTTGGTTTTGCCGTTTAGGTTATTCCCAGGTTGATTGTTGCATTATTTGGTAGTGCACTTCCGGATTACTTTATTTTGGTGACTAGGGATGGTGTATATCTTGGCTGCCCTTACATTGTTTCATCGAATGGATTGATTCTTGAAGTTATGAAGGATTCACTGTGTGGATCTTCCTTTATGGATAGAATTAGTTATCTAACTATGCTTTTTGATGGAGTCAGAAACATTTATATCAATATTTTCATGGATGACAAGGTTGAACTTATTTCGTTTATTGATGCTAATAATCGAGGTTTGTTTTTTTTTTCTCTAAGGTGTATGTGCATATTATTAATATATGTCTACAATGCATTATTTGATTTGTTGATATAAATTTTTATGTCTTTTATGAGTGTAGGTGTGGCTGATCTTTATTCCTCTTTGCATAATCCATATCCAGATCAAGATGTTGATCCTAACACTGATTCTGATTTTTGTACTTCTCATAATGATCAAAATTCTACGAAGGACAGTTATGGTTGTTTGGATTTTTCAAATCTTAATAGTTTCTCTAATGGTGATCGTAGAGAAATTATTGCATGGAGTAAAAGTCCAAAGATGAGGAGTGCCCGATTCCGTGATTCTCTTCAAAAAATTATCAATGATGGGATTCCTTTGATTACTGTTGGTTCCGGTGGAATACCTAAACTTAGGCGATCGCCTGGTGTTAGTGTTGTGGTAGTTTCCTATTTTTTACTTTTATTTATTATTTTATAGGATTACCATGTTCTCTTGTAGATATATGTGTGTATATATATATATATATTTATTTATTTATTTATTGTTTAAATTTCATTCCATTTTTTGTTTAACATACTTTTAAATGAATATTAGGTGTGCTCTTCTAAATCACATGATGTTCCTTCAAATAAAGTTGTTGCCTCTTCGAGCAATCCAGATTGCATATCTAAAATTTCGTCTGTGCTTGAGGTTAATTATATTTTTGTTATACTTATCTGAAGTATGAAGGCATTATTTTTCCCCCTTAACTTATTATGTAATGTGTTTTTTTTATAGACTTGTGTCGGTGTTTCTAATAATTCCATGCCAACATTTACTCGATGTCTTACATCTTCCGATATAAAGAAGGGCAGGCTGGTGAGTTTTCTGTCTTTAATTTTTAAAAAATGAGCTCTTAATTTTTTTATTTTTTCATAATAAAATGTGTAATAATATTTTCTATGCACATGTATTTGTTTGGTTTTAGTTTTTTGCTAACTTTTGACATTTATTTACAGCCTATTCCAGTTGGTTTTTGGGAAAAATATATCAAGAAGTTTTATAGAATGTATCCAAGTGTTGAAGTGAGGGGTCAAGACAAGATTTGGAATGTTGCTTTTAAGGATGAATGTAGTCGTTATATTGTTTCGTCTGGCTTCCGCAAAATAATTCGTGATTTGGATCTTAAGGAGGGGTGCACCGTTCGTGTTGATATTGTCCAATCTCCACTGTTTGTTCTTTCCTTGTCTATTTCTTCTTAGTCCGTTTTGTTCCTTATGTTTGATGTTTTTCTTTTGAACATGTTCAAGGTTTCGTACTATAGTGCACTTTTGGAAATGCTGTTTTTGTGATATTATATTATCAGGCATGGTTGTGTTTGCTGTTTTCTATGTATTATTTTAGTATTGCAGTAAGCCATATTTGTAGTTGCTTATGTTTAGTTGTATTATACCCCTCCATCTATTATTAAATGTTATTTTGTCTTTTTTCTTACAAATTAAGATTATATATTTTTGCTAATAATGCCCTTAATTTTTTAATATAAAATCAATTCCTAAAGTCGTTGGAATGATGAATTTGTGGTAGATAATATTTTTATATGGATATTAACAGAAGTAGAAGTGATATATTTTTAATGTGTACCATATATTTCTGTTTTGAGTAGTAAAAAATCTGAGTATACATCCACCATGTGTTCATATTTTTCACAGAATTCTACTGTATTATTGACATTATATTTGTATATTTAGTCATAAAGTAATGTAAATATTTTTGTAAATTATGTAGTGTATTATTTCTGAGTGTGTTACGTCGTGTTATTTATAGTTTGCTATTTCATATTAATTGCTTTTATGGTGTATTATCTAATAAATAATTCATATTTAATTTGATACATATCTTTAAAGTATTTATACTTTAATATAGACCAAGCATGCTCTGCCTATGTGGCATGCTTGGTTGTTCTCACTTTGTTCCTTCCTCTAACCCCCTTAATTCTTTCTTTTTATTTTAATCGTAACCGTTATTTTGTATAGGTGTGATCTTATCCGTCCGTGTAGATTACTTTCTTCTATAAATTGTCATTTGTACCAAGCTTCACCTCATCATTATACATTCGGTGATTCTGACCTCTCGCTTTTTTTTGTTCTATAAAGTATAGATTGTTACTTTCTTTTCTGGACTCTTTGTTTCCATTGGATATGATGTTTGGTTGTTTGACGTTTATTATCATCCGTCTATTTTGGCTTTATAATTTTTTTTTAGTTTTCGAATATATTTGTTGTGTTGATCTCCACGGTGATCCTTTCTTCGTGCCCCTCGCCTGATTCGGGATTCTAAACTGTGTATACGCAGTTTGTTTGTGAAATCTACATTTTAAACTTAAATCCCATGTTTGCAAAGGCAAAAATGGAGAAAGCAAAAGTAAAAATTTAACAACAGGAATTCCCCCTCTGAGAATTGAACAATAAATATAAACAATACTAATAATCTTCATATTTTTCGGATCTCATCAATGCATCACCATCCTAACAATCTCGACGACGATCCCAAGTCTTCGGTCACCAAAATGCGCCGCTGAACACGACACCTGTATTCCAGCGACCGCGAAACAACTGACGGTCCTCTACGCTCTCTACATGACCGTATTTGAAACCGACTGCCTCAAGACCAGCGTGTCCGGGTTCGTGTCGGACCAGTTCCACGAATTCGACACGACTGAACGTAAATGCAGTAGTTTCCTTCTATGTTCGTCGCCCTCTATTCATTGTTTGATCTGGTCAACGTATTAGTTTAGGCAATTGTATTGGCTACTACATAGATTACAAACTTCCTTATATTTCTGTTGTCGATATTATTTTTAGGCTTTTGGTGTGTTGTGTTGGTATTAATGTCCACGTAAATTGGGTAACTGATGTCAATTAATTAGTTTGCACCATTGTTTGACTTAAATGTAGAATTTTAATGGTATGGGATAATTATAGGTGCATTGAATTATTGAATGATTAAGTGTATTATTCTCAAATTCAGCAAAGTTAGGCAAATGAAGTGAAATCATTTGTTGTGACTTTCACAAACTAAGCGAAATTGTTGCATAATATCATCCTAATTCTTGGAATTTGCTTGCTATGTTTTTGGGATTTTCTTGACCAAATATGGTGTTGAGATTTTAATGGTTGATGGTTTGTTGATAATTCGCAAGTGCTACTTATTAGTAGTAACCATGTATGATACCTTTTTTACTATTTAATAATATTGATTATTGTACGTAATTATTCCTCTGATATTGTTCCTACCTATACGCTATATTATGCATGACATTCAGAGCTTTTACTGTGTTTTCTCCAGATTATGAAATACAAGTTTTGGTAACTTTCCAATTAGATGAGATTATAGGTAGAATACAAAATTCCATGTAAATGACCACTTATGCGTTAATTGATTGTTTATCATATTGGACCTAATTAAAATTTTTTTCCATTAGTTGACTTTACCATAAAATTTTAAACAATTGAGGTTAATTATGGGCAGATTAAAGCATTAAATGATTAATTGTCTAATTTTAAGAAATTTATTTAAGATTATGATTAATTCTTAAATAGGGACTATGATTTGTTAATTTTTATTTATTAATTTAAAGATATATTAATTGAGACTATTATATTCGTCTATATTTTTCTTTCATATATACATGGATTCCTACTTAATTGTTGTGATCTTCTCGAATTAGGCGAAGTTGTTGCATGGTGTCATTTTTTTTATTTTATGATCATTACTAATTAATCAAATCTTACAAACCTAAGAATATCAATTATTTTGTATCTCAATTGTATTTAGAAATATCAATAGTTTTCGTTCAATATTTTTTGCTATACAACTATTGTATTGTATGGCGTCAGTCTTGCCTAGGTTACTTGATTGTTTTTAATATTGCCCTACTCTGATTGTTATATATGACACAAATTTATGTCATTAATATATCACAATTTGCCAATAATATCTATTTTAAAAAATAGGATTGTCGATGTTGGTTGCGGAATTTACTCCACAAAATTAATTCATACTGTGGTTATTTTGGTATTGTTCATTTATATGATAGGTTAGACTCTTTACCTTTATAAATTGAATTAATAATACTTTATTTTCGTTTTTTTTCATATTAAGTGGGGATGAGATGTGCAGATTAAAGAATATTGAAGATTGATAATTTCAAGAATTGAATTCGAGTACAAATATTCAGAGTTTTCTAATTTCTAGATTTTGTAACATAAAAACATGTATATTAATTGTCATTATTAAATTGTAAAATATGGCCAACTGGGCATATCATAATCGGGTTTTATTTGACCCACATTTTATAATAATTTGCCCTAAATTTATCCAACATAAAAGATAGTGTCCTTATTTTGTAAAATTATAAAGATAATGTTCTAATTTTATAAGCCCGTGAAGATAGTTTCCTAAATTTGTAAGCCCAAAAAGATAGTGTCCTAATTTTGCAAACACGTGTAAGATAATGCCCTAAAAAATAATTGTTGACTTATTGTATACGTATCAATTCGTAGTTCAGACAATATTGGTGATAGATTGGAAAAGTAATTAACCTCATAGTGGTATTTCATATTTAATCATATAATATTACTAATGAGATTATGTTTTAGAATTAAATTGTTTTCATATATGAATCACTTTATATTGATATTATTTATACACATTACTTTAACAATTAATATTCTTTGTTACCATTAACTAAATTGGTTATAAGTGAAATTTATTATTTTCGGACACTACCTTATGAGTGTTTTTAAAATTAGAACAATATCTTTACTAGCTTGCAAAATTGAGACAATATCTTCACGAACTTGCAAAATTGGGAAAGTGTCTTTTAATTTTGGCCAATTTAGGCCAAAATATTTATAAAATATGGTCACCAGGGCATATCATAGTTGAGCTTTATTTAACCCACATTTTATAAAATTTGACATAAATTTAATTTTAGTGGAAGATGTGGTCATGAATCACAACTTCTACGATTACGTAGATAATTAACTTGAAGCTGGTGTTCACATTTTAAAAAGTTTATTTAAAAAAGAAAAGAATGGTATAATGTCTGATGAATTAATTAATTATGGTTTTTATTATACAAGAAAATAACAACTAAAGACCGAGTAAACTCTGTCAACTCTTCTCTAAATCGGTTATCATAAGAATATAATTTTTTGAAAAAGTTACACACTTTTCTCCATTAAAATTGACCATATTTTTTGTTTCTCAATCTTACTTTTCTTAAATAAATTGGTTATTAGGATTTTTTTATTTTTTATTTTAAGACACTACCTTATAAGTGTTTGTAAAGTTAGGTCACTTTCTTTACAGGCTTGTAAAATTGAGAAAATATCTTTACGAGAGCGTAAAATTGGGACAATGTCTTTACAATTGGCCAAAACTAAGATACTCTATTTTAATTTTGGTCTTTTTACATAAAAGATAGTGTTATTATTTTGCAAGATTGTTAAGACTGTATTCTAATTTTATAAGCTCATAAAGATATTTTCCTAAATCTGTAAGTTCGAAAAATAGTGTCCTAATTTTGCAAACACCCATAAGATAATGTCCTAAAAAAAATATTTGTGTCTTGCATATATGAGTTAATTTAGTGATAATTTATAAGGTATGACTTATTGTATGCATATCAATTCATAGTTCAGACAATATTGGTGTTAGATTAGAACAAGGGTGCAGATGGCATTTGGCGCTCGGCAGGCGGTATATGGCCGCCAAGTGTCAAGGCCGCCTAGGCGACCGCCAAGTTTTTTTTTTCTTTTAAATATAATTTTTTTTACCTGTTTAATGTTATCAAAGTAATAAAGTTCCGCATTTCCAACTTAATTTGTTTATTATCCAACTTCGGCCACCTAGATTTGTTTAATATCCAACTTAACTTAATAATTAAAGTAATTAAGTAATATTAAATATTAATAAAATATTAAACACATCTCCAACAAAATGTCCAAATTAATAAACTACCACAATTCACAAATAACAAAATATCCAACTTAATAAACTACCACAATCCATAAGTAACAAAATGTGCAACTTAATAAACCACCACAATCCACAAATAACAAATTGTCCAATTTAATAAACTACCACAATCTACAAATAACAAAATTTCCAAACTCATAAACTACAACAATCCATAATTAACAAAATGGATAGTATTAAAAATCCACAATCCATAAACTACCACAATCCAAAATCCTTCAGCCCGCTTATATATATATATATATTTTTTTTTAATTATATAATATTTTAAAGTTATTAAAAAAATCCCTAAGTGCCGCCTACCGCCAAGGCCGCCTAGGCGCCGCCAAATGAGGTTTCCACCAAATGCGATCGATTTGCCCTAATCGTTGGCGGTAGGGGCTGCTAAGCGCCTAGGCGGCCGTCATTTACATCACTCGATAGAAACATAATTAAACTCATTGTGATATTACATATTCTAATCGTAAAATATTACTATTGAGAGTATATTTTAGAATTAAATTGTTCCGCATTTGAGCCACTTTATAATTAGTTTTAGATACATTTTACTTTAAACAATTAATATTCTTTAAATAAACAATGAATGCTCTTTGTTACCATTAACTAAATTAGTTATAAGGGAAAAATTATATTTTTAGAACATTATCTTATGGGTGTTTGTAAAATTAGGACACTATTTTTACGGACTTGCAAAATTGAGACAATATCTTTACGAACTTGCAAAATTAGGACAATGTCTTTACAAATTTTATATAATATGGCCAACTAGGCATATCATAATTGGGCTTTATTTGACCAATATTTTTGGCCTAAATTTCATTTAAGCGAAAGATGTGGTCATAAATCATAACTTCTACAATTAACTTGAAGATAGTTTTCACATATTAAAAGTTGTTGCAAAGAAACGAAAGTCCGTTGAGTAGATTTACGTCAATGTCATTGCCAAACATTGTAATGGTTAATGATGGACTAAATAAACTTATACGTGAAGAGTTGATGTATGATCGCGTTGAGCTTGGAGAAGAGTATAACAGACCGAGTTCTATGCTAACTAAAGAACAAAAAAAACGTTCTAAAGGAAATAGTTGATTCGGTTTGTATGGAAAATGATGGATTTTTTTTTCTTATACGGCTATGGCGGGACAGGAAAAAAAATTCATTTGAAGAACACTGTCGTTGGCTATAAGAACGGATAATCATGTTATTCTTAACGTTGCATCAAGTGGAATAGCAGTCTTTCTCCTGCCTGGAGGTCGCACTGCTCATTCGCAATTTTCTATACCCATCAGTATAGATGAGACGTCTATGTGTAACATACAACCTGGAATAGATTTATCTAAGCTTATTGTGAAGGCAAAATTTATCATATGGGATGAAACACCAATGATAAACAGGTTTAGTTTTGAAGCTTTGGATCCGACGATGATGAATATTGTTATATCTTTTAATGGTTCGACCGGCGACTCGTCGTTCGATGGTAAAACAATTGTACTTAGAGGGGATTTTAGACAAATTCATCCTATTATAGCCAAAGCAAGTAGGGAGGATATCGTTCATGCGACTATCAATGCATCGTATTTGTAGAATTATTGCAAGGTAGCATCTATAAAATTTCTAAAATGTTCGTTCATTCAATATTATTTGATACAAATATTCAATTAATTTTTCTTTTTGTGATTTACATGTGCTAAATTTGACAGAAAACTTGAGATTGCAACATTGAGATATTAATAGCAGCTCTAATGAGGATGACATTGCTGAGTTCTCGAGATAGATTTTGAAAGTAGGTGATGGAACGCTTGGAGATAGCATTGATGACTTTGCTGAAATTGAAATTTTGGATGATATTTTGGCTTCCAGTGTGAGTGATCCAATTGCATCTATAATTCAGATTATTTGTCCATCCATAGTTGATAATCTGCATACACATAAATATTTTGAGGATAGAACAATATTTGAACCTACTCATCGTGATGTAGAATATATTAATGAAAAAAATCTTTCATTGCTTCCCGGAGATAGTAAAATATACTTGAATTCCGATAGTGTGTGTAAATCGGAGTTTCGTGAAGGAGGTCATGGGGATGCGGTGTCTACTGAATTCTTGAATTCAGTTAAATGTTTGGGGATGCCAAATTACCATTTGATCTTGAAATAGGGTGTGGCGATAGTTGTTTTGAGGAATCTTGATCGGAAGTCTGGTTTGTGCAACAGAACAAGATTGGTTGTCTCTAGACTTGAAAATCACATACTCGAGTGTTACACCCGATATTTACTACCCGACCCGTCGGGTATCAGACATGGACCTACTACTGTAGCGGGCTCGGGTAAGAATGGTCCGCCGACCGGTCAGACAGACGGGCGGGGACGTAGAGGCTACCCGACGCGAGCCTCTGGGAGCTACCGGGCAGGATACTTAGTTACCCACAGGCCCGGGTATCGGGCGGCCAGCGGCGAGCTCCGGAGCAGGTGCTCTACCCGCCTACCCGCAGATGAACAACCAGGGTACTCTCGTCCGGACTCGTTTCCCGGTACCCGAGTACCCGTCTGCCCGACCCCAGGCCGCGCCATCTGTGAGAGGACGTCGGGTGCCATCAGTCCAGAGGATGTGACAGGGTCAAAGAGGGCAGTTGGGGCCAAGTCCAATCACCTCAGGGGTGACAGTGCCACGTGGCGTCTCCTCATTGGCTCGTAAGGGAGGCTGTAGCCACTTATTACCTTCCAGCTAGGAGTAGGGGGGACCCACAAGTCCACCCACCAAGCATGGGGAACCCCCACCTTGTATACTATAAATAGGGCTTTAAATGCCCATTTGTAAGACACATCACATTTATTGCAAATACACTCTTGAGAGCTCATCTACTCACACATTTATTACTTCCTGTGATCATTAAAATAAAATCCTACCCGCTAGGAACCCGGCAGCGAGATCCGTTATAAATCGTTGTCAACATTTTGGCGCTAGAAGGAGGGTGGCTAATATCGAAGTACACTCGGTTTCGTTTATCTAGTCACCTCGAACAAAACCCCATCCACTTTCATTCAAAGAAAAAATGACCACTTCAAAGGCCACACGAACCCAGCACCAAGCCGAGGACATCGGCGAAATCGCCACCCCGGCTCCAGCCACGGCGGAAACCCTCCAGGGTCCCTTCGAGTTCTTGTCAGCCATAAGAACTCCGGAAGACCTCCAGGCCGCCAAGGCCATGATCGAACGCCGTCAGGCCGAGATCAACGCCGCTCCTATCCGCACTCATAGACCCGAAAAGGAGCCAGCCCGGTCCAGGGCCACCGGCCAGCCACAGCAGGAGCAGGAAACGGCCAGGAGGGCCGCCAGTAACCCACAGCCTCAGAACCTAAAGAGGCGCCTCGACGAGAAGGCCGACTCGCAACGGGTTTCACGCCGACCTGCGGGGTCAGTTTTCTCTCGGTTGGGTTCCCAGGCTCGGGGAGCTGCCCGACCCTGCGAGTCCAACGCCAGCTCCAGACCCCGGGAGCGAGAGCGGGCACGATCCCCCAGGCGTCACAACGACACGGCCCCGAGGCCGTCGGTCCGTGACCGCTTGGGGGACAACCCTCGTCCCCGCTCTCCACCCGCGGCCGACAACGCTATGGCCGCTATCTTAAAGAAGGTCACGGACCTCGAGGCCAAACTCGACAGACGGGATGGGCAACACCACGTCGCCTACATGCCGAACTCCCCTCTCGCCGACATACTGGTACGGGCCCCCGCCTAACCAAAAATCAACGTGGCCGCCGTGGGCCAATATGACGGGGAGACAGACCCCGTCACCCATCTGAGCAAATACTCCACCTACATGATCTCCATGGGGGCAACGGATGCCACCCAGTGCAGGATGTTCCCATTAACCTTGGGGGACAGGGCTCACCGATGGTACTCCTCGCTTCCCGCGGGGAAGGTGGTTTCATTCCACCAGCTAGGGGAACTGTTCTTGGAGCACTTCTCCTCGATGGCGCCACGAATTGCCGGCGCCAACCGCATGGCAAACCTGGCCCAGGGAAAGGACGAGACGGATCGGGCGTACATCGACCGGGTAGATCGCATCATTATGGAGGGCGAGCCCGTCGGGGACGAGGTCAAGCTCGTCGGGATCATAGGCGGACTCCGCCTAAGAACAAAACTGTGGAAGTCGATGAACAAGGACTACCCCAAGTCCTACGCGGAGTTCCGGCAGCGAGCCGGAAAAATCATCTACAACGCGGACATCCTGGCACAGCGGCTGGGCGAGAGCGCCCCTACCGAGAAGGAGAAACCACGCGCCCCAGCGGGCACCACACCAAGCCGGAGGAACTTTTCCTACCGGGCCTCCCAACCATTCAAACCCTTCGACTCCGTCGAAGTGAAACTGGCCGAAAGATTGTCGGCCACCCCGGAATACGCCTATGTACAGATCTGGGACAAAAACATGATACCCAAGGCACGGCCGTGGGTCCACAAACCGGGGGTACAGATCAACCCCAACAAGTACTGCCACTACCAACAAACCGCCGGGCACAACACAAGCGAATGCCGCGACCTCCTGAAACAACTCTGGCGACTCTTCGAGGAGGGGAAGCTGGAGGAGTTCGTGAAGAGACCGGCGGCCAGACCGGAAGCTCAAGCCGCTGCCCGCCCCGCAGAGCCAAACCGGGAGGCAGCCCTCGTATGCCCGCCGATTCCGGAAAACCATGCCCGTCGGGCCGTCAACATGCTCTCCCCGGTGGGGGGCTTCACGCCCACCACCTCGCTGTCCAACCGCAGGCAGAAGAGCGAGCTGCGGCAATGGACAACGTCCACCAGATCACAATGCCGGTCAACATGACGGCAAGGGAGACAGACCTCCTCGCCTTCAAGGAGGAGGATCGCACCGGGGTCATCTACCTGAACCACGACGCCCTAGTCGTATCCGTCAACATCATGGGCGTCACCGTCCATCGCATGCTTGTCGACAACGGAGCCTACTGCAACATCCTCTTCAAAGCCGCATTCGACCAGCTGGACAGCTCCTTCGAGAAGTATATGGAGCCATGCGACCAGGTTATCAAAGGTTTCGGCGACGCCACAGTGAAACCCTACGGGATAGTTAGGCTAGCCGTAGAATTAGTTTCTAGCATAGACGCTGAGGTTAAGGCTTCGAAACAGCTCGACTTTATCATTGTTGACCAGCCGTCAACCTATAACGGGTTTCTCGGCAGGCCATTCGAGCACGAGTTCGAAGCCGCCGCCTCAGCATTCTATTATTGTATCAAGTTCCCAACCCCCTCCGGGAAGGTTGGGACTCTTAAGGGAAATCAGAAAATGGCACGCGGATGTTTGGCGTATATCGATGTTATTTCAAATTTTGCAAATCTAGATTATGTCTGCACAATCGGGGAGGGAGACATGGAAATAGACGAAGAAATCTCACCCACTGCCCACCCAATGGAAGAAGATTCACAAACTTTTGAGAACATCCAAGTCGACCTGGAGCCAAGGCTCGGGTACGAACCCATGGAGATTGACAAAACCCTAACAGAGCAGATCGACGATCCACGCTACGGCGAGCGGGGAGCCAGTCCGATCGAGGAATTAATTTCGGTCACAATGAAGAATCGGCCAGAAGTAAATATTCAACTCGGATCGTCAATGTCCGGCGAGATGCGGGCAAAGATGACCGTATTTTTAGAAGAGAACTTAGACGTATTCGCCTGGTCCCATGAAGACATGGTCGGGATCGATCCAGCCGTATGTTCACACCAACTGCACATCGATCCATCCCGCAAGCCAATCTCACAGAAAAGAAGGAAATTCGGCACAGACAAATACGCGGTCATTGCCACTGAAGTCAAAAAGCTGCTCGACAACAAACTCATCGGAATGGTCGACCCCGACGACAAGCCTCAATGGGTATCCAACGCTGTACTCGTCAAAAAGAGCAACAACACCTGGCGGCTATGCATCGACTTCACAGACCTGAACAAAGCTTGCCCAAAAGATCACTTTCCGATGCCACACATCGACCACCTGGTGGACAGCACGGCCGGGCACGAGATGCTCACTTTCATGGACGCATTTGCCGGCTACCACCAGATTCCGATGGCCGCAGACGACCAGAAACAAACCACTTTCCTCACCGAGAAAAACATGTATTTCTGGAAGCGGATGCCATTCGGGCTCATGAACGCGGGGGCAACCTACCAAAGGCTGGTCAACCACATGTTTCACGACCAAATCGGGGCGACCATGGAAGTATATATCGACGACATCATCGTCAAGAGCGAGAAGACAGAAGACCACCTTGCACACCTAGCCGGAACGTTCGAAATCTTGAGAAAATATCGGATGAGGCTCAACCCGAAAAAGTGCAGTTTCGGCGTCGAGTCGGGCAAGTTCTTGGGGCACATGGTTAGCCGACGAGGAATTGAGGTAAACCCGACCAAGGTACAGGCGATCCTCGACATGAGCCCTCCCCGCACGGTGAAGGAGGTACAAAGGATGACGGGCAGCCTGGCCGCTCTCAGCCGTTTCATCTCCCGCATGGGGGACCGATGCAAGCCTTTATTCGACAGCATGCGGAAGGGGAAACTAAATTGGACTCCCCGGAGTCAGCTCGCTTTCGATAACTTGAAAGCATACCTGTCAAACGCCCAGGTGCTGGCCAAACCCGTCCCCGGTGAGAAGCTTTTCCTATACTTGGCGGCTTCAGACTCAGCTCTCAGCGCCGTGCTAGTGCGGGCTGAGGGGCAGGCAGATCTGCCAATCTACTATATCAGCCAGACACTTCACGACGCCGAGCTACGGTACCCACCCCTGGAAAAATTAGCATACGCTCTAGTAATGAGCGTACGTAAGTTACGCCCATACTTTTTCGATCACCAAGTAGAGGTACTGACAACAATGCCACTTCGCCAAGTACTTCATCGGCCAGACACGGCGGGCAGATGCCTCAAGTGGGCTGTTGAGATCGGGCAATTCGGAGTCACATACGTTCCCCGCACATCCATCAAAGGCCAAGCCATGGCCGACTTCATAGTCGAGCTCACTTACCCGGAGGCGATGTCCAAGATCGAGCAGCCACCGTGGAAAATGTACGTTGACGGATCCTCCACAACTACGCGGGCAGGCGCGGGAATTGTCCTTCTCAGCCCGTCCGGCCAGTCGTTCACGACAGCCATAAGATTCGGTTTCCACGCGACCAACAATGAGGCCGAGTACGAAGCATTAATTAACGGCCTGGAAATGGCCATGGCCATGGGAGTGAAGAGACTCCAGGTCTACAGCGACTCACAGCTCGTTACATGTCAAATCTCAGGAGAATACGAGGCGCGCAGCGATAGGATGTTGGCCTACCAGGGATTAGCCAAGAACCTGCTCGAAAAATTCGATCAAGTTTGTATAGAGGTGGTACCACGACTCAACAATACTCAAGCAGACGCACTTGCCCACCTCGCAACATCCGAAGGGGCAGCCGACATGTCCCAGATCACAGTTACTTACCTGACCGCCCCCACGAGCTCGAACCAGTGGGTGAGTAACCTGGGGCAGGAGGAGGACAGCTGGATGACCCCCATTCTAAAGTACCTCCGTGACGGCCAACTCCCAGTCGACCGGGTAGCGACAAGACAGTTGCAGCTCTGGACGGCCCGGTACACGATCATCGGGGACCAGTTGTACAAGCGAGGCTTCGCCCTGCCCCTCCTAAAATGCGTAACGCCGGGGCAGGGAAGGAAGATTTTGGTCGAAGTCCATGAAGGACGCTGCGGGAACCACGCCGGCGGCCAGGTGCTCGCCCAGAAGGTTATTCAACAGGGATATTTCTGGCCCACCCTAAAGAAGGACGCAATCAACTACGCACGGGCATGCCACAAGTGTCAAGTCTATTCGCCGGCAATCCACCAGGCTCCAACCGAGCTCACCTCGATCCTGAGCCCGTGGCCGTTCGCAAAGTGGGGGATCGATCTCATTGGCCCTTTACCTACGGCCCCAGGCAGTGTAAAGTACGCAATTATCGCCGTGGATTACTTCACCAAATGGGCGGAGGCGGAATCATTGAAAACGATCGATCAGGAACATGTCATCAGGTTCATCTGGCACAACATAATCTGTCGATTCGGCCTCCCTCAGATAATCATTTCGGACAACGGGAAACAATTCGACGGGCTAGAGATGGAAAGATTCTGCCAAAAGCACAAGATCAAGAGGCTGTTCTCATCACCCTACCACCCCCAGTCGAACGGGCAGGTCGAGGCAGTAAACAAGATAATCACACACACGTTGAAGGCAAGGTTGGAGGAAAGTAAGGGAACATGGGCAAGCAAACTGCCCGAAGTGTTATGGTCGTACAGAACAACCTGTCGAACAACAACCGGAGAGACTCCTTTCGCTCTAGCTTTCGGAACAGAGACAGTCATCCTGGCCGAGGTCATTATCCCAAGCCTCTGCACCTCACAACCCGTGGGGACCGAGAACGACCAAGCCATGCTAAACGAGTTGGACCTGCTGGAGGAGAGAAGGCTATCCGCCGAGCAAAGAAACATTGCTTACAAACGACGGGCTGAAAAATACTTCAATACGAAAATCAAAGTCAGGGAATTCGAAGCCGGGGACCTAGTGCTTCGACGGACGGTCGGACAACCCAAAGGGGCATTTGGCCCAAATTGGGAGGGAACCCTAAGGATATCTAAGCGCCTAGCCAACGGTGCCTATGAGCTAGAAAGCCTTGAGGGCAACCCGGCCCAATACCCTTGGAACGCCTCCCTACTCAAAAAATACTACCAGTAGGGGCTCATTGTAATCGCTACTCGAAGCGCAAATTTGTAAAAATTAATAAGCGGTTGTTAAATCAATCCCATCTTCGTGAAGTCGCTGCCCGACATTCGGCTATAGCACTTCATTAATTAATCTGTTGGTTAATTCTTTAAGCGGTTGTTAAATCAATCCCATCTTCGTGAAGTCGCTGCCCGACAATCGGCTAAAACACTTCATTAATTAATCTGTTGCTTAATTCTTTAAGCGGTTGTTAAATCAATCCCATCTTCGTGAAGTCGCTGCCCGACAATCGGCTAAAGCACTTCATTAATTAATCTGTTGGTTAATTCTTTAAGCGGTTGTTAAACCAATCCCATCTTCGTGAAGTTGCCTTGCCGACAATCGGCTAAAGCACTTCATTAATTAATCTGTTGGTTAATTTTAAAGTTTTATCATCCGATTACGTTATTAACCCAATCGTCGGGCTAAGTGCAAAGAAACGAGAATGAAAGCAAAATAAAGAGCAAAGGGGATTTCATTAACAAGGATTAGCAAAAGGAAAAGTACAAAGGCCTGCGGCCAACAAACTTAACAAAATAAAAAGAAAAGAAAAGAGTTCACGGGCCCGCCGCGTCCACCACGCCCGGATCCTCGGCCGCCTCATCGTCGGCCAGAGGGTAGATGAAGGTCGCTGGGTCCCCAAGGAACGAAAGGTCCAGCCCGCGATCGACCAGATCCTTTAGGGTAATGTCGTAGTCCGGGGAGGGAGGATTGGACTCGACATAACTCTTCAAATCCGCCAAGGGCCCGGAGTAGTCGGCCTCAGGATTCCGACGGAGAAGGGAGCGATCGAATCGGCGTAGGCGTTGATGTACACCATGGACCCGGCAGACTCACTCTCGGCGGCCAGTCGGGCACGCTCAGCATCCAGGCGCGTTTCGGCCTCGGCCGCAAGAGCCTCCTGGGCTTGGCGGACTTCTTCAGCCATTCTCGCCTCGGCTTCGGCGAGCAACCTCCTCCAGCTCCGCCCGGCTCTTGCGGGCAGCCTCCAGCTCCTCCCGGAGCTTCTGGTTCTCCTCTTCCAGGCGGATGGCTTCGTCCTTCTTCGTCTGGAAGGCTGCCCTGTAGGAGGAGGCAGCCCGCATCTCCCGATCGAACTCGAGCATGATGCCCTCCATGGCAATGGCGTTACGGGAGGAGCGAATGGCAGCCGCCCTCATCCGGTCGGCGAGCGAGACGGTCCTCGTGGCCTTCTGGCAATTCAGGGTCCAGGACCGAGGAAGATTCAGCACGGCGCGGCGAAGGTCCTCCGGCCAAGACTCCGGCACGGCCTCTGAGTACGGAGGATCCTGCGAGCGCAGGAATTGAAGGACCTCGGGCGGGGCAGAGGATCAGGCCTGCAAAACGACGGCAAGAAAAGTGTTAAACGAGCTACATGCGAAGTCGACCAGGAAACTTGGAGAAAGAAACGAAATACTTACGTGAGGTGATTGCCCCAGCCCAAGAAGGAGAAGTCGCTGCGATCACGACCGGGTTCGGCCGGGCTCCCTATGGTCGCCTCGACGGTGCCGGCCACCAGCCCGCCCGTCGCCGGGTCCAAGTTGACCGTCACCATGGCCGGGTCGATAGACGTCTGGCCCTCAACCCTTGCCTGCTTTGATGGACGCTGGCCGTCCGTCGGGGAGGAGGATATCGGGGGCGCCGGGGTCGCAGGTGGACTACGGATCGTCACCCCGGGGGCGCGAACGGCTCCCCGCTTCGCTAGCTTCGCCAGGGCATTCCTTTTAGGAGCCATATCGATGGTCTCCTCGGAGGATTCTACGTTAACCACCGGGATGGATGCCTGACCGACCTCGGGTGCTGCCCTCAGGGAGGCTGCCGGGGAATCGGACTGCGTGGAAGATTCGGCCGGGAAGCGCTGCGCTGCAAGAGCAATAACGGGTTAAATTTCGATAAGGCTCGAGCGAGCGTGAAAAAGTAAAAGTCGGGGAGAGTCTTACCACCAAAATCCAAATGGCGCGGGAAGGTTTGGAGCCCGGACAACCTTCTGTACTCGTTGTCGTTAAGAAGGTCGACGTCACGGTTCTCCGCGCTCTCCGACTTCACCAACTCAAGGGCCTGCCTGAAATCGTCGGTCAGGTCGGCCTGGTTTGGAGCCGCGCAGCCTGCACAGTGAAAGAAGAATTAGATCAGTACTAAGGGATGGATGAGGAATTTAATAGTTACCTCGGCGGTTGCGATCCCGATACTCCTGGGGAACCGGGATAGTTTGCCCGTCGATGCCAACACTCTCCCACGCGCCGCCGACCCACCACCACTTCTCTTGCCAGTGTGTCACCTTCGACAAGATGCCGAAGACGATGGCGTCACCACCTCGAGGCTTCACGGAATAATACCCGTGGTTCATCCGACCGACCGAGGCCACAGTATAATACAAGTGGTTGATCTCGGCCGGGGTCGGCATACGATGCAGCCCGCGGCGACCAAGAGCAACCATCGTTCCCAGTATGTAGCTCCACCCGTTTGGGGTGATCTGGGTGATCGATAAATTCCACGCAACGAGCAGCTTAGAGATGGCTGGGTGGAGCGGGAAGCGAAGCCCGACATGGAGGGTATCCGAGTTGATGGCAATAAGGCCCTCCGGCGGCTGGTCAGCCCGCTCGTTCTCCCAGGGGGCGTAGAAGAAAACGTCGGAGGGCGCCTGGAAGGTCCAATAGAGCTCCTTCAGATCGGCATCCGGGGGCAGGCAACTGGGGCGACGAGAAGCCCCAAATTCGGTGTCCCGGGCCTCAAGGTAAGCGCGGGCAGTGCGCTTCCGCACGAACCGGCTCATATATTTCGAGTGGTCGAACCCGATTAGCCGGTTATCCGCATAGTTTATTTGGTCGGGCACGGCTTCCTGCTCGAACAAAAAGTCTTCGGCTCTGGGCGGGTATGCTGAGACCGGGGAAACACTTAGGGCTTCCCCCTCTCGTTGGGGGCTCATCCCCTCCAAATCTTCAGCGAAGGCATCCACATCCGTGGAATTGCCCTCGCCCTCCCTGGCGGCGGCGGCACGGGAAGTCCCTTCCCCGGCCGGATGGAGAGGCCTCTCGGCGTCGGTGGCGGCGCGGCGACGAAAGTGGTAGGCATCGGCTGCCCCAAAGCTTTCGACGGAATCACTCATGGCGAATGGGGGGTAGAGAGAAGAAAGTTTTGAAGAAGAAAACAAGAAAATTACCTCGGAAGTCGAAAAAGTCGCCGGAATCTGGGAAATTCGCCGGAAAATTTGAATCTTCTTAAGGGGGGGCACGAGTTTGCAAGGGAGTGAAAATGAGAAAATGGGCTGAAAGCCCCTATTTATAGAAGAAGGAGGAGGGACTAAACTGCAAAAAACGGGGTCAAAAATGGAATAAAACAAAGTTCTGGGGCGCGCGTGGGGGCCACGCGCGCAACGGTTGGGGAGCAGGTTCGGCGGACGTGACCCCTGGACTTCTGCGCATCAGTCACGCCATCCCGTGACGTCAGCAGGCGCGACATACGAGGCGTCGTCTCAGAAACTGAAACGTCATCCCCAAAATTCAAATTCAAATTCAAAATAGTCTGCAGTTCGACCAGCCCGCCACCCGACGACTGCGGCCCCCCGATGTCGGGCTGGTGGGGCAATTGTTACACCCGATATTTACTACCCGACCCGTCGGGTATCAGACATGGACCTACTACTGTAGCGGGCTCGGGTAAAGAATGGTCCGCCGACCGGTCAGACAGACGGGCGGGGACGTAGAGGCTACCCGACGCGAGCCTCTGGGAGCTGCCGGGCAGGATACTTAGTTACCCACAGGCCCGGGTATCGGGCGGCCAGCGGCGAGCTCCGGAGCAGGTGCTCTACCCGCCTACCCGCAGATGAACAACCAGGGTACTCTCGTCCGGACTCGTTTCCCGGTACCCGAGTACCCGTCTGCCCGACCCCAGGCCGCGCCAGCTGTGAGAGGACGTCGGGTGCCATCAGTCCAGAGGATGTGACAGGGTCAAAGAGGGCAGTTGGGGCCAAGTCCAATCACCTCAGGGGTGACAGTGCCACGTGGCGTCTCCTCATTGGCTCGTAGGGGAGGCTGTAGCCACTTATTACCTTCCAGCTAGGAGTAGGGGGGACCCACAAGTCCACCTACCAAGCATGGGGAACCCCCACCTTGTATACTATAAATAGGGCTTTAAATGCCCATTTGTAAGACACATCACATTTATTGCAAATACACTCTTGAGAGCTCATCTACTCACACATTTATTACTTCCTGTGATCATTAAAATAAAATCCTACCCGCTAGGAACCCGGCAGCGAGATCCGTTATAAATCGCTGTCAACATCGAGGCTGAGATTATTTCTGGAAGAAATATTAGCAGTAAAGTCTATATTCCAAAAATGACTTTGGCAAACTCAAATCAAACTATGCCTGTGAATTTTACTAGGCGTCAATTTCTGGTGTTGCTTTGTTTTGCTATGACGATCAATAAGAGTTAGGGTCAGTCGCTTTCCACTATGGGACATTATCTTCCAAAACCGGTCTTCACATATGGGACAGTTGTACGTTGCAGTTTCTAGGGTAAAAAGTAGGAGGGGACTGAAAATTTTAAGTTTTGATTCTGATGGTAAGCCGTTGAAGCATACAACGAATGTTGTGTAAGAGAAATTTTAATAAATATGTAATATCGTTCGAATAAAATTAAGTATTTATTTTCTATTAGTTGAAGGTGTTTAAAAATATTATCTAATATTTCATTGTGTATTTCTTCAGTAATGTACTTAGTTGTGTGGAGTAGGTTTACAATCATGGTGAGAGGTATGTATACCTAGAAATAAAATTCAAAAATGAAAAATTATGAAACATTCGTAAAATGTTATATAATTATTTCGAACACCTGTAATATTTTCTAAAGGAATTGACGAATATTTTCTAAAAGTCCGCGAAATTCGCGGGTACTGTACTAGTATATTATATTTTCATGAATAATGATAATGGTTTAGCGAATTCTAATCTTTTGTATTTTGGTATTATTCTCATAATACAAAAGTAGAGTCATACCTTGAATATGATTCAAAGTTTTTTGTATAAGCTACATTTCCAGTGTTGTATTTAGTTTGATTCGTTTAGTGGATTGTTAGGTGTTTTGATAGTATTAATTGATATGTGTATATTTATTTATTTACATTTTGATTCTTAAAACATTTAATAATTTTTGTTTGTTATTTTAAAATTAAATATTTATATTATAAGTCCATAAATGGCTAAAATAATGTGTATAAATACATTAAATTTATAATTTATATTATAAAACTTTTTATTTTGAATTTGTATTTTAATTATTTTAATAATTTATTTATTAATATGTTATACTAACAATTAAATTATTTATTGACAGTAGCGGGACTATTTTTTTTTTTTAGTTTTAATGATGGTATTCCTATGAATATGATCATACTTTAATTGCATATGAAATTGCAGCCTCGAATGTTGCCTATTACTATATATTTCGTACTTTATTGTAGTTATATATAGGTCATAATTTTTGTGTTTTCATTCATCAATCAATTCTTTGAGATATTATATTATATTTCATTTTTGAAGTTGTTTAGTTTCAGTGGGTATGAAAAAATTATTTTCGGAGGATACACTATTTGTAGACTTGTGTGGATTAAAAAAGAGTTTTGAGGATGATGGAAGAATATTTACATGTTAGTTTTAACATTCACCGATATTTCTTTCTTAATTATTTTTATTTTTTGTTTAAACCATTAACCTTTTTTTTCTTATATAGTTGCAGATTTGAATAATCAGTACGATGAATTGAGCAACTACACCGTGAATTATTACTCAGGAAATTCATTCGATTTTTTGTTACAGTATTTACCAAATAAGTGTTCGGATGTTCTTGATAAGCTGGTTTGTTTAATATTTTTTTACTTTGTATTTTTTCAATTATATTTTAGTATGTTTTGTTCATACACTAAATTTTAATTTTTAATTTATTTTTGTTGTTTTTCATTTTCAGGTTATTCCTAATGAGATTATTTTGTCGACGGACATGTACTTTGGTTCAGGATATACCTTTATAAATCAAAGTGGGAAATCATGGAATATAAAAACAAGCACTATTAGTGGTTCTTTATGTTTTACTGGTGGATGGAAAGGAATCGTAGATTATTATCGTTTAAGTGTTGGAGACTATATAACATTACCTAAACATAATTTGTCAAATATTTATATTAAAGTTTATCATAGAAATGATATTCTTAAAGATATTGGTAATCCCAGTCTTATACCTAAACCCTTTGATTTTTATGGTAAGTGTTTATTTATTGAATTTTTTGTTGTATAGTTGTGTATTTTAAGATTTTCGTATATTACAATAAATGTATTAATTATTTTGTAGGTGAATTGAGGATAAACTATTTTATTAGTGATTTTCTTCAGAATTTTAATGAGAATCTGATTTGTTAATTTTTCTTTTTTATTTTTATTTATTCAAATAACTACCAATTTTATATTATATCTAAGTAGTTGGACTCATTTATTTGATATTGTTTTTATTTTATTTTTTTCTTATAGATGATTCCTCGGATGTGGATTGATATAAATGGTGGGTCATTTCCTGAGTTTTTGTATATTCAGAAACCTAATGGAAATTTTTGTAAAATGAGATTAAAGATTTTCAATGCAGCATTCTATACTTTTGGTGAAGGATGAGAGTCTTTTGCAGTTTCCAATAAGATTAGTAGATATGATTATATCTGTTTATACTATGATGGAATATGTACACTTTGGATCAAAGTATACTCTGTTGATGGATGTTTGATCTCTGCCTTTTCAAGTTAGTATATTTATTTTATCTGACTTTTGTAATCATTTTTTTATATTAAATATTTCTTAATTTAGTGGATTTAGTGGATATTAAAATACTATTTCCCATGAATTAATGATTGTATTTTTCTTGAATTTAGCAAGTTATCAAGGTGAAAGCTGTCATACAGTTGAACATTGTGTTCCTTCCTTGCGTGATTCGAATTCATTTACCTGTCGTGTCAGAAAATCAAATGTTGCTAGAGGTAGATTGGTGAGTTATTTTCTATATTTTCTATATTAATATTATATTATATATACATTTCGTGTTTATAAGTTAAATTTTTATTAGTTAGCATTGATGTTTTGTAATAAATTTATAGACATATATACTAAATTATGATATTTTTTTTAGAATATTCCAAAGGCTTTTTGGAAAAATCATGCAGTGTTTGCTGGGCTGTCATCCAAGCTTTCTGTTCTATTTGTTGGCAATCGTGTTTGGAAAGTCCGTGTTCGGAAGGAGAATACGGGATATGTACTTCAAGCTGGATTGAATTTTTTTTATTGATAATGAAATTAGTGTTGGTCATGTTTGTTTCTTTAAGGCTGTATATGTTGATGAGCTGTGTTTTGAGGTTTCTGTTTTTCATTAGATACTGTGTTGCATATGTGTCTGAATGTAATAAAAAGGTTGTTATTTCATTAATAATATTTAGTTGTATGTGAAAAATTCACATTTATTTCTTATTGATTAATTTTAATTGTATATTATAATAGTGTAATTGTTAATATGCTTTAACATTTAGATATTGATGTTATTTATATGTTTATTTGATGTAGTTCACTTTTTTTTTTCTTAAACTTATTATATATACACACACACATATACGTATAGTTTAGATTTATTTAATTGTGAGGTTAATTAAATTAAATTTAAAATGACGTGTATCGTATAAGTATTTAAGATTGTTATGCTATGGGTTATTTTTTTATTCTTTTTTTAATAATTATATATATATATATATATATATGTATATATATATATATATTGTGTTATTATTTGGTATTACTGTAATTTTATATATTTGTATAGTATGACATACACTTTCTCGAAATAGTATACGTCAAATTATAATTGTTTATTATACCAATATATATTTTATAATAATGATATATTAGTAATGTATATCGTATTTTTACCATTATTTTAATTATGCAATATTAAATATCATATTCTTTCCTTTTCCTTGCCCATGTAGAAAAAAATATTCATCTAATATTGTATTATGTGTGTTATATTTCAATATTAATCGTTTCAACTAATCCCTTATTTTATAAATCTATTCGTTAAATTTTTGGTATGAACGAGATTATTCTATTTAATAAAATTGAATTTAATGTAAAATTTAAGCTATTTGTTAATACGGTAGATATATAATAAACTAAAAATAATGAATCTATACACATATTTTGTGCACATACAAATTTTCCTTTTTTAGTAATATATGTTTGATAAAAACTATTTAATTTCTTTAATTACACATCTTAATTATTTCTCTAAAATTGTGGGCTAATTATATTTTTATTATACTATAGACAGAAGTTTTGGTATCTTCATTAATATGTATTATGATATATATTGTTCTTTGTTTTTTATTATTTATCCTTATACTATTGACTTTATACACAAAAGTATATCATAATTAATTACGTATGTATGTTAAATGTGTTTTAGTTTGTTATTGACAGAGTACTCATAAACAGGTAATATAAATTAATTTTTGTTTATTCATCAGTTATTTTTCTTTTTTTTTTCTTAAAAAGATGTTTATGTATTATTAATTATAACCAAACAACACGTTTTCATAAAATTCTTTTGTAACACATCAAATATTTAGAGTACTACTTTTGAGTATATTGTAAACAAGTTTCTTATCTACAGGTAAACATAAATTATACTTTATGTTTTTATTTGGATGAATTTTTTATTTTAAAATTTTTTTAATGGTTTCTTGATTAATTTTTATTTTTATTTTCCTTAGTGTATTGTTATTCATTTTGTATTCGTCTTTTTTTTTTATCTTTTGTGTTGTGTCATCCTTATATGTCCTACAGAATATATTCATTGGATCTTTATATGACATCCTTTTTTTTATTGTTTCTTAGACTTAATTCACTAATGAAGCTGTTGAGATCTTCATCCATCATTAATATCAATCATACAACGTCTGATCAAGTTGGTCACGGTATGTTTATCTATACTTTTTTAAATATTTTGTTCGTTAAATATTGACATTGACTTGATATATGTTCTGAAGTTTGAATAATTTGTATTATGGTTGATTAAATTTTTTGCAGCCGTTCAAGATCATTTACCTAGCAGCGAATATAGGAGTCGTTGTCCATCAATTTTCCGTTATGTTTTTGGTGATAGATTCGTTAATATGGACAATAACTTTAATGTTAATTTTGAAGGTATGAAATATATTAAAATATTTTTTAATTTTTAATATAGATTATAATTATTTAATGTGTACTTTATCAGATTAATCAATATTATATTATATATTAATATTTTTTAGTTCGTTTATTTCTCAAGTTGGTGGTTCAAGTAGACAGCCTCGGGATAATTTCTATGGTGGCTTTTCTTTTATGCCTACCAATGTGTGTAGAGATGATGTTCATATTGAGGACTTAAGATCCAGAGAACCTATATTCAATGATGTTCTACCGTCGGACAACTGTAGTACTGAAGTGGATGCCATGGATTCTGATGATTCATTTTCGTACAATTATGATGTTGATTGTGAGTATTTTATTTGAAATTCTATTAATAGAAATATTTTTTATTTAGTTGTCCATTTTTTTGTTATATTTATATATTTTTTTATTTACAGCGGTTGAGTATTGGGATATTGGTGATCCCATCCATCGATAAATGTTCTGTAGTGCTATATTTTGGTTTGAAGAGCGAGTGAAATCTGAAAGAGTTGGTTCAGTTCCTAAATTTTCTTTGTGTTGTATGCAAGGAAAAATTCAGTTGCCTTTCATGCCTGAACCTCCGCCGCTTCTTCATGAATTAATTTGGAGTCGTAATGATAGAAGCAAATATTTTTTAGATAATATTCGATCTTTTAATAATATATTTTGCTTCACATCTTTGGGTGGAACTATTGATAGGCATTTAAATAGAGGCACTTCTCCTCCTGTGTTTCGTTTACATGGACAGAATTATCATAGATTGGGTAGTTTACTTCCTCCTGGTCGTGATGGACCAGCTTTTGCTCAACTTTATATTTATGACACGGACAATGAAGTTCATAACAGGATATGTTCAGTTAGGTGTGTATTTTTTTTACTTTTTTTTATTTACTTTTTTTAATTATAATGTAAAATATGATTATCAATTTCTTTAATCTTTTTTAAAATCTCTATTTTCAGGTTAGAGGTGAGTATAAATACTATTCAGGCCGAAATTATTTCTGACTTGAAGGAGATGCTGGATAATGTTAACGTTTTGGTACAGAAATTTAGAACTGCAAGAGATAAGTTCAGGGCAGGTCACAGAACGGTGACTATGAGATTGATTGGTAGTAGAACTTATGATCCCAGGACACATAATCTACCAACTGTTTCGGAGGTTGCTGCTGTCATAACTTCTGGTCTTGACAGTAGTTCTGGTGTTCGTGATATTGTTATTCAAACTCGGTCTGGTGAATTGCAACGCATAACATAGTTAAATCCTTCGTATCTTGCTCTTCAGTATCCTATTCTTTTTCCATATGGTGAAGATGGGTATAGAGAAGACATTCCTTTTTCTAATTCTGTTTCTGGGAAAGTTGGAAATAGGACTGGTATTAGTGTTCGTGAGTTTTTGCATTTCGTATCGAGGAGAGAAATTGTGAGCCACTTACATTGCTATCTTACAAACGTTTAACACAACAGTTCATTGTAGATGCATATATAATGGTTGAATCTGGATGACTTTTGTACATAAAAAACCATCAGAAGGAACTTAGTTGTGATATGTATGAAGGCGTTGAGGATGCTTATTTGTGTGGGAAAAGGGAGGGGAGGTCTACTGGAAAGAGAATTGTATTACCTCCTTCATTCACTGGTGGTCCTCGGTATATGATGCAAAATTATCAAGATGCTATGGCTATATGTCGTTGGACTGGTTATCCACAACTATTCATAACAATTACATGCAATTCAAAATGGCCTGAGATTGTTCGTTGCATGTCACGTAATGGTCATAATCCTGAAGACCGCCCGAATATTGTTTGTCGTATTTTTAAGGTTAAGTTGGATGGGCTTATTCGTGACATTCGTCAGAATAAAATATTTGGAGATGTTAAGTCAGGTAAAAGTAATTAGTTTTATGTATTCTAATATATATTTATTTATTATAATTTTGATTATAGTATATTTTATAATTATATATTGTTTAGTAACTTATTTTATTACTATTTGCAGTGTTGTATACTGTTGAGTTTCAAAAGCGTGGTTTGCCACATGCTCATATCCTAATTTTTCTTGACAAGCGCATTGATGTACCATCCGCCGATGATATTGATCGTTTAATTTCCGCTGAGTTACCAGATGAACAAAATGATAAGCAATATTTTGATGCTGTGAGGGATTTCATGATGCATGGTCCTTGTGGTCCTACTGTTAAGTATTCCCCTTGCTACTCCGAAGAGGGTCTGTGTACTAAGAAATTTCCAAAGAGCTTTGCATCTGAGAGTTCTTTTGATGATGATGGATATCCTATTTATCGGAGAAGAGATGATGGAAAAACTGTGAAGAAAAAAGATGTTATTTTAAATAATAGATATGTTGTACCACATAATAGATATCTCCTGTTGAAGTATGGTGCACATATTAATGTTGAGTGGTGCAATCAATCTAGAGCCATCAAATACTTATTCAAGTATATTAATAAAGGCCATGATCGTGTTACCGCAACATTTGTTGAGAATACTGGTTCGTCTAATCAATCTGTTAATGTAGATGAGATCAAGATGTACTATGATTGTAGGTATATTTCACATTGTGAGGCTGCTTGGAGGTTATTTGGGTTTGAGATTAATTACAGATATCCATCTGTTGAGCGTTTGGCATTTCATCTTCCAGGAAAGTAGAATGTTGTGTTCAGGGATTCTGATTCACTAGATTCCGTTCTAGACAGACCAAGCGTGAGGACTAGCATGTTTTTGGCGTGGTTTGATTTGAACAAGTGGTCTTCATTAGCAGCTGACCTAACCTATGCTCAAATTCCACAGTATTTCATCTTTAAAAGAGACTCAAGGACTTGGGAACCAAGAAAAAAGGGTTTTGCTGTTGGTCGTATTTGTTATGTCCCTCCTGGGACAGGTGAAGCATATTATCTGGGGATTCTTTTGAATGTTGTTACTGGTCCTAAATGTTTTGATGATATCAAAAAGTTCAAGGGGGTTGTTTATGATTCTTTCCGGGAGGCATGTTTTGCTAGGGGTCTTTTGGATGACGATAAAGAATATGTTGATGCATTCGAGCAAGCTAGCATTTGGGTGTCTGCATCTTCGTTGAGATCTCTATTTGTTACTCTTCTAACTTCTGGATCTTTAAGTAATCCTTGTGAAATATGGGATAAATGTTGGACGTTCATGTCTGATGATGTATTGTACAAGAGGCGAAAAATTATGCGATTCCCAGGTATTTTATTTTATTTTGTTATTTTTTTCTAAATTTAATAGTTTATTTTAATTTTAAATTGTTTATATTATATTCAAGTATATGTAATTTTGTTTTAATTATTTCAATATCATAATAGAAAATTTGAGTGCACATTAATATTATATATTAGTGTTTCGAATATTATTAGCAATTGTTCTGTAACTTAATTAATTAGTAATTGTTAAGTAATTTAGATAATTAGTAATTATTGTGTCACTTAGTTAATGTATTGCATTGTTGATTATAGTTTTGTGAATCTATTACGTACTAATTTTAGGATTGTTCATATTTTTTTCTTCATGTTTGCATTAATATTCTGTTTCATTACTAAAGTATTTGTTATTATCATTTCTTGCTTTTTTATTAATACAGTGTTTTTTTTATAGAATTGAGGATGAGTGATGATGAGGTGAAGAATTGTTGTTTGTTGGAGATTGATATTTTGTTGCGGTCTTTGGGAAAGAATTTGAATGATTTTGATGGGATGCCTGTTGCAACGTTTGATTCCAATATAATATCCCGCAATAGATTAATTTTGTCTGAGCTATCGTATAATAGAGTCCAGTTGAGAGTTGAGTACCTTTCTCTGGTGGGTAAGTTGAATCATGAACAACGCAGTATTTTTGATAAAATAATGCAATCAGTTTCATCGAACATTGGTAGGGTTTTTTTTGTTTATGGTTATGGTGGTACAGGAAAAACCTTTCTATGGAGAACTCTATCTGCTGCTATTAGATCTAAAGGTGACATAGTTCTTAATGTTGCATCCAGTGGTATAGCATCTCTTTTACTTCCTGGAGGTCGTACAACACATTCTAGGTTCTGTATTCCTATTAATTGTTTAGATGATTCTACTTGCAATATTAAGCAGGGAAGTCACCTTTCAGAACTTTTAGTTAAGTGTAAACTCATTGTATGGGATGAAGCTCCTATGGTTCATAGATATTGTATTGAAGCGTTGGATACATCACTGAGAGATATTATGCAATTGTGTGATCCATCGAGATCTGAAATCCCTTTTGGTGGAAAAACTGTTGTTTTTGGTGGAGACTTCAAACAAATCTTACATGTCATTCCAAAGGGTAAGAGACAGGATATAGTACATTCTACAATTAATTCTTCAAAGTTGTGGAATTCATGTACTGTATTGAATTTGACAAAGAATATGAGGTTGATTCAATGTGATTCTGCTGAAGGTGTGATTGAGATGAAATTATTTTCGGAATGGATTGAATCAATTGGTGATGGCAGTATAGGAGTAATTACTGATTATGGTTCGGATATTATAATTCCTGATGATATTTTGTTGGAATGCGGTGATGATCCAATTGCTTCTATTGTTGATTGTATTTATCCTGATTTTAAATCGAGGATGTATGATCATGAATTTTTGCAAGATAGAGCTATACTTGCTCCTACTCTTGATTCCGTTAGGTCCATTAATGAGTATATGGTTAAGCTTAATCAAAAGGAGTGTCAGACATATCTTAGCTCTGATAGTCTTTGCAGGTCTGATTCTAATTGTGATACGCTCAGTGGCATTCATACTCCTGAATTCCTTAATACTTTGAAATTTTCGGGTGTTCCTGATCACGAGTTGAATCTTAAAGTTGGTACTCTTGTTATGTTATTGAGGAATATAGATCATTCACGTGGGCAGGTCAGTTTTTTTGTGTTGTTTTGTATTATTTTTTTAATGTTATAATTTATTATGTTTTAATCTTTTCTTATCAATCTTATGTATTTTTTATAGGTTAATGATTACAAGATTGAGTGATAGAGTCATTGAAGCTAAAGTACTTACTGGAAGTAGTGCTGGTGAACTTGCTTTAATACCGAGATTGTCTCTTACTCCATCCGACCCTCGGTTCAAATCCACTCGGAGACATTTCCCACTAATTGTTTCTTATGCGATGTCTATTAATAAAAGTCAAGGGCAGTCCTTTTCCAATGTAAGAGTGTTCCTGAAGAAACCAGTGTTCAGTCATGGGCAGTTGTACATTGCTGTTTCCAGAATTACTAATCGTCTTGGCTTAAAAATAATGGTGTGTGGAAATGATCATCACGAAAATAACATTACTAAAAATGTTGTATTTCGTGAGGTTTTCAGGAATGTTTATAATTTACTAAGTATCCATTATTTTATTTTTTTGTTATTTGGATTTAAGTAATTTTTTTTAAGAACACTTTTCTCACTAATTTTTTTTAACTATTTTTTACTTTATTTAATGTTGTTTGATATTCTCGAATCAATTTGTTAATTTTTTTATTTAATAATTATTCAAATTTTTAATGTATAATTATATAGTTACATGTTGTTGATTTTCTTAATTCTGTGGTGTCGTTGGGTTGATAGTTTGTAATATTATAATTATTTTCTATTATTTTTTTTAGCATATTAGTATTGATTTTTAGATATTATTTATTTGAAATATTTGTTTTGTATATTTTTATTATTAATATCATTTTTTTAGATTAACTACATCAAAAAGTAAACGGTTAATTTTATTTTATAAAAATTAAAAAAAAAAATTTAACTACTGAAGTTGACATTTTTCATATTTTTTAAACAGTGAATGTCATTATTAATAATTCTTTATTGTTAGTTCTTAATTGAAATTGTTATTGTTCATGTTAATTTCCTTTAAGAATTTTAAGTAAATTATTGATAATTATGGAATTATCATCTGTAATTTATTAGCTTTAAATATTATTATTATTAGGTAGAACAATTGATGCATTTAAATTAATAATACATAATCAGGAATTTAGATATGACTAATTCCTGCCTTAGATTAATACTTATACATAATGTTTGTTAATGTACTTTTTGTGATATTCTGCTAATACCATTATAGAATAATACAATTTTCCGTAATCGTTGGTTTTTTATATTATTAATATTTAGTTTTTATATTATTTTTTTTTTGAATTTTTTTATTGTGTAGTATTATTAATATTTTATTTTTATGTAGTTTTAAAAAAAACACTAATTTTATTCTGTACGAATTCTTATTTTATAAAATGATTAATTAAGTAATCTGAGATTTTTCTAATCTTCTACAGTTATGATTTTGAAACAGTTAGTTTTGGTTATTTGTTATTGCTTGCTGTTCATCCACATTAATTTATATTGTCCATATTCATTTCCTTTAACAGTGTATGCTATATAATTAATATTTGTGGGATCTTTATATGCAATTTATAAGCTTTAATAATTAATATCATTGTGTGGAGCAATTGTTGCCTTTAAATTATTACTCATTTATAATAATTTTGATTAAGAATAATTATCGCCTCTTACAAAGATAGTAATTATTGTTTCTCGGTAATTTAGTTTTTTTACAGTATAAATACATGTTGAGCATCCTACTTCTTTTGCACTGTCGTACCGTTGTTTTCAAATGTTAGCTACATTTATTTATAATTATTTATTTATTTATTTATTTATTTTGTATATATCACTATAATATATGTTATTTGATTTATCTTATTTTTTTTTCAGTAGCAACAGATCAGAAAGAATTATGTCTTCTATGGTTTCTTTGATTAAACAAATAAACCCAACAAAGACATCTTGGTTATTAAAATTACGATGTGTACGTGTTTATGCTGGTCCTGCATTCGGAATTAAGAATCAGTTAAAGAATTTGGAATGTGTATTTTATGATTTTGAGGTAAATGGTGTCGAATCATTGTTTTTTCTATTTAATTTCTATAATAATAATTTATTGAGAATGATATTATTAATTTACAGTTTTCAAATACATTTTTTTTATTATGATTATATTCTTGTGTGTTGTAGGGTGATAGAATACATGCTACAATAAAACCTCATCATTTTGACAAATATAAAGATGCAATCGTTGAGGAAAAGGTCTACACTATTAGAAACTTTATTGTGACTGCAAACAGGCCGTCTTTCAGAACAACTACTCATAACTACAAAATCCAATTTATTTCAACAACTAGGGTTGTTCAAACCGCTGATGTTGATTTTCCACGCAACATGTACCTACTTAAAGAATTTTCTCAATTGACGGTTGATTGCGATATTGATGAAAATGTTCTTATAGGTAAATATATTTGTATTATATATTTTTTTAATTATTTTTAACTTATTTATTATGATCTCCAATATTTATATATGTCAGATGTTGTTGGAAGAATATTTGACATGAGTGAAATAGTCGAGAAGGACGTTTCATCAAGAAAAACAAATATGTTGGATCTTATTATAGAAGATAGCTCGTGAGTTTTTCTTTTTCATTAAAAAAAAATCGAACAACAATTATTTATATTAATTTGTAAAAAATTGTATACTATTATCAGGGGATTGAGATTGAAAGTTTCGCTTTGGGGAGATTTTATCAATGAACTGAGGAAAGTTGAGTCATCTGGTTGTAACTTTCCACCAATTCTTATATTTCAAATGTTCCGGCCTAAGATTTTCAATGGTATTTATACATTTAGTTTTACTTGAAACTATAAAATTGTTACTGTTATATGAAATTTATTGATTTTTGTATAAATATTAAATCCACTATATTATTTTAAATCTTTAATAATCAACACTTTTTTTATAGGTGGGGTTTCCATATCCAATTCTTTTAATACTTCGAGAATTGTATTTGGCGATGATATTGATGAAATCTTAGAATTGAGGAACATGTATTTAAATATATTCTTATTATATAGTTAATTTTTATTTATATATTTTGTTTATATTACCGTTTTCAAAGTAAATAATTTTTTTTCATAAAATGTGACTTTGATAAATTTTATTGTTTATAAGTCCAAAATGCTCTGATACCATCGAAGCAGGAACGAAGTTGTAAGCGGAAATAAACACATTTTATTCATAAATTTGAATAACAATTACAGAAATTATAGAAACATAAAGACTTACAGGAGTAATCGTAAGACGATATGGAAACACAATGATAGAATACTGAGAGAGAGAGAGAGAGAGAAGAGGGCGAGTATCAACTCAAGCGTGTCTATCTAAAACACAAACAAAGTCCTTATATAGACAAGGCGGACTTGAAACAGAAATAAACAATGAAAAAAAAAAGGAAATAAATCCGCCAATAGGAGAGGCGGAGAGGGGTCCATCTGCATAATGGATGCGTAGTGGGTATCATCTTTATTTATTACTTTTGACTATTGTGACGAATTTGAGTGGAGCTTTGAGTGTGGGACCGGCGGCTTCACTGTATGAAGGCATCTTGTGTCGGTCAAGTATGAATACTTCATCTTTTGTACCTGTATTGAGTATTTGAGTAATGACCAGGTATTTTAGATATCGCATTTCGCTCATTTATCTAAAATATTGATATTCCTGTTTTATGGAAAATATTTTGAGTAATTGATAGGAAATTTAGACATCACAAATTCGTTCATTTGTCTAAAATTTTAATGTTCCTATTCTTCTTTAAAGAAAATGGTCTTGGGCACAGGGCCCACCAAATAAATCATCAAAATCATGATCGGAACTGGCAGGATCGGAGTCCATTTCTGACCCGGATTTCTTTTTGGCTTTTAAGAATTGTTTGGCTAATTTTTGAAATAGTTTCTGATCTTCTTCGTCTAGATCGGAATCAGAAGAGGCTTCTTTCTTGATTTTTGATTTATTTTTTGAGGAAGAGGCTTGATGTTTAGTTTTTTGAGAGGAGGAAATCTTGGATGATTTGCTAGGAGTAGGAGGAGGTCCAAAACATATATCGAAACCTTGGGTATTTGATTGTCTTGAATTAGACACATTTCGTTGGGATGGAGTATTGGATTGTCTTGGATTAGACACAGTTTGTTGGGATGAAGAAGCCTCCTTTTCCCAGCTTGGTTTTTCGCCTGTGTCAAAAAACCTGTTGACAACACAAGTATCACAATATTTGTCAGAATAATTTACCCACCACTTCACTTTAAATTCTCTGATGATAGAGATGCTGTATGGCTGGGGGTAGAATTGTTTGAATGAGTAATTCCAACATAGGATCCATGGTACTTTGAATTCTGCAAAGAACATCAGGTGTCTCCTGAATGGTTCTTCTTTGGATCTGACCAGAAATTGTTGTTGGGCTAATTTGACTGAGGTTGGTAACATCTCTGTAATCGGACCAAAAATCCTCCACCATTCAGTAAACCATACTGGGAAGGCGTTATCAATAAAATCTGATTTAAATGTAAAGAACCAGGAATGGTCAAAAGACCTCATGAGGAAGGCCCTAAACCAGGCATTCTTATAATCAGGATAACTGTACCCTTTCGGGTTGTAATTTTGAGTAAATGGCCTGTTCTCATAAGGCCGAGTCCAATCATTAAATTTTAAAACTCTTTTGATAATGCATTTTGAGTAAGCGATCTTGCTCCTATCCTCTGGATGATAGGTATGAGTAATTTCCGCTGCTCCAGAGTCTACAAGGATGTATTCATAGAACTCTTGGGTCTTTAGAGGATTGTCGGTAAACCATTGACAATCAGGTGGGAAGATATTTTGAGTAAGCTCAACTAGTTTGGATAAATTTCCTAATACAGTAAGAGTAGTAGGAGTAATATGCTCAACTTCTGGTTTGAGAAAATAGCCATTTTTGAGTGGGATAACCTGGGTTTTGGTTTGGGTGGTTGGAAAAGAAGGGGTTGGTTGAGTAATTGCTCCGGCATATGATGGAGCTGGAAGGTCTTCTAAAGACTTGAATTGATTAACATTGCTGAAATTGGTAATTGCTCTTTGAGTATAGTAACTAGGAGTAGTTGATCTAGGCCTCTGCATTCTTTGAATTCTGCAAAAATTCTCTTGTTAGAAAATCAGGGAGGCAGTTATCCTCTCCCTTGTTATACTCAATATCAAAATCAAAGCTTGATAAAATTGCTTGCCATCTGGCAAATATTTGCTTTGATACGATGTTTTTAACATCTTTTTGAAGTATCTCTTTAGCAGATTTGCAATCAATTCTAAGGAGAAATCTTTTGTTAAAAATGTCACTCTGAAATTTGGATATACAAAGAACAATAGATAAAACTTCTTTTTTAACAGTGGAGTAGTTCAGCTGAGGTCCAGTCCAGCTTCCTGAGTGAAATCTTACTAATTGCTCTTTTGAAACAGTATTATCTGCTTCTGTTTTACTAACCTGCTTTAATATCCCCCCGAAACCGAAGTCAGAGGCATCTGTTTCTATTATCATAAAAGCATCCTTTTTAGGTATTCCTAAACATGGCAAGGACTTAACTTGTTTCTTGATAGACTTTACTATATTAGTATGGGTGTCTGTCCAAGCTGGTGGATTCTTTTTTAATCTTTGAAATAAAGGATTGCAAATTATGCGAAGCTTAGGAAAAAAGTCTGAAATATAATTTAAACAACCTAAGAATCTTTGTAATTGAGTTTTTTCTTTTATGATATCTGGGAATTTATCTGCAAAGTCAATAGCTCTCGCTATTGGTTTGATAGTTCCTCTGAATATTTCGTGACCAAGAAATCTAATTTTTGTCTGAAATAATTTGATTTTGGAGGCAGATATGGCTAAACCATTTTTCTTTACTATTTGTAAAAAAATATTTAAATGCTTAAAGTGTTGGTCTAAATTTTTGGAATAAATAAGTACATCATCAATATAACAAATAGAGAAATCAGAATAATCATTGAATATATCATTCATTATGTTTTGGAATTCTGAAGGAGCATTTTTTACTCCAAAAGGCATTACATTCCATTCGTAATGTCCAAAGGGGACTGTAAAAGCTGTTTTATACTTATCTTTTTCATCAACTTGTATTTGCCAAAATCCTGATTTTAAATCGAATTTGGAAAATACATAAGCATTTTGAAGTCTATTAATAAGGTCTCTTTTATTAGGGATAGGATATCTAATCCATTCTAGTACTTCATTAAGTGGTTTATAATTAATAACGAGTCGAGGAACTCCTCTCTCCTTTTCAGCTTGATTATTGACATAAAAGGCTGCACAACTCCAAGGGGATTTAGAGTGCCTGATGAGTTTTTTATTTAAAAGGGAATCTATTTCCTTCTTGCAAACATTTAATAAATCATGGTTCATTTGAATAGGTCTTGCTTTAGTAGGAATGAGTTTTTCATTAAAATTTGTTACATAGGGAAGAGAAACCATATGTTTCCTTCTTTTCCAAAAGGCATTGGGAAGTTCAGAGCAAACTTCTAGTTTGAATTTTGATTCTAAATCTGATATTTTCTTTTGTATAGATTCACCTTTCAAATCTTCTTCTATTTTTAAGTAAGTGATTTCTTCTTTAAGGGTTTGGATATGTAATTTTTTATTTTGAATAGAATTGATTTGTTTATAAACAAAATGATTCTGTAGAAGGGATATTTCCCTATCTTTAATTGGATTTAAAAATTTAAAATTTATATCTTTTCCCATAATATTAGTAGTGATTCCATTACCATTAACCATAAAAGGATATATGGTAGTTAGGAAAGGATTTCCTAAAATAATATTTTGATTAAGATTTTTAACAAGTATGAAAGGTGTTTTAAAACAATACCCTTCATTACAAATATGGGAATTAGTAAGTTTGTATTCTATATTTAAGGGAGTAGCATTGGCTGCTACAAGTCTTTCATTAGTTTTTTCATAGTATTTAGAAGGTATAAGCCCTTCTCTTATGCAATTTTGATCTGCTCCGCTATCGATTAAACAGGAAACATTGATACGGAAGTCATTAATAACCAGAGTAATAATCGAATACCATTTTTGATAAGAGATACTTTGAATGGCTAATTCAGTTATTTTATTATCTTCTTTAGTTTGTTCTAAAGGTGGATTTGAGCTTTCTGGTAAGTCTTGCGGTATTTCTATTTTTGAGAAATCATATTTTGCTAGGGAAAGCTTTGTCTCTATTTCTAGATCTTTGGTATGTAAAGTAGTAATTTCTTTTTGTAAATTATTGATTTCAAATTTAAGATTATTAATTTCTTTTCTTAAATCATTAGTGGAGACAGCCATAGAGGTTTGACTAGAGATGGAAGAAGTTGGTACTTTGCTTAGTATTTTGGTGATGCTAAAGGGTTCAAGATTATTCATTAATTTATTAGTCTTTTTATCACCAGTTTTTTCTTTGCTTAAGACAAGTTCCTTTAGTCTGATAAGATAATTTTGTCTATCCTCGGGATTAGGAACCTTTTCAATGAGATCGAAAAGAAGTTCTTGTTCCGAGTTGTCATTAGTAATGACATTTATGGATAAAGGACAGAATCCATTGCAAGATTCATCACTGTCACTAGAGGAAGTTTGATTAATATTATCATCTGCATTATCCTCTTGTTCAGAGGATTCTGATACTTCTGGAGTGTCAGAAATCATAAGAGCAGATATTTTTTGTTTAAGATCTTCGTCATTTTGAAAGATTTCATCAATCTTTTTCTTGAGGGGGCATACATCTGCTTTATGTCCCTTTTTATGGCATTTATAACAAGTGGGTTGATAGTTCTTTTCTTTGTTAAAACTTTTATTGAAAGGTTTTGTATTAGGTTTCTTTTGTTCAGAAGTTTTATCATTTTTAAAGAATCTTTTCTTTTTATAAGGTTTTGAAGAATTTTTTTATTTTTTCTTTTTAGAAGAAGGGGCTTGGATTTTTTGCAAACCAAAGGCTTCACAAAATGTTCCAATTTCCTTTTTATAACTAGATTTTTCTTTACCATATCTACTTTGGATTTTGAGTTCGGAACATAGAAGTAAACCTTCCTTTTTTATAAAAGCAAATAGTTGTCCGTAAGTAATTTCATTAAAATTTACTACGTCACAAGCTTCTTTTAATTTTTGATGTATTCTAGTACCAAATAATCTTGGTAATCCTGCGATGAATCTTTCTTTCCAGAAAGGAGCATTACAGTCTGATCTTTTTAAAACTAGAGTGAGGAAAACATCCTTATACCACCTATAGTCTGATAAAGTGGGACAAGAAAGATTAGATAGAACTATTTGACTAGATTCATTATCTTCTCTGGGATTTCATATGAAATACATGGCTATGGTAATAATTAAATAATCAGTGGCATCAGATTTCAAAATTATGGAACCATTTTCCATTTCAGTAGTAGAAGTATGTTGATAAATGTTCATTTTATCAGTTTCACTAATTGAATTATCCCACCAATGTTTTAACTGACCAGTAAAACCGGAGACTATAACAGCGGCAGTTTGGTCTTGAGTGAGATTTGATTTGATACCGTAAGCCATTCCGGCCATACCCATTTCTTGTAAAGTATTTATAATTTCATTTTCAGACTTTCCGTCTATATTCCATTCTTGAATAGATGTTCCGTTGAATTTAGAAGTTCTAAATTGGGAACGTTCTTCAAATTGCATATCAGGAGGAGTGGGTTTGCTATAGTGATTTTTAAAACCAGCATTGTATCTTATTCTATTAATGCTAGGATCTTCATCAGTTTCTTCTAGAGCATCAATATCTCTTTCTAAACAACTGATATTTTCATTAGTGTTGGAAGAGGATGCTAAAGCAGCAAGTTGGCTATTGATTCTACTAACTATACTTTCATTAGTAACTAATTTAGTTTTGAGTTTCTTTTCAATATTTTCAGGGATACTAATAGACTTGAAATGAGGAGTAGAAAGATTGTTAGGAAAATTACTTGAGCTTTGAACACTAAAGGTTTTAGAGTCAATCTTATTGGATAATAAATCGACTTGGTCTGCAATAGTATGAAGAATTTGATTAGAAAAATTATTTTGTTCATGAATTTTTCTAATATCAACCATAGTGGGAGGATCTGATCCATTCCTACCGATTTTGAAAGGAGCAGCAATGACTTGTTCATCAGCTACTTGTATTTTTATGCTTTGTAAAGGGGGATGTATAACAGTAATATTATTACCGTCTGCTAGTTCCCATTTTTTATAAAGGTTTGTTTGAACATTAATTTGTTCTAAAGAGTAGACATTTTGAATATCCTCGATTTGGCAATAAGTGTCAAACCAATTTAAAATAGGGAAATTAAATTTATACATTTGAAGATCTTTTATCCATTCCTTTTGAATTTTGTCACGAAAAGATTTGTCTAATTTTAAAAACCAATCTCTTCTTTCTTGATTATCAGAATCATTAAATTCTTCATCAAGATATTTAAAGTTAGCAGAGAAGTCTAGAACTTCAATAACATTTATCCCAGCCATCTGGGAATGAGTAGGAGAACCTACCGAGGATTCATTACTTTGATAATTCGTATCTGGTAAAGGGCTTTTGTAATTAACATTCATTTCATTATTAATAAAAGCATTAGTAGAGGTAGAAGCAACACTAGACCTGAAAGGATTATTAATCCGGCTAGAGTTATCAGAAAAGGATTGCCTAGAATTAACTTCTTGTATGCGATTATTTCTTGTTTCTCTAAAGGAATTAAACCTAATGAGTATTCTTCCATTGGAATCTTCTGAGATATCAGATACCTCTCTTCTAGTAATGTTCCTAGGAATTTGAGGGGCTTGAATAATAAATTCTTTTGGAATGGTTATTTCATTCCATTTAAGTCTTTTAGGAATAAAAGTACTTGGATTATCTGCATTTACTTGTAGTAAAACAGTTTCATCTTTGTCAGTTGGAGTAAACATGAATTTAGGATTAATCTGGGAAGACATAACCCTATAATAAACCCTAAATATAACTGCAAAATTCTTACAGTTGTCTTTGAATTCATTATTCTTAAGATGAATGTCTAATATCAAGGAATCTAAAATATGGGGATCAGTAAGGTCAACACTAAAATTTGGGGCACAGTTGAAGTACATAGGCCCATTGCAAATATTAGTTTGAATCATGGATAATAAAGAGTTTTTATACTTAATAAGTCTATTGTCTCTAAGAGCAATATAAACTGGAGCGTCAACTCCCATGTGAACTAAGGGCTTAATAGCAACTTGAATAAGTCCAAAATGCATATATCTAAAATTTTTCTCTAAATATTTTTGAATAGAAACTTTAGATAATAAAGGTATACTTTGAAATTCATTTTGTATAGAGATAGTTTCTTCATGAGTCTTAATGGAGTAGGCAACCTTGAAATCAAGGAGACCAATTTGATAAAGATAATTGATAGGTTGATCAGGTATAGTCCAATTAGAATAATTAGTAGGCATGGAAATATCACTACTACAGACAATACCAGAATTATTAGTATTTCTATTTTTGGAAAGCATTGCTCTAAGCCTGGACGTCATTAGTATTAAATTATTAATAGTGTTTAATAATAATTAGAATATTATCAAGTACTGAAGTTTTACTGGAACACAACCGGGAACACCAATCAAGGCTTACCAACGGAATAACGCTTACCAACGTAAAACACCAGGAGATAATAACTAAATATTATTATAGACTATAATAACAAAACACTAATTCAATCTAAGTAAAGATAAATGTTTTCTTAGATAGAATTACTAATAAAAATAATGGCTCTGATACCATCGAAGCAGGAACAAAAATTTTTAGATATATGCATTTTGGACTTATTCAAGTTGCTATTAAGCCCTTAGTTCACATGGGAGTTGACGCTCCAGTTTATATTGCTCTTAGAGACAATAGACTTATTAAGTATAAAAACTCTTTATTATCCATGATTCAAACTAATATTTGCAATGGGCCTATGTACTTCAACTGTGCCCCAAATTTTAGTGTTGACCTTACTGATCCCCATATTTTAGATTCCTTGATATTAGACATTCATCTTAAGAATAATGAATTCAAAGACAACTGTAAGAATTTTGCAGTTATATTTAGGGTTTATTATAGGGTTATGTCTTTCCAGATTAATCCTAAATTCATGTTTACTCCAACTGACAAAGATGAAACTGTTTTACTACAAGTAAATGCAGATAATCCAAGTACTTTTATTCCTAAAAGACTTAAATGGAATGAAATAACCATTCCAGAAGAATTTATTATTCAAGCCCCTCAAATTCCTAGGAACATTACTAGAAGAGAGGTATCTGATATCTCAGAAAATTCCAATGGAAGAATACTCATTAGGTTTAATTCCTTTAGAGAAACAAGGAATAATCGCATACAAGAAGTTAATTCTAGGCAATCCTTTTCTGATAACTCTAGCCGGATTAATAATCCTTTCAGGTCTAGTGTTGCTTCTACCTCTACTAATGCTTTTATTAATAATGAAATGAATGTTAATTACAAAAGCCCTTTACCAGATACGAATTATCAAAGTAATGAATCCTCGGTAGGTTCTCCTACTCATTCCCAGATGGCTGGGATAAATGTTATTGAAGTTCTAGACTTCTCTGCTAACTTTAAATATCTTGATGAAGAATTTAATGATTCTGATAATCAAGAAAGAAGAGATTGGTTTTTAAAATTAGACAAATCTTTTCGTGACAAACTTCAAAAGGAATGGATAAAAGATCTTCAAATGTATAAATTTAATTTCCCTATTTTAAATTGGTTTGACACTTATTGCCAAATCGAGGATATTCAAAATGTCTACTCTTTAGAACAAATTAATGTTCAAACAAATCTTTATAAAAAATGGGAACTAGCAGACGGTAATAATATTACTGCTATACATCCCCCTTTACAAAGCATAAAAATACAAGTAGCTGATGAACAAGTCATTGCTGCTCCTTTCAAAACCGGTAGGAATGGATCAGATCCTCCCACTATGGTTGATATTAGAAAAATTCATGTACAAAATAATTTTTCTAATCAAATTCTTCATACTATTGCAGACCAAGTCGATTTATTATCCAATAAGATTGACTCTAAAACCTTTAGTGTTCAAAGCTCAAGTAATTTTCCTAACAATCTTTCTACTCCTCATTTCAAGTCTATTAGTATCCCTGAAAATATTGAAAAGAAACTCAAAACTAAATTAGTTACTAATGAAAGTATAGTTAGTATAATCAATAGCCAACTTGCTGCTTTAGCATCCTCTTCCAACACTAATGAAAATATCAGTTGTTTAGAAAGAGATATTGATGCTCTAGAAGAAACTGATGAAGATCCTAGCATTAATAGAATAAGATACAATGCTGGTTTTAAAAATCACTATAGCAAACCCACTCCTCCTGATATGCAATTTGAAGAACGTTCCCAATTTAGAACTTCTAAATTCAACGGAACATCTATTCAAGAATGGAATATAGACGGAAAGTCTGAAAATGAAATTATAAATACTTTACAAGAAATGGGTATGGCCGGAATGGCTTACGGTATCAAATCAAATCTCACTCAAGACCAAAATGCCGCTGTTATAGTCTCCAGTTTTACTGGTCAGTTAAAACATTGGTGGGATAATTCAATTAGTGAAACTGATAAAATGAACATTTATCAACATACTTCTACTACTGAAATGGAAGATGGTTCCATAATTTTGAAATCTGATGCCAATGATTATTTAATTATTACCATAGCCATGTATTTCATAGGAAATCCCAGAGAAGATAATGAATCTAGTCAAATAGTTCTATCTAATCTTTCTTGTCCCACTTTATCAGACTATAGGTGGTATAAGGATGTTTTCCTCACTCTAGTTTTAAAAAGATCAGACTGTAATGCTCCTTTCTGGAAAGAAAGATTCATCGCAGGATTACCAAGATTATTTGGTACTAGAATACATCAAAAATTAAAAGAAGCTTGTGACGTAGTAAATTTTAATGAAATTACTTACGGACAACTATTTGCTTTTATAAAAAAGGAAGGTTTACTTCTATGTTCCGAACTCAAAATCCAAAGTAGATATGGTAAAGAAAAATCTAGTTATAAAAAGGAAATTGGAACATTTTGTGAAGCCTTTGGTTTGCAAAAAATCCAAGCCCCTTCTTCTAAAAAGAAAAAATAAAAAAATTCTTCAAAACCTTATAAAAAGAAAAGATTCTTTAAAAATGATAAAACTTCTGAACAAAAGAAACCTAATACAAAACCTTTCAAGAAAAGTTTTAACAAAGAAAAGAACTATCAACCCACTTGTTATAAATGCCATAAAAAGGGACATAAAGCAGATGTATGCCCCCTCAAGAAAAAGATTGATGAAATCTTTCAAAATGACGAAGATCTTAAACAAAAAATATCTGCTCTTATGATTTCTGACACTCCAGAAGTATCAGAATCCTCTGAACAAGAGGATAATGCAGATGATAATATTAATCAAACTTCCTCTAGTGACAGTGATGAATCTTGCAATGGATTCTGTCCTTTATCCATGAATGTCATTACTAATGACAACTCGGAACAAGAACTTCTTTTCGATCTCATTGAAAAGGTTCCTAATCCCGAGGATAGACAAAATTATCTTATCAGACTAAAGGAACTTGTCTTAAGCAAAGAAAAAACTGGTGATAAAAAGACTAATAAATTAATGAATAATCTTGAACCCTTTAGCATCACCAAAATACTAAGCAAAGTACCAACTTCTTCCATCTCTAGTCAAACCTCTATGGCTGTCTCCACTAATGATTTAAGAAAAGAAATTAATAATCTTAAATTTGAAATCAATAATTTACAAAAAGAAATTACTACTTTACATACCAAAGATCTAGAAATAGAGACAAAGCTTTCCCTAGCAAAATATGATTTCTCAAAAATAGAAATACCGCAAGACTTACCAGAAAGCTCAAATCCACCTTTAGAACAAACTAAAGAAGATAATAAAATAACTGAATTAGCCATTCAAAGTATCTCTTATCAAAAATGGTATTCGATTATTACTCTGGTTATTAATGACTTCCGTATCAATGTTTCCTGTTTAATCGATAGCGGAGCAGATCAAAATTGCATAAGAGAAGGGCTTATACCTTCTAAATACTATGAAAAAACTAATGAAAGACTTGTAGCAGCCAATGCTACTCCCTTAAATATAGAATACAAACTTACTAATTCCCATATTTGTAATGAAGGGTATTGTTTTAAAACACCTTTTATACTTGTTAAAAATCTTAATCAAAATATTATTTTAGGAAATCCTTTCCTAACTACCATATATCCTTTTATGGTTAATGGTAATGGAATCACTACTAATATTATGGGAAAAGATATAAATTTTAAATTTTTAAATCCAATTAAAGATGGGGAAATATCCCTTCTACAGAATCATTTTGTTTATAAACAAATCAATTCTATTCAAAATAAAAAATTACATATCCAAACCCTTAAAGAAGAAATCACTTACTTAAAAATAGAAGAAGATTTGAAAGGTGAATCTATACAAAAGAAAATATCAGATTTAGAATAAAAAATCAAACTAGAAGTTTGCTCTGAACTTCCCAATGCCTTTTGGGAAAGAAGGAAACATATGGTTTCTCTTCCCTATGTAACAAATTTTAATGAAAAACTCATTCCTACTAAAGCAAGACCTATTCAAATGAACCATGATTTATTAAATGTTTGCAAGAAGGAAATAGATTCCCTTTTAAATAAAAAAACTCATCAGGCACTCTAAATCCCCTTGGAGTTGTGCAGCCTTTTATGTCAATAATCAAGCTGAAAAGGAGAGAGGAGTTCCTCGACTCGTTATTAATTATAAACCACTTAATGAAGTACTAGAATGGATTAGATATCCTATCCCTAATAAAAGAGACCTTATTAATAGACTTCAAAATGCTTATGTATTTTCCAAATTCGATTTAAAATCAGGATTTTGGCAAATACAAGTTGATGAAAAAGATAAGTATAAAACAGCTTTTACAGTCCCCTTTGGACATTACGAATGGAATGTAATGCCTTTTGGAGTAAAAAATGCTCCTTCAGAATTCCAAAACATAATGAATGATATATTCAATGATTATTCTGATTTCTCTATTTGTTATATTGATGATGTACTTATTTATTCCAAAAATTTAGACCAACACTTTAAGCATTTAAATATTTTTTTACAAATAGTAAAGAAAAATGGTTTAGCCATATCTGCCTCCAAAATCAAATTATTTCAGACAAAAATTAGATTTCTTGGTCACGAAATATTCAGAGGAACTATCAAACCAATAGCGAGAGCTATTGACTTTGCAGATAAATTCCCAGATATCATAAAAGAAAAAACTCAATTACAAAGATTCTTAGGTTGTTTAAATTATATTTCAGACTTTTTTCCTAAGCTTCGCATAATTTGCAATCCTTTATTTCAAAGATTAAAAAAGAATCCACCAGCTTGGACAGACACCCATACTAATATAGTAAAGTCTATCAAGAAACAAGTTAAGTCCTTGCCATGTTTAGGAATACCTAAAAAGGATGCTTTTATGATAATAGAAACAGATGCCTCTGACTTCGGTTTCGGGGGGATATTAAAGCAGGTTAGTAAAACAGAAGCAGATAATACTGTTTCAAAAGAGCAATTAGTAAGATTTCACTCAGGAAGCTGGACTGGACCTCAGCTGAACTACTCCACTGTTAAAAAAGAAGTTTTATCTATTGTTCTTTGTATATCCAAATTTCAGAGTGACATTTTTAACAAAAGATTTCTCCTTAGAATTGATTGCAAATCTGCTAAAGAGATACTTCAAAAAGATGTTAAAAACATCGTATCAAAGCAAATATTTGCCAGATGGCAAGCAATTTTATCAAGCTTTGATTTTGATATTGAGTATATCAAGGGAGAGGATAACTGCCTCCCTGATTTTCTAACAAGAGAATTTTTGCAGAATTCAAAGAATGCAGAGGCCTAGATCAACTACTCCTAGTTACTATACTCAGAGAGCAATTACCAATTTCAGCAATGTTAATCAATTCAAGTCTTTAGAAGACCTTCCAGCTCCATCATATGCCGGAGCAATTACTCAACCAGCCCCTTCTTTTCCAACCACCCAAACCAAAACCCAGGTTATCCCACTCAAAAATGGCTATTTTCTCAAACCAGAAGTTGAGCATATTACTCCTACTACTCTTACTGTATTAGGAAATTTATCCAACTAGTTGAGCTTACTCAAAATATCTTCCCACCTGATTGTCAATGGTTTACCGACAATCCTCTAAAGACCCAAGAGTTCTATGAATACATCCTTGTAGACTCTGGAGCAGCGGAAATTACTCATACCTATCATCCAGAGGATAGGAGCAAGATCGCTTACTCAAAATGCATTATCAAAAGAGTTTTAAAATTTAATGATTGGACTCGGCCTTATGAGAACAGGCCATTTACTCAAAATTACAACCCGAGAGGGTATAGTTATCCTGATTATAAGAATGCCTGGTTTAGGGCCTTCCTCATGAGGTCTTTTGACCATTCCTTGATGGTCCCGAAACGAGTAAACAGGTGTATGGGGGGGGGGGAATACACCTGTGGTTACAAATTTAAACTTCTTTAAAACTTATCAGGTTACTTAAGACAGTAGCTCGTCAGTGGACTTGAGGTCTGCTGAGAGTTACTCTGTGAAAGCTTACTGAGATAATACCTCCACTGAAAGCACAAGACTTTCAGTTGAACTACTATCTAATTAGCTTTCAGATGCGGATTAGTGAGCCCTTTTAGAAAACTCGCTTTACTTTGATAAACTTTGAGATTAACACACACTTATGAAAAAGCAGAATGTAAGTACACAAGATGTAAAGTGGTTCAGAGATAAATCTCCTACGTCCACTGGCCTGATCAAACAGGAGAATTCCTTTCACTTGGAATTCCTTGTGTTATAGTGCCAAGGTGCACTGATCAACTTTTCCTCTCTTAGGATGATTGATCACTAGGAAATTCCAGGTCCTAGTTCCCAAAACAAACCAGCTTTCAGACTGATACAACAATCAGCTTACTAACACCACTTAACACTAGCTCTCAACCTAAACACTGAGTAGGGTTTTGAGTAGGGTTTTGGTTCCAACTATTTTGAGATAATCCTTACAAGTTTAGCTCAGGGCTTAGGATTGGATTATCTCTTTCTAAGGTTTGGATATAGCTTTAAGCTTGGTTACAGAAGGTTTGTTAGTTTCTCTACAATTGTGAAACACTTGGGAAACAATGATAATTTCGAGTGTTTCTAGATAGTTATGAATGTATAGATAGCTTTGATCTTGTGAGTTTCCCGTGCTTGTAAAATGTGCACGTCCTTCTGTATTTATAGGCTTCCTTGAAAATCTTCCCGTTGGATTTGAATCTTCTCAAGTAAGTCTTCTTGTATCTGATTGGTTCAAACGGCTCTATTTGAAGCTTTAAGTCTTGTCAAGAAACGGCTGCAAAACCATGCTTGTTCACCAACTTTCTGTAGATTGCTAGGTGAAAGACTTTTGGTACTTGTCAGGCTGGGACAGGTCGGCTGTCAGTAAGGTACACTGACGTGTCATCTTCTCATTGGACCTTAAGTCTGCATGCCCAGATTCTTGTCTTGCTTTAGGTGGAACTCCTCTGATGAGAACCTTCTTATTCCTTCATTTATTGTAAGCTTCACTGAAATTCATTTTGCCTTGTTCCAACCAGATTAACTAACAGCTTTAAATATGTTTAGCATTAAATGTACTTTGTTAGTTCCCATCAGTGGACCTTCGTCCTCTACTGATAGATTTAGTCTTAGTGAGAATGTACTTAGAAAACATTCAAGACTTAGACTTCTTTCTCAGATCACTTAGTCTTCAGCGGACTTTACTGCAGCGGACTTCACTTCAGCAGACTTCATACTAAAATACACTCTAGTTTTTACTAACTGCACTTCAGTTCTTAACACTTAGAACTGTTTAATTTAAACTCTAACTCTACTGAATAATTTACTTACAAACAACTTAGGGAGGGACATGTTGGCATCTAATCAAAACAAGTCTTATACATTTTCCCAACAATTTCCCCCTTTTTGATTATGCCGGAACCTATCTTATTACATATCTTCTTCTAGATGAGGTTCTTCAGATGACATTCAAAGTTCACAGTTTTTGTAAGTAAAACATTCAAGTACATAAGCCTAAATGATAATGAGATATTATCTTGGGCAAACATCAGCAGAGTTCCTTTCATTGAAAAATATGAAGTACAAATTACATGAAGTCAACTCTTAAGAAGTTTCAAACTTAAAAACATCTGGGACTTATAAACAAATGCCCAGCAAAAGATACATCTTTCTCAGATGGACTCAGACAAAGGTTCAAGTCCATATTGTTTGAAGACTCTGATCTTCAGCTCATTCTTCCTTTCCATCACCTCCTTCGAGTGTCCTCTGAGACCAAGGTGTTCACATAAGGATATCCACTCTTCAGTGATCCTTTCTCTATCAACTGCACCAGTTGCATCTTGAGGGGGCCAGTATGTGATTGGCTCAGGGGCCTTCAAAGCTTGATCAGGGAAGGCATCATTCCAAGCTCCACTGATATCAGGATAGAGTTTGGGATAGGCATCAAACAACCATGAGTTGAAGACTTCTTGAGCATTGTCCCTGCCTAACTCTCCACTGACATAAAAAGAATAAACGAATTCCCTTTTTGCAGTTTCCCAGACATCATTGAGCTTTTTGGGAACCCAAGCATCATGGTGAGGGAATCTGTTCTGAGAAGGTGTGATCTTGTCCTTCTTTAGTTTGGCAGCCCACTTGAGATAACCACTTCTGAATTTCTTAGAAGTAGTTTTATCAAATGTGGCTAACCTCTCCTTCCTTTTCCTCTCAGCCAATTCTGCAATGGTCTCTATCTTCCCAACCACCTTATCCTTCCTCTCCTGCTGCTGGGCAGATAGCTTCCTTGCTCTCTCGTTCATTCCCCCAGCCTCCTTGATTAGCTCAGTGAGCTCCGTAACTCGTGTGGGTGCAGACTTGGGAATTTCAGAAGATAAGGGATCAGGGTTAAGAATGGGAAGTACCTCAACATCGTCAGTAGAGGTTGTGGACTTAGCAGTCAACCTCCCTGAGGTTCTTGTCTTTTTAGCAACCTCTGCTGAGAGTGCATCAGTTGCCTTCCTCTTGGCAGGTTCCCCCTTCTTTGCAGCTCTCTCTTCCTTCTCCTTCAGATGAGCTTCCTTGAACTTTGAGAGGTCCACTGATGCGGTCTCCTTTCCCTTCTTTTCCTCAGCCAGCTTCTGGGCCTCAGCATCAACTTTCTTTATGGTGCTTTTGATTTGTTGACCTTTCTCGAACTCCGGGGTTTCAAAGATGATTTGCATTTTGTTCCTTGGATCAGCCTTCAGCTCTTTAGAAGATATCAATCTTTCCCCCTTTCCGGCATTAATCATGCACTCAGCCACAGTGATGTTTAACTTCATCTGATCGTGAGCGATGGCCTTCAGTTCAGTCGAGCAGTGGTCAACTTCATCTTCCATCCTTTCCAGTGCAGCTCCAGCAGTTTGACCAAATTGCACAAATTGTGCCAATTTCTCATTAATAAGCACGTTGGTCTTTTCTTGAGTTGGGAAGTCCTCAGCAGCCTTTTTGAGTACTTCACCAAGCTTGGCTCCGAGTTCTTCATGCTTTGCCTCGAATTCCTGCATCTTCTGGTTCCACAACCCTTCAACTTTCCCAACAAGGTCAGCTGAGAAAGCTTCGACAGAAGACTTTAGGTTGATGGACACGTTCTCCACTGAGTCCTTCAGGAATTGAGCTCTGGCTTCTTCCTCCTTCTTCTCCAGATCTTTCAGAGCCTCAATGACTAGCACACTTTGTCCCTCAACTACATCAATCACCATCTGTTGTGAGTCTTCAACTTTCAGTGTGAGATTTTGAAGTGATGTAGTTGTGGACTCCATGAGTTCGTCAATGTGGTCTGAGAGTATGATCATCTCGTCCACCTCCTCTTGGACAATTTCTTGGACTTCTTTCAGTTGAGCTTCAAGGGCAGGGAGCCTTTCTTCTTGAAGTTTAAGCACTTCATCCTTCAGGGGAGTTAGGTTGACCTGGACTGAGGGGATCTCATCAGTTTGAGTGCCTGCATTTAAAACAATGTTAGTTCTTGCTCCCTCAATCTCACAACCTATATCTCCTGAGGTTTCTAACTCCATTGGAACTCCCTCCTCCTCACTCAGCTTACTTCTTTCATCACTCTTATTTTCAACTAAGATTTTTTCAGCCAATGCATCCTTTACAGGAATGATTGCTTTTATTTGGCCACTCACAACTCCTGTGATTTCAACTTCCTTTTCAACACCCTCAGTCTTTTCAACTCCTTCTGATCCAGTCACCTCAGTTGACTCTGAAGCCACCACTGAGGGCTGTTGTGGGAGAATCTCAGTAGACACCTCTACTGGACTCTCCTGTGGCAAATTTTGAGCCTCAGTATCCCTTGCCTTGGATACATCCTTGGCTACCTCACCATCACCTTGCCTTGGTGAGGTCCCTCCTCCTTGTACACTTTCCTCCATCTCTTTCTCCTTCTCCTCCTCTGCTTCAGCAACCACATCAGCTGACTTCTTAGCCTCAGCTATCTTTTCCATCACCAGACTCTCAAAAATTTTCTCATCACAGAGAAGTCTGGATTTGGTCATCCCTGCAAACTGCAACACCTCCATCTCCTCCTTCTTCCAATCATCGGCATTGCTGCCTCTGACTGCCAATAGAATTTCTCCTAGCCTCCTATCTTTGAGCTGGACAAGGAGTCTCAGCCTCAAGAATAAAGCCTTGAGAGTGGGGAAGTTGTCAAGTTCAGGGTACTTAGACTCCAAAGAGTAAGCAACCTCATCCTTAAGGGTGTCTAAGAATGAGTACTCTTCTTCATCGTCTGAAGGAAGGGAAGGGGTAGGGGATCTGATATCAGTGGGTTCTTCTGGAATAGATTCCAGGTGAGTTGAGGTTTGGGTTTCAGGAGGGTTAGGGATAGTTTCAGAAGAGGTTTGAGTGTCAGGTGAGGTTGGGTTTTGGTCAGTGGGGGTTGAGGGAATTGGTTCAGTAGGATTTGATGGGGTGGTTTCAGTTGGGGTGGAGATGAGTTCAGTGGGGGTTTGAGTTTGAGATCCACTGGCTGGCTTTTGAGAGCCATCAGTGGGGGTTTGAGTGTGAGTTATTTTGGAGATGCGTTTGGTTTTGGCTACAGGGGTGCGAGGTTTGGTCTTGGGTTTAATAGGAGTAGGAGCAGGAACATCTGAGTCAGACTCAGTTGAGATAGTGTTGGGGGAAGAGGTAGGGTTACCTGATGAAGACTCATCAGTAGAGTCTGTGACTCTGACTTTCTTCGAAGCAGCCTCCTTCTCTGCTTCAGAAGACCTCTTCTTCTCCTTCCTTGAGGCCTTCTCTGCCACAGCCTCCTTGTGTTGAGCCATTTTGTCACTCAACTTTACCAGCCTCCTCTTCAGTTTAGTTTTCTTCCCCTCAGCAGGGGTATCTTCCTCCTCCTCTACTGCCTCTGGGCTTTCCACAGCAGGCTTAATCATCCTAGCCTCCAGAGTCTTTCCAGACTTGAATAAGATCTTTAGGATACTCCATTTCCTGTCAGGGATCCAATCCACTCCCAAATCTACATTCTCTATTAAGTAAGAGATCTTTGTTGCATAGTTCAGCTTACTTGATAGTTGGGGAGATTTGTCGGGTTGAAACTTTGAGTGCTCCTTATTCAAGGCCCTCAGAAAGAACTGCTGCCAATTGTATGGCTTTTCCTTGCCCTCAACTATCGCCTTCATCAGCCTGAGCTTTGGCTTGCTCACTTGCTCAGTACTCCCTTGGTTTCCCAAAATACACTTACTCACAATTTCACAGAGAACATTGTAAACTGGCAGGAGTTCACTTCTGTTCATTGTTGGAGTGTATGGTACCTTCCTCTGCATTATGGTTTTGACCCATTCTTCCTCCTTCTCCACAATGCACGTGTCTGGATTGGGACCTTCAGAAGGAAGATCAAAAAGCTCCTTCAGGACATCTCCGCTTACACGAATCTCCTTCTTTATCTTCTGGTGTTCAATGACCTCCATGTCATCCCTCATAACTTTCTTCTTCCTTTGCAAGATCAGATGAGACCTGATCTTTGTATCTGAGTTGGAGACATTGTTGTAGAAATCAAGAACCTGTCTGTCAAAACAGTTCTCTGGATGAACAGATAGGAATTTCTCTAACCCAGCACTTTTTATCATTTCAAGGGCCTCTTTGATGTGAGCGTACTCTGGTCTGGACTCAATTTCTGGGTTATCAAAAACCACAATGGGTTCATACCAGAAGTTATCTTTATGGGTAAGAAAACTGAGATTTAGTTTCGCCATTTGAACAAGAGGGTTTGAGAGAACAGATTACAGAGTAGGATAGTAAGTGTTTGCTTGGAAGTGTATTCGAAAAGGTTTACAAGCTTAAGGTTGGGGATTTTATATTAGAAATAAACGGTTAGATCTAATTTCACAATCAACGTTTGAGATTGAATGATTTTGAGATCGTGGATAGTTACAGGGTTTAGTGGGGGGTTTTAAGAAATCTTGACGGTTTAGAAAAGAACCGCCTAATTGAATGGTATGGATTGAAAAGGTTGGTAACCAGAAGGTCACATCATCCGGCTTTTAGAGCGCGTGAGATAGGTAATTGAAAAAGCATGTCTGACTTGTACCACGCGCATTAAATGCTTGTCATACCAAAATCTCTTCGGAACAGTGGAAAGAGATTTAATTTTCCAGAAAGCACTCATTAGTAAATATATTGAAACCAATTAAAATATATATAACACTAAGAGGCTTTATCTTTGAAAATAACATAAGTATAGACTTGACCTCTACTGAGGTTCGACCTCGTCTGATATAAGGATCTCTTCTGAGATGGGGAGCTTCTTCTGAGAGAAGATCCTCTTCTGAGTACGAACCTCCACTGAGTTGAAGGTAACTCTACTGAGATTCAATCCTTTCTTTACTCTCCTGGATCTAGGAGTCCAAGCTCCACTGACAACTCTTGAAACCTTGCTTCAGCCAAAGGTTTAGTGAAGATATCTGCCTTCTGCTTGTCAGTGTGGATTTTGAGCATCTTGATGTCCTTCTTCTCCACATGATCTCTGATGAAGTGATGCCTTATATCCACATGTTTGCATCTTGTGTGGAGAACTGGATTTTCTGAAATAGCAATTGCACTATTGTTGTCACAGAAAATAGGGACTTCATTGGCAAAGATGTTGTAATCTCTCAGTTGTTGTCTTAGCCAAAGAATTTGAGCACAACAACTTCCAGCTGCCATATACTCAGCTTCAGTAGTGCTTGTGGCTACTGAATTTTGTTTCTTGGAGAACCAAGAAATCAGTTTACTTCCCAAGAATTGACAAGTGCCTGAGGTTGATTTTCTATCAATTCTGCATCTTCCATAGTCAGCATCTGAGTATCCTGTGAGTTCTAGATTGTCATCTGAGGGATACCACAATCCCATATTCACAGTACCCTTAAGATATTTGAGAATCCTCTTGGCAGCTTCCAGGTGACTTTTCTTGGGATTGGCTTGATATCTAGCACAAATGCCAACTGCAAATGTGATATCAGGCCGGCTTGCTGTGAGATACAGTAGAGATCCAATAATGGCTCTGTAGGAAGTCTGGTCTACTGATTCTCCATCCTCATCTGGTTCCATCTTGGTGTTGGTGTTGAGTGGAACTCTTGCAACCTTGCTGGTCTGGCATCCAAACTTGTTGATCAGCTCCCTTGTGTATTTGGCTTGGTTGATGAAGATTCCTTCAGTGGACTGCTTGACTTGAAGTCCTAGGAAGAAATTCATTTCTCCCATCATAGACATCTCAAACTTTCCCTTCATCAGTTGAGAGAACTTCTCACAGAGGACTTGGTTAGGACAACCAAAGATGATATCATCCACATAGATTTGAACCAGCAATGTGTCCTCTCCTTTTGTGATTCTGAAAAGTGTTCTATCAACTCTCCCTTTGATAAAACCATGATCCAAAAGGAATTGAGACAAAGTATCATACCAAGCTCTTGGAGCCTGTTTCAGTCCATATAGAGCTTTCCTCAGTCTATATACTTTGTGACTTTCTTCAAAACCTGGGGGTTGCTCCACATAGACTTCTTCATTGAGTACTCCATTTAAGAAGGCACTTTTAACATCCATCTGGTACACCTTGAATTTCTTGTGAGCAGCATATGCAAGAAATAACCTTATTGCCTCCAATCTGGCTACTGGAGCAAATGTTTCATCATAGTCAAATCCTTCAACTTGAGAGTAGCCCTTTGCAACTAGCCTGGCCTTGTTTCTGACTATGATATCATTCTCATCCTTCTTGTTTTTGAATACCCACTTGGTTCCTATCACATTGCAGTGATATGGTCTGTCCACCAACTCCCATACTTGATTCCTTGTGAACTGGTTGAGCTCTTCTTGCATGGCAATAATCCAGTTGGAATCTTGAAGTGCTTCTGCTATGGAACTTGGTTCCTGGTTTGATAAGAAACAACAAAACAAAGCACTTTCACCATGAAAACTTCTAGTTTTGACTCCTGAGGAAGGATCACCTAGGATTTGCTCAACAGGGTGATCTGAGAGCCAAGTCCTCCTAGGCTGATGCCCTTCAGTTGAGTTTAACTCTTCTGAAGTTGAGTCACTAGATATTGGAATGAAATCGAATTCAGGAAATAAGACAGAGGGTTGAAGTCCTGAGTCATCATTCAAGGTATTTTCATTCTCAATGGTAATTTCATTGGTTCCCCCTTGAATGATAGTTTCAGTGAATGTCTCAGCTGTGACCACATCTTCATTGACATTGGTTACCTCTTGAACTGGGATGGTGTTCATCAGTTCAGTTACATCTTCAGGAGAGCTCTCAGGTGAGCTTTGAGGAGTGGTCTGATTTTGAGTGTCCTCTTTGAATTGTTGATCATTGAGGTTGTCCCAGGTTGGGATGAATGTATCAACAGAATTCTCAGGATATCCTTTTGATTTGATACTCAGTCTAGTTAGCCTTTTGCTTATCACATCCTCAGTCTCCTTACTTCTGGACTCAAAAGTAGATTCATCAAATACCACATGAGGTGTTTCTTCCACAACAAGAGTTCTACAGTTGTAAACTCTGAAAGCTCTACTGATTTGGGAATATCCTAAGAAAATTCCTTCATCAGCTTTGCTATCAAAAGCTTTCAGTTGAGTTTTCCCATTGTTGTGAATGAAACACTTGCAACCAAAAATATGAAAGTAAGATACCTGTGGCTTTCTGCCATTCCATAACTCATATGGAGTTTTTCCTTGATGTTTGGTTACCATGGATCTGTTTTGAGTGTGGCAGGCAGTATTAATAGCTTCAGCCCAGAATCTTTTAGGAACCTGAGCTTCAGCTAACATTGTCCTTGCTGCCTCCTTGAGAGTCCTATTTCTTCTTTCAGCTACTCCATTTTGTTGTGGAGTCCTTGCAGCTGATGTCTCATGAAAGATACCTAATTCTTTACAATAATCAGATATGATAGAATTTATGAATTCAGTGCCCTTATCTGATCTTATCTTTACAATGTTCAGGCTCTTTTCATTGCTAACTTTCTTCAGGAGCTCTGGCAGTCTCAGTTGAGTCTCCTTTTTGCTTGCAAGGAATATCACCCATGTGTACCTGGAGAAATCATCAACAACAACAAGTGTATATTTTCTCCCATTTATACTTACAGGGGTTACTGGACCAAAAAGATCCATATGTAATAGTTGAAGTACTCTGTCAGTAGAGGTTGCTACTTTGCTTTTGAAAGATGCCTTTACTTGCTTCCCTTCCTGACAGGCTTTACAGATATGTTCTTTATTGTATACTTCATTTGGCATTCCTTCTACCAGTCCATGTCTTGCTATCCTGTTCATCATCTTGAAGTTCAGATGACTTAGCCTTTTGTGCCACAACCAATTAGTGTCAGTTGAGCTTTTGGCAATAAGACATGCATTTGGTGTGCAAGACTTCCAATCTGCAAGATAAATATTTCCCTTTCTTGACCCAATTAGTAATACCTGTTGTGAAGATATATTCTTAACAAAACACAGGTTACATGAAAATTCAACACTGTATCCCTTATCACAGAATTGACTTATGGACAGAAGATTATGCTTAAGTCCACTGACAAAGGATACATTGCTTACTCTTACTGAGCCAATTATTAAAGTACCATAACCTCTAGTGGCTCCTTGAGAGTTGTCACCAAAGGTGACTTGTGGACCTTCCTTCTCAACAAATTCTGTTAGGAGATTTTTGTTGCCAGTCATGTGCCTAGAACATCCACTGTCCAAGTACCAGACTGATGATTTAAGAGCTTCTCCTTTGTTGAGGTCCACTGAGCCCTGCAATCACAGATCAAGCTTTAGGTACCCATTTGGTGTTGGGTCCTACAAGGTTAGTTGTACCTTTTGGAATCCAAATTTGCCTCACAGTTCTAATTATTTTAGATTGGCTAATTTGTCTTCCATAAACATCTACATAGATTGTTATCTCCCTGGGTGCCTTGGGAGTAAACTTTCTATGGGTGTCAGCCTTTGAAGGAACAGGAACCTTCTTCACATTCTTTCTCTTTGGCTTGGGTGCACCTGGTCTTGGTTTTTGTTGATAAAGGTATGAAGGACCTTTTCCTTTAGGCACAAAAGGACTAGGTCTTCCATATGAGTCATTCCTTGAGGACTGCTCATGCCTGGGTGTTCTCAGCTGAGGTTGCTTCATCTGTGAAGACCTCGGCTGATAGTACCTCTGCTGAGATCTATTTTGATAAGTCACCTGAGCCTTTCCATTTGGTTTTGGCTTAGATTGACTTTTCTTTTGTGTGATCTCAGCTGGTCTTTTTCCTTTATCTACAGTCTGTGGTTGAAATGTCACAGACTTAACAAAAACTCTCTTTGTGCCACTTGAAGAAGCAACACTCAGAGGACCTTCTGAAGGTTTTGGAATAAAGCCTATCCCACACTTGTTATTTGGATTGGTTTGAAAACTTTGGATCTCCTCTATGGCAAGAGAGGGTTTGTTTAGAGCATCAATCCTTTTTAACAAGGTCTCTTCAGATTTTTGTAAGACATCAATTTTCAGGAGAGAATCCTTTATTTGGCTTACCAATTTTAAATTCTCTTCAGTTAACTTTGTTTTAGATTCATTGAGATCTTTTATCAGTTGATCTCTACCATTTCCTTGACTCCTGAGGGTTTCCACCTCTTTTGTCAGTTCAATGGTAGATTTGGCTGAGTTCAGATCTTTTTGATTCCCAGACTCGATTAACTTGGAGTTTTCACTCAAGAGTTGTTTGTTCTCATCTTGAAGACAGAAACTTGCTTCTTGCAACCTTGAGAAATCAATCATCAATTGTTCCAAGGCGGACTGAAGATTGAGTTCCTCAGTTGACTCTGAGCTTAGCTCAGGTGTGTGTCCTAGAGAAATGGATGGTTTAGATTGTACCTCTGGTTCTTCTCTTGCCATGAGGCACATGTCATCTTCACTGCTGTCAGAGAACAGTTCATCAGGTGACTCGAGGTTTTCATCAACATCCCCAGCCATCATGGCTTTTCTTTCTCCATATCTTCTATCTCTTTTGGCTTGCCTTTCTCTTCTTTCTTTAGTGCTCAGTTGAGGACAATCATATTGAAAGTGCCCAATCTTCTTGCACTGAAAACACCTGTTGGCATCATCATTCTTTTCTTCAGTGGACTCTCTGGTCTTTGATGATGAACCTTCAGCCTTGGTGTAATTCTTGTATTCCTTCTTCTTTTCCAGCTCAGATGAGCTTTTCTCTCCTTCTCTGGTAGTCTTTTGTGGATAACTTCTACCTTCTCTGTTATCCCTGTAAAATCTCTTATATTTGCCAAAGCGGCTGTTAAGTTGTTCAAACCTTCTAGCCATCAGGCTGAGTTCCTCCTGCATCTCAGCCTTGCTTTGAGACTTACTTGCCTTTGAACTCTTCTGAGGCTTTGGGGATTTTGGCTCAGGCTCCTTTGCTTTGAAGGCAACTTCCTTCTCAGCAGAGGTCTCATCAGGAGCCCTTTTCCTGTTCAGATCAAACTCATAAGCCTTAAGTTCAGAGAATACCTGTTGCATAGACATGCTGGATAGATCCTTGGTATTCTGCATCATCACAGAGTACACATCCCATCTTGAGGTTAGACCTCTCAGGATCTTTAAGGCAACTTCTCTTTTGGTGTAGACCTTTCCCAGAGAATTAATCTCATTCATGATGTCAGTGAACCTCCCATCAAGCTGGTCTATGGTCTCAGTGGACTCCATGGTGAACTGCTCATACTTTTGAACAGCTACTGAAAGCTTGTTCTCTTTTATTTTGTCAGTTCCTTCACACATGAGAGCAAGAGTGTCCCATAGTTCCTTTGCTGTCTTGCAGTGGATCACTCTTCCCATTACAGAGTCTGGAATAGTGGTGTAGAGAATGTTCATGGCAATGAAGTTGAGGTTGTTTCTCCTCCTCTCATCTGCAGTGAAATTATCTTCATCTTTGGGCCATTCTTCTCTAGGATCTGCAATAGTTTCAGCTGTAGTTCTAGGGTTAGGTGTCATAAACACAAATGGACCTTTAGTAATAACCCTTAACATTTCATCATGCACACAGGCAAGATGAGCTCTCATTCTGATTTTCCAGAAGTCATAGTTTTCCACTGAGAATTGTGGAAGCTTGTGATGAGACATATGGTTCAAGGGATTAACTCCCATGTTGTTCTCTGCAGGTGGTGCAACCCTAGCTGTGTTGTCAGCCATAGAATAAAAACAAGTTTATCAAAAGATCAATTCAGGTGACCTTATAAAAATACCTTTGAGCACAAGGTATACTTAGAACAATGGTCTTTTGAACCACTGCTCTGATACCAATTGATGGTCCCGAAACGAGTAAACAGGTGTATGGGGGGGGGGGGGAATACACCTGTGGTTACAAATTTAAACTTCTTTAAAACTTATCAGGTTACTTAAGACAGTAGCTCGTCAGTGGACTTGAGGTCTGCTGAGAGTTACTCTGTGAAAGCTTACTGAGATAATACCTCCACTGAAAGCACAAGACTTTCAGTTGAACTACTATCTAATTAGCTTTCAGATGCGGATTAGTGAGCCCTTTTAGAAAACTCGCTTTACTTTGATAAACTTTGAGATTAACACACACTTATGAAAAAGCAGAATGTAAGTACACAAGATGTAAAGTGGTTCAGAGATAAATCTCCTACGTCCACTGGCCTGATCAAACAGGAGAATTCCTTTCACTTGGAATTCCTTGTGTTATAGTGCCAAGGTGCACTGATCAACTTTTCCTCTCTTAGGATGATTGATCACTAGGAAATTCCAGGTCCTAGTTCCCAAAACAAACCAGCTTTCAGACTGATACAACAATCAGCTTACTAACACCACTTAACACTAGCTCTCAACCTAAACACTGAGTAGGGTTTTGAGTAGGTTTTGGTTCCAACTATTTTGAGATAATCCTTACAAGTTTAGCTCAGGGCTTAGGATTGGATTATCTCTTTCTAAGGTTTGGATATAGCTTTAAGCTTGGTTACAGAAGGTTTGTTAGTTTCTCTACAATTGTGAAACACTTGGGAAACAATGATAATTTCGAGTGTTTCTAGATAGTTATGAATGTAGAGATAGCTTTGATCTTGTGAGTTTCCCGTGCTTGTAAAATGTGCACGTCCTTCTGTATTTATAGGCTTCCTTGAAAATCTTCCCGTTGGATTTGAATCTTCTCAAGTAAGTCTTCTTGTATCTGATTGGTTCAAACGGCTCTATTTGAAGCTTTAAGTCTTGTCAAGAAACGGCTGCAAAACCATGCTTGTTCACCAACTTTCTGTAGATTGCTAGGTGAAAGACTTTTGGTACTTGTCAGGCTGGGACAGGTCGGCTGTCAGTAAGGTACACTGACGTGTCATCTTCTCATTGGACCTTAAGTCTGCATGCCCAGATTCTTGTCTTGCTTTAGGTGGAACTCCTCTGATGAGAACCTTCTTATTCCTTCATTTATTGTAAGCTTCACTGAAATTCATTTTGCCTTGTTCCAACCAGATTAACTAACAGCTTTAAATATGTTTAGCATTAAATGTACTTTGTTAGTTCCCATCAGTGGACCTTCGTCCTCTACTGATAGATTTAGTCTTAGTGAGAATGTACTTAGAAAACATTCAAGACTTAGACTTCTTTCTCAGATCACTTAGTCTTCAGCGGACTTTACTGCAGCGGACTTCACTTCAGCAGACTTCATACTAAAATACACTCTAGTTTTTACTAACTGCACTTCAGTTCTTAACACTTAGAACTGTTTAATTTAAACTCTAACTCTACTGAATAATTTACTTACAAACAACTTAGGGAGGGACATGTTGGCATCTAATCAAAACAAGTCTTATACATTTTCCCAACATTCCTGGTTCTTTACATTTAAATCAGATTTTATTGATAACGCCTTCCCAGTATGGTTTACTGAATGGTGGAGGATTTTTGGTCTGATTACAGAGATGTTACCAACCTCAGTCAAATTAGCCCAACAACAATTTCTGGTCAGATCCAAAGAAGAACCACTCAGGAGACACCTGATGTTCTTTGCAGAATTCAAAGTACCATGGATCCTATGTTGGAATTATTCATTCAAACAATTCTACCCCCAACCATACAGCATCTCTATCATCAGAGAATTTAAAGTGAAGTGGTGGGTAAATTATTCTGACAAATATTGTGATACTTGTGTTGTCAACAGGTTTTTTGACACAGGCGAAAAACCAAGCTGGGAAAAGGAGGCTTCTTCATCCCAACAAACTGTGTCTAATCCAAGACAATCCAATACTCCATCCCAACGAACTGTGTCTAAGTCAAGACAATCAAATACCCAAGGTTTCGATATATGTTTTGGACCTCCTCCTACTCCTAGCAAATCATCCAAGATTTCCTCCTCTAAAAAAACTAAACATCAAGCCTCTTCCTCAAAAAATAAATCAAAAATCAAGAAAGAAGCCTCTTCTGATTCTGATCTAGACGAAGAAGATCAGAAACTATTTCAAAAATTAGCCAAACAATTCTTAAAAGCCAAAAAGAAATCCGGGTCAGAAATGGACTCCGATCCTGCCAGTTCCGATCATGATTTTGATGATTTATTTGGTGGGCCCTGTGCCCAAGAGCCTTTTCTTTAAAGAAGAATAGGAACATTAAAAATTTAGACAAATGAACGAATTTGTGATGTCTAAATTCCCTATCAATTACTCAAAATATTTTCCATAAAACAGGAATATCAATATTTTAGATAAATGAGCGAAATGCGATATCTAAAATACCTGGTCATTACTCAAATACTCAATATTATTCCGTTGGTAAGCCTTGATTGGTGTTCCCGGTTGTGTTCCAGTAAAACTTCAGTACTTGATAATATTCTAATTATTATTAAACATTATTAATAATTTAATACTAATTCAATCTAAGTAAAGATAAATGTTTTCTTAGATAGAATTACTAATAAAAATAATGGCTCTGATACCATCGAAGCAGGAACGAAGTTGTAAGCGGAAATAAACACATTTTATTCATAAATTTGAATAACAATTACAGAAATTATAGAAACATAAAGACTTACAGGAGTAATCGTAAGACGATATGGAAACACAAGGATAGAATACTTAGAGAGAGAGAGAGAGAAGAGGGTGAGTATCAACTCAAGCGTGTCTATCTAAAACACAAACAAAGTCCTTATATAGACAAGGCGGACTTGAAACAGAAATAAACAATGAAAAAAAAAAGGAAATAAATCCGCCAATAGGAGAGGCGGAGAGGGGTCCATCTGCATAATGGATGCGTAGTGGGTATCATCTTTATTTATTACTTTTGACTATTGTGACGAATTTGAGTGGAGCTTTGAGTGTGGGACCGGCGGCTTCACTGTATGAAGGCATCTTGTGTCGGTCAAGTATGAATACTTCATCTTTTGTACCTGTATTGAGTATTTGAGTAATGACCAGGTATTTTAGATATCGCATTTCGCTCATTTATCTAAAATATTGATATTCCTGTTTTATGGAAAATATTTTGAGTAATTGATAGGAAATTTAGACATCACAAATTCGTTCATTTGTCTAAAATTTTAATGTTCCTATTCTTCTTTAAAGAAAATGGTCTTGGGCACAGGGCCCACCAAATAAATCATCAAAATCATGATCGGAACTGGCAGGATCGGAGTCCATTTCTGACCCGGATTTCTTTTTGGCTTTTAAGAATTGTTTGGCTAATTTTTGAAATAGTTTCTGATCTTCTTCGTCTAGATCGGAATAAGAAGAGGCTTCTTTCTTGATTTTTGATTTATTTTTTGAGGAAGAGGCTTGATGTTTAGTTTTTTGAGAGGAGGAAATCTTGGATGATTTGCTAGGAGTAGGAGGAGGTCCAAAACATATATCGAAACCTTGGGTATTTGATTGTCTTGAATTAGACACATTTCGTTGGGATGGAGTATTGGATTGTCTTGGATTAGACACAGTTTGTTGGGATGAAGAAGCCTCCTTTTCCCAGCTTGGTTTTTCGCCTGTGTCAAAAAACCTGTTGACAACACAAGTATCACAATATTTGTCAGAATAATTTACCCACCACTTCACTTTAAATTCTCTGATGATAGAGATGCTGTATGGCTGGGGGTAGAATTGTTTGAATGAGTAATTCCAACATAGGATCCATGGTACTTTGAATTCTGCAAAGAACATCAGGTGTCTCCTGAATGGTTCTTCTTTGGATCTGACCAGAAATTGTTGTTGGGCTAATTTGACTGAGGTTGGTAACATCTCTGTAATCGGACCAAAAATCCTCCACCATTCAGTAAACCATACTGGGAAGGCGTTATCAATAAAATCTGATTTAAATGTAAAGAACCAGGAATGGTCAAAAGACCTCATGAGGAAGGCCCTAAACCAGGCATTCTTATAATCAGGATAACTGTACCCTCTCGGGTTGTAATTTTGAGTAAATGGCCTGTTCTCATAAGGCCGAGTCCAATCATTAAATTTTAAAACTCTTTTGATAATGCATTTTGAGTAAGCGATCTTGCTCCTATCCTCTGGATGATAGGTATGAGTAATTTCCGCTGCTCCAGAGTCTACAAGGATGTATTCATAGAACTCTTGGGTCTTTAGAGGATTGTCGGTAAACCATTGACAATCAGGTGGGAAGATATTTTGAGTAAGCTCAACTAGTTTGGATAAATTTCCTAATACAGTAAGAGTAGTAGGAGTAATATGCTCAACTTCTGGTTTGAGAAAATAGCCATTTTTGAGTGGGATAACCTGGGTTTTGGTTTGGGTGGTTGGAAAAGAAGGGGCTGGTTGAGTAGATGCTCCGGCATATGATGGAGCTGGAAGGTCTTCTAAAGACTTGAATTGATTAACATTGCTGAAATTGGTAATTGCTCTCTGAGTATAGTAACTAGGAGTAGTTGATCTAGGCCTCTGCATTCTTTGAATTCTGCAAAAAATCTCTTGTTAGAAAATCAGGGAGGCAGTTATCCTCTCCCTTGTTATACTCAATATCAAAATCAAAGCTTGATAAAATTGCTTGCCATCTGGCAAATATTTGCTTTGATACGATGTTTTTAACATCTTTTTGAAGTATCTCTTTAGCAGATTTGCAATCAATTCTAAGGAGAAATCTTTTGTTAAAAATGTCACTCTGAAATTTGGATATACAAAGAACAATAGATAAAACTTCTTTTTTAACAGTGGAGTAGTTCAGCTGAGGTCCAGTCCAGCTTCCTGAGTGAAATCTTACTAATTGCTCTTTTGAAACAGTATTATCTGCTTCTGTTTTACTAACATGCTTTAATATCCCCCCGAAACCGAAGTCAGAGGCATCTGTTTCTATTATCATAAAAGCATCCTTTTTAGGTATTCCTAAACATGGCAAGGACTTAACTTGTTTCTTGATAGACTTTACTATATTAGTATGGGTGTCTGTCCAAGCTGGTGGATTCTTTTTTAATCTTTGAAATAAAGGATTGCAAATTATGCGAAGCTTAGGAAAAAAGTCTGAAATATAATTTAAACAACCTAAGAATCTTTGTAATTGAGTTTTTTCTTTTATGATATCTGGGAATTTATCTGCAAAGTCAATAGCTCTCGCTATTGGTTTGATAGTTCCTCTGAATATTTCGTGACCAAGAAATCTAATTTTTGTCTGAAATAATTTGATTTTGGAGGCAGATATGGCTAAACCATTTTTCTTTACTATTTGTAAAAAAATATTTAAATGCTTAAAGTGTTGGTCTAAATTTTTGGAATAAATAAGTACATCATCAATATAACAAATAGAGAAATCAGAATAATCATTGAATATATCATTCATTATGTTTTGGAATTCTGAAGGAGCATTTTTTAGTCCAAAAGGCATTACATTCCATTCGTAATGTCCAAAGGGGACTGTAAAAGCTGTTTTATACTTATCTTTTTCATCAACTTGTATTTGCCAAAATCCTGATTTTAAATCGAATTTGGAAAATACATAAGCATTTTGAAGTCTATTAATAAGGTCTCTTTTATTAGGGATATGATATCTAATCCATTCTAGTACTTCATTAAGTGGTTTATAATTAATAACGAGTCGAGGAACTCCTCTCTCCTTTTCAGCTTGATTATTGACATAAAAGGCTGCACAACTCCAAGGGGATTTAGAGTGCCTGATGAGTTTTTTATTTAAAAGGGAATCTATTTCCTTCTTGCAAACATTTAATAAATCATGGTTCATTTGAATAGGTCTTGCTTTAGTAGGAATGAGTTTTTCATTAAAATTTGTTACATAGGGAAGAGAAACCATATGTTTCCTTCTTTCCCAAAAGGCATTGGGAAGTTCAGAGCAAACTTCTAGTTTGATTTTTTATTCTAAATCTGATATTTTCTTTTGTATAGATTCACCTTTCAAATCTTCTTCTATTTTTAAGTAAGTGATTTCTTCTTTAAGGGTTTGGATATGTAATTTTTTATTTTGAATAGAATTGATTTGTTTATAAACAAAATGATTCTGTAGAAGGGATATTTCCCTATCTTTAATTGGATTTAAAAATTTAAAATTTATATCTTTTCCCATAATATTAGTAGTGATTCCATTACCATTAACCATAAAAGGATATATGGTAGTTAGGAAAGGATTTCCTAAAATAATATTTTGATTAAGATTTTTAACAAGTATGAAAGGTGTTTTAAAACAATACCCTTCATTACAAATATGGGAATTAGTAAGTTTGTATTCTATATTTAAGGGAGTAGCATTGGCTGCTACAAGTCTTTCATTAGTTTTTTCATAGTATTTAGAAGGTATAAGCCCTTCTCTTATGCAATTTTGATCTGCTCCGCTATCGATTAAACAGGAAACATTGATACGGAAGTCATTAATAACCAGAGTAATAATCGAATACCATTTTTGATAAGAGATACTTTGAATGGCTAATTCAGTTATTTTATTATCTTCTTTAGTTTGTTCTAAAGGTGGATTTGAGCTTTCTGGTAAGTCTTGCGGTATTTCTATTTTTGAGAAATCATATTTTGCTAGGGAAAGCTTTGTCTCTATTTCTAGATCTTTGGTATGTAAAGTAGTAATTTCTTTTTGTAAATTATTGATTTCAAATTTAAGATTATTAATTTCTTTTCTTAAATCATTAGTGGAGACAGCCATAGAGGTTTGACTAGAGATGGAAGAAGTTGGTACTTTGCTTAGTATTTTGGTGATGCTAAAGGGTTCAAGATTATTCATTAATTTATTAGTCTTTTTATCACCAGTTTTTTCTTTGCTTAAGACAAGTTCCTTTAGTCTGATAAGATAATTTTGTCTATCCTCGGGATTAGGAACCTTTTCAATGAGATCGAAAAGAAGTTCTTGTTCCGAGTTGTCATTAGTAATGACATTTATGGATAAAGGACAGAATCCATTGCAAGATTCATCACTGTCACTAGAGGAAGTTTGATTAATATTATCATCTGCATTATCCTCTTGTTCAGAGGATTCTGATACTTCTGGAGTGTCAGAAATCATAAGAGCAGATATTTTTTGTTTAAGATCTTCGTCATTTTGAAAGATTTCATCAATCTTTTTCTTGAGGGGGCATACATCTGCTTTATGTCCCTTTTTATGGCATTTATAACAAGTGGGTTGATAGTTCTTTTCTTTGTTAAAACTTTTATTGAAAGGTTTTGTATTAGGTTTCTTTTGTTCAGAAGTTTTATCATTTTTAAAGAATCTTTTCTTTTTATAAGGTTTTGAAGAATTTTTTTATTTTTTCTTTTTAGAAGAAGGGGCTTGGATTTTTTGCAAACCAAAGGCTTCACAAAATGTTCCAATTTCCTTTTTATAACTAGATTTTTCTTTACCATATCTACTTTGGATTTTGAGTTCGGAACATAGAAGTAAACCTTCCTTTTTTATAAAAGCAAATAGTTGTCCGTAAGTAATTTCATTAAAATTTACTACGTCACAAGCTTCTTTTAATTTTTGATGTATTCTAGTACCAAATAATCTTGGTAATCCTGCGATGAATCTTTCTTTCCAGAAAGGAGCATTACAGTCTGATCTTTTTAAAACTAGAGTGAGGAAAACATCCTTATACCACCTATAGTCTGATAAAGTGGGACAAGAAAGATTAGATAGAACTATTTGACTAGATTCATTATCTTCTCTGGGATTTCCTATGAAATACATGGCTATGGTAATAATTAAATAATCAGTGGCATCAGATTTCAAAATTATGGAACCATCTTCCATTTCAGTAGTAGAAGTATGTTGATAAATGTTCATTTTATCAGTTTCACTAATTGAATTATCCCACCAATGTTTTAACTGACCAGTAAAACCGGAGACTATAACAGTGGCAGTTTGGTCTTGAGTGAGATTTGATTTGATACCGTAAGCCATTCCGGCCATACCCATTTCTTGTAAAGTATTTATAATTTCATTTTCAGACTTTCCGTCTATATTCCATTCTTGAATAGATGTTCCGTTGAATTTAGAAGTTCTAAATTGGGAACGTTCTTCAAATTGCATATCAGGAGGAGTGGGTTTGCTATAGTGATTTTTAAAACCAATTAAAGATAGGGAAATATTTTTTAATATTTTTAAAAATGTATATCGTATTTTTACCATTATTTTAATTATGCAATATTAAATATCATATTCTTTCCTTTTCCTTGCCCATGTAGAAAAAAATATTCATCTAATATTGTATTATGTGTGTTATATTTCAATATTAATCGTTTCAACTAATCCCTTATTTTATAAATCTATTCGTTAAATTTTTGGTATGAACGAGATTATTCTATTTAATAAAATTGAATTTAATGTAAAATTTAAGCTATTTGTTAATACGGTAGATATATAATAAACTAAAAATAATGAATCTATACACATATTTTGTGCACATACAAATTTTCCTTTTTTAGTAATATATGTTTGATAAAAACTATTTAATTTCTTTAATTACACATCTTAATTATTTCTCTAAAATTGTGGGCTAATTATATTTTTATTATACTATAGACAGAAGTTTTGGTATCTTCATTAATATGTATTATGATATATATTGTTCTTTGTTTTTTATTATTTATCCTTATACTATTGACTTTATACACAAAAGTATATCATAATTAATTACGTATGTATGTTAAATGTGTTTTAGTTTGTTATTGACAGAGTACTCATAAACAGGTAATATAAATTAATTTTTGTTTATTCATCAGTTATTTTTCTTTTTTTTTTCTTAAAAAGATGTTTATGTATTATTAATTATAACCAAACAACACGTTTTCATAAAATTCTTTTGTAACACATCAAATATTTAGAGTACTACTTTTGAGTATATTGTAAACAAGTTTCTTATCTACAGGTAAACATAAATTATACTTTATGTTTTTATTTGGATGAATTTTTTATTTTAAATTTTTTTTAATGGTTTCTTGATTAATTTTTATTTTTATTTTCCTTAGTGTATTGTTATTCATTTTGTATTCGTCTTTTTTTTTTTTCTTTTGTGTTGTGTCATCCTTATATGTCCTACAGAATATATTCATTGGATCTTTATATGACATCCTTTTTTTTATTGTTTCTTAGACTTAATTCACTAATGAAGCTGTTGAGATCTTCATCCATCATTAATATCAATCATACAACGTCTGATCAAGTTGGTCACGGTATGTTTATCTATACTTTTTTAAATATTTTGTTCGTTAAATATTGACATTGACTTGATATATGTTCTGAAGTTTGAATAATTTGTATTATGGTTGATTAAATTTTTTGCAGCCGTTCAAGATCATTTACCTAGCAGCGAATATAGGAGTCGTTGTCCATCAATTTTCCATTATGTTTTTGGTGATAGATTCGTTAATATGGACAATAACTTTAATGTTAATTTTGAAGGTATGAAATATATTAAAATATTTTTTAATTTTTAATATAGATTATAATTATTTAATGTGTACTTTATCAGATTAATCAATATTATATTATATATTAATATTTTTTAGTTCGTTTATTTCTCAAGTTGGTGGTTCAAGTAGACAGCCTCGAGATAATTTCTATGGTGGCTTTTCTTTTATGCCTACCAATGTGTGTTGAGATGATGTTCATATTGAGGACTTAAGATCCAGAGAACCTATATTCAATGATGTTCTACCGTCGGACAACTGTAGTACTGAAGTGGATGCCATGGATTCTGATGATTCATTTTCGTATGATTATGATGTTGATTGTGAGTATTTTATTTGAAATTATATTAATAGAAATATTTTTTATTTAGTTGTCCATTTTTTTGTTATATTTATATATTTTTTTATTTACAGCGGTTGAGTATTGGGATATTGGTGATCCCATCCATCGATAAATGTTCTGTAGTGCTATATTTTGGTTTGAAGAGCGAGTGAAATCTGAAAGAGTTGGTTCAGTTCCTAAATTTTCTTTGTGTTGTATGCAAGGAAAAATTCAGTTGTCTTTCATGCCTGAACCTCCGCCGCTTCTTCATGAATTAATTTGGAGTCGTAATGATAGAAGCAAATATTTTTTAGATAATATTCGATCTTTTAATAATATATTTTGCTTCACATCTTTGGGTGGAACTATTGATAGGCATTTAAATAGAGGCACTTCTCCTCCTGTGTTTCGTTTACATGGACAGAATTATCATAGATTGGGTAGTTTACTTCCTCCTGGTCGTGATGGACCAGCTTTTGCTCAACTTTATATTTATGACACGGACAATGAAGTTCATAACAGGATATGTTCAGTTAGGTGTGTATTTTTTTTACTTTTTTTTATTTACTTTTTTTAATTATAATGTAAAATATGATTATCAATTTCTTTAATCTTTTTTAAAATCTCTATTTTCAGGTTAGAGGTGAGTATAAATACTATTCAGGCCGAAATTATTTCTGACTTGAAGGAGATGCTGGATAATGTTAACGTTTTGGTACAGAAATTTAGAACTGCAAGAGATAAGTTCAGGGCAGGTCACAGAACGGTGACTATGAGATTGATTGGTAGTAGAACTTATGATCCCAGGACACGTAATCTACCAACTGTTTCGGAGGTTGCTGCTGTCATAACTTCTGGTCTTGACAGTAGTTCTGGTGTTCGTGATATTGTTATTCAAACTCGGTCTGGTGAATTGCAACGCATAACAGAGTTAAATCCTTCGTATCTTGCTCTTCAGTATCCTATTCTTTTTCCATATGGTGAAGATGGGTATAGAGGAGACATTCCTTTTTCTAATTCTGTTTCTGGGAAAGTTGGAAATAGGACTGGTATTAGTGTTCGTGAGTTTTTGCATTTCGTATCGAGGAGAGAAATTGTGAGCCACTTACATTGCTATCTTACAAACGTTTAACACAACAGTTCATTGTAGATGCATATATAATGGTTGAATCTGGATGACTTTTGTACATAAAAAACCATCAGAAGGAACTTCGTTGTGATATGTATGAAGGCGTTGAGGATGCTTATTTGTGTGGGAAAAGGGAGGGGAGGTCTACTGGAAAGAGAATTGTATTACCTTCTTCATTCACTGGTGGTCCTCGGTATATGATGCAAAATTATCAAGATGCTATGGCTATATGTCGTTGGACTGGTTATCCACAACTATTCATAACAATTACATGCAATTCAAAATGGCCTGAGATTGTTCGTTGCATATCATGTAATGGTCATAATCCTGAAGACCGCCCGAATATTGTTTGTCGTATTTTTAAGGTTAAGTTGGATGGGCTTATTCGTGACATTCGTCAGAATAAAATATTTGGAGATGTTAAGTCAGGTAAAAGTAATTAGTTTTATGTATTCTAATATATATTTATTTATTATAATTTTGATTATAGTATATTTTATAATTATATATTGTTTAGTAACTTATTTTATTACTATTTGCAGTGTTGTATACTGTTGAGTTTCAAAAGCGTGGTTTGCCACATGCTCATATCCTGATTTTTCTTGACAAGCGCATTGATGTACCATCCGCCGATGATATTGATCGTTTAATTTCCGCTGAGTTACCAGATGAACAAAATGATAAGCAATATTTTGATGCTGTGAGGGATTTCATGATGCATGGTCCTTGTGGTCCTACTGTTAAGTATTCCCCTTGCTACTCCGAAGAGGGTCTGTGTACTAAGAAATTTCCAAAGAGCTTTGCATCTGAGAGTTCTTTTGATGATGATGGATATCCTATTTATCGGAGAAGAGATGATGGAAAAACTGTGAAGAAAAAAGATGTTATTTTAGATAATAGATATGTTGTACCACATAATAGATATCTCCTGTTGAAGTATGGTGCACATATTAATGTTGAGTGGTGCAATCAATCTAGAGCCATCAAATACTTATTCAAGTATATTAATAAAGGCCATGATCGTGTTACCGCAACATTTGTTGAGAATACTGGTTCGTCTAATCAATCTGTTAATGTAGATGAGATCAAGATGTACTATGATTGTAGGTATATTTCACATTGTGAGGCTGCTTGGAGGTTATTTGGGTTTGAGATTAATTACAGATATCCATCTGTTGAGCGTTTGGCATTTCATCTTCCAGGAAAGTAGAATGTTGTGTTCAGGGATTCTGATTCACTAGATTCCGTTCTAGACAGACCAAGCGTGAGGACTAGCATGTTTTTGGCGTGGTTTGATTTGAACAAGTGGTCTTCATTAGCAGCTGACCTAACCTATGCTCAAATTCCACAGTATTTCATCTTTAAAAGAGACTCAAGGACTTGGGAACCAAGAAAAAAGGGTTTTGCTGTTGGTCGTATTTGTTATGTCCCTCCTGGGACAGGTGAAGCATATTATCTGGGGATTCTTTTGAATGTTGTTACTGGTCCTAAATGTTTTGATGATATCAAAAAGTTCAAGGGGGTTGTTTATGATTCTTTCCGGGAGGCATGTTTTGCTAGGGGTCTTTTGGATGACGATAAAGAATATGTTGATGCATTCGTGCAAGCTAGCATTTGGGTGTCTGCATCTTCGTTGAGATCTCTATTTGTTACTCTTCTAACTTCTGGATCTTTAAGTAATCCTTGTGAAATATGGGATAAATGTTGGACGTTCATGTCTGATGATGTATTGTACAAGAGGCGAAAAATTATGCGATTCCCAGGTATTTTATTTTATTTTGTTATTTTTTTCTAAATTTAATAGTTTATTTTAATTTTAAATTGTTTATATTATATTCAAGTATATGTAATTTTGTTTTAATTATTTCAATATCATAATAGAAAATTTGAGTGCACATTAATATTATATATTAGTGTTTCGAATATTATTAGCAATTGTTCTGTAACTTAATTAATTAGTAATTGTTAAGTAATTTAGATAATTAGTAATTATTGTGTCACTTAGTTAATGTATTGCATTGTTGATTATAGTTTTGTGAATCTATTACGTACTAATTTTAGGATTGTTCATATTTTTTTCTTCATGTTTGCATTAATATTCTGTTTCATTACTAAAGTATTTGTTATTATCATTTCTTGCTTTTTTATCAATACAGTGTTTTTTTTTATAGAATTGAGGATGAGTGATGATGAGGTGAAGAATTGTTGTTTGTTGGAGATTGATATTTTGTTGCGGTCTTTGGGAAAGAATTTGAATGATTTTGATGGGATGCCTGTTGCAACGTTTGATTCCAATATAATATCCCGCAATAGATTAATTTTGTCTGAGCTATCGTATAATAGAGTCCAGTTGAGAGTTGAGTACCTTTCTCTGGTGGGTAAGTTGAATCATGAACAACGCAATATTTTTGATAAAATAATGCAATCAGTTTCATCGAACATTGGTAGGGTTTTTTTTGTTTATGGTTATGGTGGTACAGGAAAAACCTTTCTATGGAGAACTCTATCTGCTGCTATTAGATCTAAAGGTGACATAGTTCTTAATGTTGCATCCAGTGGTATAGCATCTCTTTTACTTCCTGGAGGTCGTACAACACATTCTAGGTTCTGTATTCCTATTAATTGTTTAGATGATTCTACTTGCAATATTAAGCAGGGCAGTCACCTTTCAGAACTTTTAGTTAAGTGTAAACTCATTGTATGGGATGAAGCTCCTATGGTTCATAGATATTGTATTGAAGCGTTGGATACATCACTGAGAGATATTATGCAATTGTGTGATCCATCGAGATCTGAAATCCCTTTTGGTGGAAAAACTGTTGTTTTTGGTGGAGACTTCAAACAAATCTTACATGTCATTCCAAAGGGTAAGAGACAGGATATAGTACATTCTACAATTAATTCTTCAAAGTTGTGGAATTCATGTACTGTATTGAATTTGACAAAGAATATGAGGTTGATTCAGTGTGATTCTGCTGAAGGTGTGATTGAGATGAAATTATTTTCGGAATGGATTGAATCAATTGGTGATGGCAGTATAGGAGTAATTACTGATTATGGTTCGGATATTATAATTCCTGATGATATTTTGTTGGAATGCGGTGATGATCCAATTGCTTCTATTGTTGATTGTATTTATCCTGATTTTAAATCGAGGATGTATGATCATGAATTTTTGCAAGATAGAGCTATACTTGCTCCTACTCTTGATTCCGTTAGGTCCATTAATGAGTATATGGTTAAGCTTAATCAAAAGGAGTGTCAGACATATCTTAGCTCTGATAGTCTTTGCAGGTCTGATTCTAATTGTGATACGCTCAGTGGCATTCATACTCCTGAATTCCTTAATACTTTGAAATTTTCGGGTGTTCCTGATCACGAGTTGAATCTTAAAGTTGGTACTCTTGTTATGTTATTGAGGAATATAGATCATTCACGTGGGCAGGTCAGTTTTTTTGTGTTGTTTTGTATTATTTTTTTAATGTTATAATTTATTATGTTTTAATCTTTTCTTATCAATCTTATGTATTTTTTATAGGTTAATGATTACAAGATTGAGTGATAGAGTCATTGAAGCTAAAGTACTTACTGGAAGTAGTGCTGGTGAACTTGCTTTAATACCGAGATTGTCTCTTACTCCATCCGACCCTCGGTTCAAATCCACTCGGAGACATTTCCCACTAATTGTTTCTTATGCGATTAATAAAAGTCAAGGGCAGTCCTTTTCCAATGTAAGAGTGTTCCTGAAGAAACCAGTGTTCAGTCATGGGCAGTTGTACGTTGCTGTTTCCAGAATTACTAATCGTCTTGGCTTAAAAATAATGGTGTGTGGAAATGATCATCACGAAAATAACATTACTAAAAATGTTGTATTTCGTGAGGTTTTCAGGAATTTTTATAATTTACTAAGTATCCATTATTTTATTTTTTTGTTATTTGGATTTAAGTAATTTTTTTTTAAGAACACTTTTCTCACTAATTTTTTTTAACTATTTTTTACTTTATTTAATGTTGTTTGATATTCTCGAATCAATTTGTTAATTTTTTTATTTAATAATTATTCAAATTTTTAATGTATAATTATATAGTTACATGTTGTTGATTTTCTTAATTCTGTGGTGTCGTTGGGTTGATAGTTTGTAATATTATAATTATTTTCTATTATTTTTTTTAGCATATTAGTATTAATTTTTAGATATTATTTATTTGAAATATTTGTTTTGTATATTTTTATTATTAATATCATTTTTTTAGATTAACTACATCAAAAAGTAAACGGTTAATTTTATTTTATAAAAATTAAAAAAAAATATTTAACTACTGAAGTTGACATTTTTCATATTTTTTAAACAGTGAATGTCATTATTAATAAATCTTTATTGTTAGTTCTTAATTGAAATTGTTATTGTTCATGTTAATTTCCTTTAAGAATTTTAAGTAAATTATTGATAATTATGGAATTATCATCTGTAATTTATTAGCTTTAAATATTATTATTATTAGGTAGAACAATTGATGCATTTAAATTAATAATACATAATCAGGAATTTAGATATGACTAATTCCTGCCTTAGATTAATACTTATACATAATGTTTGTTAATGTACTTTTTGTGATATTCTGCTAATACCATTATAGAATAATACAATTTTCTGTAATCGTTGGTTTTTTATATTATTAATATTTAGTTTTTATATTATTTTTTTTTTTAATTTTTTTATTGTGTAGTATTATTAATATTTTATTTTTATGTAGTTTTAAAAAAAACACTAATTTTATTCTGTACGAATTCTTATTTTATAAAATGATTAATTAAGTAATCTGAGATTTTTCTAATCTTCTACAGTTATGATTTTGAAACAGTTAGTTTTGGTTATTTGTTATTGCTTGCTGTTCATCCACATTAATTTATATTGTCCATATTCATTTCCTTTAACAGTGTATGCTATATAATTAATATTTGTGGGATCTTTATATGCAATTTATAAGCTTTAATAATTAATATCATTGTGTGGAGCAATTGTTGCCTTTAAATTATTACTCATTTATAATAATTTTGATTAAGAATAATTATCGCCTCTTACAAAGATAGTAATTATTGTTTCTCGGTAATTTAGTTTTTTTTACAGTATAAATACATGTTGAGCATCCTACTTCTTTTGCACTGTCGTACCGTTGTTTTCAAATGTTAGCTACATTTATTTATAATTATTTATTTATTTATTTATTTATTTTGTATATATCACTATAATATATGTTATTTGATTTATCTTATTTTTTTTTTCAGTAGCAACAGATCGGAAAGAATTATGTCTTCTATGGTTTCTTTGATTAAACAAATAAACCCAACAAAGACATCTTGGTTATTAAAATTACGATGTGTACGTGTTTATGCTGGTCCTGCATTCGGAATTAAGAATCAGTTAAAGAATTTGGAATGTGTATTTTATGATTTTGAGGTAAATGGTGTCGAATCATTGTTTTTTCTATTTAATTTCTATAATAATAATTTATTGAGAATGATATTATTAATTTACAGTTTTCAAATACATTTTTTTTATTATGATTATATTCTTGTGTGTTGTAGGGTGATAGAATACATGCTACAATAAAACCTCATCATTTTGACAAATATAAAGATGCAATCGTTGAGGAAAAGGTCTACACTATTAGAAACTTTATTGTGACTGCAAACAGGCCGTCTTTCAGAACAACTACTCATAACTACAAAATCCAATTTATTTCAACAACTAGGGTTGTTCAAACCGCTGATGTTGATTTTCCACGCAACATGTACCTACTTAAAGAATTTTCTCAATTGACGGTTGATTGCGATATTGATGAAAATGCTCTTATAGGTAAATATATTTGTATTATATATTTTTTTAATTATTTTTAACTTATTTATTATGATCTCCAATATTTATATATGTCAGATGTTGTTGGAAGAATATTTGACATGAGTGAAATAGTCGAGAAGGACGTTTTATCAAGAAAAACAAATATGTTGGATCTTATTATAGAAGATAGCTCGTGAGTTTTTCTTTTTCATTAAAAAAAAAATCGAACAACAATTATTTATATTAATTTGTAAAAAATTGTATACTATTATCAGGGGATTGAGATTGAAAGTTTCGCTTTGGGGAGATTTTATCAATGAACTGAGGAAAGTTGAGTCATCTGGTTGTAACTTTCCACCAATTCTTATATTTCAAATGTTCCGGCCTAAGATTTTCAATGGTATTTATACATTTAGTTTTACTTGAAACTATAAAATTGTTACTGTTATATGAAATTTATTGATTTTTGTATAAATATTAAATCCACTATATTATTTTAAATCTTTAATAATCAACACTTTTTTTACAGGTGAGGTTTCCATATCCAATTCTTTTAATACTTCGAGAATTGTATTTGGCGATGATATTGATGAAATCTTAGAATTGAGGAACATGTATTTAAATATATTCTTATTATATAGTTAATTTTTATTTATATATTTTGTTTATATTACCGTTTTCAATTTTTTTAACATATATTTAATTTTCGTACGTTTGGTATTAATACCAAGGATAAGCAAATTTCTGGATTGTTTTCTTGGTCATCTCTTAGTGGTACACCTGATTCTGTAGTTGATCGCCATCTTGATGTAAAAACAATTCAATGGGTTCTTGATCATAACATGGTTAGTTTTTTTTTATTATTTTCTCAGCATATATATATATATACTTTCTTATTTTTTCTATTTTGTTTATATTTTTTTATCGTCATTTTTTTTATTGATTAATATATTTACTTTATAAAATCTGTAGGTTGGGAGTTTTTGGATTTGTGCTAAAATTATTGAATTGGAATCTTATGACAATTGGTGGTTTTATTCGTGCAAGAGGTGTTCTCGCAAAGTTTTTAAGGATGAAGGGAAATTTGAATGTTTCAAATGTGGAGTAAAGGATGCTCCTTTTGTTATAAAGTATTTTTTTTATTTAATTTATAGTTTACGTATATAATTTATTGTTAGGATTACATTATACTATTAAAATTTTAAAACATTATAAAAGTCGACTGTTTATTTATTTAATATAGGTATGGATTGAGAGTTATTGTTATTGATGGAACAAGTAACGTTAGTCTAAATATATGGGATAATATCTGTTGTGAACTTATCCAGAAGAAAGCTTATGAACTACTGGAATCTACAAATAATGTAAGTTTATAAATCTTTTTTCCTAAAGGAACAAAATAAATTTATACCTTTTTTTGTTAATTATTTTAAAATTATTCACTTAATCATACTTTTTTTAAAATTACATTTTAAAAATCAATGCAGGATGGTTATTCATATGTACCAATTGAAATCCAGGATCTTATGGATCGTACTCTTCTGTTTAAAGTGCCAGATGATGTTATGCGTAATTCTGAGGTCTTTAGTGTTGTTAAGGTTTCTACAGATTCATCATTGATTTCTACGTATTCAAAGTTGGATTGTGTTGATGTGGTAATTTTATATTTTAAACTGTATTTGTGTGTACTTAATTATTTATAATTATAAACTTTATAATTATTTATATCTATGAATTGATTTTTTCGTTTGATTTTATACGGCTGAAGCTGACAACTGAAGTTTCTGTTAGTGATTCAAACATATATAAGGTATTATAATTTTTTTTTTTGTAAGTTTTTAAATTATTATAATACTTAGTTGGAGTAATTTATTTTTTTATTTATATATATATATTATTTTTTAAGGTACCTGGATGTTATTCGCCAATTAGGAGCTTTAATTGTGACGATTCTGGTGTAGACAAGGATGATGATGTTTCTATCTTAAAAAGGACGGCTGATGACAAGTCTTCGTGCTCTAAATTTGTCAAGAAAGCAAAGCGTGTTATTGTCAGTGACGATGACAAGTAGGTTTGCTTTTGTGACAAGGGTCGTCTTGGATTAATAAATTAAGTATAATAATGTTTATTTTTATTAATAATTGATCCTTGTATTGGTGGATTATGTTCAGATACTTATGCTCTGTTAATACATGTTTGACGTGTCCAGATTATTATAAACGACGCTTTAATATTTCATGAAATAACTTACCAATGTATACTCTTGGACTACTTTCCATATCAAACATACACTGTTGGATAACTTTTCATATCAAAATATCAATTTTTTTACATTAAAATATGTAGTATTACTGTCGATGTGTAAATTGTTTCCAACTTATTTGGGATATTATCAAATTATTCTTTATTTTGAAATTTTTTCATTCATAATGCTCATTAGGCCTGTTATAATTCCTCACTTCATTTATTGTATTTTAATAATAATTATTATTTTTTATATACGTCATGTACTACTATGTTGTGTACATAAAAAACCAGTATCAATCATAGTATTAATTTTCATAAAATGGGTATCAATTTAGTCTTGACTAAATGAGTCGTAAAAAACCAATTAAATATAGTATGAGCGTTCTGATTTTTTTTAGGAAAGAGTTATCGATACTGTTTCCTTCTATTTCATTTTTTCTTTATAAATACTAAATTGTAGCTTTTAATTTTATTTATTTATTTGGTTAGCAATTGAAATAATGTTTAGTGAAGTTAAATAAGAGTTTCATTTGTACCTCAGAATTGTATTGTTGCATTAAAACTATCTCTTCAGTGTGTTATGTCCAATGGTCACCTGATTTGATATCAATTTGAGCATGCCATATCTGACATTGAAATGAACGATCTTGATGTTAGTTAATAGGATTTGGATAAATGCTAAATCAATTGTGTAATTACCTTTGATATTGTTTTGTTCCTATTTTGAGTGTTGTTACCTACGCGTTTATTATTGCAATTGTGCAATTACTAAAATTTGGACATGCATCAAAATATTTATAACTAATTATCATTTTGCTTTTTTCCTAAATGTTTCTAATAAATTGATACCTTTCAATATTACTTTATATTCTTCGGCAATGTAACGAATTCTCTGCTTTGAATCTGCAGAAATTTTGAAATTAGTTAATGAATACAATAAAAGGTATTTAATTAAATAAAGTATTCTTAACTTGATAAAATACGGAATGAATGTCCTGGAAATTCGCATGCATCTGTTCTTTTCTTCTCCTTCCTGACTCTTTTGATTTTTTTCCAGTTTTTTCCTGTCTTTAATTGACATAACCTAAAATTGTGAATTGTTTCGAAGATTTATAAATATATATTGTATAGATCAAACTGAATTTCTAACTTGTTAATTGAAAATTTAAATGAAATAAATATTGTGCTTTGTTCGACTTATCTGTATTGCAATAATAGGACGACGCTTCATCTTGCAGATTCGATTGATCCTGGAATTTCTTCGGTGTTGAATGTCAATTTATAATCGCAGAGACATAGTGGCATCTACATTTTATGGACTAACACTTCTCCTGGAATTTTGTTTGATTTGTTTTTTTCCATAGAAGTTATCGAGAGTGTCTTTGTATGCAAACTGAATGTTAATGTGGAAAATTGATAGTCCTTCATATCCTTCCACCTGTATTCATTTCTATACATGTGTTGTCCTGCAAATAATGTTTGCATTGATGTGGCTACATATATATTTGTTTTATATATTAATATTAATGCAATTGATACCCCATAGATTAAAGTGGACTATTTTATATTAATTAATACGAATGTGAAAAAGTTGCTGAGATTTCATTAAATATGATAATGGTTTGGTAGATTGATTTAGATCTTTATTTGGTGAATTTGTACTGTGATTTTTTTTCTCCTAATATAATATCCATTCCATCTCAAGATTATCTTCATATATTTGTTTGGATAGAGTATTACGAAAAATCTATTTATGTGGTATTAAATTAATATGAGTGATTTTTTTTATTGTAGGATGTAGTTAAATATGAATATTTATATTTAGTTTTGTCTTCTGTATAGGAGTGTGAAGACAGAGTTTAAACAAATTAAAATAGAAAGCTGAAGATAGAATTTGGGCATAGAAAGTACTAATGTCTACACAAGATTATATTAAGAGTACATTTAGTGATTGTTTGGAATCACTAATTAGTTGATATAATTGATTTTATTTTGAAAAAAAATCAATTCTACATTGTTTGCAAGTACTATATAACCACCTTAGAATCTATTTTGGAGAAGCAAGAAAAACCTGCTTTTAGATTTTGAGAATTGATTTTTTTTAAAAAATTTGTATTCACTAATTGATTTTTTTACAAACACTTTAACTTTTAAAATCAATTAATTTCAAAATATGCCCCACTTTTAATTTTACTAAAAAAAAATCACTTAAAATCACTTTTGATTTTGTAGTAGAGTTTCAAAACATACCCTTAGTCTAGCATAGAAAAAATGTTAGATTTTCTTTACATAAAATGATGATTCATATTTTCAAAATTTAAAATACATTGTTATTATTGATGTTAAATAGTAAACAATTCTGGCCGTGCGAAGCACGGGTGAGAAAATACTAGTCTTTTTAAACTACGTTGAATATCTTTGTAAATTACACAGATGATGTTATGTGCGAAATATTTCCCAATTTCCCAAAGTATCATAACAATATTTGTTGGTCCCGGTACAAGACTGAGGAATACGTGTATGGGGGGGGGGGGGAATACACGTATACCAATTTTTCAACCTTAAAACTGACTGAGTACCCTTTGCTCAGAGTGGTAAAGAACTAGGAGCTGATAATATACCTACTGACTACACTTGGTGCGGGTCAGTTGGCTAACTATCAGTTTAAGTTCAGTGCGGAAATGTTTGAGCCCTGAATGTTTAAAGTCTTGTTTAGTTTGCTTTCTGAAAACCTTGTTTAACTCAATTCTGAATAGTGTTTAGTAGGGCAGTGCTCTTTTGACGATCAGCCTGATTGATTCAGACCTGATAAACTTTGAATGCAATGAATGAACAAGTAATATGGCAAATATGCACAATATCAAAGCAGTAAGAACACAAGGAGTTTAACGTGGTTCAGAGTCTCAAGCTCCTACGTCCACGGCCTGATTTAACAGGAAATCCACTCAAGGGATTCTTGTTTTTTAACGTGCCAAGGTGCACCAAGACCAGCTAACCTCACTGATCTATACAAACTCCACTTACTAACACACTAACTGACTTACTCCCAACAAGCCTATCTTAGGGTTTTGGTTTCAGTTTGGATTCCAACTAAGTTGAGATTATCCTTACAAGACAAAGCTATGCTAAGGATTGGATAATCTCTCTACGCTTAAGATAATTCTATTTAGCTCTTGGAATACAGAATAACTCTCAGTTGCTAAAAAACACTTGGGAAATTTGGATGTTTTCGAGTGCTTCTCTTAAAGGCTGAATGCTTTGATTGCTTGAGAGTTTGAGTAATTTCTGGCTTGGAAATTTCCCGTAACCTTGAATGGGTTCAAGGTCTTCTGTATTTATAGGAGATTTAGAAAACTATCCGTTGGAGAGATAGCCTTCTAGTCACCTATGTAGAGTGGCTTCAAACGGACATATCTTTATGCAGCAGCCGCCCTTGCATGGGTTTGGTATTTGCATTAAATGCACATTAAATGCTTGCCCGTTGAATATGCAGTCTGAATTCAGTCTTCATGTCAGGTTCCGTACGTGCGTGTCCTCCTTGGATTGGTCCACGTCATCAGGTTGGTGAGAATGTCAGAACTTATTCCTGAGCTTCAGGCTTGTCTTATTAAGTTCATTTTGTCTTGAGTTCACCGGTCTTGTCCTGACGCTGAAATTCCTTTTGCATTGCTTGGCTCTACTCCAAGTCTTCCCATTAACTCAGTGACATCCTGTTCCCTTCAGGACTGAGTTAGTAGTGACCTCAGGGTCATACTCTTCATCACTGACACTTACTCAGCCAGCTTAGAGGACTGCCATAAGTTCAGGATGGTGCTCTTCGTCTTCAGGCTCTGAGTCTTGATTGTCTCCAGTGAGTTCTCCTCTCACTGAGTACCTGTAAAGTGTGAAATGACTAAGTATTAACCCTAACCAAGACTAGCCTGACAAAGACAGATTAAGGCAAACATCTTTTAAGGGGCTTTGGGATCTTAATCAAAACTGACAATGTCCCAACAATTTCCCCCTTTTTGATGATGCCAAAACACTGAAAAGATCCTCAACACACTTAGTGGAAACAAGATAAACCTATCTATAAGATAAGACAGCGTTAGAGCAATTCTTGATAAAGTACATAATTTAAACAATAAGCCAAAAAGGCAATGAGTTTTTGTCTGTGGGCAAAAGTAATAGATTTCATTGATTGATGTGAAAATGATTACAATGAATCTAATCTATTACAAAGAAGCCTGTGAACACCTAGACTAATCTCATTTCAGGCTTGAGTCCATATCCTGCATAAACTCTTGCCTTCAGCTCGTCAAGCCTTCCAGGTTGGTTCACGTACCCTTCAGCTCTGGCTATCTTCAAGACTTCCATCATTATGGCCTTTGTATCATGCTTACGAGTTCCAGGAACCAAGGGAGGAGCTCGAATGGTGAACTCAGGAGCCTTCACTTGAACTTGAGCTGCCTCAGCCTCCTCCAAGATCTTCTGGAATAGCTCAGGATGATTGCCCATCATGTAGTCAGTGAAGTGGGCATCGATATCGTCAGTGTCGCCCCACTTCTTCACAACAAACCATAGCCTGACAAATTCATCCCTTGCATCAGTCCAAAACTCCTTCAATGTTTCTGAGACGAACTCATCAACAAAAGCTTCCCTTGCTCCTGATTCTGGCCTACTGACTTGAAGAATTGTTGATTTCCTAACTGTTGGCTTCTTCCTGTACTTCCTTGGCTCAGGCTTCGCCTTCTTCCTTCTTAGCAAGCTGATCACTGCATCATCTAGTTCTCGTTGTTGAAGCTCATTGATGTCAGTCAGCTTCTCAACCTTCTTCTCCAAGATGCGCATCTTCTCCTTCTGAGCGATTTCAGCTCTGCGCATGGCCTCAGATTTTTCAGATTGATCTCCCCACGCCTCAGCACATAGCTCAGCAACCAACTCACCTGAATAAGTGATTGGATTCTTCCTTGAGCTCATGGGAGACGATCTCTGAATTGGCTCAGGTTGTTGCTTGGAAGGTTCATTAGCCATTGCCTTTGTTGCCTCCTCCCTCAGCTTGGCAACAATTTGTTCTCCTTCCTTCTCCACCGCCGCTAACCTAGCTGACTTCCTCACCCTTAGAATGTTCCCTTCAGGATTGGCTTCAGGATCAGCTAGAACGGTCTCTCCTTGGTTAACTGCCTCAGATGCCTCAGGGCGGGATCTTTTCTTCTTCTTTTCCCCCTTTTTGGCATCATCATTGGCCTCAGATGGGAATGCGTCAGATCCGCTGTTGATTACGAAGGAGGCTAGGGAATGGACATCGTTAATTCCCTCCTTCAATAATTCAACTCCCATTGAAATTCCAGTCCCTGCAAAAGAAACGGAACTGATGGCAGCATTGACTTTCTTCTCAAAGACCTCCATAGAGAGTCGGAGACTTTGTTCAGCCTTGGTGATCCTTTCCTCCACCTTCAAGGACTCACCGCTGACTCTGCTGGCCTCAGTTAGTAGCTTTGCAGACTCCTCAGTGGCCTTTGTCAAAACGTCCGCCACTGACTGAGAAGTGCGATCCAGCTTCCCTGACTCCAGCTCCAATTTGGACGCTGAGTCCTTCAAGGCCTGAGTGACAACGGCTCCAGTCTGAGCTGCAAGCCTGTCCACTGCCTGATTCATCTTTTCGTCCCTGATCGCATCCCTCTCTTCAAGCTTTCTGAGAGTGTTCCTAAGCATCTGCTTGGTGCGCTTCCTCTCATTCCTCACTGACTTGGCCGTGTCAGTCATCGTTTTCTTTAACAAGATCAGCTCCATGTTAGCAAGGGTGTTGTAAGCTGACTTTGTCCACCTGATGTGCTTCGCCAGGGCCTTGGAGTGTTCTTCTTTCTCAGCTCGTAGCTTCATCACTTCCTCCTGAAGTTCAGCTAGATTTTCTGTGGTTTTCTCCTGTTTGACCTCCACTATGCTTGTGAATTCAGCACGTCCGACCCCGGTTATGATCACATCCTCATCATCAATGGCCGCCTCAGTGATTGGCTGCTTTCCCTTGTCAGCCCCTGCGTCATCAGTCCCTTCTTTAAGGTGCACTGAAGGCAGTTGTGAAGTAGTCATAGCCGCCTCCTCAGGCTCAGCTAAGCTAACTTGAACCTTGGGAACAAGTCCCTCGGAACTGAGAGTCTCCTTGAATGCCTCAACATCTTCCTCTCGTGTCTCAGGGCAGGGAATCCCTTCATTGACAGATGTCTCATTGGCAGCTGAGATGTTCACTACATCCTCAGCCACTGGTCCACCCTTGGCACCAGTGTTCTTATCACCTTCCCCATGAGCCTGAGGCTCAGAGTTCATCTCATCAACTTCTCTCGCAGTCTCCTCCACTGCTTTCTCCATAGCTCCACCTTGAGCTTCATCATCCTCCTCATCACCATCCTTCTCGTCATCAGAAAGGAGGTCAGCCTTGCTCTTGGACATCATTTCACTCACTAGCTGCTTCAGGTTGTCAAAGTTCAAGAGTTGAAGCCAGCTAGTCAGTCCAAAGTAGGAGAAAATCTTGGCCTCTTCCATCTCCCAATGCTCCCAGCCACGAGCATCTACTAGCATATGTTGCTCTTGCATGTTTGATTGTTTGAAGTCCAACCACACCTTGAGCTCAATCACATATGCCAGCAACTCAGTATACTTGTATAGCCCAGGCCAGCACTTCCCTGCCCATTCCGTGGCATTCCCCCTGAGCGTGTTCTCCAGTATCCCTCCTGCCATGTGCTCATCCAACTCCTCCTCCTCTATTTCAAGGAACTCATCCTCTTCAGCTGAAATAGATTTGGGACAGTCTTTAGGATTGGGGTATGAGGGAAAATCTGAGGGGTTTGGAAGATTTGGCTTGGCTAACTGGTCAGGCTCATTTGTAGGTGAAGTTGAGGGCGCTGACTCAGTAGGCTGATCTGGCTGTGAAGTTTGGGGGGGTTGGGGAGTTTGAGGTGTGGGGTCAGGGATGGAAGGTGTTTGGGTTTCAGGATGTGGGGGTGTTTGAGTGGGTGCTGTCTCAGGCTGCAACGACTCAGCCGTCTCGACAGTCTTTCTCACTTCCTCCAAGTCAGAGGCTCCAGGAGAGCTTGACTTCTCCCTCTCACTCAACTCAGGAAGCTTCTTAGCAGGGGACTTCTTTACTCCCTTCCTAAGTCTCTTCAGGGGCCTTTCTCCCTGAGCACCCTCCTTTCTGACGTCATCGTCAGTTCCCTCAGCCTCAGATCCGGCCTTCTTGGGATCAGACTCAGTCCCAGATTTTGTGCTCTTCCCTGGCAGCACGATCTTCACCCTCTTCCTCTTCTCAGCCGCGTCCACCTCAGGCTGCTCCACCTCCTCTGCTGCAATCTCCTCACCCTCCTTACTCCTCTCAAAGAGCTCATCCACCTGTTCAATGAGGCTGGTTGCCACTCTCTTGGCCTTACCAGCTGGCTTTTTGGCCTGACCCTTTGCTTTCGCATTGGCATCAGTCAGCCATAGCACTGAATAGGTATCACTCAGTGAGGAAAACATTACCTTCTTTGAGGAGAGACTGTCCTCAAAGTCGAAGGTATACCCATGGCAAGCATGAGCAATCAGGATGGACATCCTCGTGCCGAATGGCAAGATGGCACTGACGGAAATGTGCTTCTTCTCCTCGTCTCGCGTGAGCTTGTCCAAACCTGCCTGATGGAGTTGATCGAGGAAGAACTGCTCCCAGTTCGCTTCCACTCCATCAGCAATTGCCCCCATGAGCCTCAGCTTGGGCAGACTCAACTGCTCGTGAGAGCCAGTTGCACCCATCACTAACTTGGACACCAAGTCCACCAGCGCTCTGTACTCAGGCTTCAGAGTGTTCTTATTCTGACGGGCCCTGAACTCCGATGACCCTGACTTGGTCCATTTCTCTAGGAATTCTCCCTCCAAGTTCTCCTTGTAAGTTTTGGGGTTGATGCCTGAGAATGGCAGCTTGAAGACTTCCCTCACCGCCTGCCTGATATTGATCATGACCACCTCTGTGTCGTAAAGAGGTTCACCGTTGCCGTCCCTTTCTCCCGTCGGCTTCAACGCAGTCACTTTCGTGAAAACCTTCCCCTTCCGCAAGAACATATTCAAATATGCTTCCACTACTGTTCTTGGGAGAACGGAAATGGGGCGGGTGGTGAAGTATGTTTCCAACCCGGCATCGAAAATCCATTTAAACACGGGTTTGATTTCCTCAACCGTTAGACAGATACCTTCCATGGAGATGACTTGCTCCATGTGTACCAGCTTCTTCTCAACAACGTCGACGATCTTGTCGGTTGTCCAGTTAGAATTAAGAAATGCTATTGTTTTTTAAGGAAAGGTTTTTGAAATTTCTGTGTAGAGCAAGAGAAAACTCAGTGTGCAGATTGTGCGTTGTGTTTGAGTAAAAACCTCAAATGGCACTCTTGATTGATAAGACTAAGTCAGTTGCTCAAACGTGGGGTTGAGATTGATCCCTGAATTCGAAAGGTTTTGAAATGAGAGGCCATGATTAATCTCAGTTTTTAATTAATCCCCATGTCAGTCATATTCCATATAGAACGGACACGTATATGAAAAAGCAACTGTAGCATTAAATGCTCCGTGCGCGTGGGTTTAAATATGAAAAGGCGCGCTTTTAATGAAAACGGAATGCATTTAATATAGATTTTCAGGACGAAAGACTCAGGGAGACGTTTGAGATTCACAAGAGTCAGGTTAGAACTCATACCTGTCAGGGAGACATTGTAGCACCCTGATACCTCGCTGAGTTGAGTCTGGCCTGAGTTCCCCCTAGAACCCTACACTGACTGCTCTCCCGGATCTAAGAGTCCCAACTCCACTGACAGTTCCATAAACCTTGCTTCAGCCAAAGGCTTAGTCAAGATGTCAGCTCTTTGCCTGTCAGTGTGAATCTTCTCCATCCTAATATCTTTCTTTTCCACATGATCTCGAATGAAGTGGTGTCTAATATCCACATGCTTGCACCTTGTGTGAAGCACTGGGTTCTGAGTAATTGCTATTGCACTATTGTTGTCACAATAGATTGGAACCTGATTAGCAAATACTTGGTAGTCCCTCAATTGTTGCCTCAACCATAAGATCTGAGCACAACAACTACCTGCAGCCATATACTCAGCCTCAGTTGTGGATGTAGCCACTGAATTCTGCTTCTTACTAAACCACGAGATCAGCTTACTTCCCAAAAACTGACATGTCCCTGAGGTTGATTTCCTATCAATCCTACAACCTCCATAATCTGCATCTGAATAACCTGTCAGTTCTAAGTTGTCATTTGACGGATACCATAGTCCCATATTGACTGTCCTTTTCAAATACTTAAGTATCCTCTTAGCAGCCTCCAAATGACTTCTCTTAGGATCAGACTGATACCTAGCACACACACCAACTGCAAACGTAATGTCAGGCCTACTTGCAGTCAGGTACAATAAAGAACCTATCAGCCCACGATACTCAGTCTGATTTACTGAAGTCCCTTCAGTGTCAGGATCCATCTTCCAATTTGTGTTCATTGGGATCCTGGCAGGATTGCTGTTCTGAACACCAAACTTATGAATCAAGTCTCTTGTATACTTGGCCTGATTAATGAATATACCTTGATCAGTCTGTTTGACCTGCAATCCTAAGAAGAAATTCATCTCTCCCATCATTGACATTTCAAACTTACCGGTCATCAACTTAGAGAATTTCTCACAGAGCTGATGATTTGGTGATCCAAAGATTATGTCATCCACATAAATCTGGACCAAGAGAATGTCATCACCTTCAGTGATCCTGAACAATGTCCTATCCACTGTTCCCTTCTTGAATCCATGATCAGTCAGGAATTGAGAGAGGGTATCATATCAAGCTCTTGGTGCTTGCTTAAGTCCATAGAGTGCTTTCTTTAAATGGTATACTCTATCTCCAACCTCAAACCCGGGAGGTTGTTCAACATATACCTCTTCATTGAGTACACCATTCAGGAAGGCACTCTTGACATCCATTTGATACACCTTGAATTTCTTATATGTTGCATATGCAAGGAATAATCTGATAGCTTCCAACCTGGCCACTGGAGCAAAAGTCTCATCATAGTCTATTCCTTCAGACTGACAATACCCTTTTGCAACCAGTCTAGCCTTGTTCCTTACTACAACCCCATTCTCATCCTTCTTGTTCTTGAAGACCCACTTGGTACCAATCACACCTTGATGCCTAGGTCTATCTACCAGTTCCCAAACCTGATTCCTTGTGAACTGATTCAACTCCTCTTGCATGGCAATGATCCAGTTCGAGTTAGTGAGAGCTTCTTCAATGTTCTGAGGCTCTTGCTCAGAGAGAAAGCAACAGAACAATGCACTCTCACCATGGAACCGTCTGGTCCTGACTCCCTCAGTTGGATCACCAATGATTTGATCAATGGGATGATCTTCTAACCATGTTCTTTTGCCAGGAGTTGTTCCTGAAGTACCTGCAATGTTAGTGTCTACAGGCTCATAAAATTCAGGAAATTGAACAGAAGGGGATGATCCTGAGTCTATACCAAATGGATTAACAAGTTCAATGTCAGGGATATTGATTCCCCCTTGATAAGGTGACTCGGGAACCGTCTCAGCTGCAACAGCATCTTCATAGACGATGCTTACCTCAGGTTGAGCATGTTCCTCAGTCTGAGGCTCAACAACCCCTGATGTGCTAGGCTTAGGAGTGGCACCTGGTTCATCATCCTGATCATCATCATCATCCCATCTAGGAATTGGCACAGTCTTGATCTTGGGATCAGGTTGATTCTTCAAGCTCAGCCTTGTCACCCTCCTTGTGACCTCCTCAGTGTCAGGATTCAACACCTTTGCCCTAGACTCATTAGCAGATTCATCAAAGACAACATGAGGTGATTCTTCCACAACAAGGGTCCTACAATTGTAAACCCTGAAGGCTTTACTAACTTCAGAATATCCTAAGAATATTCCTTCATCAGATTTGCTATCAAAGGCTTTCAACTGGGTCTTCCCATTGTTGAGGATGAAGCACTTACAACCAAATACATGAAAATAAGAAATACGAGGTTTTCTCTTATTCCACGTCTCATATGGGGTCTGAGCATGTTGTTTGTTCAGCATGGATCTGTTCTGAGTGTAGCATGCAGTGTTGATTGCCTCAGCCCAGAATTTCTTGGGCAATCCTGACTCAGCCAGCATGGTCCTTGCAGCTTCCTTCAGTGTCCTGTTCCTTCTTTCAGCGACACCATTCTGTTGAGGGGTTCTAGCTGCAGAAGTCTCATGAGCTATACCAAGTTCATTACAGAAGTCAGAAATATATGAATTTATAAATTCAGTGCCTTTGTCAGATCTGATCTTAGTAATGGACTGATTCTTCTCATTGCTGAGTCTCCTGAGCAACTCTGGAAGCTTCACCTGTGTTTCCTTCTTATTTAACAAGAAAATAACCCAAGTATATCTAGAATAATCATCAATAACCACAAGGGTATATTTTCTACCATTCATACTCACAGGTGTTATGGGACCAAATAGATCCATGTGCAAGAGCTGAAGTATCCTGTCAGTGGAGTAGGAAGCCTTCTCTTTGAATGACGCTCTGACCTGCTTCCCTTCCTGACAAGCTTTGCACACGTGATCTTTGCTAAAAACTTCATTAGGTAGACCATCAACAAGTGACTGTCTAGAAATTTTGTTAAGAATCTTGAAGTTCAGGTGGCTTAATCTTTTATGCCATAACCAACTGAGCTCTAGAGAGCTTTTAGCAATGAGACAGGTATTAGGAATAGTGCTGCTCTAATCAGCGAGATAAACGTTACCTTTCCTTATACCTGATAGAAGCACTTGTGTTGATTTGTCCTTGACTGAACATGTATTCGATGAGAACTCAACACTGAACCCTTTGTCACAAAATTGACTTATTGACAGCAGGTTATGCTTCAGTCCTTCCACAAAGGACACATTTTCCACTCTGACTGTACCTATAATTAGAACACCAAAACCTTTAGTAACACCTTTAGAGTTATCACCAAAGGTTACCTGTGGACCATCTTTAGCTTGATACTCTTGGAGAAGACTCTTCAATCCAGTCATGTGCCTCGAGCAACCACTGTCTAGGTACCAAACAGCTTTGATTGAGTCTCCTCTCCTATTGTTGTGATCCACAGCCGCCTGCAAGCAAATCAGGCTTTAGGTACCCATTGGGTGTTGGGTCCTATTGTGTCAGCTGTACCCTTCGGGATCCAGACTTGCTTCACAACCCTGATTGCCTCAGAGTGGTGAATCTGTCTCCCTGAAACATCGACATACACAACCTTCTTCTTCTTTGCCTTAGAGGAAGATGGTGTATGAGTGTTAGACTTAGGCTTCGCAGGAGCCTGAGTGGGTGTCTTTTGGGCTGGCTTCCTATTCTTCCTAGGTCTGGGTGCAGTAGGTCTTGGGCCTTGTTCTTGATAAGGACCCTGATTTCTATTCCCCCTAGGCAAGTGAGGGAATTGAAAGCAGTTAAAGGCCTCAGGATGCCAGAACCACGGGGGTGTCATCATGTTTGGCCTTCCCTGTTGGTATTGCCAAGCATGATGGTACCCTCTCTGACCAGTCTGAGGACTCTTAGCCTGAGTCTTCCTCTGCTTTTGCTGAGGTTTTCCTTGGCCTGAGCTCTCAGGGGCTTCCTTAGATTGCTTCGTCTTTCCCTTGGGTTTTGGCTTAGCTACCTTAGGAGCAACCCTGACCGTGTCAATGGTTTCTTTGCCCTTATCAGTTTGACGGGCCTGGAGCACAACCTTAGGTGCACTCTGGCCTGTCTGAACAAATACCCTCTCAGTGTTGCTCCCTGAAGCAACATGAGACTGACCTTGTGAGGATTTCTCAGGAACATATCCAAGTCCCTTTTTCTTGTTCCCAAGTATCTGATTGCTATTTATTTCCTCTCTAGCCACTGAGGATTTATTCATTGCTGCAACCTTTTTCTTGAGAGAGTCCTCACTCTTTTTCAGGATTTCATGTCTGGTAAAGAGGTCCTCAAACTTACTCTTAAGTACTTTTAGTTCTTCCTTCCTGACCAGCTCTTCCTCAGCTAATTCCTTCAGAATCTTTTCTCTTGGGAGACGCTCAGAATTGATCATATCAATCTCTTGAGTTAGTCTCACAATCTGAGCTGATTCTTTAAGATCAGACTGAGTGAGTTGTTCATTCAGGTTTTGAACTTCAGTACTCAATTTCTTGTTCTCCTCTACCAAGAAGACATTAGTTTCCTGCAGTCTGGAGAAATCAACCATCAATTGATCAAGACAGATCTGAAGGTTCATTTCTCTAACTGACTCTGAGCTAAGCTCAGGATTTTGACCAGTGTAAGAAGCACAAACAGAATTTGATGTTACCTCAGGCTCATCCCTAGCCATTAGGCAGACATCATCGTATTCGTCATCTGAGAAGAGTTCAGGAGACCTTTCAGTGGGACCGTCAGAGTCTGTTGCATCCTCAGCAACCATTGCTCTCCGATCAGCAGATCTTAGATCCCTTGTGGCTCTCCTTTCCTCTCTCTCCCTTGCACTCAGCTCCGGGCAGTCGTACTGATAGTGACCAATCTTGTTACAGTTGTAACATCCTACCTGCTCACTTACTCTTTCTTTCCTTGGTTCAGGGTTCCTCCTTGAGTCAGGTTCCCTGATTCTTGGTGAGCTTTCAGCCTTGGTTGGATATCTATCATCGCGAGTACGTCTCTGTTCGTCTCTTCTTTCAGGCTTTGGTTCTGAATATCTCCTTTCATCACCACGTTCTCTCCTCTGGTCAGTGTTCCTTCGCTCCTCATACCTCCTCGAGCTTTGGTGGGTTCCTTCAGGTTTCCTGTCACGTGAGTCTTGATAAAACTTTTTATAACGACCAAACCTGGAATTGAGCTTGTCAAATCGTCTGGCCATCATGCTGTACTCCTCAGCGAGTTCTTCCCTGCTCATCTCCATCAGTGACTTTGATGAAGAATTTGATGAGGGCTCAACAGGTTCAGCTCTGGCCTTGAACGCCACACTTTTCTCAGGAGTTTTCTCCTTCACTTCCTCTTCTGACTGAACTTTCTTCTTTCTTTTGTTAAGATCAAATTCAAGCGCTTTGAGCTCTGAAAAAAGTAAAGCAGAAGTTATGTTACTCATATCCTGAGTGTTCTTAAGCATAATTACACTGTTGTCCCATCTCTCAGGAAGGGCATTCAGGATCTTTAAAGCAACATCTCTTCTTGGGACATCCTTGTCCAACATCACCAACTCATTCATCAACTTGATGAATCTAGACTCCATTTGATCTATGCTCTCGTCAGTCAGCATCTCGAACGCTTCAAATTTCTGAATGGCAATATTTCTCTTGTTCTCCTTTATCTTTTCTGACCCCTCGCACATCCTGGTCAGCTCATCCCAAACCTCCTTTGCCGTCTTTAGGTTCATCAGCCTGGCTGACTCCTCGAAAGGCACCGTGTGCAAGATGATGTTTCTTGCGACGTTGTCAAGCCCCACCATCTTGATTTCATCGTTGGTCATGTCTTTCCTCTCTTTAGGAACCTGCACGCCAATCGCAAGGTCATCATATCCCAGTCCTCTGACGTTAGGAATGGTGATCTTGATCGGTCCTTCCCTGAGTACACGCGGCATCTGGTCATGGATGGCATCTAGATGTGCCTCTAATCTGAACTTCCAATAGACAAAGTTAGACACAGAGAATTCAGGTAGCGAAGCTTCAAGTCTCCTCGAAGTCATGATGATGCAAGTTTTTATGAAGAGCAAACTCAGATCTGTTCAGTGACCACCAACAGTTTCTCCTCTGAAACTATTAGTATTCAAAGTCAGTGGTCTTTCGAACCACTGCTCTGATACCACTTGTTGGTCCCGGTACAAGACTGAGGAATACGTGTATGGGGGGGGGAATACACGTATACCAATTTTTCAACCTTAAAACTGACTGAGTCCCCTTTGCTCAGAGTGGTAAAGAACTAGGAGCTGATAATATACCTACTGACTACACTTGGTGCGGGTCAGTTGGCTAACTATCAGTTTAAGTTCAGTGCGGAAATGTTTGAGCCCTGAATGTTTAAAGTCTTGTTTAGTTTGCTTTCTGAAAACCTTGTTTAACTCAATTCTGAATAGTGTTTAGTAGGGCAGTGCTCTTTTGACGATCAGCCTGATTGATTCAGACCTGATAAACTTTGAATGCAATGAATGAACAAGTAATATGGCAAATATGCACAATATCAAAGCAGTAAGAACACAAGGAGTTTAACGTGGTTCAGAGTCTCAAGCTCCTACGTCCACGACCTGATTTAACAGGAAATCCACTCAAGGGATTCTTGTTTTTTAACGTGCCAAGGTGCACCAAGACCAGCTAACCTCACTGATCTATACAAACTTCACTTACTAACACACTAACTGACTTACTCCCAACAAGCCTATCTTAGGGTTTTGGTTTCAGTTTGGATTCCAACTAAGTTGAGATTATCCTTACAAGACAAAGCTATGCTAAGGATTGGATAATCTCTCTACGCTTAAGATAATTCTATTTAGCTCTTGGAATACAGAATAACTCTCAGTTGCTAAGAAACACTTGGGAAATTTGGATGTTTTCGAGTGCTTCTCTTAAAGGCTGAATGCTTTGATTGCTTGAGAGTTTGAGTAATTTCTGGCTTGGAAATTTCCCGTAACCTTGAATGGGTTCAAGGTCTTCTGTATTTATAGGAGATTTAGAAAACTATCCGTTGGAGAGATAGCCTTCTAGTCACCTATGTAGAGTGGCTTCAAATGGACATATCTTTATGCAGCAGCCGCCCTTGCATGGGTTTGGTATTTGCATTAAATGCACATTAAATGCTTGTCCGTTGAATATGCAGTCTGAATTCAGTCTTCATGTCAGGTTCCGTACGTGCGTGTCCTCCTTGGATTGGTCCACGTCATCAGGTTGGTGAGAATGTCAGAACTTATTCCTGAGCTTCAGGCTTGTCTTATTAAGTTCATTTTGTCTTGAGCTCACCGGTCTTGTCCTGACGCTGAAATTCCTTTTGCATTGCTTGGCTCTACTCCAAGTCTTCCCATTAACTCAGTGACATCCTGTTCCCTTCAGGACTGAGTTAGTAGTGACCTCAGGGTCATACTCTTCATCACTGACACTTACTCAGCCAGCTTAGAGGACTGCCATAAGTTCAGGATGGTGCTCTTCGTCTTCAGGCTCTGAGTCTTGATTGTCTCCAGTGAGTTCTCCTCTCACTGAGTACCTGTAAAGTGTGAAATGACTAAGTATTAACCCTAACCAAGACTAGCCTGACAAAGACAGATTAAGGCAAACATCTTTTCAGGGGCTTTGGGATCTTAATCAAAACTGACAATGTCCCAACAATATTCAACCATATATCCATTACCCCTTTTTTAGAGGCCCCTAAAAATAACCTCAAAACACAAACTGCCCTAAAATTTGAATGGTTATTGCAGACGAGTATAGGCCATCATCGATTATTTTTCAATCCATAATTTATAATTTTCTCAAGTGAAGCAAACAAATTCAGTGAAATTTCCAGAAAAATAAACCTAATACACAAAACTACCGTATTAGATTCTTGAGTTCGTCGTTGTTCCTCCTACCCATAATCATCATAAGAGGCAAATGGTTATATATAAGGACAAATTCAGCTTTATACACATTACTTTATCCATTTATGTAGAACTCTTCATAAACAATCTTTGTCAGTCATTTTATCGAACACCTTATATGCGTGTATGAATTCCTCACACAAGTTAATAGCAAACACGCCAATAGCAAGTGTACATAAAAGAGAAAGAGAGGTAGAGAGATAGAGAAAAGAAATTGCTTACCTATATTTTCACATCCACTTCAATAATCCCCAACACAACCCATCTTCAGGGAGGATTGAGGACAGTGGTGGACGGTGGAGGATAGTGGTGGACATACTGTGGAGGATGGTGGTTCACGGTGGAGGAGCGCACCCGGGAGAGTGGGATAAACTAGGGCACGGTGGAGGAAAATGGAAAGCTGAAATTTTTTCTAAGTGTTTCTAAATTAAAAGTGCTAGTTTTTTCCAAAAGTGCTAGAAGATGAAATTGTTATTTTATTTTTAATAAAGTTTCAATCCAAATAAATAAAAGTGTTATTTCAAAGATATAATTGTAAAAGTGTCATTCTATATACATGTATTTGTAAAAGTGTTAATTGAATAATTTTAAAAGTGCTATTTCCAATGATAAATTGCTATTCTTATTTTTTATGTGTATTTGTAAAAGTGTTACTTCAATTTACTAAAAGTGTCATTCCAAATAAATAAAGTGTTATTTCCCCTAATTAAAAGTGTTGATTTTAATATATGGTCTATTTTGATTTTTAGAAGATAATAGTTTTTGTTTTAAAATTGTGGAAATACAATGTTAAAAAAAAGTTTGTTGTAAGAATTCATTGAAAAAAGATATGCACATCTTTTTTCATTTTACAAATTGGAAATACAACGGTTGAAAAACATTGTCTTTCTATTCATTCCTTAAAAAAACAACGATTAACTACAAAAGTGTATAACCGTTGTATATGCCCGGTTTTTCGGGATTTACAATGTGGAACTACAACGGTTGTCCATACCCGTCGTATATTATCAAATACCTGATATGAAAGACAACGGTTATACTTTATGCAACACATTTTTGACTTTATACAATTTTTTTTCCGGAACCGTTGTCTATCCACTGTTGTAAAACCTCATTTTTCTTGTAGTGTGAACTTAAATTGATAGCCAGCCAACTGACCCGCACTAAGTGTAGTCAGTGGGTAGATTATCATCTCTTAGTTCTTTATCACTCTGAGTAAAGGGGACTCAGTAAGGTTTAAGTTGAAAAATTGGTATACGTGTATTCCCCCCCCCCCCATACACGTATTCATCAGTCTTGTACCCACCAACAAAGGTTGTTTGACAAAATGTATAGTAGACGAACTACCTTGACTTGGTCTAGTGTATGGTAGTCGAACTACTTTTATTTGGTTTGTTAAGACTTGTAAAGTAGGTCATTTTTTATACTTGATTATTTTTAGCAAGTTCAATGATAGTTGTTCGTTCAAAGAAGAAAGTTCAAGCTCAAGGCACAAGTCAAGTTAAATGATCAAGCCCATTAAAGGTTGTTCATTTTTTTAATGAACATAGCCTAAAGTCAAGGCCCCTATTCCATTTTTTAAAGGCGAAGTTCTTTCCGAACAAAGCCCAAACACATGCATTAAGATTGTAAAGCATAAAAGTAAATGTAAAGAAATTAATGTATAAGGACAAGATGAGCAAATTAAAGTTTCATTGAAGACAAGATGTTAGGATAAAAATTGTTAGTTTGAAGATGTTAAAACAACCAGGTGATGTAATAGGATCAGTTGTACATGTTAGCCAGGCTGATGAAATAGACTAGGACTTAGTCTAGGGGGAACTTACAAATCAGAAAAGTCTGACCAGAGGAGTCGATCAGAAGACCTCTTCCAAGTGAGGTTCAGAGCAGAAGACAGAAGAGTTTTCCGAGACCAAGACGAGTCCTGGAGACCAGATGAGTCTGGTGAAATAAGAAATGTCTTAGAATTATCTCCTGAATCTAAGGAACTCTTTATTTCACTACTCTAGTCTGAACCAGAAGACCTATGTGTCATCTGGGATCTGGTCTTGCCTTTTTAAATAGACCAGAAGAGTACTCAAAGAAGTCCTTACCGTTGGTGTATTTAATGCATTCTGAAGATCAGGATTGGAAAGTCAAATGAAGAATCAATCCAAAGGATCTCACAAACCCAATCAATCAATTAGGAAAATTGATTGATTGACTTCCATTTATAGGGATCTGATTAGATTAGTTCTCCAACAGCTAACCCTAATTCACCCTATAAATAGAGAGCTACTGGAAAGGAGAAATGTATATATAGGCGAGGAACACTCTCTAGCTTTCATTGATAATCTAGCATTCTAGTACTCTCATAATATTCAGACATATCTACTCTTTTTAGGAGAATAGTTGGATAAACAATACTCAACTTGTTCATCTATCAGACAAGGTTGTTGTGTTGAAGAGTTAGATCGATTTAGATCTAAAGTGTTAGCAAGGAACTGTTACTTGTCAATTCCAGTGAGTTCGTAAGAAGGAAATTGAGAAAGACCCCTTGTCAAAGGGAGAATGGACGTAGGATTTGATATCTGAACCACTATACATCTGGTGTTATTTAATTTACTGCACTGCATATTTTATTCTTGAACTTGTAACTCAAAGGCACAAAAGGTTTGAGCAAAAGTTAGCATATTTAAGCTTCTGCATTGCTACTAGACGAGTCTGGTGTTTTTCAAAAAGTTAGAAAAACTGTATTTTGGTGTGAGAAATCTATTCAACCCCCACTTCTAGACTTCTTATCACCCTTGTTTATTACTAGTGGGACCAACACAAGGCAGTGCGCGCAAAAAAGATTACAAAAATCAACTCATTCAAGGAGCGAACAACTACAGCAAAAAAGAAATTACAAAGCCCTATTCTAAGATCCTTCTCCATCTGGGGGAGCAAGGTTGTCATCCCAGGGGTCAACTAGGGGAGATCCCCTAGTCTCTGGATCAACAGGCACATCCACTGTCAGCTCAACGACCAACCCGGCTGCAACTCAGCTTGCTCGGCTGAGGCTTTATCCTTGGGGTCGGAAGGGGCATCCACCTCGACCTCGGCCTCCTCTTCTAGTTCGTCCTAGCCCTCTAGAGGATGGGTGATTTTGATACGGGGGTCAAGAAAGTCAATCTTTGCCCGATACTCGGGCAGGTCGCAAATTTAGAGAGTTGTCCCAAGAGCGGGAGGATTATTCTATAGGTATGTGGTGAACTCCTTGCCAACCTCAGCCAAGACGTCGGGAACGTTGATTTTATTGACAACTTTGAATGCACTCGGAGTACGCACTTACGAAGCCCAAAATGGAGCTCACCTCCAACTTGGACACCAACTCCTCTTGAGGGATAGAATTGGCGAGCTGCTCCTCCAGTCGGGCAGCTTTGGCCTCAACTTATGTGGCCCATTTTTCGGCTGTCTCCTTCTACTTCTGCTCATGAGCGAGCTGGGCTCAAAGCAGTTCGACCTCGACTTCCTTGGCTTTAAGCTCTTCAGAAACCTTCGTGTGAAGGTCAAGAGCCTTTTGCTCAGACACTTGGTGGGCTTTCACCTTATCCTGGAGGTCTGCCACCATTTTGCTCGCCTCAACTCTGGCGTCATCTCTCTCCTTGGAGATGCGATGAACTGTACTTGTATTTTGGCGCGCATCCCTCTCTAAATCTTCCACCTGGTCGACCAACTTTTGGATCGCCACCAGGGTATTGTCGGCCTCAATTATGGCAAGATGGTCATTAACTCTTGGAGCTTTCTCGTTCACAATTTCCTCGAAGGGTATAGTCCAGGAGCGAGCTACAGATTCAGCAGCTCGCCAAACATGAGAGCTCGGAGTCTCCTTAAAGGAGGTCGACACCTTGGAGCAAGAGTATTGGTACATAATGTTTGAGCGGTCGGGGTAGTGAGAGGGTTGGTAGCTACAAAAAACAGAGAAAAATATGTTAGACAAATAAAAAAATCGAACGAGAGAAAAAACACTTACTCATTGTAGCGAACTGCATCCCAACCCAGGAAGGCCACGTCGTCGGGAGTGTCTGGCCTTATCTCTTGAGCAGGAGTAGTCATGTGTTGTTCAGTGAAAACCTCCACGGAAGGAGTTTGGCCCGTTTCCTGCTCGACTGAGGGAGCTACATTGGCCCCACTCACTTGGGGACCTTTGCTCTTCTTGGGAGCTCGCTCGCCTTCGGTGATGGGAGTTGTTGGGAAATTGTATAGACTTAAGTTTTGATTAAGATGCCAAAATGTTCCTCCTAAGTTGTTTGTAAGTAAAAGATTCAGTAGAGTTAGAATTTAGTTAAACAGTTCTAAATGTTAAGAACTGGAGTGCAGTTAGAAATTTCTAGAGTGTATTGAAGAACAAAGTCCACTGAAGACGAAGTCCGCTGAAGACAAGTGATCTGAGAAAAGTAGTCTAAGTCTTGAATGTTTTCTAAGTGCATTCTCACTAAGGCTAAAACCATTAGGAGAGGACCAAGGTCCACTGATGAGAACTAACAAAGCTCATTAAATGCTAAACACATTAAAAAGCTGTTAGTTAATCTGGTTGGAACAAGGCAAAACGAATTTCAGTGAAGCTTACAATAAATGAAGGAATAAGAAGGTTCTCTCAGAGGATTTCCACCTTAAAGCAAGACAAGAATCAGGGCAAGCAGACTGAAGGTCCAATGAGAAGATGACACGTCAGTGTACTTTACTGACAGCCAACCTGCCCCAGACTGACAAGTTCCAAAAGTCTTTCCCTAGCAATCTACAGAACGTTAGGTGAACAAGCATGGTCTTTCAGCCGTTTCTTGACAAGACTTAAAGCTTCAAATAGAGCCATTTGAACCAATCAGATACAAGAAGACTTACTTGAGAAGATTCAAATCCAACGGGAAGATTTTCAAGGAAGCCTATACATACAGAAGGACGTGCTCATTTCTATGCACGGGAAACTCACAAGATCAAAGCTATCTCTACACTCATAACCTTCAAGATGCACTCGAAATTACCTTTGTTTCCCAAGTGTTTCAATTCAGTAGAGAGCATAACAAACCTTCTGTAACCAAGCTTAAAAACTATATCCAAACCTTAGAAAGAGATAATCCATCCTAAGCCTTGAGCTACACTGTAAGGATTATCTCACAACAGTTGGAACCAAAACCTTACTCAAAACCCTACTCAGTTGTTAGGTTGAGAGTTAGAGAAGTGGTGTTAGTAAGCTGATTATTTGTATCAGTCTGAAAGCTGGTTTGTTTTGGGAACTAGGACCTAGAATTATCCTAGTGATCAATCATCCTAAGAGAGGACTAATTGATCAGTGCACCTTGGCACTATAATATAAGGAATTCCAAGTGAAAGGAATTCTCCTGTTTGATTAGGACAGTGGACGTAGGAGATTCATCTCTGAACCACTTTATATCTTGTGTACTTATATTCTGCTATTTCCTAAGTGTGTGTCATTCACTCAAAGTTTATCAAGTAAAACGAGTTTTCTAAAGGGCTCACTAATCCGCAGCTGAAAGCTAATTAGATTGTAGTTCAACTGAAAGTCTTGAGCTTTCAGTGGAGGTATTATCTCAGTAAGCTTTCACAAGTAACTCTCAGCAGACTTAAAGTCCACTGACGAGTTACTCTCTGAAGTTACCTGATAAGTTTTCAAGAAGTTTTAATTTGTAACCACAGGTGTACTCCCTCCCCCCCCATACACCTGTTTACTCATTTCGGGACCAACAATTGGTATCAGAGCAGTGGTTCAAAAGACCATTGTTCTAAGTATACCTTGTGCTTAAAGGTATTTTCTATCAGGTCATCTGAATTGATCTTATTTGATAAACTTGTTTAGATATTATGGCTGACAATGCATCTAGGGTAGCACCACCAGCTGAGAACAACATGGGAGTTAATCCTTGAACCATATGTTCCATCACAAGCTTCCACAATTCTCAGTGGAAAATTATGATTTTGGAATATCAGAATGATGAAATTCTCAGAGATCAAAATTATGATGAAATGTTAAGGGTTATTACTAAAGGTCCAATTATTTTTATGACACCTAACCCTAGAACCACAGCTGAGACTATTGCAGATCCAAGAGAAGAATGGCCCAAGGATGAAGACAACTTCACTGCAGATGAGAGGAGGAGAAACAACCTCAACTTCATAGCTATGAATATTCTCTACACCACCATTCCAGATTCTGTAATGGGAAGAGTGATCCACTACAAGACTGTAAAGGAACTCTGCGACACTATTGCTCTCATGTGTGAAGGAACTGACAAGATAAAGGAGAACAAGCTTTCAGTAGCAGTTCAAAAAATATGAGCAGTTCACAATGGAGCTCACTGAGACCATTGACCAGCTTGATGGGAGGTTCACTGACATCATGAATGAAATAAAGTCTCTGGGAAAAGTCTATACCAAAAGAGAAGTTGCCTTAAAAATCCTGAGAGGTCTAACCTCAAGATGGGATGTGTACTCTGTAATGATGCAGAATACCAAAGATCTATCCAGCATGTCTATGCAACAGGTATTCTCTGAACTTAAGGCTTATGAGTTTGATCTTAACGGGAAAAGGGCTCCTGATGAGACCTCAGCTGAGAAGGGAGTTGCCATCAAAGCTAAGGAGACTGAGCCTAAATCCCCAAAGCCTCAGAAGAGTACAAAGGCAAGCAAGTCTCAAAGCAAAGCTGAGATGCAAGAAGAACTCAGCCTTATGGCTAGAAGGTTTGAGAAACTTAACTGCCGTTTTGGCAAGTATAAAAGATTTTACAGGGATAACAGAGGAGAAAGAAGTTATCCACAGAAAGACACCAGAGAAGGAGAGAAAAACTCAACTGAGCTGGAAAAGAGAAAAGATTACAAGAACTATAACAGAGGTGAAGGATCATCATCTACTGAGGAAAAGAATAATGATGCCAATAGATGCTTCCATTGCAAGAAGGTTGGACATTTTCAATATGATTGTCCTCAACTGAGCACAAAGGAGAGGAAAGAAAGGCAAGCCAAGAGAGACAGGAGATATGGAGAGAGAAAAGCCATGGTGGCTGAGGATGTTGATGAGGATCTGGAATCATCTGATAAACTGTTCTCAGATAGCAGTGAAGATGACATGTGTCTCATGGCAAGAGAAGAACCAGAGGTACAATCTAAACCATCCATTTCTCTAGAGCACTCACCTGAGCTAAGCTCAGAGTCAACTGAGGAACTCAATCTTCAGTCCGCTTTGGAACAATTGATGATTGATTTCTCAAGGTTGCAAGAAGCAAATTTTTATCTCCAAGATGAAAACAAAAATCTCTTATGAGAAAACTCTAAGCTAATTGAATCTGAGAATCAGGCAGATCTTAACTCAGCACAGTCTACCATTGAGTTGACAAAAGAGGTGGAAACCCTCAAGAGTCAAGGAAATGGCAAAGATCAACTGATAAAAGATCTTACTGAATCTAAGATAAAGTTAACTGAAGAAAATTTATTCCTAATAACAAGTGTGGAATAGGCTTTATTCCAAAACCTTCAGAAGGTCCTCTGAGTGTTGCTTCTTCAAGTGGCATAAAGAGAGTTTTTGTTAAGTCTGGGACCTTTCAAAGACAGACTTTAGATAAAGGTAAAAGACCAGCTGAGATCACAAAAAAGAAAAGTCAAACTAAGCCAAAATCAAATGGAAAGGCTCAGGTGACTAATCAAACCAGATCTCAGCAGAGGTACTATCAGCCGAGGTCTTCACAGATGAAGCAACCTCAGCTGAGAACATCCAGGCATGAGCATTCCTCAAGGAATAACTCATACAGAAGACCTATTCCTTTTGTGCCTAAAGGAAAAGGCCCTTCATACCCTTATCAACAAAAACTCAAGCCAGGTGCACCCAAGATTAAAAGAAAGAATGTAAAGAAGGTTCCTGTTCCTTCAAAGGCCGACACCCATAGAAAGTTTACTCCCAAGACACCTAGGGAGATAACAATCTATGTAGATGTTTATGGTAGACAAATTAGACACTCTAAAGTGATTAGAACTGTAAGGAAAATTTGGATTCCGAAAGGTACAGCTAACCTGGTAGGACCCAACACCAAATGGGTACCTAAAACTTGATTGTGATTGCAGGGCTCAGTGGACCTCAACAAAGGAGATGCTCTAAAATCTTCAGTATGGTACTTGGACAGTGGATGTTCTAGGCACATGACTGGTAACAAAGATCTTCTGTCAGAGTTTGTTGAGAAAGAAGGTCCACAAGTCACCTTTGGTGATAATTCACAAGGAGCCACTAAAGGTTATGGTACTTTAATTATTGGCTTAGTAAGAGTAAGCAATGTATCCTATGTCAGTGGACTTAAGCATAATCTTTTGTCCATAAGTCAGCTTTGTGATAAAGGATACAGTGTTGAATTTTCTTGTAACCTATGTTTTGTCAAGAATATATCTTCACAACAGGTTCTACTGACTGGGTCAAGGAAAGGAAATGTCTATCTTGTAACCAAATGCATGTCTTATTGCAAAAAGCTCAACTGATACTAATTGGCTGTGGCACAAGAGACTTAGTCATCTGAACTTCAAGATGATGAACATAATAGCAAGACATGGACTGGTGGAGGGAATGTCAAATGAAGTATACAACAAAGAGCACATCTGTAAAGCCTGTCAGGATGGAAAGCAAGTGAAAGCATCTTTCAAAAGCGAAATTGCAACCTCTACTGACAGAGTACTTCAACTCTTACATATGGATCTCTTTGGTCCAGTAACCCCTGTAAGTATCAATGGAAGAAAATATACACTTGTTGTTGTTGATGATTTCTCCAGGTACACTTGGGTGGTATTCCTAGCAAGCAAGAAGGAGACTCAACTGAGGCTGCCAGAGCTCCTGAAGAAAGTTAGCAATGAAAAGAGCCTAAACATTGTAAAGATAAGATCAGATAAGGGCACTGAATTCATTAACTCTATTATATCTGACTTCTGCAAAAAACTAGGCATTGGACATGAGACCTCGGCTGCAAGAACTCCACAACAAAATGGAGTAGCTGAAAGAAGAAATAGGACTCTCAAGGAGGCAGCAAGGACAATGCTTGCAGAAGCTCAAGTTCCTAAAAGATTTTGGGCTGAAACTATTAACACTTCCTGCCACACTCAAAATAGATCCATGGTAACCAAACATCAAGGAAAAACTCCATATGAGTTATGGAATAGCAGAAAGCCACAGGTATCTTACTTTCATATCTTTGGTTGCAAGTGTTTCATTCACAACAATAGGAAAACTCAACTGAAAGCTTTTGATAGCAAAGCTGATGAAGGAATTTTCTTAGGATATTCCCAAATCAGTAGAGCCTTCAGAGTTTACAATTGTAGAACTCTTGTTGTGGAAGAAACACCTCATGTGGTCTTTGATGAATCTACTTTTGAGTCCAGGAGTAAAGAGAATGGGGAAGTGATAAACCAAAGACTAACTAGACTGAGTATCAAGTCTAAAGACTACCCTGAGAATTGTGTTGATACATACATCCCAACCTGGGATAACTTCAATAATCAACAATTCAAAGAGGACACTCAAAGTCAGACCACTTCTCAAAGCTCACCTGAGAGCTCTCCTAAACAAGCAACTGAACTGATGAACACTATCCTAGTTCAAGAGGTAACAGATGTCAATGAAGATGTGGTCACAGCTGAGACATCCACTAAGCCTATCATTCAAGGGGGAACCAATGAGATTACCATTGAGAATGAGAACACCTTGAATGATGACTCAGGACTTCAACCCTCTGTTTTATTTCCTGAATTTGATTTCATCCCTGTATCTAGTGACTCAACTTCAGAAGAGTTAAACTCTACTGAAGGGCATCAGCCTAGGAGGACATGACTCTCAGATCACCCTGTTGAGCAAATCCTAGGTGATCCTACCTCAGGAGTCAAAACTAGAAGTTTTCATGGAGAAAGTGCTTTGTTTTGTTGTGTCTTATCTAACCAGGAACCAGGTTCATTGGAGAAGCACTTCAAGATTCAAATTGGATCATTTCCATGCAAGAAGAGCTCAACCAATTTACAAGAAATCAATTATGGGAGCTGGTTGACAGGCCATATCACTGCAATGTGATAGGAACCAAGTGGGTATTCAAGAACAAGAAGGATGAAAATGATGTCATAGTTAGAAACAAGGTCAGGCTAGTTGCAAAGGGATATTCTCAAGTTGAAGGCTTTGATTATGATGAAACTTTTGCCCCAGTAGCCAGATTGGAGGCAATAAGGTTATTTCTTGCATATGCTGCTCACAAGAAATTCAAGGTGTATCAGATGGATGTTAAGAGTGCTTTCTTGAATGGAGTACTCAATGAAGAAGTCTATGTGGAGCAACCCCCAGGTTTTGAAGAAAGCCACAAAGTATATAGACTGAGAAAAGCTCTATATGTACTGAAACAGGCTCCAAGAGCTTGGTATGATACTTTGTCACAATTCCTTTTGGATCATGGCTTTATCAAAGAAAGAGTAGATAGAACTCTCTTCAGGATCACAAAAGGAGAGGACACATTGTTAGTTCAAATCTATGTGGATGATATCATATTTGGTTGTCCAAACCAAGTCCTCTGTGAAAAGTTTTCTCAGCTGATGAAAGGAAAGTTTGAGATGTCAATGATGGGAGAAATGAACTTCTTCCTAGGACTTCAAGTTAAGCAGTCTCCTGAAGGAATCTTCATCAACCAAGCCAAATACACAAGGGAGCTGATCAACAAGTTTGGATGCTAGACCAGCAAAGTTGCAAAAGTTTCACTCAACACCAACACCAAGATGGAACCAAATGAAGATGGTGAATCAGTAGACCAGACTCACTATAGAGCTATCATTGGATCTCTACTGTATCTCACAGCAAGCAGGCATGATATCACATTTGCAGTTGGGATATGTGTAAGATATCAAGCTAATCCTAAGAAAAGTCACCTGGAAGCTGCTAAGAGGATTCTCAAATATCTCAAGGGTACTGTGAATATGGGATTGTGGTATCCCTCAGATGACAACCTGGAAGCCACAGGATACTCAGATGCTGACTATGGAGGATGTAGAATTGACAGGAAATCAACCTCAGGCACTTGTCAATTCTTGGGAAGTAAGCTGATCTCTTGGTTTTCCAAGAAACAAAACTCAGTAGCCACAAGCACTACTGAAACTGAATATATGGCAGCTGGAAGTTGTTGTGCTCAAATCCTTTGGCTAAGACAACAACTGAGAGATTACAATATCTTGGCTAATGAAGTCCCTATTTTCTGTGACAACAATAGTGCAATTGCTATTTCAGAAAATCCAGTTCTCCACACAAGATGCAAACATGTGGATATAAGGCATCATTTCATCAGAGATCATGTGGAGAAGAAGGATATCAAAATGCTCAAAATACACACTGACAAACAAAAGGCCGATATATTCACAAAACCCTTGGCTGAAGCAAGGTTTCAAGAACTGTCAGTAGAGCTTAGACTTCTAGATCCATGAGAGTAGAGGAAGGAGCCAATCTCAGAAGAGTTGATTTCGAATCAGTGGAGGTTCTGCCTCAGAAGAGGATCACCTCATTGGAGTCACTAATCACAGAAGAGCTTATGTGTCTCAGAAGAGGTTTCACCTCAGTAGAGGTCAAAGTCTTAACTCTACTATTTTTCAAATCTGAAATCTCTTAGTTTTATATTATAAAACTCTTATAAAAAAATAACTAATGAGTACTTTCTGAAAATTAAATCTTTCTTACACTATTTCGAAGAGATTTTGGTTTGGCAAGCATTTAATGCGCGTTGTACAAGTCAGAATTACTTTTACAGTTACCTATCTCACGCGCCCTAAAAGCCGGATGATGTGACCTTCCGGCTACTAACTCTTTTAATCCATACCCCTCATTTTAGGCGGTTCTTTTCTAACCGTCAAGATCTCTAAAAAACTCCCAACTAACCCCTTCAACTATCCATGACCTTTCACTCAAATTATTCTCAAACGTTGATTGCGGGATTAAATCTCACCGTTCATTACTCATATAAAAGACCCCAATTTCAGTCTAAGAACCTTTTCGAACACACTCACTAGCAAACACTTACTATCATTCCCTATTTTCTCTGCATCCCCTTCTTTCAAACACTAAAAAAGGGCCAAAATTAATCTAGGGTTCCTTACCAACAAGGATAATTTCTGGTATGAGCCGATAGTTCTTTTCAACAATCCAGAGATTGAATCTAGACCGGAGTTTGCTCACATTAAAGAGGCCTTGGAGATGGTCAAGGCTGCTGGATTAGAGAAATTCTTATCAGTTCATCCTGAGAACTGCTTTGATAGACAGGTTCTTGAGTTCTTCTACAATATATCCAACTCTGACTCAAGAATCAAGTCATGTCTATTCCTTCAAAGGAAGAAAAAGGTGATGAGAGATGATATGGAAGTTGTTGAACACCAGAAGATAAGGAAGGAGATTCGGATCAGTGGTGATGATTTAAAGGAGTTATTTGATCTCCCCTCTGAAGGTCCAAATCCAGATACCTGTATCTTGGATAAGGAGGACTGGGTCTACACCATCATGGAGAAAAGGGTAAAATACAGTCCCACAATGAGCAGAAGTTTACTACTTCCAGTTTACAATGTTCTTTGTGAAATTGTTGGGAAATGCATTCTGGGAAACCAGGGGAGCACGGAGCAAGTAAGCAAGCCAAAGCTTAGGCTAATGAAGGCAATAGTGGAGAGCAAGGAGAAGTCCTTCAACTGGCAATAGTTCTTCCTAAGGGCTCTGAACAAAGAACATTCTAAGTTCCAGCCTGACAAAACTCCCCAATTGGCAAGTAAGCTAAATTTTGCTACCAAGATCTCCTATCTCATTGAAAATGTGGATGTGGGAGTCGACTGGATCCAAGATAGGAAATGGAGTAATCTGAAGACTCTATTCAAGTCTGGAAAAACTCTAGAGGTAAGGAAGCTGAACTTAGAAAAGGAGAGCCCTGAAACGGCAGAGGAGGAGATGGAAGCTGGTTCTGCTGGGGAAAAGAAAACCAAATTAAAGAAGAGGCTCATCAAACTAAGTGACAAGATGGCCTTACAGAAGGAGGAGAAGGCAGTGAAGGCCTCAAAGAAAGAGAAGAAGATGTCTTCTGAGGCTGAGAAGGAGAGTGCCTCAAAGAAAGTCAGAGTCACAAACTCTACTGATGAGTCTTCATCAGGTAACCCTGACTCTTCTCCTAATGTGATCTCAAATGAGATTGACTCAGATGTACCTGCCCCTACCCCCATCAAACCAAAAACCAAGCCCAGAACGCCCCTGAAAACAAAGAAAATATCCAAAATGGTTAAAACCCCCACTGAAGGCTCTCAACAGCCTGAAAGTGGATTCCAAAATACCACCCCATCTGAGGCATCAGCTGAGGCATCCTCAACCCCCTCTGAACCCATCCCCTCAACCCCCACTGAACAAAACCCAACCCCTACTGAAGCCCAACCCTCTTCTGAACCAAACCCGCTTGAAACTCATCCAACTCACCTGGAGTCTATCCCAGAGGAGCCCTCGGATCTCAGATCACCTACCCCTTCCCTCCCATCAGATGATAAAGAAGAGTACTCATTCTTAGACACTCTTAAGGATGAGGTGGCCTACTCTTTGGAGTCTAAGTACCCTGAGCTTGATGGGTACCCCACCCTAAAAGCAATGTTTATAAGGCTGAGACTCCTTGTCCAGCTCAAAGATAGAAGATTGGGAGATATTTTGGTGACTGTTAGAGGAAGCAATTCTGAAGAATGGAAGAAAGAGGAGATGGAGGTGATGCAGTTTGCTGGAATGACCAAAACCAGATTTCTCTGTGATGAGAAGATATTTGAGAGTCTGGTTATGGAAAAACTAGCTGAGGCAAGAAAGGGAGATGAACAAGAGGAGACTGATGGAGGTGAGAAAGAGAAGCCAGAAGAGATTGTAGCTGAGAAAGAAAAGGAAGAAGAAGGGGTAAAAGCTGTGGGAGGAGGAGAAGAGGAGAAAGAAAAGGAAGTGCAAGAAACGGGAGAAGGAGAAGGTACTTCACCTAGGCAAGGTGATGGTGAAGTAGCCGAGGATGTATCTTTGGCAAGAGATACTGAGGCTCAAAATTTGCCAAAGGAAAGCTCAGTAGAGGTGTCTACTGAAGCTCTCCCACAATAACCCTCAGTGGTGACTAAGGAGTCAGCTGAGGTGTCTGGAACTGATGGAGTTGAAAAAGAGATTGAAAAAACTGAGGGAGGAGAAAAAGATGTGGAAATTACTGGTGTAGTAAGTGGTGAAATTAGAGCAATCATTCCTGTAAAGGATGATTTGGCTGAAAAAATTATAGTTGAAAAGAAAGAAGAGGATGAGAAAAGTGAGAAGAGAGAGGGGGAGGGAGTTGCTATGGAGTTAGATGTGTCAGGAGACTTAGGCTGTGAGATTGAGGGGAAAGGAACTAACATTGTTTGTAATGCAGGTGTTCAAACTGATGAAGTACCCCCAGTCCAAGTCAACCTAACTCCTCTGAGGCATGTTGTTCACTCACTCCAAGAGGAAAGTCTTCCCTCTCTCCAAGCTCAACTGAAGGATGTACAAGAGATTGTGCAAGAAGAAGTTGATGAGATGGTCATCCTCTCAGACCATGTGGATGAAATGATGGAGTCCACAACCAAATCACTTCAGAACCTGACCTTGAAGATTGAAGATTCTCAGCAGATGGTGCTGGATGTAGTAGAAGGTCAAAGTGTGCTGGTAATTGAAGGACTGAAGAAGCTGGAACAGAAGGAAGAGGAAGCAAGAGCTCAATTCCTGAAGGACGCAGTAGACAATGTTTCCATTAACCTCAAGTGTTCTGTTGAGACTTTCTCAGCTGACCTTATTGGGAAAGTTGAAGGGTTATGGAATCAGAAGATGCTGGAATTTGAGGCGAAGCATGAAGAGCTGGGAGCCAAGCTGGGGGAGGTCCTGAAGAAGGCGGCAGAGGACTTCCCTACACAGGAAAAGACAAATGTACTTATTGATGAGAAGTTAGCTCAATTTGTGCAGTTTGGACAAACATCTGGAGCAAGCCTGGAAAGACTGGAGGACGAAGTTGATCACTGCTCCACTGAGTTGAAGGCCTTAGCTCATGATCAAATGAAGCTCAACATTTCTGTGGCTGAGTTTGTGATTAATGCCGGAAAGGGGGAAAAGAGGGTAAGTGCGAAGGACATGAAGGCAGACCCTAAAAACAAGATGCAGATTATCCTCGAAACCCCAGAATTTGAGAGAGGCCAGCAAATCAAGAGCACTTTGAAGAAAGCAGATGCTGAGGCTCAGAAGATCACTGAAGCCAAGAAAGGAAAGGAGAAGACCCCATATGAGGACTTATCAAAGTTCAAGGAAGCTCACCTAAAGGAAAAGGAAGAAAGAGCAGCTCAGAAGGGGGAATCCACCAAGAGGAATGCCACTAACGTCCTCTCAGCGGAGGTAGCAAAGAAGACCAGAACCTCAGGGAGGTTACCTGCTAAGTTCACTGGCTCCACAGAGTCAGTTGAGGTACTCCCTATCCTTAACCCTGAACCTTTGTCATCTGAACCTCCTAAATCTGCCCCCACAAGAGTCACAGAGCTCACTGAGCTTATCAAAGAGGCTGGAGGGATGAATGAGAGAGCATAGAAGCTGGTTGCTCAACAACAACAGAGGAGGGACAAGGTAGTTGGGAAGATGGAAACCATAGCTGAGATGGCTGAGAGAAAGAGGAAGGAGAGTCTGACCACTTTTGATAAGACTACATCCAAGAAGTTCAGAAATAGTTATCAAAGGTGGGCTGCTAAGCTAAAGAAAGATAAAATCACTCCTTCAAAGGCCAAGCTCCCTCACCATGACGAGTGGGTACCCAAGAAACTCAATGATGCATGGGAAACTGCAAAAAGGGAGTTTGTGTATTCCTACTATGTCAGTGGTGAATTAGGAAAGGACAATGTGCAAGAAGTGTTCAGCTCTTGGATGTTTGAAGTATATCCAAAGCTCTTCCCTGCCATCATGGAAGCCTGGAATGATAGATTCCCTGATCTTGCCTTGAAGGCTCCTGAGCCAATCACCTACTGGCCTCCTCAAGATGCAACCAGAGCAGTTGACAGAGATCGGATCACAGAAGAATGGGTGTCCTTGTGTGAGCAACTAGATCTCAAGGGTCACACAAAAGAAGTCATGGAGAGGAAGAATGACCTGAAGATCCGAGTCTTCAAACAATATGGACTTGAACCTCTGTTTGAGTCCATCTAAGGAGTTTAGTATTTTTTTGGGCATCAGTTTATAAGTCCCAGATGATCTTGTTTTGAATCTTTCCAGTGGGTGTTTTGTAATATGTAGTCAGTGAATTCTTAATGAAAACTCTACTGTTTTGCCCAAGATAATATCTCATTATCATTTAGGCTTATGTACTTGAATGTTTTTACTTACAAAATCCTTGAATTTTTATGTCATCTGAAGAACCTTCTCTGAAAGAAGATATGTAATAAGATAGGTTCCGGCATAATCAAAAAGGGGGAAATTGTTGGGAAATTGTATAGACTTAAGTTTTGATTAAGATGTCAAAATGTTCCTCCTAAGTTGTTTGTAAGTAAAAGATTCAGTAGAGTTAGAATTTAGTTAAACAGTTCTAAATGTTAAGAACTGGAGTGCAGTAAGAAATTTCTAGAGTGTATTGAAGAACAAAGTCCACTGAAGACAAGGTCTGCTGAAGACGAAGTCCGCTGAAGACAAGTGATCTGAGAAAAGTAGTCTAAGTCTTGAATGATTTCTAAGTGCATTCTCACTAAGGCTAAAACCATCAGGAGAGGACCAAGGTCCACTGATGAGAACTAACAAAGCTCATTAAATGCTAAACACATTAAAAGTTGTTAGTTAATCTGGTTGGAACAAGGCAAAATGAATTTCAATGAAGCTTACAATAAATGATGGAATAAGAAGGTTCTCTCAGAGGAGTTCCACCTTAAAGCAAGATAGGAATCTGGGCAAGCAGACTGAAGGTCCAATGAGAAGATGACACGTCTGTGTACTTTACTGACAGCCAACCTGCCCCAGACTGACAAGTTCCAAAAGTCTTTCCCTAGCAATCTACAGAAAGTTAGGTGAACAAGCATGGTCTTTCAGCCGTTTCTTGACAAGACTTAAAGCTTCAAATAGAGCTGTTTGAACAAATCAGATACAAGAAGACTTACTTGAGAAGATTCAAATCCAACGGGAAGATTTTCAAGGAAGCCTATAAATACAGAAGGACGTGCTCATTTCTATGCACGGGAAACTCATAAGATCAAAGCTATCTCTACACTCATAACCTTCAAGAAGCACTCGAAATTACCTTTGTTTCCCAAGTGTTTCAATTCAGTAGAGAGCATAACAAACCTTCTGTAACCAAGCTTAAAAGTTATATCCAAACCTTAGAAAGAGATAATCCATCCTAAGACTTGAGCTACACTGTAAGGATTATCTCACAATAGTTGGAACCAAAACCCTACTCAAAACCCTACTCAGTTGTTAGGTTGAGAGTTAGAGTTAAGTGGTGTTAGTAAGCTGATTATTTGTATCAGTCTGAAAGCTGGTTTGTTTTGGGAACTAGGACCTGGAATTATCCTAGTGATCAATCATCCTAAGAGAGGACTAATTGATCAGTGCACCTTGACACTATAACACAAGGAATTCCAAGTGAAAGGAATTAGATAGTAGTTCAACTGAAAGTCTTGAGCTTTCTGTGGAAGTATTATCTCAGTAAGCTTTCACAAGTAACCCTCAGCAGACTTAAAGTCCACTGACGAGTTACTCTCTGAAGTCACCTGATAAGTTTTCAAGAAGTTTTAATTTGTAACCATAGGTGTATTCCCCCCCCCCCCCCATACACCTGTTTACTCGTTTCGGGACCAACATGAGTGCCATCACCACGTAGAAGCCTCTTCTTCTTGGCATCAGCCGCCAGCGGGCTGCTCACTGGGTTGGGCTGCTTGGATAAGCCCGATGCACCCGCCTGGCGGGGATCTCCCTTTGGTTTGGCCACCAGTGCAATCATTTTCGTGATTGAGTCGCCCTTCTTCTCTCTTTCTTTGTCAGCATATTCCAGACGTGTTGGTCAAGCTCGTGGAAGGCGGGGGGAACAACGATGGTGACGAGCTGGTCTGAAAGGGTCAGACAAGCAATGTTAGAAAAATCCAATACAAAGAATTAAAGCTAGAGTAGTTCGCCGAGTGGAAGAAAGTTTACCCCCAGGGACCTCGGCCTGGGCCTCTAAATGGTGTGGGTAAGTAAGGAGGTGAGCTACTCTGCGTGTGGACTCCAAGAAAAAATGTTGTACAGTTCGATCAACTCAATTCCTTAGAGAGATCTGGCTCAGACGAACCGGAATAGGTCGTCGGCTTCGTCCTTAGTACTTCTCCACCTGGGGGTTTTGGGACCTGAAACAAAAGAGAAAAGATCAAAATTAGTTTTATCCCTTCATAAACATTGAAGAAGTAAAACTCACGCTTAAGAATCCCAAACTCCGCCAGTGTATTAATTCGTTCAACGCCACCGTAGGGGCGAGCTAAAGCTTTCCAGTCTCCTCCAATGAAAAACTAATATCATGCTTTATGTCCCTCATTTTCCCAGGGACATCCTCAACCACCTTAAGGCCGGGACGAGTCTTAAGGTAGTACCAGCCCGCCTCATTTCTAGTACAGATTGTGGGCGCCATGAGGTAGTTCACCTCGTCCGCAGAGAGCTTATTGGGGTATCCCTCTAGGGCGCACAACACCATAAGGGACATCAGGTTCATCCACCCCACCGGTGTTAGTTGGCTAATAGCCAAATTTATCTGCTCCAGGAAACGGTCGATCAAGGGGTGGAGGGGAAGAGTGACTCTGACTTTGAGGATGGCAAGGTTGATCGCCGTGAGCCTGTGAGGTGGTCGATCTGCTCGATCATCCGCTAGCGGCACATACAGGTGAATATCATAAGGGATCTTGTAATCCCTTCTGATTTTTTGCAGATCGACCTCGGTGATGGACGAGATGATTTAGCTCGCCGCAAAGTCATTGGTTCTGAGTTTTCGCTTCTCGTGATCTGGAACTGAGAAACGAGTGGAGTACTCCCTCTCGTAGGCATCCCAGTCAACCTAGTGAGCTATCGCAATTGGAATTTGGTGCTTGATCGGGTTCGGCATTGGGTAGTTAATGTTGTTAAGGAACTCCCAGGTTAGTTCGTCTATGGGGGCAGGCTATTGTACCTCAACCTCGCCCTCTTCCTCAAAATGAATGTCCGAACTAGTCTCCTCCACGATCTCACGAGCGGGGTCGACCTCGGCAACCTCCTCTCTTGACTGGCGAGCTCCTGAATCCACAGATTGGACTACGGAGGTCACCTCTGGGTCCGAATCGATTTTTACAATCGGAATAGGGGTTGAGGCATCCCCAATTGGGCCTTTTTCAAGGTTTCGAGGGAGATCCGTGTAAGTTCAAGATGAAGAGGACATTTGTGTAAGTTTTTTCGAAAAGATTGATAAAAAAACTTATGGTGGTCGTTAATGGTGGATGCCGGCGGAAAGATGAAGAGGCGGCAGAGATTGAGTGAATAGACAGTGGAGTTTGGGTTGTTTAACCCAAGGAACACGAAATTAAGCAGATAAATATGAAGAACACGGGAGAAATTACCTTTAAAACCTTGAAGTGGAAGAAATCATCGTCGGAAATTGTGGAGATGGTGACCGGAGATGGAGATTAGTTGCCGAAAATTTGAAAGAAAGAGAGTAAGGGTTTTGGCGCTGAGAAATCGAAAGAAAAATTTTAAAAATGAAGAGTTTCCCCTTGTATAACATGCAAAAGCGGGGTCAAAAGAAAAAACAAAGAAAACTTGAAGGACCTAAATGCAATAACCGGGTGCGTACTACTCTCCTCCGGAGATCCTGGAAGCGCGTCGCCTTAAGATTGCACGCACGTGGGCGACGTCAATCATTCCACCCCCATCACGCCTCGGGACATGCCAGGTGCATCGGTATCCCAACCGTCGCTCGTCCGGTGCAGTCCGACCAGGGTGAGGCAGCTCGTCTAAGATAATGCAGTCCATCCCGGATAATGCAGCTCGCTCGAGAGGCCAAGAATATAGCCTACCCTTTAGCAGTTCGCCTCTTACCTCACAGCATAAAGGCAGGCTAGGTGGCAATTGTTGTTAGGTGAGCTAATCCTACTTAAGGCAAACAGGTTTAAACAAAGTAACCCCACAAGAAACAAGATTAAGCAAGCCAAGTCAAGCCAGGCCGAGCAGGAATAGTCAGACGAGCTACTCCAGCTAGACGAGCTACTTTGTCATGTCGAACTACATCAAAATAGAGACCACCCGAATCCAAATAAGACCCTGGCGAGCTACTTTAGTCAAAGAGTCAAGGCAGAATGTAAATCGACCAACAAGATCAAGCTAGGAACTCCTCAAGGGCAAGTCCAAAAGAGACGAACAACTTATTAATACGAGCTAATCCAGCTTAGAGGATAGAAATTAGCTTAAATAAGGTCAAATAGTCAACCCTCCATGTGTCAAGCATGCACAGATGGGAGAGTAAAGGTCATTCCACCTCCTACTTGGAGGACTTCTATAAAAACCATAACTTTTCATGAATAAAAATAAGTACAAATTCACAAATACAACTATACTATCCTCACACACAATCAAACACCTCAATACACACACACATACGAAACAAATACGTAATCAATAGACATATTTAACTTTTCTTAATCTCGACTCATCGTATTCACTATTTACGGTAGTGATCAATTACACGTAATTGTTTGGTGATCAAATTAGCAATAAAAAAACAGTAACTAATCCAAGTGATTAGAATCGATCATCAACAAATGGAAAGTTCATTTCACATACTTTTCATAAGTGATCGTTTTATTAAAAAATTGACCTCAGAAAATCTCGTAATACCCTCCGACATATCGCATTAAACCACGTGAAAAATAGGACTATTTTTCAGGAACGGAGGCAGTACAATCTAGGAAATCTAATTTTAAGACACACATCACCCGCCCACTTTTCCTCCCAAAAAAATATATTCCCCCCATCACCTACTACCTTTAATAGCCCCCCTTCGAACCAATTTCCTTCTCCCCATGTTTCCCTCAAAATCTCACCCCACCACCAATAGAATTGATTGCCCTTCCGCCTCCCAGAAAAGCCAACTCATTCCCCCATGATAGACCCCACCTCGACCTAATAACTCTTGCCCCTAAAATCTGCCCTCCAGTGTAAAGTCTCCACACCCACTTTCCCAAGAGCGCCATATTAAAATGCTCTAGATCTTTCACCCCTGGACTCCCAAATGATTTAGGAAGACATATAGTCTCCCATTTGATCCATGGAGTTTTACTTGTTCTCTCCTCCCCCCTAGAAAAAAGTCTCTTTGGAGAGTTAACACAGCTTTTGGAGCACGGCACATAGATAAAAATACATAGGTAGTGAGGTTAATACCGCATTTACCAAAGTCAGTTTCCCAGCGGTAGAAAAATTCAAATTCTCCCACCTCTTCAATTTCTTCCTTACTGTTGTAGGGGTAAAAAGTGCTCTACCCCGACCTCGATAATTGAGGCGACCTCGCCTCAATAATGACCTAGCCTCGATGGCGACCTCGCCTCTCCAGCGGCCAAGCTTCTCCAGCGATCCTGCCAAGTAGCGACCTCGCCACATAGGTGACCTCGCCGCCACAAGTGACTCTGCTCCATCCCGGCCACGTCAGGATGGGCCTCGCCTCGAGAACTAGGACGAGCTCCTAATAAGCTCACTCCGGATAAGACAGTTGGAGATTTGGCATCTGGGAAGGATGAAATTGCAAACCTGTAAACAAGCCTGCACCTGGGAAAAGGACGACTGCAGTACTAGATATCAGACGCGGGAAAGGACTGAAGTGCACCCGAAGGCAGTGCCAACAGGCCAGCTGCCCTGCCAACAAAAGATACCAAATTATTAGCAAACATTGTATATTCAGCCAAAATAGCTAAGGCAATTGATTGTAACCTAGGAATTACTATAAATAGATCCTAAGGGCTCACAAATAAAGAAAGCAACTTAAGACCGAGCCTAAACCCCTTGGCAATCCTTTGAGTCTTTACATTTTAGCTCTTTATCTTGTTTTATCCGATCATAGCCACATAAAGTTCTTTAAAATCTCAATCGGGTAACAACACTCACCTTCTGAGTTACATAGTTCAATTATGAGATTTTTCTATGTATACTCTCCACCTTCCCAAGCAGGTAAAAGGGATTAATCCCAAGCAACATCCTAACAAATCTGCCCATTCACTTATTCTTCCATCATTCATCTTTTGTCCGTACAACCTACACTTCTCAATGTTCACTCTCAACCCAGCTGTAAGTTCAAGATTAGCAAGAAAATGTTTCAAAAATCGTACATTCTCCTCCTTTGCTTTGCCAAGAAACATCGTATCGTTTGCAAACTGCAGATGAGAGATTCTGATTTTATCACACCCTAGCTACCTCCACTGGACTGAATAAATTAGTTTCCTCCGCTTTGTTTAACATTGCACTCAAACCTTCAGCTGCTAATAAGAAAAGAAAAGGTGACAGAGGGTCACCCTATCTCAATCCCCCTTTAGATGAAAATCACCCGAAAGACTCCCATTGATTAGCACTGAGGCATGGGCAGATTTTATACACTCCATAATCCATTTAATTTATTTAGGATCAAACTCCAAACATTCCATCACATTTTTCAAATACCTCCAATCCACTGAGTCATATGTCTTCTCAAAATCGATTTTGAAAAGCATACATTCTTCCTTCCTTTTTTTTAACATCTTCTATCACCTCATTCAAAATCATTACACTATCCAAAATACGCATATTGTCAAAATTGATCATTGCTCGAAGATGATCGACTCTAGCACCTTACTCAATTTTTTTGAAGATACCTTTGATATAATTTTATAGACTTCCCCAATTAGTAAAATTGGTCTAAAATCTCTCACATCCAATGCTTCATTCTTTTTCTGTATTAATACTATGAACGATACATTTAGGCCCCTAACTAATCTCCCATTGAGGTAAAATTCATCCATGAATCTCATAAAGTCCTCTTTGTACATCTCCCAAAAATCACTCAAGAACCCGAAATTAAAGTCATCAGGTCCCTGAGCTTTTTGATTTCTCATATGAGTCTATCGCCTCCTTCACTTTCTCCACTGTAAAAGGCATGGTAAGTAGCAAATTATCAGCAAGAGCAAACTTTACGCTAAAATGATTCTTGAAAAATGCATAGACCCCTTCCTTTGTTGGGAAATCAGGGTGCCCGGATCTATTCGGGAAGAAATTTAAATACGAATTTAAATCTAATTATTACTAGCATGAACTAATCCTAAATTAATTTAAATAATAATTAATCCAACAACAAATATATCATGGATATGAATATACTCACATAAAATTCTACGGCGGAAAAAGTAAGAATTTATGTGAACATGTACCTCTTGAAGCGACGTCCAACTAAGATAAACGGGACAAACGAAACGATCCTATTAATCGTAAAAAACTTCTCAAGTATTACTTTCGCCTTATTCGTTCGTCGGTGGGAAGCGCTCACGAACAATTTAAAATAACAAGGAAGAAAGAAAAAAAATTGTTGCTGATTTTTTTTTCAACACTGTGAAACTGTAAACTGGAGATGAAATAATCATCCCCTATATATAGGTGAGGGGTGAACGAAATTTTGGTGGAAATAAGGGGAGAGAAAATATTTTTCTTGGCCTCCAAGAAATCTTGAATATATCTCATATATTCTTTTCTCCATAAAAAAATATTCCACAAAAATCTCACCCTCCTAATATATGTAATTTTTGAATTTTAGGGAGATAGAATACTAGATTTGGATCTTCTTAAAATTATGAGATAATCTTATATTCCAAGAATACATATCTTCCATAATATCTTTCCAAGAAAATCAATAAAATCGTTTCTCTCTCTTAAATCTAATTTTTGAAAATTATGAATAAAAATCAGCAATAATAATTTTCTTTTATTTTAATCACCTTATTATTATCGGACTACTTATTGGGTTACTTGAGGGGCCTTTAGGAGAATTAAGATTGGACCTCCAATGGGCTACTGAATTACAATATTGAGCCCCAATATTATTCAACTCATTAATATTAATTAGTACCACTAATAAATTAATATTGCATTACCCATCTTAATCCATATTGCGATAATATGGGATCCCGGTTGTTGTTTCCCATGTTTAAGATTATCTAGTCCATTAATTAATTGAGTTTCTGAATAACTCTAAATTAATTAATATCTTTTACCTTGGAGTAAAGACAACTCAACATTATTATCCGTACTGAAGAAACTAATTCTTCACTTGTAAGATTTGGTATGATAAAACTTCTGAGCCCACCAAGGGGACAAATCACACGAGCCATACTCGCACACGTTTCTCCATATTAAACCTTAGCAATCGTTGTATGATTAATATTATTGTCCAAAACACAAGGTTTGAAGTCACGATGATTCTCACCCAACATGAACCAAAGCAATAACTATTAACCACACACGATCCTATTTAAGTGACAGAATTTAAGAAATCAATAACCACTGAGGTCTAATTCTTCACATTTCAGAACAGAAGAATGTATCCTCGTTGTAGGTCCTCTTCAACACATACTAAATGTGCTAGTGCAATCTCTTGGTCAAGACAGGCCAATCTGAGAATTACACATCGACCTTTCATGGCGGATTGTTCAATTCTACCTGGGTCGTGAATTTGTACGTTTAGTTACAAGGAAAACTGTTAATGTGATCTTCCGTGATCTGGTATCACCACATTAACTACAATGTAACACATACTATATATATTGAACGGTTTGCAATAAATATTTAACATTTATTCATATTCAAAGCAAATGTTATAAAAGAATTATTCTCATAAAAAAAGTATTTAATACATGAGTTATACGAAGTAAAAACATACTTTCACGTATAACTCCAATAATCTCCCACTTATACTTAAAGTCTACTTTTTAGTATACATCATACATGTCTTGTGTAGTTCTACGTGACATCTCATGTCAACCTACACTAACCTAATAATTCCTCCCACTTATACTTAAAGCAGATTGGCAATAGTCTTGACACCCATTCCATCCACATGTCTCTCGAATGTACTCTGAGGCAGACCCTTTGTGAATGGATATACTAGGTTGTCGTCCGACGTTATCTTTGCTATCTCTTTATCTCTCCTCTCTTAACAATTCTTCGTATAAGATTGTATTTTCTTTCAATGTGTTTGCTGGCCTTGTGGGCTCTCGGTTCCTTTGAATTTGCAACTGCTCCGGCATTATCATAATATATAGTGATTGTGTTGGGCAAATTCGGAACAACGTCCAAGTCCACTAAGAAGTTCTTGAGCCAAACCGCTTCTTTCGCTGCTTCACAAGCAGCTACTTATTCGGCTTACATGGTCAAATCTACGATGCATTTCTACAAATTGCTTCTCCATGTCATGACTCCTTCTCCCATGAATAACACACTACCCGAGGTAGGTCTTCTGCAACCTATGTCTGATTGGAAATCTGAGTCTGTGTATCCCACGGGAATTAGACTGTCTGACTGGTAAATCAGCATTACATCGCGAGTTCTTTTCAGAAACTACAGAATGCATTTATCTGCAGTCCAATGATCTTTCTCGGGGTTACTTTGATATCTTGCCAGTATGCCCACGACAAAGCAGATATCTAGTCTCGTACAAAACATTGCATACATAAGGCTTCCTACGCTCGAAGCGTATGGAACACCTTTCATATCATCTATCTTCGCAGGCGTCTTATGGCATATTTCTTTTGATAGATCGATTCCATGTCTGAAAGGTACAAAACCTTTCTTGGAATCGTGCATACTGAAATGCATCAAAACAGTGACTTTGTATGAAACTTGTGATAAGCTCAACATCCTTCTCTTGCGATCTCGAGTGATCCCGATCCCAAGGATGTGACCGGCTTTCCCTAAATCCTTCATATCAAACTGATTTGACGGTCATACCCTTACGTTTGATAATACCTTTACATTATTTCCAATGAGCAGAATATCGTCTACGTATAATACTAAGAATACCACCACAGTTCCATCACACTTTTTATACACACAACTTTCGAACTTGTTTTGATCAAAACTTATAAGACTTAATAACTTGATCAAAATACTGGTTCCAAGTATGTGATGCTTTCTTAAGTCCATAGATGGACCGCTTGAGCTTGCATATGAGATTCTTTTGGCCTTTCGCAATAAAACCTTCGGGTTGTCGCATATAGATATTTAAACCGTCAAGACTTCCGTTAAGGAAAGCTGTCTTGACATCCATTTGCCAGATCTCGTTATCTAAATGCACAGCAATCGACAAGAGAATACGGATGGATTTAAGCATAGCTACAGGTGAAAAGGTTTTCTCATCATCGATCCCTTCTTTTTTATTATATCCTTTTGCCACCAGCCTAGTGACTTGAAGCGACTACACTAGCTTCTACTAGTAGCTACCCCGCAAGAGTACGGGTTCACTGTAGTATGGGCAAGTATAGGGACCAAGTATTATCGTACCCAAGGGATGGTATGTATGCGAATAGATCCCTGAAGATCTACGCGTCGTAGTTAATATGAGTGTGATGTTTTTGGGGTTTTTAAAAGAGAAACTAATCTAAACTAAATTACTCTACTAATGCAAAAGGAAAATTGAATTAAGTATCTAAAGTGTTTTTCAGATATGAGATGGTGATGCTCAGGTTAGGAATCCCTACGTATACTAACGGAGCAGGTACATAATCAAAGTAATTGTGACAACCAAGAATTAACCTAAGTAAAAGATCGTAGAATGAAAGCTCAAGATTTCTCACCCTAATACTTTATCCTAGCAATCGACTTCACTAATCCACTAACAAGTTAATGAACTGTGCTTAATTAATGAGACCCTAATTTAACTAAGGTGATGCGGTCGTCCTCCTTCGCTAAACCGGTAGATGAATTAACCTTTCCTAAACCCTCTCGTTAAGACTACTAATTGTTATTGAGTGATGCGGTCGTCCTCTCTCTAACACTTTCGTACGAAATTCAAAGGTAGAGTTAAGATTAATTATATGAATTCATTAATTAAGAGAATTAAAACTAACGTCACCAATTACCTTAATTACGTACCCACATCCTACTTCTACGAGTTCATCCTAACCCAAGCATGCAAGGGTTTTAGCCGGACATGGTTATAACAAAAATAAAAGCAATAGAAGAAACAACGAACAAAAACATAATGAATTGAACGAAGAAAATAAGAAACATGAACTAGGGTTTTAAAATAAAATAATTCTAAGAACTGAAATTTAATTAACTAAAACAAAGTTCAAAGCGTTTAAAGTAATCAAGCTAATGAAAAGAAACTAAGAAACGAAAAGAAAACTAAGAATTCGTATGAAAAACCTCAACAACGTAAAAGTAAAGCTTGCTCGTTCTTCTCCTCTTCCTCTCTCTAAAAATTAAGTCTAAAGTGATTTCTAAAGTTGGGGATCCTTCAAAACGTGTTTGGAAGAGGTATATATAGGCACCGGGTCGAAACGGGAGTTAATGGGCCGAAAATACGCATCCGGAGGCGAAAATACGTGCGCGCTCGAGCAAAACGCTCGAGCGGTGGCGCTCGAGTGATTCGCTCGAGCGCCAAAACTGTTCTGTAAGTTTTTGGCCGCTCGAGTGATTCGCTCGAGCGCCAGCGCTCGAGCAAATCGCTCGAGCGCTGGCTGCTGTGCACTCGTTCGTAAAATCTTCATATCTCCTCAATCGGGAGTCCGTTTTGGCCGATTCAAAGTCCTACGAACTCCTCTTTTCGCCCTCTATCCATCTATGAAAACCAAAGAGACAAATTAATAATTTTATAAAAATGATACTCATTTGACTCCAAGCACTCATCGAAAACACTCAAAACATGAGTAAATCGGGCACCAAAACATAACAATTTCACGCCTAATCACCTAGCCTTGAAGGTTTCAACCCTTCCGTCCAGTCCCCTTTTCCTCTTGTATACCCACTTGCATCCGATGGGTTCTACCCCACTGGGTGGTTCGATCAGCTCCCACACTTGATTATGATCCATTGAACCCATCTCGGCTTCCATTGCCGTTTGCCAAGATTCTGTGTCTTTGTCTTGGATTGCCTCGCTGTATGTCCATGGGTCCGATTCATCACCGGGAATTAAATCTGAGGATTCTCCTATTCCCATGAGTCTTTCGGGTTGTCTGACAACCCTCCTACTACGACGGGGATCCGGTTATATAGGTGTAACGATTGGTATATCATCTTGTACAATTGGTATAGGAGTTCACCCTCTTAATTCATCTAAGGTAATCACACTTCTGGGCTTTCTATTATTCATATAGTCTTCCTCTAGGAATTTAAAGAGTGTGCAAAATATGATCTTTTGATTCTTGGGACTATAGAACATACATCCTTTTGTTCCCATGGATATCCTATAAACAGCCTTAATTCCGAATGTGATTCCTTGTCTAACACGCATGTTGGATACCCCCAGATTCTCATGTGTCTTAAAATGAGCTTTCGCCTGGTCCACAATTCTTTCGGGGTTTTAGGAATCGATTTGGATGGCATCAAGTTTAGAATGTAAGCCGCCGTGTCCAAGACATTACCCCAAAATGACTAGGGTAAATCTGAATAACTCATCATGGATCTGACCATTTCTAAAAGAGTCTGGTTCCTTCGTACCGCTATATTGTTCTGTTGAGGGGTTCCCGGTGCGGTCAACTGGGATACAATCCCTTCGTCCAATATGTAGTTCAAGAATTCATCGCTGAGGTATTTGCCTCCACGATCAGATCGTAGAAACTTGATACTTCTTTCCCTATGCAACATAAGGTAGATGTATCCATATCCCGAGTAATCGTCAACTAAAGTGACAAAATACTCATACCCCATCCTTGCTATGATCGTCATTGGACCACACATATCAGTATGAACGAGTTCCAACACTTCCGTGGCTCTATTCCCCTTGGCTCCAAATACCCTCTTGGTCATTTTACCCTCTAAACAGGATTCACAAGTTGGAAACGACTCAACTTGAAGAGACTTCAAGGATCCATCTTTCACCAATCTTTGTATCTGCATTAGATTATATGACCTAATCTAAGATGCCATAGAAGTGTTTTGTTCGTATCAGAAGAAACACTCCCTTTTATAACTTGAAATAGTCGATGTGTTATTAGATTCAATTTGTGAGTGGTGTGCCCAATTAATGGTATAAAGATCATCTAACAATATTCCGGAACAGATAAACTCATCGTTTCAAGAAATAATAACATCCTTATTAAAAGAAACTGAGTATCTATTCAAAACAGTTTAAAAACTGAGGGTTGAGTTCTTTCTAAACTAGGAACATGAAGAACGTCTCTCAAGACCATAACTCTATCTTCAAAAGATAGGCGCACTTCTCACACTGTTTCAGCTGCCACTCTCGTAGCATTGCCCAGTGAGATGGGGATCTCACTTCCGCTAAGTCATCGGGTTAGCTTGAACCCATGCACAAATGTGATCAACGGCTCTCGTATCCACTATCTACGAATGGACAGCATACGTCACTTCACAAGTTTCAACGACTAGGGCGTGTGAATTACCTAACTTTCCTAGCCTCTTAGGCTTGGAACAGACAGACCTCCAATGTCATCTCTTACCGCAGTTAAAACACTTTCCCTTCGATGCTAGCATTGGCTTTGCCTTTCGCAACAATTGGATTTGCTTGGGTCCGGCCTTTGGTTCTCTTTCTCTTCTTCCCTCTCTTAGGACCAGAAGAGGTAGATGGACCATTATCCACCATAGCAGTGGAATGGTGCCCCATTATCGCCTCCACCGAAACTAAAGCTTGCAAGAGCTTGGGTAAACGACTTGTCCGTTCATTCATTTGATAGTTCACATGAAATTTCTCAAAGCTTTTCGGTAGAAAATGGAGTATGAAATCGACCTGAGTAGGGACATCAAAACCCCCCACCAAGTACTTCCAACTTGTTAAGGTATGTCATAATCTTGAGAACGTGCTCCCTCACGGGCATTCCTTCCACCATTTCCAACTTGACCGAATCATGTTTGGTGAACTGATTAGTCATGGGTTTCTGATGTGAAAATATCTCTTCAAGGTTTTCCATAATTTCAACAACGGATACAATGTCTCCATGAATGCGCCTCAAATCCTCAGACAGAGATGTCAAGATGATGCACTTCATGTGTTCATTGTCACGCTTCCAATCATAAACTGCCTTTTCCCATTGCTTGACTTATTATTAGGCTTATCGGGTATATTAACGTGAATAACCCAACTGTATTTTTGTGCAGTAAGGACAAAGTTTAAATTATATTTTCAATCGATATAATTCTCTCCAGAATGTTTGTTAAGTTAAAGTATACTAAACAATGGATTAAAAGGTTGTGACATGATGAAATGAGAATAAAACATACATTCATATTATTATCTAGAAAAATATGAAACTATCACATAATTCGATCACATCAATTATATTGAAACCTTAGAAACATATAATCATACATCAGCCGACATCTTGACACAATTTAAATGCGCCACGAGGGGTGGTATATATATTTAAACGCATTTAAGCGGGTTACAAACATTAATAGTTACAAACCTTTAATTTAAAATTAATAGTCAGCTCCCACTTTGGCCACATAAAAATTGACAGGGACTTCACGGGGAATAAGTTAATATCAATTTCTTATGTCTAAGTAATAACCATAATTCAATACAGGATTATTATTTCTCTTTGAGTAAGCCACCCGTGGTGAGGTCAATACCACCACTAGTAATAATACACAATCATCCTTTCGGAATTTATTCATGTGAAATCCGTCTTTTTGGCCGATCCGAAGGGGAAATGTATTAAAAAAAGACTTCATAAATAAATAAATTATGGAGGTCAAAATTAATCCAATTTTATTATCCGGAATAAAATCGGGATTAAAAAAATACTAAGTAATTTTCGAAAGTAAGATTTTTCTTGGACAATTAAAATTCATGCAAACCCATATTATCAAATAATAAATGCACAAAAAATAAAACATCCATCAAAACAAAAATATTAAAATACATTGGACCACTCAAATCCAATTGTCACGGTTTAATTTTCTTCACGTCTTGATGCGAGAAATCGTCCTCGTTGCTTTCATCATTCATCTCGAAAAGCTCCCAATCGAACAACAACAATTCGTAAAAAACATCATTTATTTGGGGTCGGGACGATGTTCTGCACCGTACAAAAAAAAAATAGGCACAAAAACACGGGGGGATGGGCCTAAGGCCCGACGCACTGCAGCCCAACGAGTGGGCCACGGGGCGCTCGGCCCCAATCACACATATCAGCACCCATAGGCTTGTAAGAACTCTCAACTTCGACCTTACTCTAGAATCCATGCCGAATAAAAAGGACTTTATCAAGGTTGTAATGTAGGCTATTTGGACAAGTGGGATAACTATATGGGATAAGTGACTCAAATGAATGGAGAACAGAAAACCAACTTCGGTATTTCGAGACAAGGAACAGAATACTTCAATCATCTTCAAGCAATACACTTTCAATTCCACTACTCTCAACACTTCAATTTTTTTCTAACTCGTTTCACTTTTTCAATCACTTCACTCTTTTTTTTCCTCTTTCACACATACATGAGCTCATATTTCTTTTGCTCATTCTCAAATTCATTGTTCTTTTCCCACAACTCACAATCTCATTACACCTTCTTCTCAGATACACTCAAGCATTAATAATTCTCCTTTCACAACTCCACTCGTCCCTTTTCTCATTCACAACTTTTCTTATTCTCCACTCAAATTGGGATAAAAAGAGTTTAAAATTTTGGTTAAGTTTAAATGTGCTAGCAAATAAAATAGGCTCGGGCTTAAACGGGCTAACAAGGGATAAATATCATTGATAGGGAAAATTTGGCTAAGTGACTCAATCAAATCAAAGATGGCCTCATATCACTTTCGGCATATCAAACTAGACACAATCAAGAAGCGAGAGCACAAACAAGTTCTAGCATCTTCTACGGTGATGATCCACTCACAAACGAAGAGATCAATTTATGTATTTCAATCTCACAAAGGCTCAAATCTCACAGCTTTTACATCAATGCTAGTCCTAGTGAATTCTCACTCTTATCACACAAGTTTTCGAAGAGAAGTTCGCAAGCATACGAGTTCCATCTCAAATCAACTCTAACTAATCTACTCACACAATATAGTCCCTAACTCAACTCCACAAATCACTAACTCATACTCACACTCAAAGATAGAAATCAACAAGCATAAGAGAATTGATAGGCATGAAATATGTAGTAGCAAATCAAAGCAATATCAGCTCATCGTTTTGATAGGTTAATGATAGGTTGTTCATACTCACACTCATGGGTTAAATCACTAAGTGAAGGACTATCAAAATCATGAATATCAGAAAGGTTAGGGATAGGAGGTGTGTCTTCAACACAAGGATCAATGGCATCAATAGAATGATAACTCCTATCCTCCTTCGGGTGTTTCATGGCCTCATATAGGAAAATCTTCACCTCTTTGTCATCTACCTTCACCGTGATCTTCCCATTCGCCACATCTAGCACCATGTCGGCCGTGGCTAAGAAAGGCCTTCCCAAGATTAAGGGCGCGTGCTCATCTTTCTCCATGTCTAGCACCACAAAATCGGCTGGAAAAATATGATCTCCAACTTTCACGAGGACGTCTTCAACCACACATTGAGGTCGAGTAATAGACCGGTCAGCGAGATGAAGCGTCATCATTGTCGGTTGAAGTTATCTACCTTCCAACTTCTTAAATCATGATAGTGGCATCATATTAATGCTCGCTCCAAGGTCACACAACACTCCCTTCTTGACTCCATTCCCGATATCACATAAGATAGTGAAACTCACGGGATCTTTCAACTTCGGGGGAAGCGATTTGTGCACTAATGCACTCACCTCTTGGTTCAGCTGCACCAACTTGGGCTCATCAACTCTCCTCCTCTTAGCTATCAAGTCCTTCAGGAACTTGGTATAATTAGGCATCTGTTCCAAAGCATCATAAAAAGGTATGTTAATATGCAGCTTTTAAAAAATATCAAGAAACTTGGCAAATTTTTCATCTAATTTCTTCTTCATGAATCGTTGCGGATATGAGACCGGTATCACAAATTTGGGTATCCCTCATTCATCTCACTCAGTCTCTTCCACGTTCTTCTTTGCTTCTCTTGCCTTTTTCCACTTCGGAACTCTCTCAATCTCTTCCTCCTTGTGTTCTTTGCTTTTCTTAGTGCCTTCTACCTCAATCTCCTTCTCACCCTTCTCATCCTCATCTTTCTTCTCCTTAACTTCTTTCTCAATCTCCCACGTAGCTCCTCCAAATCAGTAGGCATTTGAGGACCGTCATATTTGATACCACTTTTAAGTTGGATCGACTTGCACTGCTCTTTCGGGTTTGTCTCGGGCACAAATGGGTATTTGCTCGGCTCTCTAACCAACGATTTTGCAATTTGGCTTATCTGAAACTCTATGGAAATGAACCGCCTATTGTTCTCTTGTTGAGTTCTATTGAGATCTACATCTCTCTTCTGGAGTTCTTGATCCCTCTGATCAATCTTTTTACTCATCTCCTTCATATCATACTCCAGAGAGGATATCCTCTTACTACCTTCTTCCACCTTGTGCAAAATGGCACGTAACATCTCATCAGTGTAGTGCCTCCTTCTCCTCCGGGGAGTTTTGAGCCAGGGTCGACATTTGGAGATATAGTTATCCCCGCTCTCAGATTGCTATAAGAGAAATTTTCATTCTTACTCCATTGATTCTGAGGAAGCTGCTGGCCTCCTTGATACCCCTGAGTATTCCTCCATTGATTCTGAGGAGGCTGCGGACCCGGTGGTACAAATGGTTGACCATAAGTTGGTCGCCCCTGATAATTTCCACCTTGATAGCCATTTTAATTATAATTAGGCCCTCCCATATAGTTGGCCGCCTCTTGCTGGCATCCTGGCTGATCCACTCACTGCAGTATTCCCTCCACTCAGATTCTGCCCAACCTCTAGATTGCTAATCTTCTCATTCATTGTCATCAACAACTTTCTAGTACCCTCACTCTTTTCCATCTGATAAGCTCGCTGAAATTCTTGTGCCTCATTCCATTGTCCCGCATTCTTGACAATGTTATCAACAATCTCTCTACACCGAGCTGCACCACAATTCAGGAATGCTCCACTAGCACATGCATCAAGGTGGTCTTGACCTGCCTTGTTGGCTCCACAGTAGAAATAAGCCATTATATCACCTTTGTTGTACCCATGCTGGGGGCACTCAATGAGCATATTATAGTATCTCTCCCAAGTCTGACGTAATTCCTCTCCTGACTTCTGCTTGAAAGATAAGATCTATAGCCTTGCTTTGATCATTCTAGACAGAGGGTAGAATCGCTCGAGGAATAGACGCTCGAGCTCGGCCCATGTGGTTACACCTTCCCTTGGGAGCGTGTCATCATAGCACTCCTTTGCGATCCCAGTTAAAGAGAACTGGAACAACCTGAGCCTCTTGGCATCTTCAGACATGCCATTATGGTTGAAAGTTGAGGCAATCATCAGAAAATTCCTCAAGTGAGTATGAGGATTATCCTTTCCGACCTCCCCCTTGAATTGATTCTCAACTAGCATCTTCAGGATTCCTGGGGAGATAGAAAAGTTGTTTGCCTCTACTGGAGGCAATGCTACTCCATCGTAATACCGTTGCAACTATGTCGCAAATCTTCCTCGGATTGCCATACCCGGATCAGTGTTTTGAGGAACGTGTTGAGGGTAGACTGGTGGTAAAGGTACTTGCGGAATTGGAGGTTGTTTATAAGAAGGAGATGGAGGATAGTATGGTGGATACGGATAGGGTGGGTATTGGTAAGGATAAGATGGGTTGTTTTGTGGGTAGACAGGGTTATTTAGAGGATGTTGGACTAGGTTTTGAGCTGGATCGTTATGATTCTGTGGAACCGGGTTTTGGCTCTGGCTTTCCCCTGAAGGGACTTGATTCTGACTATCATTTCCTCCAGTTTCCTCAACCCGTTCCACTTCCTGATTGTACTTAGTTGCAGCTGCATCCAACTTATTACTTATGTTCAAGTTTTCATTCTCAGCACCGGCAGTGTTCATCCTTCTATTGAAGACTCTATTTCTTCTTGCGATTGTCTCAGGGTCTAACTTTGTTCGGTCTTCGCTCGATTCTCCCTTTGAGCGTGTTTTCATATACCTGAGTACTCAACAAGAAAGACCAAATGCACCAGACTACAACTAAAGAAAATAACAAATAAAATCACTCACTACTAACTACTAAACTATCTCCAAGTCCTACTCAATGGACATACATCGCCTTCCCTGGCAATGACGCCATTGACTTGAACGCAAAATACTAGCTATACTAGTAGTTACCCCACAAGAGTATGGGCTCCCTGTAGTATTGGCAAGTATAGGGACCAAGTAGTATCGAACCCAAGGGAAGATATGTATGCGAATAGAGCCCTGAAGATCTACGCGTCGTAGTTAATATGAGCGTGTGTTCGATTTGAAGAATTATATTAATCTACTCTATATTCTATTACTATTAATGAAACTAATGAAATTAAACTAATAACTAGGGGTTTAATCAAATACGGGATGGTGATGCTCAGGATAGGAATCCCTACGTATACTAACGGAGCTAGTACGATAACTAAAATAACCGTGATGTGCAAGTATTAATTCTAAGTGTACTAACACTAGGTAATTAACTTCCCTAATCTAGCACCAGATTGAAAGACTAAAAGCTCAAGAATTAACCCTAATACTCTGTCATATCAACCTACTTCACAACCCACTAAACAAGTTATATGGATTATACTTAATTAATGAGACTCTTATTTACCCAAGGTGATGCGGTCGTCCTCCCTAGATAAACCGGTAAATTATAAACACCTTCTATAACCCTATCGTTAAGCCTACTCGTTATTAAAGAGTGATAAGATCGTCCTCTCTCTAATAATTTTTGTACTCAATTCCAAGATAATTCTAGGATTTATTTTAAGAATTTAATTAATTAAGAGAACTAGCACTAAACACCACGAATTATTCTAATTATATACCAACATCCTACTTCTACGAGTTCATCCTACCCCAAGCATGCAAGGGTTCTAGCCTAACATGGTAATTGAAGTAATGAAAACAATCACAAGAACAATGAACGTTTGCATAATTGAATAATCAAAAGAATTGGAAAGCATAAACAAAAGTATATCTCAAAATCTCAATAAATCTGGTAAAGTAGGGTTTAGAAGTCTCAAAGGTTCAAGAACGAAAGAATTAAACGAAAAGATTCAAAAGAAACAGCTAAATTAGGAATTCGTAAATCAAAACCTCGATTACAAGTGTGTAACTCTCCAAAATCTCTCTACCAAGCTCTAAGTATGCCAAAATATGAAAAGAGATCAAAGGGTCGGGTATCTATAAGCAACAGACCGAAAACGGGTGAAAAAGGTCAAAATATCGCGCGCTCGAGTGGTGGTCGAGCGCTAGTGCTCGACCTCAATGTGGTCGAGCGGCCTAGACTTCTAGTGCTAAAATAGCGCTCGAGTGCCCTTTGGTCGAGCGGTGGCACTCGACTATGAGTGGTCGAATGGTTCCTTTGGTCGAGCAGTGGTGCTCGACCGTGAAGTGGTCGAATGGGTGCAGTGGTTGAATGGATGCACTCGATCGATACCTGGTCGAGTACCTCAACTTCAAGAGGCTATTAGACGCTCGACCCCCTTCTTGCTCGAGCAGTGGTGCTCGAACATCTCCAATTTTTAGCCAAGTGACACTTTTCTTTGCACGAACTAATACTTTTTGTATTTTCTTCACTATTTTCTCATCTGGGCATCCGTTTGAGTCGATTCAAAGTCATATGAACTCCATTTCGCCCTCAATCCATCTATGAGCATCAAAGAGGCAAATTCATCAGTTTATGAAAATAGTACTGACTTGAAGCGACTACACTAGCTTCTACTAGTAGCTACCCCGCAAGAGAACGGGTTCACTGTAGTATGGGCAAGTATAGGGACCAAGTATTATCGAACCCTAGGAATGGTGTATATGCAAATAGATCCCTGAAGATCTACGCGTCGTAGTTAATATGAGTGTGATGTTTTTGGGTTTTTGAAAAATTAATTAAAAGACTAAAATAGACTAATTAACTAAAGAATAAAAGAGAACGAATTAACTATGGGTTGTTTTCTAATGAGAGATGGTGATGCTCAGGTTAGGAATCCCTACGTATACTAACGGAGCAGGTACATAATCAAAGTAACTGTGACAAACAAGAATTAACCTAAGTAAAAGAATGCAAGGTGAAAGCTCAAGATTCTAAACCCTAATACTTTACCCTAACACTCGACTTCACTAATCCACTAACAAGTTAATGGATTGTGCTCAATTAATGAGACCCTAATTTAACTAAGGTGATGCGGTCGTCCTCCTTCGCTAAACCAGTAAATGAATTAACCTCTCCTAAACCTTCTCGTTAAGACTACTAATTGTTATTGAGTGATGCGGTCGTCCTCTCTCTAACACTTTCGTACTAAATTCAAAGGTAAAGTTCAGATTAATTATAAGAATTCATTAATTAAGAGAATTAAAACTAACGTCACGAATTACCCTAATTACGTACCCACATCCTACTTCTACGAGTTCATCCTAACCCAAGCATGCAAGGGTTTTAGCCGGACATGGTTATAACAAAAATAACAGCAATTAAAGAAACAGCAAACATAAACATATTGAGTTGAATGAAGAAAATAAGAAACATAAACTAGGGTTTTAAAATAAAATAAATACGAAGAACGGAAATTGAATTGATAAAAACGAAATTTAAACGTGTTCAAAGTAACGAACTAATGAAAAGAAACTAAGAATTGAAAAGAAACTAGAATTCGTATGAAAAACCTTAACAACGTAAAAGTAAAGCTTGCTCGTCTCGTTCCTCTCCAAAAACTAAGTCTAAAATTATTTCTAAAGTCGGGGATCCTTCAAAACGTGTTTGGACGATGTATATATAGGCACCGGGTCGAAACGGGAGTTAATGGGCCGAAAATACGCATCCGGAGGCAAAAGTATATGGGCGCTCGAGCAAAACGCTCGAGCGGTCCCGCTCGAGCAGTGTAGCTCGAATGGTGCATTCGCTCGAGCGGTCGCGCTCGAGCTGCTCGAGCGCTGAAATCATTCTGTAAGTTTTGGGCGCTCGAGCGATTCGCTCGAGCGGTGGCGCTCGAGCTGCTCGAGCGCAAGAATGGTTCTGTATGTTTACGCGCTCGAGTAAGGCACTCGAGCGGTGGCGCTCGAGTGATGCGCTCGAGTGACCTCTAATCCCTCCAAATGATACTTTTCCTCGTCCGCACTAATACTAATCGTATTTCTTCAATATCTTCTCATCCGGGCATCCGTTTGAGTCGATTCAAAGTCCTACGAACTCCGTTTTTCGTCCTCTATTCACCTATGTGCATCAAAGAGACAAATTTATCAATGTATAGAAATGATGCTCATTTGACTCTAAGCACTACTCGAAAACACTCAAAATATGAGTAAATTGGGCTCCAAAACATAACAATTTCACGCCTAATCAACCCCCCCAAACTTACCATGTTGCTTGTCCTCAAGCAACGAAATAATAAGTCAAGTGAAATTGTTAGGAATGAATCAAGAATCAAATCATGCAAGTAATTGAACTCGAGCTTCAAAGATCAATCACCCGTATACTCACTCACTTTCTTTTATCGTACTCATGCAACAATAACAAGAAACACCAAGATCAAGCATGGATGTGCACTCAACGATGTGTTTAACTCCCTCACAAGTGTATAACAATGATAAAGGGACTCACTCAATCAATCAATCACACAAATTGGCAGCCATAGGCTTGTAAATGCTCTCAACTTCGACCATACTCTAGAAATCAATGCCGAATCAAAAAGGACTTTCAAAAGGTTGTAATGTAGGCTCTTTGGACAGGTGGGATAACAATATGGTAAAGTGACTCAAGTGAATGGAGAATAGAAATTCAAAACTTCGGTACTTCGAGATTAAGAACGATCTACTTCAAACATATTCAATCACTACACTTTCGCTTTCAATTCTCTCAACACTTCAATTTTTTTCTTTCTCTCTTTTTCACTTTTTCAAACACTTCATCATTATTATTTTTTTTTTCTTTTTCGCACAACACATGAGCTCATTTTTTTCTTCTTTTGCTCATTCTCAAATTTTTTTGTTCTTTTTCCCACATCTCAAAACTTCATCACACTTTTTTTCTCATATTCACTCAACAAACAACCTTCTCTTTTTTTCAATTCAATTCACTCCCTTCATATTCACACTTTCCTATTCTCCACTCAAATTGGGACAAAAAGGCTTAGGAATTGGAATAGTGTTCATATGTGCTAGCAAATAAAATAGGCTTTAGGCTCAAATGGGCTAACAAGGGATCAATGTCATTGGTAAGGAAAATTTTTGGCTAAGTGACTCAATAAAAACAAAGATGGCCTAAGATCACATTCGGCATATCAAACTAGACACAATCTAGAAGCAAGAGCACATGCAAGTTCTAGCATCCTCTAAGGTGACGATCCACTCACAAACGAAGAGATTAATTCATGCATTTAAATCTCGTAAAGCTCAACTCTCACGGCTTTCACATCCATGCTAGTCCTAGTGCATTCTCACTCTCATCACACAAGTACTCAAAAGAAAAATTCATAAGCATACAAGTTCTTTCTCAAATCAGCTCAAATTCAAACACTCACACAAGAAAACTTCTAACTCATCCTCACAATTCACCCTACTCATCAAATCATACTCAAAGATAGCAATCAACAAGCATAAGGTGATTGATAGGCATAAAATGTTGAGTAACAAAACAAATTAATAAAAGCCCAAGGAGCATCTCAAGGCACCAAATAACTAACTCAACTCAAAGATAAGGGGTGCATGCATGTGCAATGTAACAAGAAACATAAAAATCTCCACCCCCCCAAACTTCGACCTTGCTAGAGGTCTAAGTTTGGGGTTGTGGGTTACCTCAACCGAACAATTCAGTTTCTCTCAAAAGCTTTGCACACTCCCTTGTCTCAAGTTGGTTCCTTCAATCTAAATAACTCCATGATACCTTTACTCCTTTCGAGACAAGTCTACAAAATAAAACTCTCAAGTACGAGGTTAAACATACGACTCAAAATACTCCCTAATAATATAAAAAGACACTAAAAATAAATGAAAGCAAATAAAAATGGGTTGCCTCCCATTCAACGCTATTTTTAAGGTCCTCATGCCGGACCAAGCTCAAAGGAGCTTATGGGACATCATACTCAAATTTACCTCCCTTACTCTCATAAGAGTGGTGTTTGAACTCCTTTCCTTGATGCCCCACCATCATGAGCACCTTTGCTCTCTTCTCATCCCCAAGTGTTATGGGTCTCAACTCCTTCTTGCCTCTATCTGGAGGAGTCTTACTAAATAATTTCTTGAGTTTGAATTTTTTCTTCTTAACTCCTCCTTTCCCTTCTAACTGGACCACGTCCACTTTCTTCACCTCTTCATCCTTCAACTTCTTCACTTCATCCCTATCAAAATAATCAAGATCATAACGCTCATGGGTTAAATTATCAATTGAAGGACTAGCAAAATCATGAATATGAGAAGGATTAGGGAGAGAATGCGTGTCTTCAACAAGAGGATCAATTGCATCCATGCAGTACAAGCTCTCATCCTCCTTCGGGTGCTTCATGGCTTCATATAGGGAAATCTTCACTTCTTGATCATCAACCTTCAATGTGATCTTCCCATTCGCCACGTCTAGCACCATCCCCGCCGTAGCTAAGAACGGTCTTCCCAAGATCAGGGGCACGTGCTCATCTTCCTCCATCTCTAGCACTACAAAGTCGGCTGGAAAAATGTGATCTCCAACTCTCACTAGAACGTCTTCAACAACACCTTGAGGTCGAGTAATAGACCGATCGGCAAGTTGAAGTGTCATCATTGTGGGTTGAAGTTCAACACCTTCCAACTTCTTGAAAAGCGACAACGGCATGAGATTGATGCTCGCCCCGAGGTCGCACAACGCTCCCTTCTTGATCCCATTCCCGATATCACATAGGATCGTGAAACTCCCGGGATCCTTCAGCTTTGGTGGAAGCGCCTTGTGCACTAATGCACTCACCTCGTGGTTCAGCTGCACCAACTTCGGCTCATCCACTCGCCGTCTTTTCGCAATCAAGTCCTTCAGAAACTTTGCATAATGCGGCATCTGTTCCAAAGCATCATAAAAAGGAATATTAATATGCAATTGTTTAAAAACATCAAGGAACTTAGCGAATTTCTCATCAAGCTTCTTTTTCATGAAGCGATGTGGATATGGGACGGGTATCACAGATTTGGGTACCCCCCACTCATCTCTTTCTGTTTCTTTCACTTTCTCCCTTGCTTCCTTTGCCTTTTTCCACTTAGGAACTCTCTCACTCTTCTCAATTCCTTCACTTTCAATCCCCTTCTCAACTTCATCTCCTTTAGGCTCAATCTCTTCTTGGGGCGTCTCAGAATCAGCAGGCATCTCGGGACCTTCGTAGTTGGTTCCACTTCTCAGCTGGATCGCCTTGCACTGCTCTTTTGAGTTCCCCTCCGGCATTCTATTCACGGACTTTGCAATTTGGCTCATCTGGAGCTCTAAAGAGGTGAACCTTCGATTGTTCTCTTGTTGAGTCCTAGTCCACTCAACGTTCATCTTCTGGAGCTCTTGATCACGTTGATCACCCTTCTTATGCAACTCCTTCACATCGTACTCCAAGGATGACAACCGCTTGCTCCCTTCCTCCACCTTCTGAAGGATCGCTCTCAACATCTCCTCGGTTGAGGCACCGCCTTCTCCACCAGGAGGTTTAGACCCCGGATCAACACCTGCAGGAACAGTAACACCAGCTTTTGGATTAGCATAAGAAAAATTATCATTCTTCCTCCATGTGTTTTGAGGAAGCTGCTGGCTTCCTCGAACTCCTTGTGTGTTCCTCCATTGATTTTGAAGTGGCTGAGGGCCTGGAGGCACAAATGGTTGACCATAAGAAGGCCTTCCATACTGGTTTCCACCTTGGTAGCCATTCTGATTGTAATACGGACCTCCCATGTAATTGGCTACCTCTTGCTGTCCACTGGGCTGGTCTACTCTCTCATTCTCCACTCCATGCTCTCCACCCAAACTCTTCCCCAACTCAAGGTTGTTGATCTTTTCCATCATGGCCATCAGCAGCCTTCTCGTTCCTTCTCCCTCTTCCACCTGATGCACTCTTTGCAAATCTGCATCCACTCCCCAAGCACCGGCATTCGTGACAATGTTGTCCACGATCTCCCTACACCTCTCTATGCCTTGGTTGAGGAATGCTCCGCCCGCACATGCATCTAAATGGGCTTGACCATCCTTGCTGGCACCGCTGTAGAAGAATGCCATAATATCCCCCTCATTGTACCCGTGCTGCGGGCACTCTATCAGCATGTTCGAGTATCTCTCCCACGCTTGGCGTAAATCCTCTCCAGACTTCTGGCGAAAGGACGAGATCTCAATTCTAGCCTTGATCGTCCTAGATGGAGGGTAGAATCGCTCGAGGAACAGACGCTCGAGCTCGGCCCAAGTGGTAATACCTCCCCGCGGGAGCGTATTATCATACCACTCCTTGGCTATTCCCGTCAATGAGAATGGGAACAGCCTAAGCCTCTTGGCATCTTCAGACATGCCATTGTAATTGAATGTTGAGGCAATCATGAGAAAACTCCTCAGATGTGTATGAGGATTCTCCTTCCCGATCACTCCTTTGAACTGATTCTCAGTCAGCAGCTTTAAAATCCCCGGTGATATCGAGAAGTTGTTCGCCTCAACAGGAGGTAGAGCTACTCCGTCATAGTACCGCTGTGGCTGCGCTGCAAACCTCCCTCGAATCGCCATATTATGATCTACGTTCTGAGGAATGTATTGAGGATTAGCAGCTGGTGCGGGTACTTGTTGGGGTGGTGGTTGGTTATAGACTGGTGGTGGATGATATGGATATGGTGGGTAAGGGTAAGGTGGGTATGGGTAGTGTTGGTATGCTGGGTTATGGAAAAGGTTATTTGGGTTTTGTGGGTAAGCAGGGTTTTGGTTCTGGTTTTGGGGTTGTGTTTGTGCAGAGTTGATTGTGTCTTGTGGGTTCGGGTGTGGGCTCTCAGTTCCCCCTATGGGTATCTGCTGATTACTGCTATTTCCATTGGCACCTTCTGCCCGTTCCACAAGAGCAGTATACTCTGCAGCTATCTTGTCTAACTCCCCAAGTTCATCAGAAATTTTGTCTTTGTTTCCCGCGGCAGTAGTCATTCTTCTCAAGAAGGCTCGGTTCCTTCTGGCTATTGTCTCAGGATCTGCAGGTAATCTCTCTTCGCTCGTGTTGCCTTGTGAGCGTGTTTTCATAAACCTGACACACTAGCAGAAGGATCAAAACGCAACTGCCGAACGAGTGAAAATAAAGAATAAAAACAGAAAATAAAATCACTCACTACTAACTACTAAGCTATCTACAAGTCCTATTCAAAGAGCATATAACGCCATCCCCGGCAACGGCGCCATTGACTTGAAGCGACTACACTAGCTTCTACTAGTAGCTACCCCGCAAGAGAACGGGTTCACTGTAGTATGGGCAAGTATAGGGACCAAGTATTATCGAACCCTAGGAATGGTGTATATGCGAATAGATCCCTGAAGATCTACGCGTCGTAGTTAATATGAGTGTGATGTTTTTGGGTTTTTGAAAAATTAATTAAAAGACTAAAATAGACTAATTAACTAAAGAATAAAAGAGAACGAATTAACTATGGGTTGTTTTCTAATGAGAGATGGTGATGCTCAGGTTAGGAATCCCTACGTATACTAACGGAGCAGGTACATAATCAAAGTAACTGTGACAAACAAGAATTAACCTAAGTAAAAGAATGCAAGGTGAAAGCTCAAGATTCTAAACCCTAATACTTTACCCTAACACTCGACTTCACTAATCCACTAACAAGTTAATGGATTGTGCTCAATTAATGAGACCCTAATTTAACTAAGGTGATGCGGTCGTCCTCCTTCGCTAAACCAGTAAATGAATTAACCTCTCCTAAACCTTCTCGTTAAGACTACTAATTGTTATTGAGTGATGCGGTCGTCCTCTCTCTAACACTTTCGTACTAAATTCAAAGGTAAAGTTCAGATTAATTATAAGAATTCATTAATTAAGAGAATTAAAACTAACGTCACGAATTACCCTAATTACGTACCCACATCCTACTTCTACGAGTTCATCCTAACCCAAGCATGCAAGGGTTTTAGCCGGACATGGTTATAACAAAAATAACAGCAATTAAAGAAACAGCAAACATAAACATATTGAGTTGAATGAAGAAAATAAGAAACATAAACTAGGGTTTTAAAATAAAATAAATACGAAGAACGGAAATTGAATTGATAAAAACGAAATTTAAACGTGTTCAAAGTAACGAACTAATGAAAAGAAACTAAGAATTGAAAAGAAACTAGAATTCGTATGAAAAACCTTAACAACGTAAAAGTAAAGCTTGCTCGTCTCGTTCCTCTCCAAAAACTAAGTCTAAAATTATTTCTAAAGTCGGGGATCCTTCAAAACGTGTTTGGACGATGTATATATAGGCACCGGGTCGAAACGGGAGTTAATGGGCCGAAAATACGCATCCGGAGGCAAAAGTATATGGGCGTTCGAGCAAAACGCTCGAGCGGTCCCGCTCGAGCAGTGTAGCTCGAATGGTGCATTCGCTCGAGCGGTCGCGCTCGAGCTGCTCGAGCGGTCGCGCTCGAGCTGCTCGAGCGGTCGCGCTCGAGCTGCTCGAGCGGTCGCGCTCGAGCTGCTCGAGCGCTGAAATCATTCTGTAAGTTTTGGGCGCTCGAGCTGCTCGAGCGCAAGAATGGTTCTGTATGTTTACGCGCTCGAGTAAGGCACTCGAGCGGTGGCGCTCGAGTGATGCGCTCGAGTGACCTCTAATCCCTCCAAATGATACTTTTCCTCGTCCGCACTAATACTAATCGTATTTCTTCAATATCTTCTCATCCGGGCATCCGTTTGAGTCGATTCAAAGTCCTACGAACTCCGTTTTTCGTCCTCTATTCACCTATGTGCATCAAAGAGACAAATTTATCAATGTATAGAAATGATGCTCATTTGACTCTAAGCACTACTCGAAAACACTCAAAATATGAGTAAATTGGGCTCCAAAACATAACAATTTCACGCCTAATCAAGTACTCAATTGACTCTAAATACTCATCGAATTCACTCAAAACACGGGCAAAACGAGATATAAATCATAAAAATTTTACGCCTAATCAATCCACCCTGCTACCCCCACATTTCCCCACAACCATTTTTTTTCGTTTCGTTTTGTTTTTTTTTTAATATCAAATTTTCTTTATTATGAAAATAAAAAAATTAATATTCCCTCCGTCACGCGATTATTTTCACACCATATTTTTTCTCGTATTTTAGCAAGCGAATTATATATTAGTTTTTGAAATGATAATGATTTTTAAGGTAAAATATAATAGATCTATCTCTCTACTGTTATAGTGTGACTTAAAAATTATTCTATAATTTTAGTAATAAAAAAAATATGTTCGTTAAAACACGAGAAAACAGTAACTATGAAAGTTGTTGCGAGACGGTGGAAGTATTTGTTAAGTAATAGATGTAAAATTCTAAAATGACATTAATTTTAAAATAGAAAGAGTAATACAATGACATCTATTACTTAACAAATATTCCCACCGTCTCGCAATGACTTTCATAGTTACTGTTTTCTCGTGTTTTAACGAACGAATTTTTTTATTACCATTTAAAATGATAGAGTAATTTTTAGGTACCATTATAACAGTAGAGAGGTAGATCTATTATACTTTACCTTAAAAATCATTTTATCATTTCAAATACTAATAAACAATTTGCTTGCTAAAATACGAAAAAAAAGATGGTGTGAAAATAATCGCTTGACGGAGGGAGCATTAATTGTTTATTTTCAAAATTTGATATAAAAAAGGAACAAAAATAAATAAATAAAGAAAGAAAAAGCAAAAAAAAAAAAAAAAAAGGATGTCCCTTAATCGCGCTTCATTCAAGCGATCAAGGGGAGATCAAACATGGGGTAGGAGGGTGGATCTGGGGGTTGCAGCTTGATCGCCCTTATGGGGAGTGATCAACCTTAAATTCATAAAACATTCCCATTTAACCCTATTTACACAATATTATTTAAAAATTACTCTAAATAAATAAATTTGCCAATTTTTTGGGCACCATTTTAAATCACATCGTTTGAGATATTAATAGTAATTTCTTTCTATCAATGTTATTTGCAATGAATTTAACTTCATTAATTGTGCTTTAATGAACTTGGTTATATGTGTGTCTGTCTCTTGCCTGTGTTTGGCGTATGAATGTGTAATTATTTCAAAATTAATTTTCTTTTATACATGACCTAAAAAGAGTATAATGAATAATTATGTAAACAAATATTTCTTATTTATTTATTGAATTGAGTTAATATAATTGTTTTTATTACATTAAATCTGTAAATTAGTAGTTTTTTTTATATTACACTCTACAGATTATATACTAGTACTATAATAAAACAAAGTGTAGAATGAAAATGGTTCATACATGAATTAATAAAAAGCATTAGTTATTTCATTAAAGAATGTTAGTTATTTTTATTGGAGAGTATTAATTAATTTAACGGAGGAGTATCAGTTATTTACTAAAATTTGTGAGTAAAGATATACTCTCTCCGTCCACAAAATATAGTACTAGTTGCCTTATTGAGCCGTCCACAAAAAATAGTCATGTTGCCTAAAATGGAAATAATAAACTTTATCTACTTTTTCAACACACACATAATATTTTTAAAATAATTTATTTTGTACTTGATTTGACACAATATTCTTACTTTTTACATATTATATCAACTTTTTTAATAAACGTAATAAAAGTAACAAGCCCATTTTTCATGGATCCCTGGTAGAAGCCATTAATACCCATAAACGATTCGTGCTCTGTACATAATATTGTACTCCCTCCGTCCACGAAATTTTTACCCACTTTCCTTTTTTGTCTGTCCACTAAATTTTTACCCATTCCACTTTTGAAAATAAACTACACTCATAAACAAATAAATGGGTCCCACAATACCCACCACAATACTCTTACTTTATCTACTTTATCCACTTTTTCAATAAAATACTATTTTTCATTAAAAACTGTGCTCAACAGTAACCGGGTAAAAATTTCGTGGACGGAGGGAGTAATAATTTCAAAGATGCAAATTATATTAATTCTTTAAACAATCAACTTTATCAGACTATGGTGGTGGGTACCCATTGAAAAAAAAAAAACGAATTTTGTAAATATATTCCACTTAAAGCGAGGTTGGACTAATTTCCGACACTTTGCCATTTCCCACAGTGACTGTCCTTCTCCAAACTAAACTAAACTAAACTAAACTAAAGCAATCCTTGTCCGGTTTACTCCTCCAATTCCTTCCAACCCACCGCATGGCTGCAGTGAGCAACAACATAACCGCAATACTCAACTTCATCGCTCTGATGTGCTCCATCCCCATCATCTCGGCCGGAATCTGGCTGGCCTCGAAGCAGGACAACGAGTGCATCCGCTGGCTCCGCTGGCCCCTCGTCTTCATCGGCGTCGCTTTCCTCGCCGTAACCCTCGCCGGCTTCCTCGGCGCCTACTGGAAGAAGGAAGGCCTCCTCGGGGTCTACCTCGTCTGCATGTTCATGCTTATAGTCCTCCTCCTCCTCCTCCTCGTCCTCGCCTTTGTCGTCACGCGTCCCAACGACGCACACACGGTCCCCGGGATGGCCTTCCACGAGTACAGGCTACAGGTTATGATTAAAACAACTAATACTTTTCTGTCATACCCTACATACTCTTAATTTACTTAATTATTTTGCTTACCAACAGGGCTTCTCTTCCTGGTTGAAGGACCACATCACCAACGACGATAATTGGGGAGGAATTAGGGCGTGTTTGGCAGAGTCCCGAATTTGTCCCAAGCTTAATTATAAGTATATCTCCGCCGCTCATTTCTTTTCCGCGCATCTCTCCCCTATCGAGGTATTCTTTTTTTGTTTTTCTTCTTATTATTATTGGCTGCTCTGGCATTATTTTACCATCACTTAAAATTCTGACTATAGTAATTCCCATATTTATTTTTGGTAAAAGAAATAATAATATTTTTTTAGTATTATTTCTTCGTACACTTGTAACAAAAAATGTCTATTTTATTATTATAAATATTAATATACAACTCTTATTTTAAATCGTCAACAAATAGTAATGCAGAAAAGATATATAGAAAGAAGGGAGTATTTCTGGTTAATCCTAGGTTGGAGATAAGTGTAGTTTTCTTGAACTCTGAATTGCATATCATTGCAGACAGACTAGACTGTGTAGTCAATCAAACTTCAATTGTTTGGCCCCACAAACAGAGAACTTGCTGGAGTTTTTCTATAAAACTAATAATTTGGTACCAGCACATAATTAATTTAAAGCTGGCTAATTTAGAGAGTCAAAAGGCTTCGTTATGGTTACTTTAGACTAATGTTCTCTAGACTACTCTTACTTAATGGTGGTCCCTTTTTTATTACTCCTAACCTTTGTGTCACGTGGATTGGATTCTTTGTCTCCTCGAGTAAAGTAGCCACCCAAACGCAATAAGGATCATATATTTGAGAAAATGTTTGTCATCAGATCTCACGTATCCATTTTGATTGCTTTGTTGCTTTATAGTAGCCCTTTTGCTTTTGCCACCAATTTTAATATTAAAATTATTTATTAGTATTTGTAAATTGCAATAATAAGATTGTATTTTGATGAAGATTAAAAAAAAAAATACATTTCTACTTTATTAATAAATATATATATATATATATTTTTTTTGTATGTATATAATCCAATGCATGAGGTGTAATTTTGAGATGTTGGAGGGGATAGTTGTAAAAAAATAGATGCACATGCATGATTGATTTTTATGGAATGAGCAGTCGAAAAATAGATGAATATTTTAGGCAAAGAGACGATAAAAAATAGGACGAAGGGAATATTTATCATACTTTCTAAAAAAAAAAAATCCTTTGTTCCAAAAAAAAATTCACATTTTCTTTTTTGTCTGTCTTATTAAAGCTTTCACATATTTTATAAATTTTCAATTTTTTTTATCTTAAAGTAATACTCCCTACGTTTCATAGAAACTTTCAAATGATATTGTGAAGATGAAAATTACAAAGAATTTTTCATTTTTAGAAGTGTATTATGAGTAGGACAAAAAAGGTGCAAAAGCTTTTATAAGAGGATGAAGTAATACTTAGTCATGTAAAATACTATACTATTAGTTGACGTGGAAGTGGAAATTTAGTCAGTATGTAGTGAAATATGTTCAATGTATTCAACTAGCTATATCCCCGCGAAATTCACGGATATATATAAAATTTGTTAAAGCTTTTTAATTAATATAAAAAAAATTAATAATTTAATGTATATATATATACACACACATATTATTTAATTATCTATTGGATTGTTATAAATATAGGTTAAATTAAAATGTTTAAATCTAAGATTAAGTATATATTATTTATATATTTCGTAAATTGTGTGGTAAAATTTACTTATTTTTCATATATTGAAATAAATATGAAACTAAGAATAAAAAATAGAGGAACGTCTATATTTTGTCATTGCAAGTGTGGTACACATGAAACAAAGATATTGTCATGCTTGATACAAAAATAAAATGGAAGATTTATTCCTTAATAAGTCCATTGAAGATCAAGATTTGAAAAACATGTCTCATAATTTCAACCTACAATTTTAGATCTGCATGTTATTATGACTTGCTCAAATTTCCGAAAAAATTAAAGTACTCTTGAGCCAGAAGTTTGATTTGGGAAGAGTTTAATCTATTATTTTTTATATATAAATATGAGATACAAAAGCAAGTATAATGTCTCACATCTAGACCTGGTTGAAGTTCTGTGTGGAAAATAATCAAACATACCTCATTTCACCAAATATTCTACCACAAATATATAAGTTCAACTTTTATATTTTCCATCAAAGAGTATTTATAAAGTGAATTGTTTCATACATGAACCGTTTTGCAATATTTTTCAATATAACAACTAATACCCTTTAGTGTAAACTAACTAATACCTTTTAGTTAGAAGATTAGTACTCTTCGTACACTTCAACTAATACCTTTCGGTGAAAACAACTATTAACACCTTTAAAATTAATGGTTCATGAATGAACCATTTTGACTCTATACTTTGCCTCCATCAAGAAATTCAAGATCAAATTTTTTCCATTCAATTAATCGGAGTTTCTCTATATTTAGAAAGGTAAGGCAAAAATAAAAGGAGACCATCTTCGCTAAGCCCTAAGCTTCAATTCTATAGAGAGACAACTCTATCAATTTAATTATAATGTTTAATCTTAACATTTGCTTCAACCATATAAGTTGAGGTTGCTAAAACCAGGAAAGAATAAATAAAAAAAAAACATGAATTGAATCTAACGACGGATATTAATTTGAGAAAATTCTCAATGCATGGTATAAAAATTTCAAAGTAACATTATTATGTTATATTTTCTTTTCCTATTTTTGAAATATGAGATGCAAGCATATATTTTATGACACTATCACTTTAAAATTTGATCAATAGTAGATACAAAGGATCCATAATTCTTTTTTCTTCCTTCACAATTAAATATTAAATGATGACACACTAAGAACTCGCTTGATTAGTATGCATAATTAATTAACATAATATAATTTGTATATGTATATCTGTGGTTTATATATCCAAAACTCTGAAAATTGATAATAGGAAAATATGATAATTAGAAGAACAAAAGTACTCGACTTTAATAGATAATTAGATTTATTTTAATTTATCCATCTTTCTCCATCAATTTGTGAACCTACTCTCCTAAACTCACATTTTTACTTTAAAGTTATGTTCGATAAGAACATTTTATTATAAAACTAAGCAATTGCACAAAGTATATCTTAATATATATGTTACATAAATTTAAGAAATTGAAAATTTACTAACAATGTGTATGGTTCACCTGAAAAAGAACTGAAATTAATTTTAAAAAATAAGCATCCAAGAAATAAAAGTTTCTACCATGATTTTAATGCTACAAAATACAAGAATGTGAATCATTTTCCTTGTTTTATGAGAAGTTGAAAATCAATATATAGCTCAAGACAAAGTATGAAAATGGTTCATACATGAACCATCAGAGGGTATTAGTTATTTTTACTAATGAGTATTAGTTGTTCTCACTGAAGGGCATTAGTTGTTTTCACTGAAGAGTATTAATTATTTAGTGAAAACAATTATTCATCAAAATATTTTTTTATATATTTTCCTTCTTATATTCCTCAAAATAGTTGATGTTGCTTCATACTCCCTCCGTCCTAGTTTTATTTTCCCGTTTGATTGTGCGCGGAGTTTAATGCGAGAGTTGAATTTTAGTATTTAAATAAATAAAATAGTATTGGGAATGATGAATGGTGAATAAAATAATATTTAAATGAATAAAGTAATATTGAAAATAGTGAATGGTGAATAAAATATTATTTGAATGAATAAAGTAGTATTGAAAATGGTAAATGGTGGATAAAGTATTATTTAAATGAATAAAGTAGTTTCTATTTTAGAGATGAGAAACGAAATTGGGACGGACCTTTTTGACAAATGGAAAAACAAAACTGAGACGGGGGGAGTATATTATATATTCCCCCGTCCCAAAGTAAGCTCCATTTTGTGTAAGAAAATATTTGTTTATTAATATACTAGATAAGACCTCGCGAATTTCGCGAGCTGAAAAAAAATTGTATGTATAAAAACTGATGATTTAAATATATTTTTGTATTTTAAAAAAAAATTACGAAAAATATATATAATACATTTAAATCAATATTATTAGGATTAACAATTATTACTCTAATTTTAGGTGCTTAATTTAAGTGATTATATGTATGAGAGTCAATTTTTTTTTTAAATAGCTTTAAATAAAATTTATTATCATTAATAAGTTATATATCAAATTAGGGTGAATTAATTTATACCCTATTTGCTAATGAATACAAACATGATCAAGCAAATTAATACACACAGACCAAGTGTTAACAGTGAATCTAAATTTAGGAATATTCAATTAATATAATATTTTTTATTGTATTTTAAAATAATTATAATTATCTTTAATATTATGACATTATCTTTAAGTGACTATTATAATGTTCATATGATTTGTTAAACATTCTTGATTAGATATTAGTAAATTAAAGTAATTCGAATGAATGTACTATGACAATAGTTTTAAAAAAAACTTAGATACGTACATGAAACACTCATTTATTCGGAAAAGTATGTGATAAGTTAGTCATTTAAATCCATAAAAGATTCATAACACAATCATAGTCTAGATAAAAATTGTGGGAAATTAAAATATATTTCAACAATGACATATAATACATTTACTGCATTTATGATATTTTCTTTAATGACACAAATTTTGCAACTAATTTAGGGATAACTTTTTGCATCTAAGACAATGTAAAATTCCATAAAAAATCATTTCAAAGATAGTAATGAGATGTCATTTCTTTAAACTAAATTAGTAACTGCTTAAGATCATAAAAAAATAGTGTAAGGTAGATTAATTAGTAATAGAATACATTGAAACATCTTCATATTAATTGAAATTTTATATTAAAGAATAATACATAATCGATTAAGATTAACACCATTAAATATAAAATTACACGATAGACAATATAACAATGAAATTACAATTTCATATCCGGAATTTGACTATTTTCCGACCATTAATATTATTGCAACCTAGAGTCAAAGTCACGGACCATACATGAGGGAGAAGATGATAACTTGAGGTCGACATGATTAAGGTACAATATTCGTAAAAAATTCATGGCAATCAAGAACGAAGTCTTTGAGATTTAAAAATCTTGACAATGGAGACCAAAAAACCCTAAAAATATCCGCATCAGAAAAAGTATAAGCACAAGAAGAATATGAAGTCTATGAAATTTAGTACACTTGATGATCTGCACGTAGAGTTGCACGATCCGGAGCCTACGAATTTCATAAATCTAGTTAATCTGCATCAAAACATAAAGAATATATGAGAACAAAAGAGAAAATTTGAGAAAGATGAGGTAAAACTTTAGCAAACTTACACAGGGCAAAACAACAAAATGGACAACTAAGATGAATGGAGAGGGAATATTAAATCTGAGATATTCACAAAAATTTGAAAAAATGCACGATCACTTACATGATCCGAAACATGAGAGATTCACACATCTTGTTAATCTGTAGTAGAGAAATTGAGAAAGATGATGAAAAATGTGTAGGAGGATAATGCAATTTATAGGGGGGAAAAAATAAAGTGGACGGCTAAGATTGATGAAGAGAATGTACGGTCAAGATGAAAAAAAAAATCTGAGGTAATTTATATACACAAATATGCATATAAACATGCACATGCATATAATACAAATGTGTTTATAGAATGTCATATTAAATTTAATGAAACATTATTGTAATGTCAAATTAAATTTAATGAAACATTATTGTAATGAAATAAAAAAGCACCTACCAAAAAATAAATTATAATTCCAAAATCTATAAACAAACATGGCAAGTGATTTTAATAATTGAATTTATAGGAATTTATTGAAAAAAAAACGTTACAAAACCAAGGGATGAGATCAAAAGAAAAATAGATTAAAGGTTAGGATTAAAACTAAAACCATGGACAAAGGAGGATGTAGAAAATACAAAAGAGAGACAAAACAAAGGTGCCACCTAGGCTAAAAATGTTTCCTCTATATAGTAGTATGGATAGTGAGCAAACATGCTGACTTTGGTAAAAAGTAGTGAGCAGTTGTGAAAAGTTAAAGAGCAACTAATTGAAAAGGTATTTGTTTATTAATATATAAAGTGTTGTATTTTGTTATTTATAGAAGATGAAACTTATTGTGAGACAATTTGAAAATAAAAGTGAAAAATTTACTCTGAAGAGAGAGTAAGATTAATTAACCTAACATAATTAGTAACCCTTATATAATGATAAGATAAAAACATTACAATAAAAAAAATTATTACTAATAATATATTCGCTTAGCAAAAAAATATCAATTTTATATAAATTAATATTACATAAAATTTTGAAAATGAGATTTCAGTTAAATTATCAACAAAATTTTAATAACCAAATTTAAATAAATGTCTTTTTCAATACAATTACTGAATTTTATATCTGTGTATTAATATTTATAGATATTATATGTAAACTACTTATAAAGTTATGACTACATAATTATAATTATAATAACAATTATATTATATAACAATCATCTAAACGTATAAACTAAACCCCTGTGAATTACTTGAACATCTTTTCTTCAAAATAATACTTTTCCGAGCATTCTTGCACTTCTAAGTCTTGAACCCCTCCAAATTAGAGTTTAGTACGTAGAAAATTAAATTAAATCTATTGGAAACGATCATGTATCCACCGTTGAACAGAAATTTATATGTCCATCACCAATGTGGTGACGACACATAAGTGGAGAGTCCACTATTATTTTAATTAATTACTTAAATATATTTATGTGTCATTATCACATTGGTGATTGACATATAAATTTGTATCCACCGTTGAGCACACGATCAATTCCGTTAAACCTATATTTGGATGAAATAAACAACATTAATAACAAATTATAACTATGTTTATTTTCATATATTATACTATCATATAACTAAGAGTATGCATGGAGTGAAATTAATAAAAGTACATGATTAACGTAAAATAAAGAAGTATTAGTACATGCAAAAAGGTATACATGTTCATTGAATCGTATTAGTTGTTTTTGCTAAGAAAAATATTAGTTGTTTTCACTTAAGAGTATTCGTTGTTTTCACTGAAGAATATTATTCTAAGGGTACGAAGATTTACTAAAGAGTATTAGTTGGTTACATTAAAGTGTATTAATTGGTCACACTAAAAATTATTACAATTCACTTTATACATACTGAACATATTAAATAATACATGAATGCAAAATCAATGAAACATTATTTTTTATAAAATTCTTCAATCAAACAAAAAAAAAAAAAAAAATGAGAATCAATGACCCAACTGATTTTAAAGGCTGACAAATCCTTTGAAATGTAATTGTGGTGAATAAAATTGACAATGTAATATACATGATATATTACTGCTTAATCGAGTGTGAATTGACACAAAATCAACTAATATGAATTCTTTTGACATTTATACATTACGTAAAACTGTTTGAAATTTTAAATGTGTCCAAATAATTATATTATGCATGTGTTATCATCAAACATTCTTTAAATGATAATCAGAAAGTGCATACAACATTCCTAAAAATAAATCAAAAAATGGCTTGAAAATATTCTTAAAATTTAGAATCCTAGCTAATTTCATGTGTTGAAACATCAAACATACTTCAAATAAATTTCAATCATAATATCACTTTGATTTGTATTAAAATTTCAATGGATTCACGTATAAAACTTCAATCAGTATTAAAATAATTACACCATATATGTTCTATTGTCAAACCCTCATTATATGACAATCATACCATTAATATCATATTCCAAAATATTAATATAAAGATGACATGTATATATTCTTACCAATTAATAATTAAACTAATTGTGCATAAAATATCAATTCAAGCGTTGATTCTCGTCAATGTATTAAAGACCACAAATTCATCTAATAAATTGTAGTTGACTTGTGCTTACATTTTATAGTAAATTTTTTGTTGTAGTTAGACATGCATAAAATGAAGTAGAAGAAGATTAAAACATTAATACAATTTTCATAATAAAATAAAAAAATACATTAATTGAATAGTATGAATTAAATGTGTCAATTTAATGTAAATAGGCAATAAAATTAAAATTATTTAATGATAATTAAACTAATGTTTGAATGAAATAACCATACATAAATTCGGACAAATGTTTTGAATAATTTGTTGAGCTGTGTGAATTTTGTTATTACAACTTTATATGACCGAAGAATTGACATACCAAATTAGAGTTGATATAATTGATACAATTGTGCATTAATAGATAAAAAGAATTGTGCTCATCCATTCTACCGTTTAACCATTAATTAATAGGAGATGTTTAGGGTAAAGATTTTGAATATATATATAAACTATAATCAAGCAAAATATTAAGTTGGATATATTTGTTTCCTATAATCAAGCTTTAAAGTTAGATTATTTGGTGGAATAATTTACGTTGGAACTATGCATTAGTAATCTGAAACAACTTAGCGAAATAATATGAATAAATTATGCAATTAGTAGGAAATCATTAATATAATTATACGGTGAGATGAATAAAAATATATACTAACCACAACTTATTACGAATTAAGAATACTAAACATGAAATCCTAAAAATTAAATATTATTAAAAAAATTATTCAACATATTTCTAAAAAATATCTAATAATTATACTTAAGAATTTCATATGTGTTACATCTTACAATCCTACTTTCCAATTATTTTCTTTTGACTTAAGGTTCTATTTTGTGTTTTGAAAATTGTTAGACTAATATGGAAAAGTTGGTGATCATAATGCATTGGATGATGGGTGAAAGGACATTAATCTAAAATTTTGATTAAATTATATTTTAGAGGGATTTGTGAACGAAATCCACGAACTTAAATTTAGCTGTGTTGTTTGCTATAGAAAAAAAAAATGATAAGCATTCAAATATAACTTTAAAAATATCTAGAATCTACATATTAAGAATTCTCATTGAATATACCTTGATTTATTTCAATAAAAATAATCTCCATAAAACATAGAGATGAGCATTTACATAAACTAGTTCAAACATAGAGATGATCATTTAACTAATCTAATTGAAGTCTTGAGATGATCATTTACATAATATAATTCAAACATAGAGACGATCTTCAACATTCACAATCTCGAACAAAGGGAACATAAAATCTTCGAGGTACGTAAACTCTATATGGCCCAAATAAACAAACCTGATAAAAAAAACCAGCAAAAGAAAAAAAACGAAATAAGAATATCAATAGGATTAGTAAGTCAAAGCATAAACACCTGGAAATAATTTTAGGGAAGTGTAAGCCCAAGCAGCGAATTAACCAAATGAAAGAAACCGATAAAAAGAACATCTGCAAAAAAAACAACAAAGATATTATTACGTTAACTACAACAAAGCACAAATCATGCCGAAAAAAATAAAGACGAACAATAGACGAAATCCTAAAATCAAAGCCGGGAAAAAAAGACAATGAAAGTAGTGAGGGAATTGAGAAATTTATAGAATTCTAAAAACAAAATTGACGAATAAGATTAAAAACCTTAGGAAACAACGATCAAGATAAAAAATTCATTATTGACTAAATGAGGGGGCAATGAACTTGAAATATAGGCCAAAGACATCTGCCACCTAGGCAGCCAATGCTTTGCCTATATAGAAGTATTGATTGACATCATCACATTTATTTAATAATATCATAATATTTATTCAGTAATACTTTTTTATTTATAAACTAATACCATAACATTTATTCATACAATATGTTTGTGTGTGTAAATGTTATGGTGTTAGTTTATGTGAATATAAGTATTACTGAATGAATATTTGAATATTATTGAATGAATGTGATAATATTGTTGATCGGAGTAAGTCTCTTGTGCAGTAATTGTTTAGCCATAACAGTTCAATGAAAACAACCCTGTTTAAAAATGTAGTTGAGTGGCACACGGTACACCTGATGCATATAATACCTTTGAGTAGCTTTTATATGAAAATGTTCCATGATAAGCTTATAATGGAGCTATTTTAAAGTATCGAATATTTGATCAGGAGTATCATTAATCCGGGTTTAAGAAAATTTACAACAATTACAATACAATATCACTGGACCAAATTAATGATACTCCTGATTAGATTATTGATACTTTAAAACGATTTCTTGATAAACTTATCATGAACTATTTTCATATAATACTTTTCTAGTGATTGAATTTAGTTTAATAGAGTAAACAAATTTGTCATTGTTGATGGTATTGCAGTCAGGGTGTTGCAAGCCTCCAATGGTATGTGGTTTCCAGTACAGCAGTCCCATGACGTGGAATGGACCGTCGAATGTGGGCGCAGATGCCGACTGCGCCCTATGGAACAATGATCCGAGGCAACTATGTTATGATTGCGATTCTTGCAAAGCAGGGCTGCTCGGAAACTTGAGGCAGGAATGGAGGAAAGCAAACGTAATACTCATCGTCACCGTTGTGATTCTCATATTTCTTTACCTCATAGCTTGCAGTGCTTACAAGAATGCTCAGACGGAGCAACTTTTCCAAAGATACAAATAAGCCCGCCATCTTCTTTTCTAGCGTGTTGAATGTTATTAAAGTGGTGAAATTTTGGTGAAGTGAGAGAATGAGGATACAAACATGGCATGTAATCTTTTCTCATTTCTTTATTAATTAAATATGATGATCACCTCTTATTTAGTTATTTTTGTCTTCTAAGTTCAATATTCCTTCTCCACTATGTGCTGAATATATAACCATGTTCAGGTTGTAAAGTAATCTTAGTTAGAACACTATATTTTTTTTACAAGGAAGATTTACAACTCTCCCCATCCGATCGTTGATTCGTTGGCCTCTCAATTGAATGAAATGTAAATCAAGGATTATATTTGAGTGGCAGACATCCATAGGAGAGAATTAGTGTTGTCGGGGGATTTATCCCCACATTACAACAAACCTTATCAACTAGGCTATGTTGTTGGAAATATTCAATATATTTGGGGTTTCACTGTTGGGTTTTATTGGGATGAACACCATGTTCGACGCAGCGGAAGAATATGATTCACCAATAACGAAACTGATAATGATTGTATAACATAATTATAAGGAATAAATAAACAACATAAATCCTTATAATGTTTCGAAAACATAATTCTCAACTACAGTATTCACGTAATTCACGTCCACCGATCCGCACAGATTTGCCAGTGTTGAATCCCATGATGAATTTGCTAGGAAAATTCTAACTAGAGACTATATGGAGAAATTATTAAGTCATGTATAATAAATCCCTAAGGTCTCATATATATTGGGAAAATTCAGCTTAAATCTTAAGCTATCAAGATTAGAAAATAAAATCCCTAATCTTGCACAACAAATCTCATAGATTTGATTTTCCTATAAATAAAATCCTACAATAATATTCCATATATTATTCTGGGATTCCTATTTGATTAAATTAAATTAAATTAAATTAAATAGTAATAATAATTAATTCCAAATTAACATATTATTAATTCTCCATAAATTAAATATTAAATCCAATTTAATACTTAATAAACCAACTTTAATCTGTAAATGGAATTACTTGTTGTGTGACCCATAGACCCTCATATATCGAGTAATTAGTCAAACTAACGGTCTTAATTGAACCCTAGATAATAAATCAGATATTCTCAATATATGAGGTACGTTGCGAGGAAACGTGCAACTACCTGTAACTGAAACATGGGCTATTGTGATAATGTCCTTTATTCGCGAATACTCAATTAAGTCTTGAACTTGATGACGTGTCTATTCAAATAACGTAATCATGTTATCTCTAATCACTAATTGATCACTTATGTCACGCTTGGCCACTATTGATGATCTTTTCTAACCAAACAAATTAGTGGTTGTTTTTAACCGTAATTTGGATCACCAAACAATATCGTATGATTGATTACTACCGTAAGTAGTAAATACGATAGATCGGGAATACAAAATCGTAAATACGTGTATTGATTACGTATTTATTTCGTATGTATGTGTTTTGTAGTGTTTGAGTGTGTGTAGGGAGATTTTTGTGTATTTGAACTTATTTTATTAAATAGAAACCAACTTATTTATACAAGCCACCAAGTAGGTGGTGGACAAAATTTTTGAAATTCTTATCTTGCATGCTTGACATGTGTCTTAGTTGACTAGTTGGACCTTATCTAAGTTTTAACTTAGTTACAAAGTCTTCTTTTATGTCTGTCTTGTCCTTGGAGTTGTTTGTCTTCATTTAGTTTGTTGATTTCCATCATAAGTTCTTCGTTCTAAGTTGTTCGCCATCTTTGAATTGTGGATGAATGTTGTTCGCCCATGTTCTTCTTGTATTCTCCTTGATTTGGGCTCTTAGAATACTGGGAGGGGGGGAGGGTTGTTGCTCAAAGGTCGTTCGCTATGTGGTATGGTAGTGGGCAAGGGCACACCATTTTTTTATTTAAGCACCACTCTTGCATCTTACATGTTCGACATTCTTGTCTTGCTTAGCCTTAAAGATAACCCAGGTATTAGTGCCTTAAACTTGTTCGCCTATCATTTGGAGTTGTTCGCTTATCAACAACCACAAAGTCTAAATTGACGTGCATTGGCCGATGACTTAGATCCAATTATGATGAGAAGACGAGTATTCTCTCTAAATCTACATTGAGGAATGAATCCTATTCTTGGTTCAAATACCACGCACATACATTTCGTGATGAACTCAATCCAAGCCATATCTACCCATGGAAGGGTGCAAGCGTCGGTCATGGTCAAAAGACCAAGAAATTTCCCTGAAGGAAAAAGGTCCTCGACATTTAGACTCATGCACTAGTTAGACTGAACTTGAAGTTCAAAAGATTAGTAACTTGCAATGTATAGCAAGTAATCTGCCAGACGAGTTTTACTGACCACAAAGGTGTAGAGGTCCAAATAAAAAAAATAAGTAAGCATGCCCCCACACGCTGGAAGCGTGAAGGACCTATAAAAGAAACCTACACACCACAAACGAAAGCTAGCAAAACTGGTTAGCCAAACTTGAAATCTCTAGAAGAGATACGTCTAGAAGACTTGAAATCCCACAAGAGATCCGTCCTGAAGACGAAGAATCCTAGTAACAAAGCACGTGCACAAAATGATCCAGTACTAGGATTGCAGAACGAACAAATCAAATACATAAGGGAAATGATGTGATCTGGTTAATATGAGATCAATAAATAAATAACGGAGAAACAATATAAATTCGTTTTCGACAACATATCTGTGTCCATAATTGCTCTTTCTAAAATCTGGATCCAGTACCTAAGTTGAGTGCCCGGATCACTTTAATTTGGGTGCAGTAAGGAAGAAGCAAAAGCGTGGCAGAGCTAAACTCGCTAAAAATAAAGTTTGGTTCTATCGTACGTACACTCGAAGAGTTATCTCTGTAGGATAATGAGTGTTTACACGAAAACCAAAATAAGGTGGTGAGCGAGATTAATAACTTTAGGGTTTTCGTAGAAACCCATGGTTTTCATAGAGACCCATTATTGTTTGTGATCAAACATATTCTCCTGGTATGAACAAACAAGGTTCCGCTAATCACTGGCAGCTAAAATAGAATGCAGTTAATGGATCTTGTAAACCACATATTTTATATGGTTATTACATACCAACATTTATATCCCTAATGGATTTAAGATTCCCAGAAGAGGAATGATGAAAACCACAGTATGTATAGTACAAAACTGCAAAGGTCATTACATGATCTAGAAATAGTCAAATCAAATATGGTACGGTTGACTTAGTAAATTCCTCCCGAAGAAGGAATATACAAACAATATAGCTTTCCCTTGCGTAGAAATCGCAAAGTGGTTTTTGCATTATATCCATATATGTTGACGATCTAAATATAATCGGAACATGCAAAGAGATTGAAGAAGCCACTTCAATCTTGAAAGCTGAATTTGAAATGAAAGTCTTGGATAAAACCAAGTATAGTCTTGACCTGCTGATTCGAGAATTTCCCTGAAGGAAAAATTAAAGTATTTCCCGGAAGGAAAATTAATTCGAGCATTTCCCTGAAGGAAAAATGAATATGATATCTCCCTGAAGGACGCATGAATTTTATACACCAGTCAACCTACTTGAAAAGGTTATTTGAGAGATCCTACATGGATAAATCTCATCCACTTAGTACACCTATGATAGTTCAATCCCTTGAAGTGGATAAGAACCCATTTAGGCCCAAAGAAGATATAGTGGATATACTAGGACCGGAAGTTCCTTATCTAAGCGCTACTTGGTGCATGATGGTCCCGATTTCGAAGGGCAAAATGAGAATTCAGGAATTTTTTTAAAAAAAAAAAACATTTTACTCAGGGAGTTCAGCAAGGGTGAAAAGTTCTCAAGTCACTGCATTGCTAAGAGGCTGAGCTACACAGTCAGTGAGAAGACTGGAAGGCTCATGCTCTTAGCAACACAGTGACTCGAGAGGTTACATTTCAAGTCACTGCTTTACTCAGAGCCTTAGCTACCAAGTCAGTGTGAAGACTTGGAGACTCATACTCTAAGTAACGCAGTGACTCGAGAAGCTGAACTCTCGAGTGCGTTGCTTGAACTGGTCAGTGAGAAGGATTTCTCCCTGACCTGAATATTTAACCAAAGTTTCCTTTTTAACAATGCTCTCAGTGAGCAGATTTTCACAACACTTTAGTAAATACTTTAATGAAACGAACGCTCAGTTTAACGTGGTTCAGAGACTCAAGCTCTTACATCCACGACCTGATTTAACAGGAAATCCACTAACTGGGATTCTTATTTTTAACGTGCCAAGGTGCAAAAAACACTGGACTTACACCACTCCCTGGGCTGCTCCTCCTCACTAACTAACTGACAACTTACTCCCAACAAACCTAACAAGAGGGTTTTAGTTTTGGTTTGGTTTCTCCAACTATGTGAGGTTTTCCTTTACAATGTGTTAGCCTAAAGCTAATATTAGGAAAACCTCTCTAAGCTCTGAGTTACAAGCTGAACACTCATTTGTGTATATCTATGAACTCTAAAGTTCAGTGTACAAGATGTGAATCGTGCCTCCTTATAACTCCCAATGTAATGCACTAAACACTCACACCTTCAGAGCTCGTAGGTGTTGATTTTTTTCTTACTTCACACACACTCAAAACGCAGTTATGAGCTTTTATTTATAGTATGGATTCAAATGTAACCGTTGGATGAAATTACATTTGAATCCATACAATTAATGGTTTCAACCACTTTTCTTGGAATGCGGCCTTGTCAGTGTCAGAGTTGCTGCCTTGTGCTGATTGGTCCACGTGGGCTGGATCCAACGGATCTTTGACTCAGTGGGTTGACCAAGACCCACTGACTTTAGGTAGCTTCCTCCTTCATTGACTTGATGATCTTCAGTGGACTGAACGTCTTCAGTGTAGTTGTCCTTCAGAGACTGTTTGAAGATCACTCCAAGAAGTTTGTCATAAGGCTGAATAACAAACTTCCCTGACCACAGTAGCCTGACTCCTTCAGGACCTACTTGGTGCAGCACTGATCCTCTTGATCATGCTCTTCACTGAGTGGTCCACCTGACTTAGCTTAGAACAGCCAAGTTTACACTCAGTGGGACATCCTTCAGGCTTCTCTTCAGGTTCAGGTCTCTGGCATGGTTTCAGTTAGATCTTCTTGGTTTCATCTTGATTTCCTCAGGCTGTGTTGCTGAGTTCCCCCTCGCTGAGTTCCCCCTCAACTGAGTGCTTCCTCAGCTGAGTTCTTCTCAACTGACAGCCTATTCTACTGAGAAATAACCTAGCCTGACCTGAAACTAAAGATACTATCCTGACTGCTTTCAAACCTATTACATGTTGTTTTGGAAAATCATCAAAACTAAAACATATCCCAACAGTGCATACCTTATCTCACAAACTGCACAAGTCCGGACATCGCATTTGTGATAAATTTGCTTGCGATATATAGCGCTTCTCCCAGGAGGAGACATTGGAATGATGTTAAACACATTCTATGATAACCCAGACTGATTATATTTTTCTTTGTGATGATATTGTGATCTCATGGAGATCCATTAAACAGTACATTTCCCACTGTAATCGATGAAGACAATGCAATTTGTGTTGCACAAATTGAACAACGGGTACGTTAAGAGGAACTTAACGAAACATACCAAAATTCTTCTTCCCATACGAACTCCAGAAGAGTGACATAATTACCATACAACATATGTGACCTAGTGACAATCACGATCTAGCAGATCTGTTCACTAAGTCTCCACCTACCTCTACTTTTGAAAAGTATGTTTATGGTATTTGGATGTGAAGACTTAGAAAGTTGTTGTCTTCAGGGGGAGTAACAACATCGAAACAATCTTGAAGATTGGATCCGGAAGATCAATAATTGCACTCCTCCCTAGCTAAATATTTTATCGCTACCTAGCATGTGGAGTTTTTCTGACGAGACATATACGTTGTGTCGTAATGTCTAAGGGGGAGTGTTGTAAATCCAGTAAATTTAATATACCAAATCTGGAAGATTTGATGTGGACATTACTTATGGGCCAAATAACCTAAACAGGCTTTAGGGATTATATTAGGGTTTCTCTATTATAAATAGATCTCTGTACTCAGTATTGTATACACACAAAATTATTAGTAAAAACTCCTGTCTTGGTACGCCCCAGACGTAGTCATTATCGACGAACAGGGTAAACAAACCGGTGTCTCTATTTTGCGTTTATATTTTATAACAAAGTCATTGCATTAAGTTTCCAACGAGTCCTTAATATTTTATGATAAGAGTCTTTTCATATTTATATGTAGTAACGCCCATTTTTTTAGCAATACAAATTTAAGAAGTAGAAAATTTTGCTAAAGAATTTTTTTTTTAAATGAATAAGTTTTTGTTATTATATAGTTATAGATATTGCCTAATAATTGTATTGGTCGTGTGGTTATAAACTATCTAACAAAGTCTCATATATAATTAAACAAAATAATTACTCTCCATGTTCATGAAAAATATGCACCCTTTTTTGTACGTGGATTAATGCAATATATTAGAGGATGTTTTGGGTTTTTGTGAGGTCCGTTTATGAATAAAATGATTGTTTATGGTAAGTATGCATAGAAACGTTACCATAAACAATCACTTTATTCATAAACGAACCTCACATGACCCTTAAATACTCTCCAACATATTGCATTAAATGACGTGCAGAAAATTGTGCATAATTTTCATAGACAGAGAGATTATTATTATAACAAAGATTAATGGGTAGATAGACGAAATCAATTTAATTTAAATGGGAAGTCTTGTGGGAGACTGTCTCATGTATGAGACCGAACTTGATTTTTTTTTAACACGAAGAAGTTGTGATTCGAACCCATGATCAAACTTCATTTTATAATTTATATCTCACTTTAGCTTTAAAACATGATTTGAGTAAGTCCATACTCTCACCACTTTTCCTTTAATTGCAATTATCACCTTTAAATATTGTTGCAAATAAGGAAGCCCGAAAGACTAATTTGCAACATTATTATTTAAAGATTGTAATTTATTAGCAATTATCCAATGTTTTAGATTAGATTATCTGCTAGCGAAATGTGATGATTTAACTTGAAATTAAGCATGTAATATAAATGTTATGAGAGTTCGTCTTATTTATGAAATTGTCTCATACATATTTTTATTAATTAAATTCTTATCACAATACATTTCACATTACACAATCTTTGTGAAAATTTATCAATATATATCCAAACCGTGCATCACACAGGTGAATTTCTAGTTGTACTTAACAATAAAATTTTGTACTTTATGAATGTTATGTTGAACTTTTTAAAGAAAAAAATTGCACTTACAAAATATTGAACGGTAATGTGAACATGAATTTAAAGTGTGAATTCCGGAAGTGGGGAATATGAATTCAAAATGTGACAAAAAGTAACAAAAAAAAAGAGAGTAATTTATATATATCCAAACCGTGCATCACACAGGTGAATTTCTAGTTGTACTTAACAATAAAATTTTGAACTTTATGAATGTTATGTTGAACTTTTTAAAGAAAAAAATTGCACTTACAAAATATTGAACGACAACGTGAACATGAATTTAAAGTGTGAATTCCGGAAGTGGGGAAGATGAATTCAAAATGTGATAAAAAGTAACAAAAAAAAGAGTATTTTTTTTTAGGGTTGCCTGTTTCTAGAGGTATTAATGTAATTATAGGTGTCACTTTACATCTTCAAAGTAATTAAGTGAAATGGACAGGTTGCTAGGCAATTTCACACTATATTTTACACTCTAGAGTAAATCACCCATATTTCAATGCATGTGAAGAGTAGAAGAAAGAATATCGAGAGAATGAATTACATAATAAGAAAAGAAAAGTGAGTAGAAAGCAAGGGGAATTAAGTTATATGACCAAAGTGAAATAATATACAAACAATGGACCAGTGCAAATCTTTTTACACTATGTTCTCTTGAAATGCCTTGATCCCTTTGTTTTATCATTTATATTTATAACATTACCTTATTCGTAATTTGGTCAGGCTGCTAATTTTCTGGAGTAGACGACGTACATAGGGTCTGAACGACCAGGATTTGGAGATATATCAACACCCTAACATAATAACAATTCAAACATATCTCAGGATTCTTATAACTTTCAAGTTATGCATAATGTTGAAATTCTAAAGACAATATTTTAATTTATACAGCAGAAATACCTTAGGAGGTTCAAACCCTCCAGCATAATGGAAATATGCTCCCACTATCATCACATGTTCGGCATCTCCTGTCGATGTCCAAATCGAGATTGCCTTGGTCCAGAAGCAGCGATTAGAGAAGCTAGCTTCCACACGAAAATCCCCAATGAACACCCGATATTTGATCACCAATATGAAGCAGCTAGAATCCGTGAAATTGAATGATTACCTCATAACAGCAAGCCCGCCTGGTTTGAGGACACGAGCCATCTCCTTGAAAATGTCGATAGGCTTTGCTAGGTAGTCGACGCTAACCTGAAACATGAATATAGAGTGGAAGCCAATTACAAGCTAGCTTTGAACTTAGTTATAGAGAGAATCGAGATATGGATATGGATATAGATGAGCATACCACATTTGTTATAACATCAAAGGTGTTATCTTCATATGGGAGTTTAGGATTTACGTTTAAGTCTTGCACAACATACTCTGTCAAAATCTGCAATGGAATCACATCCGTTTTTCAATCTATGAAGAAAGAATATAAAGTTTCAATTGATCCATATTAAACAACATCCCCAAGGAATTCAAGCTTACCGCAAAATAAGGAATTGATCACGCGCATAATTATCATCAGAACAAATATCTCAAATTGTTATTCCAAAAATAATGATGTCACTCACTCACAGGATTTCGCTTTAGCTCCTCTTCATTTAAACCCATTCCTGCTATTCTTGGTTGCTTATATCCCTTAGGATAATGACTGACCTAGATGAACCATAAGAACCATGCTAAATTGTTATATATGGACGTAAAAAATCTAAAGAAATAGCCGGGTATGCTATGCAACTTACCCAGCTACTGCACATGTCGAGCATGGCAACTCCGGGAGTATCAGAAGGGGGAAAAACCTTGGAGTAGTATTTAGTGAGTGCAGCAATTGCAGGGTCGTCAATATGAGTGACGAAACGTGGAGATTCATAGAATAATGTATCTGCCGACCTGTTCAAGATTTCAACACACTCTAAACAAATTTCATCTATCTATAATTTTATTTTAGTAATTTATTCATTATAATCCTCTAAAAAAATTTGTAATCCAACCAAATGTTCTTGATAGCTTAAGTGCTCTTGCACATCATATAAATACTACCACAGCCAAATGTTCCTATCTGAAGTAAAGGAACCCCCAAGCTATTAACTAAAGCATTGAGTTTGTAACTGTATCCACAAAAGCCAAGGTAAATAACTAAATTAATGGAACTATCAAGTTTTGTTCAAAGTTTTTAACTAGTCAAAGGGAGAGCCATTTTGAGAGACTTACTCATCAAAGCGCTGGAAATCCTCTTCCTTGAAAGGAAATTGCTCAGGCCAATCCACATTTTCCAATACCTTTACATCACAACTAAATTATTCATCACCACATTAAGATAGGAGTATATATATTGATTTCAACCTTTATTAGCATAAATAATGTGTGACAGAAACAACTCTTGTTCTAAATATCCAATATGATAAATTAAGGCTCCATTTCTTTGGTGGATAAGCCAGGATCGATTATTTTATACTGCCTAATCCAGTGTCTGGTATGTAGGTTACGGCCCGGGACTATAAGATCGCGGGCGAATAATCCGGGCTGGGTGGGTGAGATTACTTAATCTAACTTGTCAAGATCATATAAGGAGAATAAAATTCATCAAACCAAACATTAAAACAATTTTTAAGGATTACAATCCTAACAATACTATCCTACACAATCCTATCCTTTGTTATCAATCCCATTTCTACTAAGAGCCCGTTTGTTTGCCTGGAAAAGAAGGGATATTGATTGTTATTCCACAAATTCCACTGTTTGTTAAGATAGATTTTATTTACCAAAGGCTCGGTAAAATTGACAAGCCCGCATTTTTATTACCCAATTTCAATTGATTATAAATGCCACTTGAGAGGTGGTATTTGTAATACCCCTCCTTATCCCACATATGAGGTAAAATATATCACATGATTTATTATCCCATATCCCCAAACAAACGGGCTCTAAGCAAATATACCCTTATTTGATGTCGAAATTTATATTTCTTCTTGCTAAGAAGCTGCAGTTGCAAATGTTTATTTATTTTGAGATTGTTTGCATGTATTTTTTGAGAGTGCAATGTTTATTGATTTGTTTTCAAATTATTTTGATTTGCATTTGAAGATGTGATTATAATTTTGTGGGAGGGGGAAATGAATTCAAAATCCTACAAAATAACATACTTTTGTCATCAAATTAGATTCTTGAATAAAAAGGTCAAAAATTGTATTTATCTACTAAGGAAATTTCAAGAAACCCCAAAAACCAAAATAACAAGAATCTTCTCTTTAGTAATTAGAATGATTGTACCTTGTCAATAGCAGTCTGTTGCGTGGCGGAAGCAATGAATGATTTGGCAGAAGCCATGTTCATGAACTGCTGCAAAATTGAGACCCCAATGCCTAACACCACCCGCCGAGGTGCTCTGTATCTAACAACTCTTGTTGAAAATGGAGGTAAAGCAGAAAACGGAACTGCAGGATAAATAGTTTGCAGCTTCGTGCCCAACCGATAAGCCATTTCTCTTCTCTAGTTAATATCTACGCCAATTGTTTAATACCAATTTTCAAGAAAACTGTTGGTGCATCGGTTCGGGTTTGGGACCGAATATTTAAATACCCGAACCCGAAATAATTCGGGTACCCAAAATAATTCGGGTACCCAAAATTCGGATCCTGAAATTTCGTTTTGTTTTTTAACTAATATATATGACAAGTGAGAGCAATTGAAGGGGCGTCGGCGTGAGAAGGTGGGGCATCGGTCGTCGGCGGCTCAGAGTCGCAGTACTTGGCGCCTCACGGTGAGAAGAGGCTGAGGAGCAGCAGCACGCGGTGGTGGTTGCGAGCGGTGGGTGGGTGGCGTAGCGGCGTGGGGAATTTTACATAGCTTTTCTCAAATCTGAATCCTGATTAGTTGGGGTGGGGAATGGGATTTCTCAAACCTGAATCCTGATTCTTTTACATTACCCAGTAAAGTTACCTAGCTTTTCTTTAACTTAAAATATAATATATTATATATTAATTTTAAAAAAAAAAAAAAAAAAAACTCCAGGTACCCGATCGGGTACACTTACGAAACCCGATCCCGAACCCGAAACCTGAAATTTTAACAAAAATTCCCGAACCGATCGTAAAAAAATTTTCGGGTTCGGTTCGAGTACCCGAAACCCAATGCCCACACCTAGGTGAACAATGATAGCTTTTTCTTTAAAGAATTTAATTAATGAGAGAGAAAACACAAAATGTTAAAATAAAAGGGACATTAATTTACAAACTGCCTGGTGGTGTGCCAAGTATTTTTATACTTTTGTGAAAAAATAAAAATAGAGTATGTATTTGAGAAAATTTTAATCATTGATGAATGTTAGTTGTTTTTATTAAAGACATTCACCGCCAATGCTCCACATCCGCATTATCGATTGTCCACCCCTATCGTTTGCCAGGGCCGATCCTAGAAATTAAAATTAGGCTTATTGTAACCTTTTCAATTATATGAACTTAATAACAATACAAATTTTAATCCCGTAAAAAAATAAAACAATACAAATTTTAAATGGTGAGATTAAATATTTTACAATGCAAAAAAATACACTTTTAAATTAAAAATGATGAATACAGTATGCTACAGCCTCTGTGTGGTTGTAAACCACTTTCACCTTGCAACTAAAAAATATATTAGTTAAACATAAAAGACTTAAATTGATTTTTGTTTTGCATAAAATACTTTAGCATGCACCATGAATCGACATAATATTTTATTTCAAAAACCATTTAAACAACTCTATTAGCATGCACCATGAATCATTATTAATTCATGTTTGGTGCATTTATGCACACATTCATACTTTTAATTATTAAATACATTATTTACTGTAAATATTGTTTTTTTTTCTATATTCATATCTATCTCACCAACTCATCCCAAGTACGACATAGGTTGTAAGTTGTAACATTACCTCACTAAAATTGGTCCAAAATTTATCCTTAATGCTTTTTGGTGATTGTCGGATACGAATTTACGTGTCCATCTTCTCCTTTCACTTGTGCCAGAGGCCCACAATGATATAAAAATTGGGTTTTTTTACAACAAAATTTAGGAAAATAACGCACTAAGAGTGAAATACAAGGTCGAGTAAATACAGTACACAAAATTTAATTCCTAAGACAAATACTTGAAATGACAATATTATCCTTCTAGCCTTTCCTCCAAAAATAATTTTAATGAATACACTACACCTTATTTTCTTACTTCACTTTCGAACAAATAAAGTCATTTCAAACAATTCAAACGAGCTCCATACTTCAAGAATGTGACCCACCATCAATCGACCATTAGATGCTTGAAACATGTTGTGACGGCCTACATTGTAAGGATGAACGATCCTCCAAGTCCAAAATACGTATATATAAGTGTTTTGGTATTTTTTAGAAACTAGGTTTTTAAATGTTTAATAGTATAATTTTTGTTGGTGTTATGATGTTTTTCATGCATATAACTTGTTTCAGATTTTTTTCTTCTGAAAATCGCGATTGCACTTGTTCGGCACTGGTTAAATGACTTCGATCAGAATATTCGGAAAATTTATGCGAACATGAACACAATTTTCGGAAAAAAAAATTGTGGTCATGTTCGGAAAAAAATTCCGAACATTATGGTCATGTTTGGATAACCAGAGCCGAACAACAAACATCGCAATTTTCGACTTTGGCGATGGTCGACGGAGGCGGCGGACGACGGTGCTGTGGCTATGGGCATAGACGGCGGACGATGATGTTGTGGCTATGGGCGTAGACGACGAAGGACGTTGAAGATGTAGTGTATTCAAAATATGGACAAGAATTCGAAGAGTTTGCTAATAGTTAATTAGAGTATTTTAAGAATAAAATGTAGTGTATTCATCCTAAGTGTAGTGAGTTTATCCGTGTAGTGTTTTTACTCCACGTTGTAGTGCCAATAACCTGGGCCAAAATTCAAAGTGTCTCATTCTTGTAATTAATTGGGCCACTAGTTGTTGGGTCTGCTCTTCACTTGATATTGATAAGGGTCCTACTATATACCCCTCCATATTTATTCGATACCCTCACCCACTTAATATACCCATCATAATTTAAATACGGCGTGGTGAGCCACTGCGACAACGGTGAGATTTTGATAAACAATAGTTTCGAAAAAATGTCATGCTTAAAATTTTCGAACCCGGTTTTTTTAGAAATTGTTAGAGTTTCGAAAAAAACTTGTCGAAAAATGACAAATATTTCGGCAAAATATTTTCGAAAACCTCTGTTTCGACAAAATTTTGCCAAAATTCTTACAATATTTCGACAAGTTTTTGTCGAAACCCTAACCATTTTTCAAAAAATCAGGTTTGAAAAATTAGTTTCGGGATTTTTTTCTTCAAAAAGTGCAAGCATAATAATAACACACTTAAAATCAAACTTGTAAGGTTGCAACACCGCCGTAAGGATGATAAAATGGTGGTGCAACCACAAGAAGGTTTTCAATGCCGATGTTGCAGCGCCAACTTCGACTCTTCTGTAGCATCTTGTGTTTAGTCGTGATTTGAGCTGCTTGGTGGGTGTATTAAATATGAAATATTATGTTTTTAAATGATAAGGACATAAGAGTCATTTAATAAATATATTATAATAATACATAAATTGAGTGGAGGTATCTAATAAGTATGGAAGGGTATATAGTTGGGCCCTATTGATATAGGTATGATGGAAATTCTACTAAAAAATGGGTGAAAGACTTCTCAAAATTAAGATTGTGAGAGGACAACTTAATTTTTTTTTGTGTTTCTAGCTATTTTAATTGTATTTGCAAATAAATACCTCCTGAAGCTATGTTTACCTTCTTTTTTTTGAAAGAAAAGCTTTGTTTACTTTTGACTGAGAGTATCCATCATGGCATGTCCGAATGTGATAAGTCTAAATGAATGTAAAAGTAAATTAAATATTATTTCAAACTCGATATTTCGTGAACCAGTTTCACAGTAAAACTGATTTATAGTTAATATTTTATTGTAACATAAATAATACTCCCTCCAATTTTTTTAATTGTCATTTTAAGGTTTAACACAATTATTAAGAAAGTACTTTTTTTTTTCCAAAATTACCTTTAATTAATGAAAATCAAATTAATGTTTTGCTGGGAAGGTAACCCACGTAGCACATATTTCTAGGAAAAAATGATAGCTAATAGGGGTAGAAAGGGAACGTTTGAGCAAAAAATTGAATAGAACGACATGTATTTACTAATTAGGTTGAAATGTTAAATCGACAACTAAAAAAAATTGGAGGGAGTATCATTTAAAAACTAATACTTACTCCATCCTCTGTTAGCTTCCCATTTTGAAAGCACACAGTTTTTTTAAAAATATAGTATTAAATGTACAATGGCTGTTGAGATTTGACGAGAAGTGAAAAAGTAGAAAGAGATACCGAAAAAAGAAGAAGCTTAAGTTGGGCCACTCACTTTGATAAAATAAGAAGTTTAATAGTGGACGGAGGGAGTGCCTTATAATATAAACAACTATTACACTTTAATGAAACAACTACTTCCTCCGTCTCATCATTATTTGCACACTAACTTTATTTTCGTGTTTTAGCGAGCGAGTTGTTTATTAATATTTGAAATGATAAAGTAACTTTTAAGATAGGGTTTGATAGACCTATCTCTCCTCTATTATAAAATGACTTAAAAATTACTTTATCATTTTAAATACTAATAAAAAATACGCTCGTTAAAACACGAGAAAACATTAAAAGTGCGAATAATGGTGGGACAAAGGGAGCAATATTTTCCAATTTTTTTATGGCGAAATGTATTCACATAATACTTTGTTATTATAGAAGGTATTTCATTAAATAATTTAATCCAAGTCCATATAAATATAAGTCAGGTTATTTGTAGGGAAAAATATTATATGAAAATAGTTTATGATAAGCTTATCATGAAACTGTTTTAAAGTGCTGAATATTTGACCATAAGTATCGATAATCTCACCAGGAGTATCATTAATCTGGGTCAGTGGCAATTTAAAAAAAAAGTAATGGTCGGCATGAGAAATTGGGCCATGCTGATCGACTTGGTGGGCCAATTGGGCTGGGTAAAAAATGCTCGACTCTTTTCGAGCCTCTAACTTTGAGATCTGTATAAGTTTGCCAGCGTTGAATTCTCGAGATGAATTTGTTAGGAAAATTCTAACTAGAGATTTTATGGAGAAATATGTAGTCATAGTTAATAATCCCTAAGGTCTCATATATATGGGGAACCTCAGCTTAAAACTTAAGCTATCTACATTAGGAAATAAAATCCCTAATCTTTTAAATCAAGTCTCATATATTTGATTTCCCTATATATAAAATCATAAAATAATAATCCATATATTATTCCGAGACTCCTATTTAATTAAATTAATTAAATAGTAATAATAATTAATTTCAAATTAATATACTATTAATTCTCCATAAATTAATTATTAAATCCAATTTAATATTTAATCAACCAAATTTAATCTGTAAATGAATTACTTGTTGTGTGACCCATAGACCCTTATATATCGAGCGATTAGTCAAACTAACGGTCTTAATTGAACCCGAGATAGTAAATCAGATATTCTCAATATATGAGGCACGTTGCGAGGAAACGTGCAGCTACTTGTAACTGAAACATGGGTTATTGTGATAATATCATTTTATTCGTCAATACTCGATTAAGTCTTGAACATGCTGAAGTATCTATTTAAATAATAAATAGACATTCTCAATATATGAGGTACGTTGCGAGGAAACGTGCAACTACTTGTAACTGAAATATGGGTTATTGTGATAATGTCATTTCATTCGCGAATACTCGATTAAGTATTGAATGTGTCTATTTAAATAACTTAATCATATTATCTTTAATCACTAATTGATCACTTATGTCACACTTGGCCACAAAGTCCAAGTTGGCGTGCATTGGCTAATGACTTAGATCCAATTATGATGAGAAGATGAATATTCTCTCTAAATCCACATTGAGGAATGAATCCTATTCCTGGTTTAACTACCACGCACATGCATTTCTTGATGAACCCAATCCAAGTGGTATCTACCCATGGAAGGGTGCAAGCGTCGGTCATGGTCAAAGTTCATCACTCCACACATGTCGTGCGTATTGACCTCAAGTTAAAGGAGTATCACATCGCTCCCACTAACCGAGACACCTGTAGACACATATTGTGGAATTACATCAAAGGGTTTTTGGGATGGATATACCAATACCCTCTAAGGTATCTGTGTATCCATCATGAGATACCTAGTATCTCGTAGTAAATGAGATCTTACTACTCTCTCTAAGAGTATGATGCCGATCGCACGCCAATCTTAATTGCATCATCAATATCTCATTCTTGATGATCCTTGATTGGGGTTATTTGAGAATCATGCTTAAGTCATCTGAGTTCTCACAATCTCAGTGATAACAATGACTCATGGGATCACAAATAAGAATAAATACAAATAACCAAACATAATATTCAAACAAGTGTAATGCCATACATTTAATATTAAATAAATAATAATTTTAAAATTGTTGGTCCCGGTACAAGACTGATGAATACGTGTATGGGGGGAATACACGTATACCAATTTTTCAACTTAAACCTTACTGAGTTCCCTTTACTCAGAGTGATAAAGAACTAAGAGCTGATAATATGCCCACTGACTACACTTAGTGCGGGTCAGTTGGCTAACTATCAATTCAAGTTCAGTGCGGAAATGCGTGAGCCCTGATAGTTTAAAGTCTTGTTTAGTTTGCTTTTTGAAAAACATGTTTACTTATTCTGAATGGTGGGTAGTAGGGCAATGCTCTTTTGAAGGATCAGGCTGATTGATTCAGGCCTGATAAAATAAATGCTATGAATGACAGTTAATATGGCAGGTATGCACAATATCAAAGCAATAAGAACACAGGAAGTTAAACGTGGTTTAGAGACTCAAACTCCTACGTCCACGACCTGATTTAACAGGAAATCCACCAAGATAAGCTAATCTCACTGACCTATACAACTCCTTACTAACTCACTAACTGAACTTACTACCAACAAACCTAACTTAGGATTTTGGTTTCAGTTTGGATTCCAACTAGGTTGTGATTATCCTTACAAGACAAGGCTTTGCTAAGGATGGGATAATCACTCTAAGCTTAAGATAATGCTAGTACGCTCTTTGGAATACAGAATAACTCTCAGTATCTAAGAAACACTTGGGAAATTTAACAGGTTTCGAGTGCTTCTTCTAAGGCTGAATGCTTTGAATGCTTGAGAGTTTGAGTAATTTCTGGCTTGGAAATTTTCCGTAACCTTGAATGGGTTCAAGGCCTTCTGTATTTATAGGTGATTTGAAAACTATCCGTTGGAAGAGATAACCTTCTAGTCATCTATGCAGAGTGGTTCAAAAGAACATATTTCCCATGCAGCAGCCGTCCTTGCATGGATTTGGTAATTACATTTAATGCACCATTTAATGCTTGCCCGTTGAAAGTGCAGTCTGAAGTCAGTCTTCATGTTAGGGTCCGTACGTTCATGTCCTTCCTGGATTGGTCCACGTCATCAGGTTGGTGAGAATGTCAGAACATATTCCTAGGCTTCAGGCTTGTCTTATTAAGTTCTTTTTGCCTCGAGCACAACGGTCTTATCCTGGCACTGACATTCCTTTTGCATTGTTTGGCTCTACTCCAAGTCTTTCCCCTTAACTCAGTATTATCCTGTTCCCTTCAGGACTGAGTTAGTAATAACCTCAGGGTCATACTCTTCATCACTGACTCTTACTCAGCCAACTTAGAAGACTGCCATAAGTTCAGGATGGTGCTCTTCGTCTTCAGGCTCTTAGTCTTGATTGTCATCAGTGAGTTCTCCTCTCACTGAGTACCTGTAAAATGTAAAATAACTAAGTACAAATCCTAACCAAGACTAGCCTGACAACAATAACATAACATCTTTTTAGGGGCTTTGGGATCTTAGTCAAAACTGACAATGTCCCAACAATTTTCCCCTTTTTGATGATGCCAAAACACTGAAAAGATCCTCAAAACACTTAGAGAAAATATAAAATTCTATCTATAAGATAAGTCAGTGTTAGAACAATTCTTGATAAAGTACATAATTTAAATAACAGCCAAAATAGACAATGAGTTTTTGTCTGTGGGCAAAGTAATATATTTCATTGAATAATATAGAAATGGTTACAATGAATCTCATCTATTACAAGAAAGGATGTGAACACCTAGACTAATCTTATTTCAGGCTCGAGTCCATAACCAACATAAACTCTAACCTTCAGCTCGTCAACTCTCTTAGGTTGGTTCACATAACCTTCAGCCTTCGCAATCTGCAGAACCTCAGTCATTATGACCTTTGTATTGTGCTTTCCAGTTCCAGGTACAAGAGGTGGTGGACGAATCACGAACTCAAGAGCTTTCACTTGGACTTGGGCTGCTTCAGCTTCTTCCAAGATCTTCTGAATCAACTCAGGGTAGTTATCCATCATATAGTCAGTGAAGTGGGCATTGATATCTTTAGAGTTACCCCACTTCTTCACTACGTACCATAGCTTGACAAACTCATCCCTTGCATCAACCCAGAACTCCTTCAATGTTTCTGAGATGAACTCATCAACATAAGCTTCCCTCTGAACTGTTTCCGGCCTCCTGACTTGCAGTAAAGTGGACTTCATGGCTGTTGGCTTCTTCCTGTACTTTCAGGGCTCAGGCTTCGCCTTTCTCCTCCTCAGCAGACTGACCACAACATCGTTAAGTTCACGCTGTTGTAGATTAATGAGATCAGTCAGCTTCTCCACCTTCTTTTCCAGTATGCACATCTTCTCCTTCTGAGCTATGTCTGCCCTGCGCTCAGCCTCCAACTTCTCAGAAGGTGTTCCCCATGCCTCAGCGCAAAGTTTCGCCACTGTCTCCGTAGAGTATGTGATGGGATTCTTCCTTGTATTGACAGGGGGTGACTTCTGAATGGCCTCAACTGGTTTGGAAGGGAGTTTCTTGGAAGGGTCATTAGCCTTCTTCGCTGCGGCTTCAGCAAGTCTGGCTGACTTCCGCACAAAAAGAACATTCCCCTCAGGGTTTGCCTCAGGGTCCGCCACTTCGATTTTTTCTTGAGTCTTAGCCTCCGATGCCTCAGGCTGGGATCTTTTCCTCTTCTTTTCCCCCTTTTTGGCATCATCATTGACCTGGGATGGGAACACTTCAGCTCCACTGTTGATGACGAAGGCAGCTAATGATTGAACTTCCTGCACGCCCTCCTTCAACATATCAACTCCCATGGCTATCCCAGTTCCAGCATACGACACTGAACTGATGACAGCTTTCAACTTCTTTTCAAAGACCTCCATGTTGTGTTGGAGACTTTGTTTAGCCTTGGTGATCCTTTCCTCCACCTTCAAGGACTCACCACTGACCCTGCTCGCCTCAGCCAGTATCTTAGCCGACTCATCAGTGGCCTTAGCCAAAACCTCAGTAGCAGTTTGAGAAGCCTGAGCTAACTTCCCTGACTCCAGCTCCAACTTAGACGCTGAGTCGTTCAGAGCATGAGTAAAGAGCGCCCCATCCTGAGCTGCAAGTCTCTCTATAGCAAGATTTAGCTTTTCCTCTCTGAGCTCATCCCTCTTCTCAAACTGCTTTAGAGTCTGTCTCAGCATCTTCTTCGTCCTCCTTCTCTCACTCCTCACTGATTTGGCTGTATCCACCATCATGCGCTTCAGTAGTATCAACTCCCTGTTGGCAAGAGTGTTGTACGCTGACTTGGTCCATTTGATGTGTTTAGCCAGGGCCTTGGAATCTTCTTCTTTTTCAGCCTTGAGCCTCATCACCTCCTCCTGAAGCTCAGCTAAGTTCTCCATTGTGTTTTCCTTCTTCACCTCGACAATGCTGGTGAACTCAGCTCTTCCGACCCCCGTGATAAGCACATCTTCATCTCCATCATTGGCCTCATCAGTAAGTGGCTATTTTCTCTTGTCAGCCCCTGCATCGTCAGTCCCCTCTTCAGGGTGCACTGAAGGCAGTTGTGAAGTGGTCATTGCCGCCTGCTCAGGCTCAGCTAAGCCAACTTGAACTTTGGGAACAAGTCCCTCAGAACTAGAAGTGTCCTTAGATGCCTCAACATCATCCTCCTTTGTCTCAGGGCAGGGAATCCCATCATAGACTGATGTCTCATTGGCAGCTGAGATGTTCTCAACACCCTCAGCCGTTGGTCCACCCTTGGCACCAACGTCTTTAACACCTTCCCCCTGAGTGTGAGACTCAGAGATCATCTCATCAACTTCTCCAGCCGTCTCCTCCACCATCTTCTCACAAGCTCCACCCTGAGCATCATCCTCATCCTCATCCTCCCTCTCAGACTCAGTGTTGAGATCAGTCTTCATCTTTGCCATCATCTCAGTAACCAGCTGCTTCAGATTTTCAAAGTTCAGAAGCTGCAGCCAGCTAGTGAGACCAAAATATGTACAGAGCCTAGCTTCTTCTAGGTCCCAGTGCTCCCAGCCCCTGGCGTCAACTAGCATGTGTTGCTCCTGCATGTTTGACTGTTTGAAGTCCAGCCAAACCTTGAGCTCCACAACATTAGCACACAGCTCCCTGTACCTATTTAGATTAGGCCAACACTTGGCTGCCCATTCTGTGGCATTCCCCTCAACATTGGCATCCAGCTCCTCCTCCTCATGCATCTCCAAGAAATCATTATCCTGACCTCCAGCTTGAGAGGTTTTGGGGCAGTCTTTGGGATTGGGATATGCGGAGAAGTCGTCAGGGTTAGGATGATTGGGTTCAGAAGACTGGTTAGGGTTTGGATGGTCTATGGTGGGTTCAATGATCTGGTCAGGCTCAGTGGTTTGTGAGGTTGATGGCACTGACTCAGATGGGGTGGGGTTGGCGTCAGGGATGGGTATATCTGGCTGTTGGGGTGTGGGTTCAGGGTTGGATGGTGGGGTGGGTTCAGTGGGTTTTGGTAAAGGGGTTGGGTTAAACACAATCTCAGGCTGCAGAAGCTCAGCCGCCTCGATTGTTCCTCTCACTACCTCCAAGTCAGAGGCTCGTGGAGAGCTTGACTTCTCCCTCTCAGAACTCACCTCCTTGAGACCCTTGGCTGGGGATTTCTTGGGTCCCGTCCTTAGCCTCTTCAAAGGCCTATCACCTTCCTCTCCCCCGGACCTAACTTCATCGTCAGTCTCCTCAGCCTCAGAGACGGCCTTCTTGGAGACTTTCTCAGTCCCTTTGCCAACACCCTTGGCTGTGGCCTTCTCTTTCAGGACCACCTTCAGCTTAGTCCTCTTCTCCTCAGCTTCCTTCACCGCAGCCCGCTCCACAGCTACACCGGCCTCAGTCTCCTTACTCTTCTCAAAGAGCTCATCCACTCTCTCCATAAGGCTCGTGACCACCTTCTTGGCCTTGCCCGTAGGCTTCTTTCCATGACCCTTTGGTGGAGCATTGGGGTCAGTGAGACCAAGAACCGTATAAGTATCACCAGAAGTGGTGAACATTATCTTCTTTGAGGACAGTTTATCCTCCAAGTCAAACGTACAACCCTTGCATGCATGGGCGATAAGAATGGATAACCTCGTCCCGAAAGGAAGGATGGCTCCAACTGAAATATGCTTCATCTCAGCATCTTTCTTCAGTTTGTCTCCAGCAACCTGATTGATCTGGTCCAAGAAGAATTGCTCTCAGTTGGCTTCCACACCATCAACTAGAGCACCCATGATCCTCAGTTTGGGATGACTAAGTTGCTCATGTGAGCCAGTAGAGCACATGATGATTTTTTACACCAAGTCAACCAAGGCCCTATACTCAGACTTCAAGGTATCCTTGTGTTGACGTGGCTTGAACTCCGAAGACCCAGTCTTGGGCCACTTCCCAAGTAATTCTCCTTCAGCATTCTCCTGGTAAGTCCTAGGGTTGATGCCACGAGACCAACTTACTTCCCAAAAACTGACATGTCCCTGAGGTTGATTTCCTATCAATCCTACAACCTCCATAATCTGCATCTGAATAACCTGTCAGTTCTAAGTTGTCATCTAAAGGATACCATAGTCCCATATTGACTGTCCTTTTCAAATATTTAAGTATTGTTGGGACATTGTCAGTTTTAATTAAGATCTTAAAGCCCCTGAAAAGATGAGTTGCCTTAGTTTGTCCTTGTCAGGCTAGTCTTGGTTAGGTTTTGTACTTAGTCATTTTACACTTTACAGGTACTCAGTGAGAGGAGAACTCACTGATGACAATCAAGACTAAGAGCCACAATCCTAAACTTATGGCAGTCTTCTAAGCTGGCTGAGTAAGTGTCAGTGATGAAGAGTATGACCCTGAGGTCATTACTAACTCAGTCCTGAAGGGAACAGGTTGACACTGAGTTTATGGGAAAGACTTGGAGTAGAGCCAAGCAATGCAAAAGGAATGTCAGCGTCAGGACAAGACCGTTGTGCTCGAGACAAAAAGAACTTAATAAGACAAGCCTGAAGCATAGGAATAAGTTCTGACATTCTCACCAACTTGATGACGTGGACCAATCCGGGAAGGACACGCACGTACGGAACCTGACACGAAGACTGACTTCAGACTGCATATTCAACGGGCAAGCATTAAATGGTGCATTAAATGCAAGTTACCAAATCCATGCAAGGACGGCTGCTACATGAGAAATATATCCGTTTGAGCCACTCTACATAGATGACCAGAAGGATATCTCTTCCAACCGATAGTTTTCAAATCACCTATATATACAGAAAGCCTTGAACCCATTCAAGGTTACGGGAAATTTCCAAGCCAGAAATTACTCAAACTCTCAAGCATTCAAATCATTCAGTCTTTAGAAGAAGCACTCGAAACCAGTTAAATTTCCCAAGTGTTTCTTAGTCACTGAGAGTTATTCTGTATTCCAAGAGCGTATTAGCAAAATCTTAAGCTTAGAGTGATTATCCAATCCTTAGCATAACTTTGTCTTTTAAGGATAATCACAACCTAGTTGGAATCCAAACTGAAACTAAAACCCTAAGTTATGTTTGTTGGTAGTAAGTTTAGTTAGTGAGTTAGTATGAGGAGTTGTAAAGGTCAGTGAGGTAGCTGATCTTGGTGCACCTTGGCACGTTAAAAACAAGAATCCCTTGAGTGGATTTCCTGTTAAATCAGGCCGTGGACGTAGGAGCTTGAGTCTCTGAACCACGTTAAACTCCCTGTGTTCTTATTGCTTTGATATTGTGGTTGCTTGTCATATTACTTGTTCATTCATAGCATTTGGTTTTATCAAGCTGAATCAATCAGCCTGATCTTCAAACAAGAGCACTACCCTACTAATCACTACTTCAGAATTGAGTAATCAAGTTTTTCAGAAAGCAAACTAAACAAGAATTTAAACTTTCAGGGCTCATGCATTTCTGCACTGAACTTGAATTGATAGTTAGCCAACTGACCCGCACTAAGTGTAGTTAGTGGGGAAATTATCAGCTCTCAGTTCTTTATCACTCTGAGTAAAGGGGACTCAACAAGGTTTAAGTTGAAAAATTGGTATACGTGTATTCCCCCCCATACACGTAATCATCAGTCTGGTACCGGGACCAACAAGCATCCTCTTAGCAGCCTCCACATGACTTTTCTTAGGATCGGACTGATACCTAGCACACACACCAACTGCAAAAGTAATGTCAGGTCTGCTTGCAGTCAGGTACAACAAAGAACCAATCAGCCCTTGGTACTCAGTCTGATTCACTGAAGTCCCTTCAGTGTCAGGATCCATCTTCCAATTTGTGTTCATTGGGATCCTAGCCGGATTGCTGTTCTGAACTCCAAACTTTTGAATCAAATCTCTTGTATACTTGGTATGATTAATGAAGATACCTTGATCAGTCTGCTTAACCTGCAATCCTAAAAAGAAGTTCATCTCTCCCATCATTGACATCTCAAATTTACCAGTCATCAACTTAGAGAATTTCTCACAGAGCTGATGATTTGGTGATCTAAATATTATGTCATCCACATAAATCTAGACCAGGAGAATGTCATCACCTTCAGTGATCTTGAACAATGTCCTATCCACGGTTCCCTTCTTGAACCCATGGTCAGTCAGAAATTGAGAGAGGGTATCATGCCAAGCTCTTGGTGCTTGCTTAAGTCCATAGAGTGCTTTCTTCAAATGGTATACTCTATCTCCAACCTCAAACCCGGGAGGTTGTTCAACATATACCTCTTAATTGAGTACACCATTCAGGAAGGTACTCTTGACGTCCATTTGATACACCTTAAACTTCTTGTATGTTGCATATGCAAGGAACAACCTGATAGCTTCCAACCTAGCCACTGGAGCAAAAGTCTCATCATAGTCTATTCCTTCAGACTGACAATACCCCTTTGCAACCAGTCTAGCCTTGTTCCTTACTACAACACCATTCTCATCCTTCTTGTTCTTAAAGACCCACTTGGTACCAATAACACCGTGATGCCTAGGTCTATCAACCAGTTCACAAACCTGATTCCTTGTAAACTGATTCAACTCCTCTTGCATTGCGATGATCCAGTTCGAGTCAGTGAGAGCTTCTTCAATGTTCTGAGGCTCTTGCTCTGAGAGAAAGCAACAGAACAGTGCACTCTCACCATGAAACCGTCTGGTCTTGAATCCCTCAGTTGGATCACCAATGACTTGATCAATAGGATGATCCTCTATCCATGTTCGTTTGCCAGGAGTTGTTCCTAAAGTACCTGCAAGGTTAGTGTCTACAGGTTCATGAAATTCAGGAAATTGAATAGAAGGGGATGAACCTGAGTCTATACAAAAGGGATTAACAAGCTCAATGTCAGGGACATTGGTTTCCCCTTGATGAGGTGACTCAGGAACCGTCTCAGCTGCGACCGCATCTTCATAGACGGTGCTTACCTCAGGTTGAGCCTGTTCCTCAGTCTAAGGCTCAACAATCCCTGATGTGCTTGGCTTAGGAGTGGCTCTTGGGTCATCTTCCTGATCTTCGTCATCATCCCATCTGGGAATTGGCATAGTTTTGACATTTAGATCAGGTTGATTCTTTAAGCTCAGCCTTGTCACTCTCCTTGTGACTTCCTCAGTGTCAGGATTCAACATCTTTACCCTAGACTCATTAGCAACTCATCAAACACAACATGTGGTGATTCTTCCATAACAAGAGTCCTGCAGTTGTAAACCCTGAAAGCCTTACTAATTTCAGAATATCATAAGAATATTCCTTCATCAGATTTGCTATCAAAAGCTTTCAACTGAGTCTTCCCATTATTGAGGATGAAGCACTTGCAACAAAAAATATGGAAATAAGAAATACGAGCCTTCCTCTTATTCCATGTCTCATATGGGGTCTGAACATGTTGTTTGTTCAGCATGGATCTGTTATGAGTGTAGCATGTAGTGTGGATTGCCTCAGCCCAGAATTTCTTGGGCAATCCTGACTCAGCCAGCATGGTCCTAGCAGCTTCCTTCAGTGTCCTGTTTCTCCTTTCAGTGACACCATTCTGTTGTGGGGTTCTAGCTATAGAAGTCTCATGAGCTATACCAAGTTCATTACAAAAGTAAAAAATATATGAATTTATAAATTCAGTGCCCTTGTCAGATCTGATCTTAATAATGGACTGATTCTTCTCATTGCTAAATCTCCTGGGCAACTCTGGAAGCTTCACCTGTGTTTCCTTCTTATTTAACAAGAAAATAACCTAAGTATATCTAGAATAATCATCAATAACCACAAGGGTATATTTCCTCCCATTCACACTCACAGGTGTTATGGGACCAAATAGATCCATGTGCAAGAGCTCAAGTATTCTATCAGTGGAGAGGTAGCTTTCTCCTTAAATAACGCTCTGGCCTGCTTCCCTTCCTGACAAGCTTTGCACGCATGATCTTTGCTAAAAACTTCATTAGGTAGACCTTCAACAAGTGTTTGTCTAGAAATTTTGGTAAGAATCTTGAAGTTCATGTGACTTAATCGTTTATGCCATAACCAACTGAGCTCTATAGAGCTTTTAGCAACAAAACAAGTATTGGGAATAGTGCTGCTCCAATCAGCGAGATAAACGTCACCTTTCCTAATACCTGATAGAAGCACTTGTATTGATTTGTCCTTGACTGAATATATATTCGATGAGAACTCAACACTGAAACCTTTGTTACAGAATTGACTTACTGACAACAAGTTGTGCTTCAGTCCTTCCACAAAGGACACATTTTCCACTCTGACTGTACCTATTATCAAGACACCAAAACCTTTTGTAAAACCTTTTGAGTTATCACCAAAGGTTACCTGTGGACCATCTTTAGCTTGAAACTCTTGGAGAAGGCTCTTCATTCCAGTCATATGCCTTGAGCATCTACTGTCTAGGTACCAAACAGCTTTGTTTGAGTCTTCTCTCCTCTTGTTGTGATCCACAGCCGCCTGCAAGCAAATCAGGCTTTAGGTACCCATTGGGTGTTGGGTTCTATAGTGTCAGCTGTACCCTTCGCTTAACAACCCTGATTGCCTCAGAGTGGTAAATCTGTCTCCCTGAAATATCAACATACACAACTTTCTTCTTCGTTGCCTGAGAGGAAGATGGTGTATGAGTGCTAGACTTAGGCTTCACAGGAGCCTGAGTGGTTGCCTTTTGGGCTGGCTTCCTGTTCTTCCTAGGTCTGGGTGCAGCAGGTCTTGGGCCTTGTTCTTGATAAGGACCCTGTGTTCTATTCCCCCTAGGCAAGTGAGGGAAGGGAAAACAGTTAAAGGCCTCAGGATGCCAAAACCATGGGGGTGTCATCATGTTTGGCCTTTCCTATTGGTATTGCCAAGCATGATGGTACCCTCACTGACCAGTCTGAGGGATCTTGGCCTGAGTCTTCCTCTGCTTTTGCTGAGGCTTTCCCTGGCCTGAGCTCTCAGGGACCTCCTTTGGTTGCTTTGCCTTTCCCTTGGGCTTTGGCTTAGCTACCTTAGGGGCAACCCTGACTGAGTCAACAGTTTCCTTGCCCTTATCAGTTTGACGGGCCTGAAGTACAACCTTAGGTGTACTTTGGCCTGCCTGAACAAATACCCTCTTAGTGTTGCTCCCTGAAGAAACATGAGACTGACCTTGTGAGGTCTTCTTAGGAACATATCCAAGTCCCTTTTTCTCGTTCCCAAGCATCTGGCTGCTATTTATTTCCTCTCTAGCCAATGAGGATTTATTCATTGTTGCAACCTTTTGCTTGAGTGAGTCCTCACTCTTTTTCAGGATTTCATGTCTGGCAAAGATGTCATCAAACTTACTCTTAAGTACTTTCAGTTCTTCCTTTCTGACCAACTCTTCATTAGCCAGTTCCTTCAGAATCTTCTCCCTTGGGAGACACTCATCATTGATTAAATCAATTTCCTGAGTTAGTTTCACAATCTGAGCTGATTCTTTAAGATCAGACTGAGTGAGCTGATCATTCAGGTTCTGAACCTCTGTACTCAATTTCTTGTTCTCTACCAAGAAGACATTAGTTTCCTGCAACCTGGAGAAATCAACCATCAATTGATCCAGGCAGATCTGAAGGTTCATTTCTCTGGCTGACTCTGAGCTAAACTCATGATTTTGACCAGTGTAGGAACCACAAACAGAATTAGATGTTACCTCAGGTTCCTCCCTTGCCATAAGGCAAACATCATCGTACTCATCATCAGAGAAAAGTTCTGGCGACCTCTCCTCAGGACCATCCGAGTTAGTAGCATCTTCAGCGAGCATAGCTCTCCAATCAGCATACCTCTAGTCCCTCCTATCCCCTCTCTCCCTAGCACTCAGCTCTGGGCAGTCTTACTGATAGTGCCCACTTTTTTTTACAGTTGTAACATGTTGCTTGCTCATCTCCTCTTTCTTTCCTTAGTTCAGGGTTCCTCCTTTAGTCAGGTTCCCTCTGTCTTGATGAGCCTTCAGTCTTCACTGAGTGTCTATCATCACGAGTACGTTTTTATTCATCTCTACGATCGGGCTTTGGGTCTGAATATCTTCTTTCATAGCCACGATCTCTTCTCTGGTCAGTGTTTCTCCTTTTCTCATATCTCCCCGAGCTTTGGTGGGTTCCTTCAGGTTTCCTGTAACGTGAGTCCTGATAAAATTTCTTATAACGACCAAACCTGGAATTTAGCTTATCAAAGCGTCTGGCCATCAGGCTGTACTCCTCAGCAAGTTCTTCCTTGCTCATCTCCACCAGTGACTTTGATAAAGACTCAACGAGTTTAGACCTGGCCTTGAACGCCACACTTTTCTCAGGAGTTTTCTCCTTCTCTTCCTCTTCCTGCTGAACTTTCTTCTTTCTCTTGTTAAGATAATATTCTAGTATTTTGAGCTCTGAAAAAAAATAAAGCAGAAGTTATGTTACTCATATCCTGAGTGTTCTTAAGCATAATTACACTGTTGTCCCATCTTTCAGGAAGATCATTCAGGATCTTTGAAGCAACATCTCTCTTAGGAACATCCTTGTCCAGCATCACCAACTCATTCATCAACTTGATGAATCTTGACTCCATCTGATCTATACTCTCATCAGGCAGCATCTCGAACGCCTCAAATTTCTGAATGACAATGTTTATCTTATTCTCCTTTATCTTTTCTGACCCCACGCACATCCTGGTCAGCTCATCCCAAACCTCCTTTGCCGTCTTTAAATTCATCAGCCTCGCTGACTCCTCGAAGGGCACCGTATGCAAGATGATGTTCCTGGCCACGTTGTCCAGTCCAACCATCTTGATTTCATCATTGGTCATGTCTTTCCTTTCTTTAGGAACCTGTACGCCAATTTCAAGATGTTCATATCCCAGTCCTCTGACATTAGGGATAGTAATCTTGATCAGTCCTTCCTTGATAACACGCGGCATTTGGTCATGGATGGCATGAAGATGTGCCTCTAGTCTGAACTTCCAATAGACAAATTAGATACAGAGAATTCAGGTAACGAAGCTTTAGGTCTCCTCGAAGTCATGATGATGTAAGTTTTATGAAAAAAAAAACTCAGATCTGTTCAGTGACCACCAACAGTTTCTCCTCTGAAACAATTAGTACTCAAAGTCAGTGGTCTTGTGAACCACTGCTCTGATACCACTTGTTGGTCCCGGTACAAGACTGATGAATACGTGTATGGGGGGGAGGAATACACATATACCAATTTTTCAACTTAAACATTACTGAGTCCCCTTTACTCAGAGTAATAAAGAACTAAGAGCTGATAATATGCCCACTGACTACACTTAGTGTGGGTCAGTTGGCTAACTATCAATTAAAGTTCAGTGCGGAAATGCGTGAGCCCTGATTGTTTAAAGTCTTGTTTAGTTTACTTTCTGAAAAACTTGTTTACTTACTTCTGAATAGTGAATAGTAGGGAATGCTCTTTTGAATGATTAGGCTGATTGATTCAGGCATGATAAAACAAATGCTATGAATGACAGTTAATATGGCAGGTATGCACAATATCAAAGCAATAAGAACACAGGGAGTTTAACGTGGTTCAGAGACTCAAGCTCCTACGTCCACGACCTGATTTAATAGGAAAACTACTTAAGGGATTCTTATTTTTAACGTGCCAAGGTGCACCAAGATCAGCTAACCTCACTGGCCTATACAACTCCTTACTAACTCACTAACTGAACTTACTACCAACAAACCTAACTTAGGGTTTTGGTTTCAGTTTGGATTCCAACTAGGTTGTGATTATCCTTACAAGACAAGGCTTTGCTAACGATGGGATAATCACTCTAAGCTTAAGATAATGCTAGTACGCTCTTTGGAATACAGAATAACTCTCAGTAACTAAGAAACACTTGGGAAATTTAACTGGTTTCGAGTGCTTCTTCTAAGGCTGAATGCTTTGAATGCTTGAGAGTTTGAGAGTTTTCTAGCTTTGAAATTTCCCATAACCTTGAATGGGTTCAAGGCCTTCTGTATTTATAGGTGATTTGAAAACTATCCGTTGGAAGAGATAGCCTTCTAGTCATCTATGCAGAGTGGTTCAAACGGACATATTTCCCATGCAGGAGCCGTCCTTGCATGAATTTGGTAATTACATTTAATGCACCATTTAATGCTTGCCCGTTGAAAGTGCAGTCTGAAGTAAATCTTCATGTCAGGGTCCGTACGTGCGTGTCCTTCCTGGATTGGTCCTCGTCATTAGGATGGTGAGAATGTCAAAACTTATTCCTAGGCTTCAGGCTTGTCTTATTAAATTCTTTTTGTCTCGAGCACAACGGTCTTGTCCTGACGCTGACATTCCTTTTGCATTGCTTGGCTCTACTCCAAGTCTTTCCCCTTAACTCAGTATTATCCTGTTCCCTTCAGGACTGAGTTAGTAATGACCTCAGGGTCATACTCTTCATCACTGACACTTACTCAGCCAGCTTAGAAGACTGCCATAAGTTAAAGATGGTGCTCTTCGTCTTCAAGCTCTTAGTCTTGATTGACATCAGTGAGTTCTCTTCTCACTGAGTACCTGTGAAATGTAAAATAACTAATATCAAATCCTAACCAAGACTAACCTGACAACAATAGAATAACATCTTTTCAGGGGCTTTGGGATCTTAATCAAAACTGACAATGTCCCAACAAAAATAAAACTGAATATTATCTTAGTATTATGTCCTTACAATAGGATTGTTTGTAGGACACCAAAACTAGCAGATGAACATCAAGCAAGCGGACAACGAGTCCGACGAGGCATACGTCGACCGCATCGACGAGATCATCCTCACTGGCGAGACCTTTAGTGATGAGCTCGCCTTCCACTCCAAACTCGATCACTTCACAGCCCTCTCCCCCATATTCCGACATCTATCCAAACACCTGCCCGCCACATACGCCGAGTTCCGCGGCCGGGTAGGAGAAATGTTTTTCCCCTTGAAACTTCTGGTGCAAAGATTGGGGACTCCCAAGGCCGAGGTGGGAGGAGGAGAAAAGCCAAAAGACTTCCCCCAACAAAGGAGGAACACATCAGGTGTCTAAAGGGTAGGCAACAAGGGTCCGGGTTCGTTCAAGAAGTAGGAGAACGAGACGAGCAAGCAGCTATTACAAGTGCTTGCAAAGACCTCGATATTTATCTATAACACAATCCAGCATGCCAATATACTGGAAACACCAAGGGCCATCCACCACAAAGGAGGGATTAACAAGGCAAAGTGGTGGGCTTACCATGATGCATGAGGGCACAACACGAGTGAGTGCTAAGACCTCCTCTGACAGTTATGGATGTTGTTTGAGGATGGAAACTTGAACGACTTCGTCAAGAAGCCGACACCTCACTAGCCAGGGCAAATTCGTGGGCCACCTCATCCACAAAGGCCTCAGACGGCAGCCCAACAGGCTCCTCCCATTGTCCACTTGGAGGATGAGTACGACGAGAACAATAAAGATAATATCCCCCCCAATTCGAGCGGGAGACAAGTGAACACTCTGCAGGGGGGAGGTACCCTGGGCGACTTAGTCTCGGTCTCGACCATGTTGAACCACAAATTTAAAGCTGAGCTCAGGGCATTTTAGAATGTCCACATCATCGGGCATTTTAGAATGTCCACAAATTTAAAGCCAACCATCTCCAAGAATTTTGTGATCACATTCACCAATACCGATCGGGAAGGGGCCATGTGTCCAGAGAATGATGCTCTCGTCATCTCCACTAAGATCCTCGGCATTACCGTGGATCATTTGTTGGTGGACAATGGTTGCTTTTGCAATATCATCTTCAAGTCGGCCCTCGACCATATAGGAAGCTTCACAGCCTACATCAAGCCCTTCGACACCATCCTCAAAGGTTTTGGGAACACTCCGTCCAAGCCTATGTAGGGATCAAACTTTTGGTGGAGCTTTTCTGCCACAAAAAGGAAGAAGTGAAGATCACTAGGCAGTTAGATTTTGTAATTGTCGACCATTCAAACATATATAATGGCTTTTTAGATCGTCCATACGTAGAAACTTTTAAGGCAGTTGCCTCCTCCTACTTTTACTGTGTCAAATTCCCCACCATTGATGGCCTAGTTAGCACGGTAAAAGGAGACAAAAAATGGCAAGAAAAATATTTGAACTACCCATGCTCCTTTTTAAATTCTGCACCTAGTTCTCACATCCTGGTAATCATGGACCTCGGCAATGCCTGAGATCAATAGGCAGAGGAGCTAATGGAAATAGACTCAGATCTCATCTAAAGTTCTCGAGGACCCAATGGAGCCTAAAATCACTTTTAAGCTGGTCATAGTCGAGTTTGACCCTCGAGGGGAGTACTCGGATCCGAGAGAGACCGCTCCCATCAAGGAGCTTAAACCAGTCTTTATGGACCCTGCTTGACCGAGCCTTGAAGTAACAATTGATGCAAATATCCCGATATACCTGAAAGCCAAGATCCTCGAATTTTTAGAAACCGAGATGACGTCTTTACATGGGATCATTGTAACATGGTCGGTATTGACCCAAAGCATGCTTGCCACCACCTAAAGATTGATCCTAAAAGAAATCATGTCCATCAAAAGAGGAGCAAATTTGGTTAGGAAAAGTACAAAGCTCTAGCCGTCGAGGTCAAAAAACTCCTCGACAACAGGCTCATCGAGCCAGCCCATGACGAACCACAGTGTGTCTCAAATGCTGTTCTCGTCAAGAAGACTAATGATACCCAAAGGCTATGCATCGACTTCACATATCTAAACGCCGCATGCCCAAAGGATCACTTCCCCATGCCTCATATCGACCATTTGGTGGACAACATAGCCAACCACGAGATGATGTCATTCATGGACACGTTCATCGGCTACCACCAAATCCCGATGACCATGGAGGACATCAAACATACTTCATTCCACATCGAGAAGAACATGTACTCATAGATGAGGCTGTCATTCGGGTTGAAAAATATCGGGGCAACCTACCAAAAGGTTGGTGAACACCATGTTTGCCGACCGGAGGTCTACATCGACGACATCATCATAAAAAACGTGAGGAAAGAAGATCATTTGCGGGACCTAGCTGAGGCGTTCACTATCTTGAGAGCTTACAACATGAAGCTTAATCCAAAGAAGTGCAATTTTGGCGTTATTTTTGGTAAATTCCTCGGTCACATCATTAGTCGGAGGGGCATCGAGGCAAACCCGGCCAAGATAAAGGCTATCCTCGACATGCAAGAGCCGAGGAGCATCAGGTAGGTCCAAAGGCTGATGGGACGATTGGCTACACTAAATAGGTTCATTTCCAAACTCGAAGATAAAAGCAGACCATTTTTTTTCACCATCCGAAACAGAAAATTCTCTTGGAATAGGGAGAGCCAACTTACATTCCTAAAGTTGAAGGAATTCCTATCTGTTGTGTCCATATTTATCCACCTTCACGACGAGGCCGAGATGGGGAATGGCCAAAGGAAGATCTATCCTTCCCTGGGAATCCAGTCTCGGCGACGAGACGCTGAGATCCCTAGACTTATCTAAACCATGGGTTAAGAGCTCGGTATTTGAGACCGAGGTAGCCTCGGCCTCAGACCATGGCACCAAGACGATATATAAGAACTCTACGGGAAGTCATTGCCAGGTAGAAGGGAAGGAACTCGACAATGCTGAGGATGTGATAGAACCATTTTTTCGATCTTATCCAATAGAGGCGGTGTCAAATGTTGTTAGAGGCAATCATTCCTTAATAAAGATGAACAACGGTGAATCGACACCTACTCTAGAGGGACAGACCATACTTATGGCAGTGAATCCCGTGATCTCTGGAAGAAGTACAACTTGCTTTCTATGTGTCCTCGTCGCATTGGGCTGAGCTCACCTACTCGGAGGACCTCGGCCCTATATCGAAACTAGGGCTAGCCCAAGCATTTAATGCTGGACTGCTCGGATAGCTTTAGGGCAGCCTAAGGGATAACCTTGGGCTATAAATACAAGCTCATTGACATTTAATAAAGGATCACCAACCTTAAAGCTCAAGCCTACACAAGGACTTGACAAATCTCTTTGCATTTATTATTTTATGTTCTTTATTTATTTTCTTCATTCCTCAAGCAATTAATGGCCAATCACATCTCATTACTATAGTTTGTTAGCTAACCAAAACAACATATAATCCGTATTTTGATAAATATTTTGGGTAACAACAATTGGCGCTAGAAGGAGGGTAGTTAACCTAGAAATTAAACAAAAACTTGAAGAACAGTCATTATTCTTTGAACAAATCTTCAAACCTTCAAGATTCTCAAAAATCTTGAAAGTTGGCCGAACACGATGCCGGAGAGAAAACGTCTAACCCTGTTTCCAACATCGCCACTACTTCCGTCAGGCAAACAAGGGAAATCTCCATTAACCATAATGACTTCCAGACTCCAGAACAAGTGGAGTCCGTGATCAAACAACTCACCTATAAGGCCAAGGAGATGAGGCGATACCTCGGCATTCAAGCCACTCCCCTGGCCCAAAGAGAAAGAATTCTCCCCGACCCAGCCTTGCTAAGAGGAGGATCCACGAGATCCAATTTGATAGCCACAAGAAAGCCCCTCAAACTTTGAGATCCAGGGGGATAAGCTCTCAATCCGTCTTTAGCTGCCTAGGAAGCGAGTCCTAGGCGCAATCTGACTTTCCCAAGTCTAAAATGGAGATTGTTGGTCCCGGGCAAGTCTAAGATACATGTGACAGCTCTGAAGTTTATCAGTTGGCTAACTATCTAATGAAGCCTGAGTGCAGAATGTGTGAGCCCTGAAAGATTTTAGACTTGTTTTAGCTTTTTGAAAACTGAATTTTTCCTTTACTTAAGAAGTCGTGGTTAAAGGGGCAGTGCAATGAGTTATGCAGTCAGACTGATTGGTTCAGGCCTGATGAAATATACAGTGATGAGATGATATGACAGGTAAGCAAATATATCAAAGCAGTAAATAACTCAGAGTTTAACGTGGTTTAAAGTCTCAAGCTCCTGCATCCACGTTCCTAAATTAACAGGAGAATCCCTTAAGGATTGACTTGTTTTCAACGTGCTAAGGTGAAAAATGATCAACTCTCAATGATCCCTTGAATTTAAAATGAGATCTAGTCCTCCCTTTACCACTTAACAACCTCACTAACAAACCTAACACTGACTAGCTTATGGTTTTAGTTTGGCTAAGATTCCAACTAGGTGTGATAATCCTTATAAGACAGTGTTATGCTAAGGATTGGATTATCACTTCTAAGCTTGATACATATATGTTTAGGCTCTTGGAATACAAAATGACTCTAGACTTAGGAAGAAACACTTAGGAAATTATAGAGGTTTTGAGTTCTTCTTGAATGCTTGAATGATTGAGAGTTTGAGTAATTTTTTGGCCTCGAAATTTCAACCTTGTTTAGGTCAAGGTCTTTTGTATTTATAGGTGATTTTGAAAAACTATCTGTCGGAGGAGATAGTCTTCTCACATCTATCTTGTAGGAGAATCAATGGCCATAAGTCTGCATGAAGCCGCCTACTTGCATGGATTATGTAAATGCATTAAATGAATGGCCGTTGAATTGTGCAGGAATGATCAGTCTTGTGTCAGAACTGTACATGAGTTGTCCTCCTCTGATTGGTCCACATCTTCAGTTAGGTGAGAATGTCAGAACTCATTCTTCAGTTCAGACTTGTCTTTTTTTAGTTCAGGTTTGTCCTCATCCTTCGAAGTACATATTCCAGCTTGACTTATCCTGACATTCCTTTTGTCATTGCTTGACTCCTACTCCAAGTCTTTCCCAAATACTCAGTGCATCTTGACTTTTTCAGGACTGACGAGTTAGCAATGATCTCAAGATTATGCTCTTCATCCTACACTCAGTTAACCAACTTAGAAAAACTAACTTGTAGAGTCAGTGATGGTGCTCTGTGTCTTCAGGCTTGCAGTCTTGATGGACTTGTGAATATAAAATATTCTAAACCTAATCTAACCTATCACGACTAATTCTGACTATCAAACACTTGGGCAAATTCATCTCAACAAGTTAAAACCACCATGAGCTAAAAAGGAAGCTCTACTGATAAAGGGAAAACAACCTGAAGCTCAGTTGGATACTTCTTAGGCTAGAAAGGAAGCTGCAGCAGCCAAGACTGAGAAAGTTGCTCTTAGGGGTGAATCCACTAAGAGGAAGTCAACTGATGAACTCTCAGCTGAGGTAACAAAGAAGACAAGGACTTCAGAGAGGATGGCTTCCAAGTCAACTGAAGAAGAGTTAGTTGAGATCCTTGCAATCCTGAATCCTAAGTCAATCTCAACCAAGGCTCCGAAGAGAAGACCTCCACTGAACTTGTAACGACCCTAAAATTAAAATTAAAATAACAATGATTTTTTAAACATGAATCAATGTAAGGGAATGTTATTACTCATTAAATTAGAAGCAGTGGAAATAATAATATAATATGCTCTATAAAAAAAAATTACAATAGTAAACAATATAGTTTAAATAGACTATAAAAATTTCAAGTTCAAAGCATAACTAAAGAGTGTTTTACTTTCAAGATCGAGGGCTCACGTCATCTTCAATACTTCCGCTCGTTCTACTAGAAAAGGGAAGGGGTGAGCATTCGAAAACACTCAGTGGGTTCACTCGATTGCCCACTAAAAAATCATACAAAAAATTGAAATAAAAGTCACGTACATGAATCATCATATACCATAATTAAAGACAATGAGAGACATATTTAATAACCAATCATAACATCAAGTTCACATAAAGTTAACTCGAATTGTGTCATTCAAGTCTCAACAATCATAGAGCATGTTCAACATCATGTGTAAATATATATAGTGTACTTAATATGTAATACATATAAGAGCACATCAATCTTGTTGGGGCACGCTTTACCCCGCTCGAGCATCTTGTTTGGGAGCAACCCGAAAGTGATCTTTCGATCAAATCTTGTACGATTTTACCTGTGATCTTATCATAGCTATTACGGTATTATCCACATATCATACACATTGTACGGTCTCAACCGTATATCATACACATTGTACGAACTCAATCGTATATCATACATCTTGTCCTTAGAGCATGTATATATATATATATAGATATAGATAGATAATCATGTATCTATAAAGCATACATCTTCACATTTGATCATGCATACATGTAATCATTTACATATCCATAAAGCATACATTTCACATTTCAACACATTATATACAAAAATTCACATATGAGATTTAAAACAATAAATCATATGATAGAAAAGTAGACAATGAAAAATCCACTAAGAGTTACCCCACCTAGTAGTTTGCACGGGTTAAGCCGTATCGTCTCCTCCTAGTTCCAAAACTCTTTCTACTTCTTGATCCCCAATTTCTAGCACAAAAATACTATCTCTAGTTTTCATTATATGAGTGCCAATGATAATTTAATTAGTGTGTGTGATTGAGACGATGTACTCGAAATTGTGAAAATATGAGTCAAAATATAAGACAATGAATTTGTACTAAAATACTATACATTTTGCTCAAGTTTTGGGGCTGCCTACAAGCTTATATAAACTGATATTTTAATAATTTTTATAGAAAAACAGTAGCTTGCAAGATTTGTGATAAAAGCCACTAATTTCATCTAAAACGGATGAAAAACGAACTTTTTAGGTACATTAGAAGTTCTCAGGATTTTTTTTTTTAAATATAATAAAATATAACTATTACTTTCACCTCAGCTCTTCTACCAACCGAAACTTAGATGACCCCAACAACTATCATAGGTGGTGGCAGTTTGGTGGATGTGAACAAAAACAGGAGAGAGAAAAAGATTGAAGTGAAATGAGAGAAAATAAATCGAAGGACACATTTTTGAAACTTTAACCAAGCATAACTGGAGTTATATAACCCCGATTTAAAAAGGGAAGATGTTCTGGAAAGCCCTCGATTCCAGCTATCTAACAAGACTAAAACCAAAAGATTTGGATAAATGAACAAAGATTTATGAGCTATAGAAGTTGGACCGCCTAAATAGCATCCTTCCAACTTCAATCTAGTATAACTAGAGTTCTACAATTTCAAATTGCAAAAGAAAAGATGTTTTGGAAAGCTTATAACCGCAACTTTCCAACGAACCTAAAATCAAAAGATTCAAATCAAGTTATGGTCTTTAGAATTTTGTTACTAACGAAAATAGAGTTATGGTCTTTAGAATTTGGCCCGCCTACAATAGCATCCCTCCAACTTTGACCGGTGATAACCGGAGATCTAAAACTCCGATCGACAAATGGGAAGATGTTTTAGAAAGATCTTAATGTCTGCTTTTAGATGGCACCATCCGATCATTGATCGGACACTGGAAAGTTTGCCAGAAAGGTACTGGAATTTCGAACGGTTTTGTGTGTGTGTGAGTTTACGTGTGCAAGATGTGTGTGTGTGTGTGTGTGAGGATGGCTTACCCTAAGTGAATTGCAGAAAAGTGTGCAAAATGGCTGTAAACCCTTATTTATAGTGTCCCCTCAAGGCTAGGGTTTCTTCCTTAATAGGCCCTAAAAGGTCATCCCTAAATAAGTTTTAATGAAAAAATGTCATCTAGTTCAAAGCCAACAACAATTTTATTACCTCCAAACATTAGTCATACAATAAAATTTAATTGATTAATGATTCAGTAAAGTATAATATTTTACAACATGTAATTTTTATTTTCTTACTCTTCAATAATATATAAATACTTTCATATAAAATAATAATAATAATAATAATATGACTCTATTTATGAAGTTTTTAGGTTGTTACACCTTCCCCCCTAAACAAAATTTCGTCCTCAAAATTCAGAAATGTACCTTGTTGCGAAAAATAAGGGTACTTTGTAAGGAATTCGCTCTCGAGTTCCCAATTGGCCTCATCCTTGTTATGATGATTCCACTGAATTTTGACCAGACGAATTTCACGATTACGAAGTTTATTTGGTCTTGTGCTCTAGTATAGCAATTGTTGATTCCTCTTGAGACAAATCTTTCTTGACTTCTTGTTCTTCATTGTGGATTATGTGGCTCAAATAGAAAATATACTTCCTCAACATGGAAACATGAAAAATATTGTGCACTCTAGATAGGTCTAGTGGTAAAGTAAGACGATAAGAAACTTCCCCGACTCGTTCTAAGATCTCGTATAGTCCAATGAATTTTGGTTGCAATTTTCCCTTTTTTCCAAAACGGAATAACACCTCTGATGGGTGACACTTTTAGATAAAAAAACTCTCTGACTACGAAATCTAAATCCTTTCGTCTTTGGTTGTTGACAGCGATTTCGTGAGGATCTCGCTGTCGGGTTCCTAGCGGGTAGGATTTGTGTAATAATGATGAATGAAAGCAATAAATGCAAGAGTAAAATGAGCTCTCAAGAGTAGATTTGCAATAAATGAGTTGTGTTACATTTGGGCATTAAAGACCCTATTTATAGTGTACATGGTGGGTTTCCCCACCTTGGGTTGGTGGGCCCATGGGCCCCTTCTATTCCTAGCTGGGAGGTAATGAGTGGCTACAGCCTCCCCTATGGGCCAATGAGAAGATGCCACTTGGCGCTGTTACCCCTGTATAGATGGGACTTGGCCCCAACTACCCACTCTGACCCTGTCACATCCTCTGAACTGATGGTACTGGCCATACTCACAGCTGGCGGAGCTGGGATTGGGCAGACGGGTAACCGGGTAGCCGGGTACCGAGTGGCCCGGGAAACCTTTCACGGGAAATGGGTAGAGATCTTCCCAGGGCTCGTCACTGGCCGACCGACCTTTGGTCTCCCTAACAAGTACGCTCCCCGATAAGTCTCCGGGGTCTTTGTCGGGTAGACGTCGAGCCTCTACCCGCCTGCTCGGTCCAGACCGACAATCCTGATTTCTTCGCCTGTGCTCTACTTTGGCCCGACGGGTTGAGCCAATTACCCGAATAGTCGGGTAATATTATTCGGGTATAACAATTGCCCCACCAGTCCGTCATCGGGTGGTCATCGACGTTGGGTGGCGGACTGGTCTATCCGCGGATTTGAATTTGAATTTTAAATTTTGGGGGTGACGTTCCGTCTTCCGAGGTGTCGTTTCGTGTTCTGCGCCTGCTGACGTCACGGGATGGCGTGACTGACGTGCAAGATCCCAGGCATCACGTTCGCCGATTTTGTCCCCAACCGTTGTGCGCGTGTCCCCCACGCGCCCCCCAAACTTTTATTTAATTCTACTTTTGACCCTGTTTTTTTGCAGTTCAGTCCTCCCCATTTTCCCTATAAATAGGGGTTTTCATTCCTCTTTCTCATTTTCGCTCTTTGCAATCTTTCCCCCCTCTCCAAGCTTTTCAATTTTCCGATTCCTTTTCCAGCGACTCACTCCAGAATCCGGCGACCTTTTCCCACCTTTAAGGTAACTATTTCTTGCTTTATTTCACCCATTCCTCCCTTTCTCTTTTCGTTATGAGTGACTCCATTGAGAGTGTTGGGGCCGCCGATGTTTTCCACTTCCGCCGCCGTGCCGCCGCCGCCCGTGAAGGCGAGGGCACCTCCACCGACATGGATGCCTATGCCGATGACCTAGAGAGGATGAGCCCTCAACAGGAGGGCCATGCTCTCAGCGTTTTCCCCGTATCCTCCTACCCGCCTCGAATGGAGAATTATTTATTCGACCAGGAGGACATGCCCGAGAACATCGACTACGAGGATAGCCGACTCATCGGCTTCGACTATTCTAAATACATGAGTCGGTTTGTGCGGAGACGTCCTGCCTACTGTTACCGCGAGGCCCGTAAGACTGAATTTGGGGCCTCTCGCCGCCCTAGCTACTTGCCCGCGGATGCCGACCTCAAAGAGATCTACTGGACTTTTGAGACGCCATCCGATGTCTATTTCTATGCTTCTCGAGCCAACGAGCGCGCAGACCAGCCTCCCGAGGGGCTAATCGCCATCAATGCGGATACGCTGCACGCGGGACTCCGCTTCCCGCTCCACCCGGCTATCTCTCGGCTGCTCGCCGCATGGAATCTTTCGATAAACCAAATCACCCCGAACGGGTGGAGCTACCTACTGGGTGCCATGGTCGTCCTTGGGCTTCATGGTCTCCACCGCATGCCGACCCTCGAGGAACTGAACCACCTATATTACACAGTGGCCTCAGCCGGGCCAATGAATTTAGGGTACTATTCTGTGAAACCCCGGGGCGGCGATACCATCGTCTTCGGCATCTCGCCAAAGGTAACGGGCTGGCATAAAAGGTGGTGGTGGGTTGGCGGCGCCTGGGAGAGTGTGGGCATCGACAAGACAGTCATCCCGGTTCCCCGGGCATACAGTGTCCGCGATCGTCGAGGTAAACCCTTGGAATTTCTTCTTCCTCCTCAGTACCGATCTAATTTTTGTTTCGTTGTGCAGGCACCTCGGCGCCCCATCAGAGTGACCTTTCCGACGACTTTCGGCAAGCCCTTGCTCGTGTGAAGTTGGAGCCCGACATCAATCGGGACGTCGACCAGCTCAATTGCAACGAGCAGCAACGTTTGTCAGGCCTCCAGACCTTTCCCCGCCATTTGAATTTCGGTGGTTAGTTCCTTAGTGTTACACATTTCTTTTCGTACTCCCCTACCCGAAATATTCTTACTTGACTTTCTTTTTGTATCCCACAGAACAACGCTTCCCGGCATCGAGTTCCACCCCACCGTCCTCTCCAGTTCCGTCACCACCGGCCCCGACCGAGGTCGGTTAAGCTCCTCTAGTCCCTATTGTCAACGTTGAGAGCTCAGAGGAGATCGTCGATATGGCCCCCAAAAAGAGTGCCATTGCCAAGCTATCGAAGCGGGGTACCGTCCGAGCGGCCGGGGTGACGATTCGCACCCAACCGTAGACCCCAGCGCCGCCAGCGCCCTCCTCCCCGGCTGGCGACCGACGCCACTCAAAACAGGCCCGTGTAGAGGGCCAGACATCGGTCGAGCCGGCTATGGTGACCGTGAGCCCGACCACTGGTGGGTTGGTGGGCGGGTCAGTAGAGGTGACCGCCGGGAGCCCGGCCTCTGCCTCCCGTGACTGCAGCGACTTCTCCTTCCTCGGCTGGGGCAACCACCTCACGTAAGTTAGCTTCTTCTAGAATTCTTTTCTTCCTTTATTTTCCTTGCTAACTGCCCATGTCGCCACTCGATGCAGGCCTGACCCCCTACCCCCAACGGAGGTTTCCAATTCCTGCGGTCGCAGGATCCTCCTTATGCCGAGACCCTCTCTGAGTCTTGGCCGGAAGAGCTTCGACGGGCTGTGGTAAATCTGCCCCGGTCATGGACTCTCATTAGCAAGAAGGCCTCCCGCACCGTCCCTGTGCCCGACCGGCTGAGGTCTGCCACCATCCGTGCCGCCCGCGATGCCGTCGCTTTGGAGGGCATCATGCTCGACTACGAGCGGGACGCGTGGACTCTGGCCGCATACAAGGCCAGTTTCCAGACCAAGAGAGAGGAAGCTGCCCGACTGGAGGAGGAGGTCAAGAAACTCTGGGAGGAGTTGGAGGCTGCCCGCAAGAGCCAGGCGGAGCTGGAGGAGGCCGCCGCCAAGAGAGAGAGGAAGGTTCGTGCTGACGCCGAGGCGAGGGTGGTCGAGGAGGTTCGCCGCGCACGCGAGGCCCTTGGCGAAGGAGGTCGATGAATGCCTGGCTGCCGAATGAGCCCGCCTCGAGAGCGAACATGAGTCGGCGGGCTCCATGGTCTACATCAATGCATATGCCGACTCAATCCGCTCTCTGCTTCGCCGGAACCCTGAGGCCGATTACTCCGGACCCTTGGAGGACCTAAGGAGCTACGTCGAGTCCAACCCCCCTTCTGCGGACTATGACATCACTCTGAAGGATTTGGCTGATCGCGGGGTGGACCTGTCGTTCCTTGGCGACCCGACGATTTTCCTTTACCCTCTGGCCGATGAGGAGGTGGCTGAGGAGCCGGCGGTGGTGGATAAGGTGGCCCCATGAATGTATTTTCTTTTCTTATATTTCTTAAGTTTGTTGGCTGCTGGCCGTTGTAATCTCTTGTCCTTTTAAACTTTAATGAAATTGTCATTTCCTTTTACTGTTGTTTTCTCGTTTGCTTTCGCTTTCCCGGCTTTTAATTGAGTCGAACAAGTGAGATTGAATTAACAATCGATTTAACAATTAACCAAACAATTAATGAGTGAAGTGCTTTAGCCGATTTGACGGACATCAACTTCACGAATACGAGATTGAATTAACAATCGATTAAAGATTAACCAAATGATTAATGAGTGAAGTGCTTTAGCCGATTGACGAGCAGTAACTTCACGAATACGAGATTGAATTAACAATCGATTTATAAATTAACCAAATGATTAATGAGTGAAGTGCTTTAGCCGATTGACGGGCAGCAACTTCACAAATACGGGATTGAATTAACAATCGATTAAAGATTAACCAAATGGTTAATGAGCGAAGTGCTTTAGCCGATTGATGGGCAGCAACTTCATGAATACGAGATTGAATTAACAATTGATTTTATTGATTACAACTTTGCGCTTGAGATGCGATTACATTGAGGCCGCTCAAAAGGATGATGCAGGCTAAACTATCTCGCCGTTACTGGTAGTATTTTTTGAGTAGGGAGGCATTCCAAGGGTATTGGGCCGGATTGCCCTCAAGGCTCTCTAGCTCATAGACACCGTTGGCCAGGCGCCTGGAGATCTTTAGGGGTCCCTTCCAATTCGGGCCAAATGCCCCCTTGGGCTGCCCAGCCGTCCGCCGTAGCAATAGGTCCCCGGCTTCAAATTCTCTAATCTTGATCTTTGAGTTGAAGTATTTTTTAGCCTGGCATTTATAAGCTATGTTTCTTTATTCGGCGGATAGCCTTTTCTTCTCCAGCAGGTCCAACTCGTTTAGCATGGCTTGGTCGTTCTCGGTCCCCACGGGTTGCGAAGTACGGAGGCTTGGGATAATGACCTCGGCTGGGATGACTGCCTCTGTTCCGAAGGCCAGAGCGAAAGGAGTCTCCCTGGTGGCGGTGCGGCTGGTCGTTCTGTATGACCATAATACTTCGGGTAGCTTGCTCGCCCATGTTCCCTTGCTCTCCTCCAACCTTGCCTTTAGTGTGTGTTTGATTATTTTATTCACCGCCTCGACCTGCCCGTTCGACTGAGGATGGTAGGGTGACGAGAACAACCTCTTGATTTTGTGCTTTTGGCAGAATTTCTCCATCTCCAACCCATCGAATTGCTTCCCATTGTCCGAAATAATTATCTGTGGGAGGCCGAATCGGCAGATTATGTTGCGCCAGATGAACCTAATGACATGCTCCTGGTCGATTTTTTTAGCGACTCTGCCTCCGCCCATTGTGTGAAGTAATCCACAGCGACAATTGAGTACTTGACGCTGCCCGGGGCTGTGGGTAAAAGACCAATGAGATCGATCCCCCACTTTGCGAATGATCACGGGCTCAGGATCGAAGTGAGCTCGGTTGGAGCCTGGTGGATTGCCGGCGAATAAATTTGGCATTTGTGGCATGCCCGTGCATAGTTGATCGCGTCCTTCTTTAGAGTGGGCCAGAAATATCCCTGACGGATAACTTTCTGGGTGAGCACTTGGCCGCCGGCGTGGTTCCCGCAGCGCCCCTCGTGGACTTCCACCAAGATCTTCTTTCCCTGCCTCGGCGTTATGCATTTTAGGAGGGGTAGAGCGAAACCTCGCTTGTACAACTGGTCCCCGTTGATCGTGTATCGGGCCGCCCAAAGTGGTAACTGTCTTGCCGCTACTCGATCGTCTGGGAGTTTACCGTCGCGGAGGTACTTCAGAATGGGAGTCATCCAGCTGTCCTCCTCCTGCCCCAGATTGGTCACTCGCTGGTTTGAGCTCGAAGGGACTGTCAGGTAAGTGACTGTGATTTGCGATATGTCGGCTGCCCCCTCAGATGTTGCAAGGCGGGCAAGGGCGTCTGCTTGAGTATTGTCGAGTCGGGGCACCACCTCTATATGGACTTGGTTGAATTTTCTGAGGAGGTTCTTGGCTAATCCTTGATAGGCCAACATTCTGTCGCTGCGCGCCTTGTATTCTCCTGAGATTTGGCATGTTACGAGCTGCGAGTCGCTGTAGACTTGGAGCCTCTTCACTCCCATGGCCATGACCATTTCCAGGCCGTTGATTAATGCTTCATATTCGGCCTCATTATTAGTTGCGTGGAAACCGAACCTGACGGCCATCATGAACGATTGGCCGGACGGGCTGAGAAGGATAATTCCTGCGCCTGCCCGCAGCGTTGTGGAGGATCCGTCGACGTACATTTTCCACGGTGGTTGCTTGATCTTGGACATCGCCTCCAGGTAGGTGAGCTCAACTATGAAGTCGGCCATGGCCTGGCCTTTGATGGATATTCGAGGAGCGTACGTGACTCCGAACTGCCCGATCTCTACTGTCTACTTGAGGCATCTGCCCGCCGTGTCAGGTCGATGCAATACTTGACGGAGTGGCATCGTGGTTAGTACCTCCACCTGGTGATCGAAGAATTATGGGCGTAACTTACGTACACTCATTACTAGCGCATAAGCCAACTTTTCCAACGGTGGGTACCGTAGCTCGGCGGCGTGGAGTGTCTGACTGACATAGTAGATCGACAGATGTGCCTGCCCCTCAGCCTGCACTAGCACGATACTGAGAGCTGAGTCCGAGGCCGCCAAGTAATGGTAGAGCTTCTCACCGGGGACGGGTTTGGCCAATACCTGGGCGTTTGACAAATACGCCTTCAAATTATCGAACGCGAGCTGGCTCTGGGGTGTCTAGTTTAGTTTTCCCTTCCGCATGCTGTCGAACAATGGTTTTCACCGGTCCCTCATGCGGGAGATGAAACGGCTGAGTGCGGCCAGGCTGCCCGTCACCCTCTGTACCTCCTTTACTGTGCAAGGAGCGCTCATGTCAAGGATCGCTTGAACTTTGGTCGGGTTTGCCTCGATCTCTCGCTGGCCGACCATGTGCCCCAAGAACTTGCCCGACTCGACGCCGAAATTGCACTTTTTCGGGTTAAGCCTCTTCCGATACTTTCTTAAGATTTCGAATGTCTCGGCTAGGTGAGTGAGGTGGTCTTCCTTCTTCTCGCTTTTGACGACGATGTCATCGATATACACCTCCATGGTCACCCCAATTTGGTCGTGAAACATGTGATTGACCAGCCTTTTATAGGTTGCTCCTGCGTTCATGAGCCCGAATGGCATCCGCTTCCAGAAGTACATGTTCTCGGTGAGGAAGATGGTGTGCTTATGATCATCAGCGGCCATCGGGATCTGGTAATAGCCGGCAAATGTGTCCAAGAAAGTGAGCATCTCGTGCCCAGCCGTGCTGTCTACCAGATGGTCGATGTGCGGCATCGGGAAGTGATCTTTCGGGCATGCCTTGTTCAAGTCTGTGAAGTCGATACATAACCGCCAGGTATTGTTACTTTTCTTGACGAGAACGACGTTGGATACCCACTGGGGTTTGTCGTAGGGGTCAACCATCCCGATAAGCTTGTTGTCCAGTAGTTTCTTGACCTCGGTGGCTATGACCGCGTATTTGTCCGGGCCGAATTTCCTTCTCTTCTGTGAGACTGGCTTGCGGGCTGGGTCGATGTGTAATTGGTGGGAACATACGGCTGGATCGATCCCGACCATGTCTTCGTGGGACCATGCGAATACGTCCAAATTTTCTTCAAGGAAGACTATCATCGCTGTTCGCATTTTGTCGGTCATCGATGAACCGAGCTGAACACTCACTTCTGGTCGATTCTTCATTGTAACTGAGATTAGTTTTTTGATCGGGCTGGCACCCCGCTCGCCGAAGCGTGGATCATCGATCTCTCCTTCCAGGGTGTCGTCGATTTCCATAGGCTCAAAACCGATTCTAGACTCTTGTTCGATCTGAGTGTGTTCAAAATTTTGTGAGTCCTCTTCCATTGGGCAGGCAATGGGTGGGGTTTCTTCTTCTATTTCCATGTCTCCCTCCCCGATTGTGTAGATATAATTTAAATTTACAGAATTTGAAATAAGATCGATATACGCCAAACAACCGCGTGCTATTTTCTGATTACCCTTAAGAGTCCCAACCTTCCCGGAGGGGGTTGGGAACTTGATACAATAATAGAATGATGAGGCGGCGGCTGCGAACTCGTGCTCGAACGGCCTGCCGAGGAACCCATTATAGGTTGACGGCTGGTCGACAATAATGAAGTCGAGCTGTTTTGAAGCCTCAACCTCAGCGTCTATACTAGAAACTAATTCTACGACTAGCCTAACTATCCCGTAGGGTTTCACAGTGGCATTGCCGAACCCCTTGATGACCTGATCGCATGGCTCCACGTATTTCTCGAAGGAGCTGTGTAGCTTATCGAATGCGGCCTTGAAGAGGATGTTGTAGTAGGCCCCGTTGTCGAAGAGCATGCGATGGACAGTGACGCCCATGATGTTGACGGATACGACCAGGGCATCATGGTTCGGGTAGATGACCCCAGTGCGATCCTCCTCCTTGAAGGCGAGGAGGTCAGACTCTTTGGCCGTCATGTTGATCGGCATGGTGATTTGATGGATATTGTCCATCACTCGTAGCTCGCTCTTCTGTCGGCGGTTGGAGAGCAAGGTGGTGGGCGCAAATCCTCCCACCGGGGAGAGCATATTGATGGCGCAGCGGGCTTTGTGTTCCGGCATTGGGGGGCATATGAGGGCTACCTCCCGATTTGGTTCCACGGGGTGGGCAGCGGCTTGCGCCTCCGGCCTAGCCGCCGGCCTCTTCACAAACTCCTCCAGCTTCCCCTCCTCGAAGAGTCACCAGAGCTGTTTTAGGATGTCGCGGCACTCACTCGTGTTGTGCCCGATAGTTTGGTGGTAATGACAGTATTTGTTGGGGTTGAGCTGTACCCCTAGCTTGTGAACCCACGGCCTGGCCTTTGGCACTATGTTTTTATCCCGGATTTGCACGTAGACGTACTCCGGGGTGGCCGACAATTTCTCGGCCAATTTTACTTCGACAGAGTCGAAAGGTTTGAACGGCTGGAGGGCGCGGTAGGAGAAGTTTCTCCGGCTCGGCGTGGTGCCCGCTTGGGCGCGGGGCTTTTCCTTCTCGACTGGAACGTTCTCGCCTAGCCGCTGCGCCAGGATGTCGACATTGTAGATGATCTTTCCGGCTTGCTGCTGGAACTCCGAGTATGATTTGGGGTAGTCCTTGTTCATGGACTTCCACAACTTTATTTTTAGGCGGAGTCCGCCTATAATACCGACGAGCTTGACCTCGTCCCTGATGGGCTCGCCCTCCATGATAAATGCGGTCGACCCGATCGATATATGCCCGGTCCGTCTCGTCTTTCCCTTGGGCCAGGTTGGCCATGCGATTGGCGCCCGCCAGATGTGGCGCCATCGAGGAGAAGTGTTCCAGGAACAACTCTCCCAACTGGTGGAACGAGACCACCTTCCCCGCGGGCAGCGATGAGTACCAACGGTGAGCTCTATCACCGAGGGTTAATGGAAACATCCGACACTGGGTGGCATCAGTCGCCCCCATGGAGATCATGTAAGTGGAGTACTTACTCAGGTGGGTGACGGGGTCCGTCTCCCCATCGTATTGGCCCACCGCAACCACGTTAATTTTTGGTTGGGCGGGGGCCCGTACCATTATGTCGGTGAGAGAGGAGTTAGGTATGTGGGCGACATGGTGTTGTCCGTCCCGCCTTTTGAGCTTGGCCTCGAGATCCGTCACCTTCTTCAAGATAGCGTCCATAGTGCTGTCGGCCGCAGGGGGAGAACGGGGACGCGGGTTGTCCCCCAGACGATCACGGACCGACGGCCTCAGGGCCGCATCGTTGTGATGCCTGGGAGAGCGTGCCCGTTCTCGCTCTCGGGGCCTGGAGCTTGCATTCGATTCTCATGGGCGGGCTGCTTCCCGACCCTGGGATCCCAGTCTGGAGAAAACTGAGCCCGCAGGCCGGCGAGACACCCGCTGAGAGTCGACCTCCTTGTCGAGGCGCCTCTTTAGGCTTTAAGGCCGAGGGTTACTGGTGGCCCTCCCAGCCGCCTCTTGCTCGGGCCGAGGGTTGCTAGTGGCCATGGTGCGGGCAGGCTCCTTTCTAGGGTGATGGGTCCGGATCGGAGCAGCGTCGATCTCGGCCTGGCGGTACTCAATCATTGCCCTGGCCGCCTGGAGGTCCTCCGGAGTTCTTATCGTGGACAAGAACTCAAAAGGACCCTGAAGCATTTCCGCCGTGGCCGGAGCCGGAGTGGCGGCCTCGCCGACATCTTCGACCTGCTGCTGGGTTCGAGTAGCTTTTGAAGTGGCCATTTTAAGGTGGAAATAGTAGGGATTTTTGAGAAAACGGGAGTAGTGGTTCATTTAATGTAACTAGGTGAACGAAACCGAATGTACTTCGATACTAGCTACCCTCCTTCTAGCGCCAAAATGTTGACAGCGATTTCGTGAGGATCTCACCGTCGGGTTCCTAGCGGGTAGGATTTGTGTAATAATGATGACTGAAAGCAATAAATACAAGAGTAAAATGAGCTCTCAAGAGTAGATTTGCAATAAATGAGTTGTGTTACATTTGGGCATTAAAGGCCTTATTTATAGTGTACATGGTGGGTTTCCCCACCTTGGGTTGGTGGGCCCATGGGCCCCTCCTATTCCTAGCTAGGAGGTAATGGGTGGCTACAACCTCCCCTATGGGCCAATGAGAAGATGCCACTTGGAGCTGTTACCCCTGAACAAATGGGACTTGGCCTCAACTACCCATTCTGACCCTGTCACATCCTCTGAACTGATGGTACTGGCCATACTCACAGCTGGCGGAGCTAGGATCGGGCAGACGGGTAAACGGGTAGCCGGGTACCGAGTGGGTGGCGAGTGGCTCGGGAAACCTTTCACAGGAAACAGGTAGAGATCTTCCCAGGGCTCGTCGCTGGCCGACCGACCTTTGGTCTCCCTAACAAGTATGCTCTCCGATAATTCTCCGGGGTCTTTGTCGGGTAGACGTCGAGCTTCTACTCACCTGCTTGGTCCAGACCGGCGATCCTGATTTCCTCGCCTGTGCTCTACTTCGGCCCGACGGGTTGAGCCAGTTACCCGAATAGTCAAGTAATATTATTCGGGTATAACATTGGTCAACATAGGATTTCTGTCTATCCTGAGCTGTCTTGATCCTTGCCCTAATTTTATCTATAGCCTCAACAGTTCTTTCGACAAGTTCGGGTCCTAGGATTCTCTTTTCTCCAACCTCATCCTAATACAATGGTGAGCTACACTTTCTCCCATGGAGTGTTTCATAAGGCGTCATCCCTATAGTTGCCTGGAGGCTATTGTTGTATGCAAATTCCACTAGGGGCAAGTAATCCTCCAACTATCCTTCAAAATCTAAAATACATGCCCTTAGCATATCTTCAAATGTCTGTATAGTCCTTTCTGACTGGCCATCTGATTGCGGATGGAATGCGGTGCTGAAGTTGAGCTTAGTTCCCATAGCCCTATGCAAGCTTTGTCGAAATTGAGATGAGAACATCGGGTTAAGAACATAAACTATCGACACAAGGACTCCATGAAGTTTCAACACCTCTACAAGATATATATATGAACTAGCTTATCTATATTGTAAGTCATCTTGATTAGTAGGAAGTGAACCGACTTAGTTAAACAATCAATAATAATCTTAATTGTATGGTTGACCCGGGTTGACCTCGGCAACCCAACAATGAAATCTATTTTAATGTGTTCCAACTTCTACTCTGGAATTTGTCAAGTGGTTGTAGGAGACCTCTTAGTCGTTGATATTCCGCTATAACTTGTTGACAAGTTAAACATCTTTGAACAAAGAATGCTATACTCCCCTTCACGTTCTTCCACCAAAATATCTTCTTTAAGTCTCGGTACATCTTTGTAGTTCCTGGGTGGACTGTGTATGGAGTGTTGTGCGCTTCTTCTAGGATCTCTCTGCGAATATCTTTATCTTTTGGAATGTAGATTCTCCTTCCATACGGTGGAACCCCATCAATGTGTATGTTAAAAAATCTTCGTGGCACCATCGATGACCTTATTCCTCATTTTCTCTAAAAATGCATCTTTACTTTGAGCCTCAATGATCCTTTCTCGTAATGTAGGCTTCATTACCAAGGCTGCTATGATGGTGTTGGTGTTTGCAGGTGGTATTATGACTTCCAACTTCATCTAGCTAAATTTTGTTATCAGCTGCTCTTGAATGGTCAATAAGCAAACTACATTTCCCATATCCTTACGACTAAGAGTGTCAGCTACTACATTAACTTTTCCCAGGGTGATACAAAATGTCACAGTCGTAATCTTTAACCAATTCTAACAACCTTCTCTATCTCATGTTCAACTCTTTTTGCTCGAATAAGTATTTTAGACTCTTATGAGAGGTGTAGATTACGCATCTTCCATCATAAAGGTAATGTCGCCATATTTTCAAGACTTGAACAACTGCAGCAAATTCCAAATCACTTGTAGGGTAATTTTTTCTCATGAGTCTTTGTCTCAAGGCATATGCCATCACCCTTCTATGTTGCATCAAAATACAACCGAGCCTAAGCTTATAAGTATCACTATGAATAATGAATCCTTTAATACCATCAGGTATAGCTAGGATGACAAACATAACTAACCTTTCTTTAAACTCTTGTAAACTATTCTCACACTTTTTTGTCTACACAAACTCCTGTTTGGGTAAGACGAGTTTGAGGTACTAGAATCTTTGCAAACATTCTAATGAACCCTCCTTAATATTTGGTTAAACCAACGAAACTATGAACTTTGCTTATGTCAGTCAACGTCCTCCAAGTACTAACTACATTTATCTTGGTTGGGTCTACTTCCATGTCTTCATAGTATGACAAAAAAAAAAGGTAATACTTTGTCCAACCAAATTTCATACTTCCTAAATAAGGCTAAAAAAAAAAAAATCTTCTCATGAAGAGTATCCAATGTGATCCTTAGGCATTCCTTGTGTTGTCTCCTGCCATGAGAGTAAATCAACATGTAGTCGACGGAAAAAAAAAACAATCAGAAAACTAATTATAAACTTGGTCCTTGAGATCCATAAATACCACGGGTGCAATACTAAGCCCATAGGGCATGACCACAAACTCATAGTGCCCATGGCGCATCCTAAAAGTAATTTTAGTTATTCCTTCCTTCTTAATCATCAATTGGTGGCAACCCGAATATAAATAATTAAAAAAAACACACTTGATACTTTAAGTTGGTCAAATAAGTCTTCAATCCAAGGGAGCAGATACTTATTCTATATTGTAAGTTTGTTCAACTCACGGTAGGCAAAGCACATTCGAAACGTCTTATCCTTCTTCTTGACGAACAATACTGTAGTTTCTCATAGATATACATTATGTTGCACGAATCCTTTATCAAGAAGCTTTTGTAATTGAACCTTTAAATCTTGAAATTCCTTGGGTGCTATGCGGTAGAGTGCCTTTAATATGGGTGCAGTTCCAGGGAGAAGGTCGATTGTAAACTCCATTTGTTGGTTCGGGGGTAAACCTGATATGTCTTCAGGGAAAACATCCTTGTACTCTCTCTCTATTGACGTCCAAGGACATCTCTGGCGGGTTGGTGTCTAACATATGCACCAAGTAAGCTTCTATGCCATACCTTCTTATCAATTTAACCGCCTTCATTGTTGATATAGTTAATAACTAAATTTATTAACTTGAAAAGAAAACCTAACCTAACAACTTAAAGCCGCAAAGATGACATGTGAATCACATGTCGATCCCATGCCAAACTCTGCGGCCGGAACCCAATGAAAAACCCTCGCTAAATACAGGGAAAATGGAATTCCTCTAATGAGTAATTGTTCGAAAAATGTCATTGTTCGTATCTGAATACAAGAAGGATTCAATAAAAATGGGACAGACCCCTGCATAAGTAGCCCGAACATGTGATTTCGCTAGCATGTCAGCCGGGACATTCCCTTCACAGAAAATATGAGAAATACGAATATGCATGTCCTCTCTGAATGCCCAACACGACTCCCAAAAAGCACGAACTCGCCAAGGAATGGCAGCTCGTCTGTCCGCAAGCGCAGCGACCGCAAGGGCCGAATTCGATTTGAGCCAAATATACTTCCATCCGCGTTGTAAGAGAAATCAATAGCAAAGAGCCCCACATAAATTTCCGCCTCCAAAACTGATTCAACATAAGCAGGTTGAGAAAATGCCGCGATAAAAAACCTGCGATAAGTGCGAAAAAGACCGCCCACATAAAACTTCTTATGCGTCGAGCTAGCATCAATGTTGGCCTTCAACCAACCCAGATCCGGAGGTTTCCAACGGAAAACCTTCGTGTGAACCTGAGGTTTGGGGATCAACAGAATCCCCAGACACCGTGAAATCATAAGGTCCGTTGTTGAATTATCTGAGTAACCAAGCGAGAAACCTTCTCCCTCCTTAATCAGCGCAAGTAGCCGAACCAATCCTCCAGATACTGTCGGAACCAAGCCTTGATGCCTAGCCTGATTGCGGGTATTCCAGATCAACCAAATGAGGGAGACAAAAGTCAGCCTCCAAATATTGGCCACCCTCTGACTGAACCGCAGCTGCAACGCCTGAACAAGCATATCCAGGAAACCATTATCCAGACAAATAACCACAGTCTTCTTGCTGATATAGCTTGAGGCATAACCACAACCTTTACTCCAAAGAATATAAACTCTTACTTTCCCGGTATCAGAAATGATATTTCTTTCTCATGACACTTGATTGTAACATGGTTGGTTTGGAGCCAATCCATGTCCAAACTCACATCAAAATCTTTCATTTCAATAACTTTTAGGCCAGCCAATAAGACTCTATTTCCAAAGTTAATTTTAACTTTCTTACATAGTTTATCCGTTATGATAACCTTACAAGAAGGACTACTAACTTCTAAACTAGCATCGATAATGTTGAGGTCCTTGCTCCTTAAAAGTTTATACAACTTAGTAGATATAAAAGAGTGAGTAGCTTCTATATCAAAATGTGTAAGAGCAGGTATACTTAAAACGGGTAACATACCTGCCATGGTTCCAGGTTTCTTAACTGCTTCTCCTCTAGTCATTATGATTGTCCTGACCTTTCCAACATTGGGCACATATTTTCCTTCAACCTTAGTTTGTTGTTAGTTTGAGGTGGTTTCCCCCTACCTCTTCCTACTAGAAGCTCTAGTAGATTTCTTAATAGTGTTATCCAACTTTAATCTAGAAGTAACCCCATGAGCCCGCTCAACCACATCACCACATGTCATAGCTCCTTGTCTGGCAATGATACAACCAATTTCTGGTATTAACCCCCTTTCAAAATGATGAATTTTCCTTTCCTTAAAGTCTACCATGGGGGTGACATAGCACAATAGTTAGGTAAATTTATGCTTGTACTCCATCACTTTCTTAGTCCCTTAGTCGAGATACATAAATTTTTACCTCCTCCTCATGATAAAAACGTGACAATTAGTTCATATGACCACTTTCTTGGAGTCATTCCAAGTCATGACTCCTACGGTAGCTGAAATTCGAGCCCTCGGTTAGTTGACTCATGTTCATGTGGGTGAAGAGTTTCGGTTTTTTTTCCTGCTGAAGTTTGGTGGTTGAGACCTTTGAAAGGTGGTGAACCATAGAGGTATACATAATGTAATTTGCTTCTCATACGAATTTGTATAGTGATAAAGAGTTTTCTTCTCTAAAAAGCCGAAGAAGATGTGATATGAAGTGTATCGCGCTTACCTAATTATTCAAAATAAATTATCAAAATTTGTGCTCTAGGTTGGGCTCATTGGTGTCTCGTGAGTTTTATAATATAATAAAGCTAATAAACTAAAATGATATTCTACAACTTGATTATTAAAGCTCGTTAATCTAAACCTACCATAGATCCACTACTACCAATATACGCATGCGATCGCAAATTCACGAGCACACGCTGCCGCGGTCAGCGGCTCAGTGACAGTGATCAAGCAATGGTATACCAGTTTATAGTGACATCATATGGGAAGTAAAACTTATAAGGCCTCTAACATCTAATGTTCTTAAAATCACTGAAGCAGACCATGAGTTCTAGTTCCCTCAAAATTGTTCAATCTTCAACTACATATTCACTCACAACATAAGAACATATACACAATCACCATATACAATATACATAAATTTGAACGTACCAATTTTAAGCGGTGGACTGAAGTTGGATGTAAGCCTCGTCTCGAAGTGCGATTTCATAAGAACTTTCAACTTTAAAAAGATATTTTATAAAAATCATTAGTGAGAAAGTCACCAGAAAAGTCGACCTGCTCCGATACCAAATTGTAACGACCCTAAAATTAAAATTAAAATAACAATTATTTTTTTAAACATGAATCAATGTAAGGGAATATTATCACTCATTAAATTAGAAGCAGAGGAAATAAAAATATAACATGCTCTAAAAAAATTATAATAGTAAACAAAATAGTTTAAATAGACAACAAAAATTTCAAGTTCAAAGCATAACTGAAGAGTGTTTCACTTTCAAGATCGAGGGCTCACGTCATCTTCAATCCTCTCACTCTTTCCCACTTGAAAAGGGAAGGGGTGAGCGTTCAAAAACACTCAGTGGGTTCACTCGATTGCCCACTAAAAAATCATACAAAATATTAAAATAAAAGTCACGTATATGAATCAGCTTATACCATAATTAAAGACAATTAGAGACATATTTAATAACCAATCATCAAGTTCACATAAAGTTAACTCGAATTGTGTTATTCAAGTCTCAACAGTCATAGAGCATGTTCAACATCATGTGTTAATATATATAATGTACTTAATATGTAATACACATAAGAACACATCAATCTTATTGGGGCACGCTTTAACCAGAGCATCTTGTTCGGGAGCGACCCAAAAGTGATCTTTCGATCAAATCTAGTACGATTTTACCCGTGATTTTATCATAGCTATTATGGTATTATCCTCATATCATACACATTGTACGGTCTCAACCGTATATCATACACATTGTACGGTCTCAATCATATATCATACACATTGTACGGACTCAACCGTATATCATACATCTTGTCCTTAGAGCATGCATATATATAGATACTCATGTATCTATAAAGCATACATCTTCACATTTGATCATGCATACATGTAATCATTTACATATCCATAAAGCATACATTTCACATTTCAACACATTATATATGACAATTCACATACAATAAATCATATGATAGAAAAGTATACAATGAAAGATCCACTAAGAGTTATCCCACCTAGTAGTTTGCACGGGTTAAGCCGTATCGTCTCCTCCTGGTTCTAAAACTCTTTCTACTTCTCAATCCCCAATTCCTACCACAAAAATACTATCTCTTAGTTTTCATTATATGAGTGCTAATGATAATTTAATTAGTGTGTGTGATTGAGACGATGTACTAGAAATTGTGAAAATATGAGTCAAAATATAAGATAATGAATTTGTACTAAAATACTATACATTTTGCTCAAGTTTTGGGGCTGCCTACAAGTTTATATAAACTGATATTTTAATAATTTTTTTTAGAAAAATAGTAGCTTGCAAGATTTGAGATAAAACGCCGCTAATTTCGTCTAAAACGGATGAAAAACGAACTTTTTAGGTACATTAGAAGTTCTCAAGAATTTTTTTTTAAAATAAAATAAAATGTAACTATTACTTTCACCTCTCCTCTTCCACAACCAAAAACTTAGATGACACCAACAGCTATCATAGGTGGCGGCAGTGTGGTGGATGTGAACAAAAACGGTAGAGAGAAAAAGATTGAAGTGAAATCAGAGGAAATAAATCTAAGAACTCATTTTTGAAACTTTTACTAAGCATACCTCCAGTTATATAATTCTGATTTGAAAAAGAGAAGATGTTCTGGAAAGCCCTCGATTCTGGCTTTCCAACAAGACTAAAACCAAAAGATTTGGATAAATGAGCAAAGATTTATGAGCTGTAGAAGTTAGTCCGCCTAAATAGCATCCCTCCAACTTCAATCTAGCATAACTAGAGTTCTTCAACTTCAAATTGCAAAAGAAAAGATGTTTTAGAAAGCATATTATAGAAGCGTTCCAACGAATCTAAAATTAAAAGATTTGAACCAACGAAAATAGAGTTATGGTTTTTAGAATTTGGCCCGCCTACAATAACATCCCTCCAACTTTGACCGGTGATAACCGGAGATCTATAACTCCGATTGACAAACGGGAAGATGTTTCAGAAAGCTCCTAATGTCAGCTTTCAGATGATACTGGCCGATCATTGATCAGACACCTGAAAATTTGCCGGAAAGCTACTGGAAGTTCAAACATTTTTATGTGTGTGTGTGAGTTTGTGTGTGCAAGATGTGTATGTGTGTGTGAGGATGACTTACCCTAAGTGAAGTGCTGAAAAGTGTGCAAAATGGTTGTAAACCCTTATTTATAGTGTCCCCTCAAGGCTAGGGTTCCTTCCTTATCCTATCTTTAGTATGGGCTTCTTCCCTAAATAAGTTTAAATGAAAAAAATGTCATCTAATCCTAAGCCCACAATAATTTTATTATCTCCAAACATTAGTCACAATAAAATTTAATTGATTAATGATTCAATAAAGTATAATATTTTACAACATGTAATTTTTATTTTCTAACTCTTCAATAATATATAAATACTTTCATATAAAACAATAATAATAATAATAATAATAATAATACGACTTTATTTATGAAGTTTTTGGGTTGTTACAGAACTGATCAAGTCTACTCCAATCAGAGTATCAAAACTAGCTCAGTTGGTCAAGGAGGCTTGTGGCATGACCGAAAGAGCACAACAGCTAGGACCTCAAACCAAGAAAAGGGTTGGTAAGATTGTGGGGACGAATGAGACATTTGCTGAGATGGCAGAGATGAAGAGAAGAGAAAGACTTGAAAAGTTTGACAAGTCCACCACCAAGAAGTTCAAGAATGGTTATCAGAGGTGGTATGCTAAACTGAAGAAGAACAAGGAGCAGCAACCAAAGATGATGTATCCTCACCATGATGACTGGGTGCCTAAGAAAATAAATGATAAGTGGGATTCAGTGAAGAGAGAGTTTGTGTACTCTTACTATGTCACTGAAGAATTAGGAAAAGGCATCGTAGAGGAGGATTTCAACCAATTGCTCTTTGATTCCTATCCAACTCTTTACTCTATGTCACAGAAGCCTATAATGATGCTCATCCATGAGAGACTCTCAAGGGCCTTGAGCCTATTACTTTTTGGCCTCATGTGGATGCAACTGGTACAACAGACAGAGAGAAGATCACCCTTGAGTGGGTTTCTGTATGTGAACATTTGGACCTTAAGGGTCATTCGAAGGAGATCATGGAAAGGAAGAGTGAGCTGAAGGTTGGAGTCTTCAAACAGTATGGTTTGGAGCCTCTCTTTGATGAAGTATGAAGTGTTGTAAGCTTCTGGGCATCTGTTTATAAGTCCCAGTGTTTTTATTTTTGCTGTTTTGACTTTAGGTTCAGTAGACCTATTTGTACTTGTATCTCTTGAAATGAAATGAAACCATACTGTCTTCTTTTGGCCCAAGATAATATCTCATTATCATTTAGGCTTATGCTTTATGTTTTGAATAAGTTTACTTACAAAATATTTTCTAAGTATGCCAAACTGGTGAACTCAACTGAAGAAAAAGACTTTGTAAACGATAGGTTTCAATATCATCAAAAAGGGGGAAATTGTTAAGAAATATTCTGGTTGTAAGTTTTAATTAAGATGCCAAAAGGTTTTCCCTAAGTAATGTAAGTAAACTATATTCAGTAGAGTTAGTCTAGAGTTAGATAGTTCACTGAGAAGAGAAGTCTACTGAGGTGAAGTCATCTGAAGAAGTAACTTGTTGGGAAATTGTATAGACTTATGTTTTGATTAAGATGCCAAAAGGTTCCTCCTAAGTCATTTCTAAGTAAAGTATTCAGTAGAGTTAAAATAGAGTTAACCAGTTCAAATGTTAAGGAACTGAAGTACTTTTACTAATTCAAGGAGTGTATCTAATAGTTGAAGAAGTCCACTGATGAAGAAAGTCCACTAAAGATGAAGGGATCTGAAGAAGAAGTCTAAGTCATGAATGTTTTCTAAGTACATTCACACTAAGACCAAATACCATCAGATGAGGATCAAGGTCCACTGATGTGAACTAACAAAGCACATTGCAATGCTAAACACATTAAAAACTGTTAGTTAATCTGATTGGAACAAGACAAAACGAATTTTAGTAAAACTTGCAATAAATGAAGGAGTAAGAAGGTTCTCTCAGAAGAGTTCCACCTTAAAGCAAGACAGGATTCTGAGCAAGTGAACTGAATGGACCAATGAGAAGATGACACGTAGGTGTACTCTACTGACAGCCGACCTGTCACAGACCGACAAGTACCAAAAGTCTTTCTCTAGCTTTCTCCAGAAAGTTGGTGAACAGGTATGGTCTTTCAGCCGTTTCTTGACAAGACTTAAAGCTTAAAAAGAGTTGTTTGAACTAATCATATACATGAGACTTACATGAGAAGATTCAACTCCAACGGGAAAATTTTCAAGAAGGTCTATAAATACAAAAGGTCGTGCCCATTTCTACACATGGGAAACTTAACAAGAACAAGCATTCTCTACACTCATAATATAATACGAAGCACTCAAAATCACCTTTGTTTCCCAAGTGTTTCATATTTGTAGAGAGCATTTCAAACCCTCTGTAACCAAGCTTATAGCTATATCCAAACCTTACAAAGAGATAATCCATCTTTAAAGCCTTGAGCTAAACTTGTAAGGATTATCTCACAAACAGTTGGAACCAAACCCTACTCAAAACCCTACCCCAGAGTTAGGTTGAGAGTTAGAGTTAAGAGGTATTAGTAAGCTGATTATTGTTATAAGTCTGAAAGTTGGTTTGTTTTGGGAACTAGGACCTGGAATTATCCTAGTGATCAAATATCATTAGAGAGTATTTATTTGATCAGTGCACCTTGGCACTATAACACAAGGAATTCCAAGTGAAAGGGATTCTCCTGTTTAATCAGGACAATGGACGTAGGAGATTATTCTCTGAACCACTTTATATCTTGTGCACTTACATTCTGCTATTTCCTTAAGTGTGAGATGTTCAAACAAGCTTTTATCAAGTAAAATGAGTTTTTCTTAAGGGCTCACTAATCCGCAACTGAAAGCTAATTAGATAGTAGTTCAACTGAAAGTCTTGAGCTTTCAGTGGAGCTGATATATCAGTAAGCTTTCATAAGTAAATCTCAGCAGACTTCACAGTCCACTGAAGATCTATTGTCTTAAGTAACCTAATAAGTTTTAAAGAAAAGTTTGAATTTGTAACCTCAGTTGTATTCCCCCCTATACACCTGTTTAACTCGTTTCGGGACCAACAAGTGGTATCAGAGCAGTGGTTCAAAAGACCATTGTTCTAAGTATACCTTGTGCTAAAAAGGTATTTTTTATTTGGTCAACTGAATTGATCTTTTGATAATCTTGTTTGGATATTATACCTGACAATGCAGCTAGGGTAGCACCACCAGCGGAGAACTACATGAGAGTCAATCCCTTGAACCATATATCCCATCACAAACTTCCACAATTCTCAGTGAAAAACTATGATTTCTGGAAGATCAGAATGAGAGCACATCTTGCCTGTGTGCATGATGAAATGTTGAGAGTCATAACAAAAGGTCCATTTATCTTTATGACTCCTAATCCTAGAACCACAACTGACACTATTGCAGATCCTAGAGAAGAATGGCCCAAAGATGAAGATAACTTCACTGCAGATGAAAGGAGGAGACACAACCTCAACTTTATAGCCATGAATATTCTCTACACCACCATTCCAGACTCAATTATGGGAAGAGTGATCCATTGTCAGACTGCAAAGGAGCTCTGGGACACTCTTGCTCTCATGTGTGAAGGAACTGACAAAATCAAAGAGAACAAGCTTTTAGTAGCTGTTCAAAAGCATGAACAGTTCACCATGGAGCCTACTGAGACCATTGATCAGCTTGATGAGAGGTTCACTGATATCATGAATGAGATAAACTCTCTGGGTAAAGTGTACACCAAGAGAGAGGTTGCTTTAAAGATCCCGAGAGGTTTAACCTCAAGATGGGATGTGTACTCAGTAATGATGCAGAATACCAAGGATTTATCTAGCATGTCTATGCAACAGGTATTCTCTGAACTAAAGGCTTATGAATTTGATCTTAATAGGAAAAGGGCTCCTGATGAGACCTCAGCTGAGAAGGGAGTAACCTTCAAAGCTAAGGAAACAGAGCCCAAGTCCCCAAAGCCATAGAAGAGTACAAAAGCAAGCAAATCTCAAAGCAGAGCTGAGATGCAAGAGGAACTCAGCCTAATGGCTAGAAGGTTTGAAAATCTTAATAGTCGTTTTGGCAAGTATAAAAGATTTTACAGGGATAACAGGGAAAGAAGTAGCTATCCACAAAATCACCAGAGAATAAGAGAAAAGCTCCACTGAGATGGATAGAAAGAAAGAATACAAGAACTATTCAAAAGTCGAAGGATCATCATCAAAGACTAGAGAGTCTACTGATGAGAAGAATAACGATGCCAACAGATGCTATCAGTGCAAGAAGGTTGGGCACTTTCAGTACGATTGTCCTCAACTGAGCATAAAGGAAAGGAAAGAAAGGCAAGCCAAGAGAGACAAAAGATATGGAGAAAGAAAAGCCATGGTGGCTGAGGATGTTGATGAAGATCTAGAGTCATCTGATGGACTGTTCTCTGACAGCAGTGATGATGACATGTGCCTCATGGCAAGAGAAGAACCTGAGGGCTCAGTGGACCTCAACAAAGGAGAAGCTCTTAAAACTTCAGTCTGGTACTTGGACAATGGATGTTCCAGGCATATGACTGGCAATAAAAGTCTCCTGAGAGAATTTGTTGAGAAAGAAGGTCCACATGTCACTTTTGGTGACAATTCACGAGGAGCCACCAAAGGTTATGATACTCTAATATTTGGCTCAGTAAGAGTTAACAATGTATCCTATGTCAGTGAACTTAAGCATAACTTATTGTACATAAGCCAGTTCTGTGATAAATGATACAGTGTTGAATTTTCATGCAACCTGTGTTTTGTCAAGAATATATCTTCACAACAGGTACTACTAACTGGGTCAAGGAAGGGAAATATTTATCTTGCAGATTGGAAGTCTTGCACACCAAATGCATGCCTTATTGCAAGGAGCTCAACCGATACAAATTAGTTATGGCATAAGAGACTAAGTCATCTGAACTTCAAGATGATGAATAGGATAGCAAGACATGCACTGGTAGAAGGAATACCTAATGAAGTATACAACAAAGATCATATTTGCAAAACCTGTCAAGAGGGAAAGCAAGTGAAAGCATCTTTCAGTAGCAAAGTGGCTACCTCCACTGACAGAGTACTTCAGCTGTTACATATGGATCTCTTCGGTCCAATAACCCCTGTAAGTATCAATGGGAGAAAATATACACTTGTTGTTGTTGATGACTTCTCCAGGTACACGTGGGTGGTATTCCTTGCAAGCAAGAAGGAAACACAAGTCAGGCTACCAGAACTACTGAAGAAAGTTAGCAATGAAAAGAGCCTGAACATTGTAAAGATAAGGTCAGATAAGGGTACTGAATTCATTAATTCTATAATATCTGATTTCTGCAATGAGTTAGGTATTGCCCATGAGACCTCAGCTGCAAGAACTCCTCAACAAAATGGAGTAGCTAAAAGAAGAAATAGGAATCTCAAGGAGGCAGCAAGGACAATGCTTGCAGAAGCTCAAGTTCCTAAAAGATTTTGGGCTGAAGCTATTAATACTGCCTGCCACACTCAGAATAGATCCATGGTAACCAAAATCAAGGAAAAACTCCATATGAGTTATGGAATGGCAGAAAGCCACATGTATCTTACTATCACATATTTGGTTGCAAGTGTTTCATTCACAACAATGGGAAAACTCAACTGAAGGATTTTGATAGCAAAGCTGATGAAGGAATCTTCTTAAGGATATTCCCAAATCAGTAGAGCTTTTAGAGTTTATAATTGTAGAACTCTTGTTATGGAAGAAACACCTCATGTGGTCTTTGATGAATCTACTTTTGAGTTCAGGAGAAAGGAGACTGAGGAAGTGATAAGCAAAAGACTAACTAGACTGAGTATCAAGTCAAAAGTTTATCCTGAGAACAGTGTTGACGCATACATCCCAACCTGGGATAACTTCAATGACCAACTGTTCAATCAGGACACTCAGACCAAGACCACTCTTGACAATTCAACTGAAAGGTCTCCTGACCAGTCAACTGAACTGATGAACACCATTCCAGTTCAAGAGGTAAGTGATGTCGATAAAGATATGGTCACAGCTGAGACATCTAATGAGCCCATCATTCAAGGGGGAACCAATAACATTATCATTGTGAATGAAAATACCTTGAATTATGACCCAGGACTACAACCCTCTATTTTATTTCCTGAATTTGAATTCATTCCTGTATCTAGTGACTCAACTTCAGAAGAGTTAACCTCTACTGAAGGGCATCAGTCTAGGAGGACATGGCTCTCAGATCATCCTGTTGAGCAAATTATAGGTGATCCTACCTCGGGAGTCAAAACTAGAAGTTTTCATGGAGAAAATGCTTTGTTTTGTTGTTTCTTATCTAGCCAGGAACCAGGTTCCATTGAAGAAGCACTTCAAGATTCAAACTGGATCATTGCCATGCAAGAAGAGCTCAACCAATTCACAAGGAATCAAGTGTGGGAATTGGTGGACAGACCATATCATTGCAATGTGATTGGAACCAAATGGGTGTTCATGAATAAGAAGGATGAAAATGATGTCATAGTCAGAAACAAAGCCAGGCTAGTAGCAAAGGGCTATTCTCAAGTTGAAGGTTTTGACTATGATGAAACATTTACCCCAGTAGCCAGATTGGAGGCAATAAGGTTATTTCTTGCATATGCTGCTCACAAGAAATTCAAGGTGTATCAAATGGATGTCAAGAGTGCTTTCTTAAATAGAGTACTCAATGAGGAAGTGTATGCTGAGCAGCCCCCAGGTTTTGAAGAAAGCCACAAAGTATATAGACTGAGAAAGACTCTATATTGACTGAAACAGGCTCCAAGAGCTTGGTATGATACTTTATCTCAGTTCTTACTTGATCATGGTTTTATCAAAGAAAGAGTAGATAGAACTCTCTTCAGGATCACAAAAGGAGAGGACACTCTATTGGTGCAAATCTATGTGGATGATATCATTTTTGGCTCTCCAAACCAAGTCCTCTGTGAAAAGTTCTCTCAACTGATGAAAAGGAAGTTTGAGATGTCAATGATGGGAGAAATGAATTTCTTCCTTGGACTTCAAGTCAAACAGTCCACTGAAGGAATCTTCATCAATCAAACCAAATATACAAGGGAGCTGATCAACAAATTTAGATTTCAAAACAGTAAGGTTGCAATAGTTCCACTCAACACCAACAGAAAAATGGAACATGATGAAGATGGTGAATCAGTAGACCAAACTCACTACAGAGCTATTATTGGGTCTCTACTGTATCTCACTGCAAGAAGGCCTGATATCACATTTGTTGTTGGAATATGTGCAAGATATCAAGAAAATCCAAAGAAAAGTCATCTGGAAGCTGCTAAAAGAATTCTCAAATATCTTAAGGGTACTGTGAACATGGGGTTATGGTATCCCTCAGATGACAACTTGGAACTCACAGGATACTCAGATGCAGACTATGGAGGATGCAAAATTGACAGAAAATCAACCTTAGGCACTTGTCAATTCTTGGGAAGTAAGCTGATCTCTTGGTTTTCCAAGAAACAAAACTCAGTAGCCACAAGCACTACTGAAGCTGAATATATGGCAGCTGGAAGTTGTTGTGCTCAAATCCAATGGCTAAGATAACAACTGAGAGATTACAACATCTTTGCTAATGAAGTTCCTATTGTCTGTGACAACAATAGTGCCATTGCTATTTAAGAAAATCCAGTTCTCCACACAAGATGCAAACATGTGGATATAAGGCATCATTTCATTAGAGATCATGTGGAGAAGAAGGATATGAAAATGCTCAAGATCCACACAGACAAACAAAAGGCAGATATTTTCACTAAACCTTTGGCAGAAGCAAGGTTTCAAGAACTGTCAGTAGAGCTTGGACTTCTGAATCCAGGAGAGTAAAGAGGAAGTCCTATCAAAATCTCAGAAGAGATGTTTTCAAATCAGTGGAGGTGTGACTTCAGTAGAGTCAATAATCTCAGAAGAACCACTATTCTCAGAAGAGCTACAATTCTCCGAAGAGCTACAATTCTCAGAGGAGGTTCAATCTCAGTCGAGGTCAATCATATCCTAACTTATGTTATTTCAAAACTGAATGCTTCTTGGTTTTAAAATTATAAATTCTTTTCCAAAAATTGTAATGAGTACTTACTGCGAAATTAAATCTTTGTACACTGTTTTGAAAAGATTTTGACAAATGGAGCATTTAATGCACGCTGTACAAGTCAGTTTTACCTTTTCTAGTTTTCTATCTCACGCGCCTTAAAAGCCGGATGATGTGACCTTCCGGCTACCAACCCTTTTAATCCCCGCCTTCCATTTTAGGCGGTTCTTTTCTAACCGTCTAGATTTTTCAATAACTCTCCACAAACCTTTCAACTATCCACGATCTCATCTGATTCATCCTCAGCCGTTGATCAATCCTTTAATCTCACCGTTCATTCCAGATATAAAAGGTCCTCATATCAGTCTCTGAAACCTTTTCGAAATCTCACAAGCCCAAATTTCACTATCTCTCTCTAAGAACCCTTTGTGAAATTCATCAAATTTCTTCAAGTTCCAAATGGCAAAAATCAACCTTGGACACTTCACCAATAAAGATAACTTCTGGTACGAACCCAATGTTATATTTGATAACCCAGAAATACAATCCAGGCCTGAGTTCAGGCACATCAAAGAAGCCCTGGAGATGGTTAAAGCGGCTGGGCTAGAAAAGTTCTTAACAGTTCATCCAGAGAACTGTTTTGATAGGCAAGTTTTGGAATTCTTTTTCAGTTACAACAATACCGATTCCAAGATTAAATCGTGTTTATTCCTGAAAAGGAAGAAGAAAATTGATCGAGCTGGAGAGGAAGTTATAGAATTCCAAAAAGTAAGGAAAGAAATCGAGTTAGAAGGGGATACTTGAAGGAGCTATTTGGTCTCCCGTCAAAAGGCCCTAATCCGGATACGTGTATCGCGGATAAGGAGGGGGATTGGGTATACACTATAATGGAGAAGAAGGTTAAGTATAGCCCAATGATGAATAGAAATGTACTTTTCCCAGTTTACAATGTGTTGTGCGAGATTGTTGGGAAGTGCATACTGGCCAACCAAGGAAGCTCCGAGCAAGTCAGTAAGCCAAAGCTGAGGCTGATGGAGGCCATTGTGGAAAGCAAGGAGAAGGAATACAACTGGCAACAGTTTTTCCTTCGTGCCTTGAACGAAGATCGCACAAAATTTCAATCGGAGAAGACTCCACAACTGGCGAGCAAGCTCAATTATGTCTTCAAAATCTCATATCTAGTTGAGAACGCAGATGTTGGAGTGGATTGGAAGAAGGACATGAAATTGAGTAACTTGAAGTCTCTCTTCAAGTCTGGGAAAGCTTTAGAAGGAAGGAGGCTGAGTGTAAGCGAGGAGAGTCCAGAGGAGGCAGAGGATGTGGAGGAAACAAACCTCTCTGAAGGGAAGAAAACAAAGCCGAGGAGAAGGTTAGTAAAGCTGAGTGACAAAATGGCCAAACACAAAGAGGAGGTGGCAAAAAAGGCCTCAAGAAAGAAGGAGAAGAGGGCTGCTGAGACAGAGAAGGAAGCAGCCAGACCTAAGAAAGCAAGAGTTTCAACCTCTACCGATGATTCATCATCAGGTAACCCCGATTCTTCCCAACACATTATCTCTACTGATACCAACTCAGATGCCCCTACCCCTACCCCTACCCCCATCAAAATCAAAACCAAACCCCAAATTCCCCTAAAAACCAAACGCATATCCATCATTTCAAAAACCCCCACTGAAGGCTCTCAACAGCCTGAAAGTGGCTCCCCAATAGACACCCCCTCTGAGGCTTTAGTTGAGGCAACCTCAAACCCACCTGAACTAACTCCCGTAACCCCCACTGACCAAACATCCACTGAACAAACATCATCCGAGCCAACCCCATCTGACCAAACCCCCAATGAACACCAAACTTCACACCTCGAAACCATTCTAGAGGAGCCCTCTGGCCCCAGATCCCCCACCCATTCCCTTCCATCTGATGATGAAGAGGAGTATACATTCTTGGATACTCTTAGGGATAAAGTAGCCTACTCCTTTGTATCTAAATATCCAGATCTGGATGGGTATCCTACCCTGAAGGCCATGTTTCTAAGGGTTAGGTTGCTTGCCCAACTGAAAGACCGGAGGCTGGCAGAGATCTTATTGGCTGTTGGAGGAGGGAAAGCTGAGGAGTGGAAGAAAGAGGAGCAAGAGGTGCTGGACTTCACAGGCCTAACCAAAACCAGGCTTCTTTGTGATGAGAAGATCTTTCAAAGCCTGGTAATGGACAAGATCAATGAGGCTCAGTCTACATCAAACAAGGAGGAGGTTGAGAAGGTGGAGGAGGCATAAAAAGAAAAAGAGAAAGAGAAAGAGAAAGAGGAGGAGGCAAAGTTAGAAAAAGGTACTTCACCAATGCAAGGTGGTGGTGAAGTAGCCAAGGATGTATCCGAGACAAGGGATACTGAGTCTCAGAATTTGCCAAAGAGTGGTTTTGTGGAGGAGTCCACTGAAATCACTCCACAACAGCCCTCAGTGGTGACTTTAGAGTCAGCTGAGGTGACTGGTACTGAAGGAGTCGAAAAAGAAGAGAGGAAAAAGAAAAACAGGTTGAGATCACTGCTGTTGTTAGTGGAGAGATAAAATCAATCGTCCCTATAAAGGGCAAATTGGCTGGAAAAATTAAAGTTGAAAATGAGAGAGTGAGTGAGAGTGAGAAGAGAGAGGAGGAGGGAGCACAAATGGAGGTAGATGTGCAAGCTGGGCTAGGTAGTAAGATTGAGGGGGAACGTGCTAATCTTTTGTCTTATGCAGGAAATCCTTCCAAGGAGGTACCCCAAATAAATCTCAATCTAAGTCCCCTGAAGCATGCCATCCACAATGTTGAAGAAATAAGACTTCCATCCCTTGAAGCTCATCCGAGAGAAGTGCAAGAGACTGTTCAAGAAGAAGTTGACGAAATGGTCATTCTTTCATACCACATCGATGAGCTTATGGAGTCAACCACCTCATCTCTCCAGAATCTAACTCTCAAGGTGGAAGACTCTCAGCAGATGGTCATCGACGTAGTTGAAGGCCAAAGTGTCCTGGTGATTGAAGCTCTTAAAAAGATGGAGAAGAAAGAAGAGGAAGCTAGAGCCAAATTCTTAGAAGACTCAGTGGAGAATGTTTCCACCAACCTAAAGTCCTCAGTAGAGGCTTTCTCAACGGACCTGCTAGGGAAGGTTGAAGGGTTGTGGAACAAAAAGATATCTGAGTTTGAAGCTAAACATGAGGAGCTAGAGGCAAGCCTGAAGGACGTACTGAAGAAGGCTGCATAAAACTTTCCAACCCAGGAGAAGACAAATGTGCTCATCAATGCAAAGCTTGAACAATTTGTCAAGTTTGGTCAAACTGCTGGAGCAACTCTTGAGAGATTGGAAGATGAAGTGGACCACTGCTCAACCTAACTAAGGGCACTTGAACATGACCAGATGAGACTAAACATCACTGTTGCAGAGTGTATGATTAATGTCGAAAAGGGGGAAGAGTTAGTGTCTGGGAAGCAAATGAAGCTGGATCCGTATAATCAGATGGAGTTAATTCTTGAGACTGATGACTTTGCAAAAAGTCAGCAGATCAAGAATACCATGAAAAAGGTAAGTAAGGAGGTGCAGAAGTCAGCCGATGAGAGGAGCAAAAGAGTGACAGGCAAGGAAGTTCAAGAAGAAAGGGACTTAATAAAATTCAAAGAAGCTGCTGAGAAAGAGAGGAGAGAAAGAGCTGCTCAGAAGGGGGAAACAACCAAGAGGAAGGCTGCTTTGTACTCTCAGCTGAGGTGACGAAGAAGACAAGATCCTCAGGAAGGTTGACTGCAAAGTCAACTGGAGACTAAATTGAGATTCTTCCAGTTCTAAACCCAGAGCCTATCTCCTCTGAGACCCCCCAAGTCTGCTCCAATCAGGGTCACTGAGCTTACATATCCTATCAAAGAAGCAGGAGGCATGAATGAAAGAGCTCAGAGGCTTTTAGCTCAGCAGCAGGAAAGAAGGGATAAGGCAGTTGGGAGGATAGAGTCCATAGTTGAACTGGCTGAAAGAAAGAAGAAGGAGAGGTTGACAACTTTTGACAAGACCATCTCGAAGAAGTTCAGAAATGGCTATCATAAGTGGGCTGCCAAGATGAAGAAAGATAAAGTGGCACTTTCGAAGGCCCAGTTCCCTCACCATGATACTTGGGTTCCCAAGAAACTCAATGATGTTTGGGAAATGACCAAGAGGGAATTTGTCTACTCATATTATGTCAGCGGATAGCTTGGGAAAGAAAACGCACAAGACTTGTTCAATGACTAGCTCTTTGAGTCTTACCCAAAGCTCTACCGTGATATCAACGAGGCCTGGAATGACAAGTTTCCAGACCACGCCTTGAAAGCTCCTGAACCCATAATCTACTGGCCCCCAACTGATGCAACTGGCAAAGTTGATGGAGAAAGAACTACTGATGAATGGGTGTCTCTATATGAGGATTTGGGACTCAGGGGACATTCTAAGGATGTTATGGAAAGAAAGAACGAGCTTAAGATCAGAGTTTTTAAGCAGTATGGACTGGAGCCAGTATTTGAGACCATTTGATTTTGGTTAAGTGTTTTTTGGGCATTTGTTTATAAGTCCCATCTGTTCTGTTGTTTTGAACTTAACTCAGTAGACTTCACTGAAATTGTACTTGTACTTGATCCATTGAAATGAAACTCTACTAATTTTTCAGCCCAAAATAATAACTCATTATCATTTAGGCTTTTTGTACTTGAATGATTTACTTACAAAATTCCTTGAAATTATATGCCAACTGAATGAACTCATCTGAAAGAGAAGATGTAATAAGATAGGTTTCGGCATAATCAAAAAGGGGGAAATAGTTGGGAAATTGTATAGACTTATGTTTTGATTAAGATGCCAAAAGGTTCCTCCTAAGTCATTTATAAATAAAGTATTCAGTAGAGTTAGAATGGAGTTAACCAGTACAGATGTTAAGGAACTGAAGTACTTTTACTAATTCAAGGAGCGCATCTAATAGTTGAAGAAGTGCACTGATGAAGAAAGTCCACTAAAGATGAAGTGATCTGAAGAAGAAGTCTAAGTCATGAATGTTTTCTAAGTACATTCACACTAAGACCAAATACCATCAGATGAGGATTAAGGTCCACTGATGTGAACTAACAAAGCACATTGCAATGCTAAACACATTAAAAACTGTTAGTTAATCTGGTTGGAACAAGGAAAAATGAATTTCAGTAAAGCTTGCAATAAATGAAGGAATAAAAAGGTTCTCTCAGTGGAGTTCCACCTTAAAGCAAGACAGGATTCTGAGCAAGTGAACTGAATGGACCAATGAGAAGATGACACGTAGGTGTACTCTACTGACAGCCGACCTGTCACAGACTGACAAGTACCAAAAGTCTTTCTCTAGCTTTCTCCAAAAAGTTGGTGAACAGGCATGGTCTTTCAGCCGTTTCTTAACAAGACTTAAAGCTTAAAAAGGGCCATTTGAACCAATCAGATACAAAAGACTTATTTGAGAAGATTCAACTCCAACGGGAAGATTTTCAAGAAGGTCTATAAATACAGAAGGTCGTGCCCATTTCTACGCACGGGGAACTTAACAAGAACAAGCATTCTCTACACTAATAACATACTACGAAGCACTCGAAATCACCTTTGTTTCCCAAGTGTTTCATATTTGTAGAGAGCATTTTAAACCCTCTGTAACCAAGCTTATAGCTATATCCAATCCTTGGAAAGAGATAATCCATCTTTAAAGCCTTGAGCTAAACTTGTAAGGATTATCTCACAAACAGTTGGAACCAAACCCTACTCAAAACCCTACCCCAGAGTTAGGTTGAGAGTTACAATTAAGAGGTGTTAGTAAGCTGATTATTGTTATCAGTCTGAAAGCTGGTTTGTTTTGGAAACTAGGACCTGGAAATATCCTAGTGATCAAACATCCTTAGAGAGGATTAATTTGATCAGTGCACCTTGGCACTATAACACAAGGAATTCCAAGTGAAAGGAATTCTCCTGTTTAATCAGGACAATGGACATAGGAGATTATGCTCTGAACCACTTTATATCTTGTGCACTTACATTCTGCTATTTCCTTAAGTGTGAGTTGTTCAAACAAGCTTTTATCAAGTAAAATGAGTTTTTCATAAGGGCTCACTAACCCGCAACTGAAAGCTAATTAGATAGTAGTTCAACTTAAAGTCTTGAGCTTTCAGTGGAGCTGATATCTCAGTAAGCTTTCATAAGTAAATCTCAGCAGACTTCACAGTCCACTGAAGATCTACTGTCTTAAGTAACCTGATAGGTTTTAAAGAAAAGTTTGAATTTGTAACCTCAGGTGTATTCCCCCCATACACCTGTTTAACTCGTTTTGGGACCAACATAACTGAAGCATAAAAAGTTTTTTAAGTGCATTTATTCCAAGGGAAGAACCATCAGTAGAGGTTATGGAACTCTACTGATGAAGACCAACGATGCATTTAAAGCCAAACACATTTAAAGCTATTAGTTATTCTAGTTGGGAACAAGGCAAAAGGAATGGCAGTTAAGTTTGCAATAAATGAAGGAATAGAAGGTTCTTTCAGTAGAGTTCAATTTTAAACCCAGACAAGCTATGCACCAAGTTGACTCCGCGGTCCAATGAGGAGGTGACACGTAGGTATACTTCACTGATAGTCGGCCTGTTGCAGACTGACATACACCAAAGTTAAGTCATATCTTTTCCAGAGAGCTGGTTGCAGTAAAAGACTTCCATGACAATCATTGACGCGACATAAATCTACAAAGAGCAGTTTGAACCAATCAGAACAAGAGGCTTCCTTGAGAAGATTCTGTTCGGACATTGACAGTTTTGATTAAGATCCCAAAGCCCCTGAAAAGATGACTTGCCTTTATTTGTCTTTGGCAGGCTAGTCTTGGTTAGGTTTTGTACTTAGTCATTTTACACTTCACAGATACTCAGTAAGAGGAGCACTTACTGATGACAATCAAGACTTAGAGCCTGAAGACAAAGTTTACCATCCTGAACTTATGGCAGTCTTATAAGTTGGCTGAGTAAGTCTCAGCGATGAAGAGTATGACCCTGAGGTCATTTACTACTTAGTCCTGAAGGGAACAGGAGGATACTGAGTTTATGGGAAGACTTGGAGTAGAGCCAAGCAATGAAAAAGGAATGTCAGCATCAGGACAAGACCGGTGAGCTCAAGACAAAAAGAACTTAATAAGATAAGCCTGAAACCCAGGAATAAGTTCTGACATTCTCACCAACCTGATGACGTGGACTAATCCTGGAAGGACATACACGTACGGAACCTAACAGAAGACTGACTTCAGACTGCATATTCAACGGGCAAGCATTTAATGTGCATTTAATGCAACTACCTAATCTCATGCAAGGACGGCTGCTGCATGAAGATATGTCCGTTTGAACCACTCTACATAGAAGATAAGAAAGGCTATCTCTCCAACGGATAGTTTTTCAAATCACCTATAAATACAGAAGACCTTGAACCCATTCAAGGTTACGGGAAATTTCCAAGCCAGAAATTACTCAAACTCTCAAGCATTCAAAAACATTCAGCCTTAGAAGAAGCACTTGAAACCATCTAAATTTCCCAAGTGTTTTTTAGCTACTGAGAGTTATTCTGTATTCCAAAGAGCGAACTATCATTATCTTAAGCTTAGAGAGATTATCCAATCCTTAGCATAACTTTGCCTTGTAAGGATAATCTCAACTTAGTTGGAATCCAAACTGAAACCAAAACCCTAAGTTAGGTTTGTTGGGAGTAAGTCAGTTAGTGAGTTAGTAAGAGGAGTTGTATAGATCAGTGAGGTTAGCTGGTCTTGGTGCACCTTGGCACGTTAAAAACAAGAATCCCTTGAGTGGATTTCTAGTTAAATCAGGTCGTGGACGTAGGAGCTTGAGTCTCCGAACCACGTTAAACTCCTTGTGTTCTTATTGCTTTGATATTGCGCATCCCTGCCATATTACTTGTTCATTCATAAGCATTTGGTTTATCAGGCTTGAATCAATCAGCCTGATCCTTAAAAAGAGCACTGCTCCACTAATCACTATTCAGAATTGAGTAAACAAGTTTTTTAGAAAGAAAACTAAACAAGACTTTAAGCTATCAGGGCTCACGCATTTCCGCACTGAACTTGAATTGATAGTTAGCCAACTGACCCGCACTAAGTGTAGTCAGTAGGTGTGTTATCAACTCCTAGTTCTTTACCACTCAAAGTAAATGGGACTCAGTTAGGTTTTAAGTTTGAAAATTGGTATACGTGTATTCCCCCCCATACACGTATTCCTCAGTCTTGTACCGGGACCAACAAGTGGTATCAGAGCAGTGGTTCAAAAGACCACTGACTTTGAATACTAATAGTTTCAGAGGAGAAACTGCTGGTGGTCACAGAACAGATCTGAGTTTGCTTTTTATAAAACTTGCATCATCATGACTTCGAGGAGACTTGAAGCTTCGTTACCTGAATTCTCTGTATCTAACTTTGTCTATTGGAAGTTCAGATTAGAAGTGCATCTTGATGCCATCCATGACCAGATGCCGCGTGTTCTCAGTGATGGACCGATCAAGATCACTATTCCTAATGTCAGAGGACTGGGATATGAGCATCTTGAGATTGGCGTACAGGTTCTAAAAGAAAGGAAAGATATGACCAACGATGAAATCAAGATGGTGGGACTGGACAATGTTGCCAGAAATATCATTTTGCATACGGTGCCCTTCGAAGAGTCAACCAGGCTGATGAACTTAAAGACGGCAAAGGAGGTTTGGGATGAGCTGACCAGGATGTTCAAGGGGTCAGAAAAGATAAAGGAGAACAAGAGAAACATTGACATTCAGAAGTTCGAAGCATTCGAGATGCTGCCTGATGAGACAATCGATCAGATGGAGTCAAGGTTCATCAAGTTGATGAATGAGTTGGTGATGCTGGACAAGGATGTTCCTAAGAGAGATGTTGCTTCTAAGATCCTGAATGCTCTTCCTGAGAGATGGGATAACAGTGTAATTATGCTTAAGAACACTCAGGATATGAGTAACATAACTTCTGCTTTACTTTTTTCAGAGCTAAAGGCATTGGAACTTGATCTTAATAAAAGAAAGAAGAAAGTTCAGCCAGAAGAGGAAGAAAAGGAGAAAACTCCTGAGAAAAGTGTGGCGTTCAAGGCCAGGTCTGAGCATGTTGAGTCTTCATCAAAGTTACTGATGGAGATGAGCAACGAAGAACTTGCTAAGGAATACAGCCTGATGGCCAGACGTTTTGATAAGCTTAATTCTTGGTTTGGTCGTTATAAGAAATTTTATCAGGACTCACGTGACAGGAAACCTGAAGGAACCCACCAAAGCTCAAGGAGATATGAGGAAAGGAGAAAAACTGACCAGAGGAGAGATCATGGCGAAGAAAGAAGATATTCAGATCCAAAGCCCAATCGCAGAGATGAACAGAGACGTACTCATGATGACAAGCACTCAGGGAAGACTGAAAGCTCATCAAGACAGAGGGAACCTGACTCAAGGAGGAACCCTGAACCAAGAAGAGAAAGAGGAGATGAGCAACCAACATGTTACAACTGTAACAAGAGCGGGCACTATCAGTATGATTGTCCGAAGCTGAGTGCAAGGGAAAGAGAGGACAGGAGGGCCAAGAGAGACCAGAGACTTGCTGACTGACTCTGATGGTCCTGAGGAAAGGTCACCTGAACTCTTTTCTGATGATGAGTACGATGATGTTTGCCTGATGGCAAGGGAGGAACCTGAGGTAACATCTAACTCTGTATGTGGTTCCTACACTGGTCAAAATCCTGAGCTAAGCTCAGAGTCAGTCAGAGAAATGAACCTTCAGATCTGCTTGGATCAATTGATGGTTGATTTCTCTAGATTGCAGGAAACTAATGTCTTCTTGGTAGAGAAGAACAAGAAATTGAGTACTGAGGTTCAAAACCTGAATGATCAACTCACTCAGTCTGATCTTAAAGAATCAGCTCAGATTGTGAGACTAACTCAGGAGATTGATTTAATCAATGCTGAGCGTCTCCCAAGAGAGAAAATTCTGAAGGAACTGGCTGATGAAGAGTTGGTCAGGAAGGAAGAACTGAAAGCACTTAAGAATAAGTTTGATGACCTCTTTACCAGACATGAAATCCTGAAAAAAAGTGAGGACTCTCTCAAGAAAAAGGTTGCAGCAATGAATAAATCCTCAGTGGTTAGAGAGGAAATAAATAGTAGCCAGATGCTTGGAAATGAGAAAAAGGGACTTGGATATGTTCCTAAGAAATCCTCACAAGGTCAATCTCAGGTTGCTTCAGGGAGCAACACTGAGAGGGTATTTGTTCAGGCAGGCCAGAGTGCACCCAAGGTTGTACTCCAGGCCCGACAAACTGATAAGGGCAAGGAAACTGTTGACACAGTCAGGGTTGCCCCTAAGGTAGCTAAGCCAAAACCCAAGGGAAAGGAAAAGCAACCTAAGGAGGCTCCTGAGAGCTCAGGCCAGGGAAAGCCTCAGCGAAAGTAGAGGAAGACTCAGGCCAAGAGCCCTCAGACTGGTCAGCGAAGGTACCATTATGCTTGGCAATACCAACAGGGAAGGCCAAACATGATGACACCCCCATGGTTTTGGCATCCTGAGGCCTTTAACTGTTTTCCATTCCCTCACTTTCCTAGGGGGAATAGAACACAGGGCCCTTATCAAGAACAAGGCCCAAGACCTGCTGCACCCAGACCTAGGAAGAACAGGAAGCCAGCCCAAAAGGCACCCACTCAGGCTCCTGTGAAGCCTAAGTCTAGCACTCATACACCATCTTCCTCTCAGGCAAAGAAGAAGAAAGTTTTGTATGTTGATGTTTCAGGGAGACAGATTTACCACTCTGAGGCAATCAGGGTTGTTAAGCAAGTCTGGATCCCGAAGGGTACATCTGACACAATAGGACCCAACACCCAATGGGTACCTAAAGCCTGATTTGATTGCAGGCGGCTGTGGATCACAACAAAAGGAGAGGAGACTCAATCAAAGTTGTTTGGTACCTAGACAATGGTTGCTCAAGGCACATGACTGGAATGAAGAGTCTCCTCAAAGAATATCAAGCTAAAGATGGTCCACAGGTAACCTTTGGTGATAAGTCAAAAGGTGTTACTAATGGTTTTGGTGTCTTAATAATAGGTACAATCAGAGTGGAAAATGTGTCCTTTGTGGAAGGACTGAAGCATAACCTGTTGTCAGTAAGTCAATTCTGTGACAAAGGGTTTAGTGTTGAGTTCTCATCAAATATATGTTCAGTCAAGGACAAATCAACACAAGTGCTTCTATCAGGTATCAGGAAAGGTAATGTTTATCTCGCTGACTGGAGCAGCACTATTCCTAATACTTGTTTTGTTGCTAAAAGCTCTCTAGAGCTCAGTTGGTTATGGCATAAAAGATTAAGCCACCTGAACTTCAAGATTCTTAACAAAATTTCTAGACAGTCACTTGTTGAAGGTCTACCTAATGATGTTTTTAGCAAAGATCATGTGTGCAAAGATTGTCAGGAAGGGAAGCATGTCAGAGTATCATTCAAAGAGAAAACTTCTCATTCCACTGACAAGATTCTTCAGCTCTTGCACATGGATTTATTTGGTCCCATAACACCTGTGAGTATGAATGGTAGAAAATATACCCTTGTGGTTATTGATGATTATTCTAGATATACTTGGGTTATTTTCTTGTTGAATAAGAAGGGGACACAGGTGAAGCTTCCAGAGTTGCTCAGGAGACTCAGCAATGAGAAGAATCAGTCCATTACTAAGATCAGATCTGACAAGGGCACTGAATTTATAAATTCATATATTTCTGACTTTTGTAATGAACTTGGTATAGCTCATGAGACTTCTGCAGCTAGAACCCCACAGCAGAATGGTGTCGCTGAAAGGAGGAACATGACACTAAAGGAAGCTGCTAGGACCATGCTGGCAGAGTCAGGATTGCCCAAGAAATCCTGGGCTGAGGCAATCAACACTGCATGCTACACTCAGAACAGATCCATGCTAAACAAACAACATGCACAGACCCCATATAAGACATGGAATAAAAGAAAACCTCGTATTTCTTATTTTCATGTATTTGGTTGTAAGTGCTTCATCCTCAACAATGGGAAGACCCAATTGAAAGCTTTTGATAGCAAATCTGATGAAGGAATTTTCTTAGGATATTTTGAAGTTAGTAAAGCCTTTAGAGTTTACAATTGTAGGACCCTTGTTGTGGAAGAATCACCACATGTTGTTTTTTATGAATCTGCTAATGAGTCTAGGATAAGAGTGTTGAATCCTGACACTGAGGAGGTCACAAGGAGAGTGACAGGGCTGAGCTTAAAGAATCAACCTCATCCAAAGGTTAAAACTGTGCTAATTCCAAGATGGGATGATGACGATGATCAGGATGATGAATTAAGTGCCACTCCTAACCCCAACACATTAGGGATTGTTGAGCCTCAAACTGAGGAACGGGCTCAACCTGAGGTAAGTACCGTCTATGAAGATGTTGTTGCAGCTGAGACGGTTCCTGAGTCACCTCATCAAGGGGGAATCAATGTCCCTGACATTGAGCTTGTTAATCCCTTTGGTATAGACTCAGGATCATCCCCTTCTGTTCAATTTCCTGAATTTTATGAGCCTGTAGACACTAACATTGCAGGTACTTCAGGAACAACTCCTGGCAAGAGAACATGGCTAGAGGATCATCCCATTGATCAAATTATTGGTGATCCAACTGAGGGAGTTAGGACCAGATGGTTCCATTGTGAGAGTGCATTGTTCTGTTGCTTTCTCTCTGAGCAAGAGCCTCAGAACATTGAAAAAGCTCTCACTGACTCGAACTGGATCATTGCCATGCAAGAGGAGTTGAATCAGTTCACAAGGAATCAGGTTTGGGAACTGGTAGATAGACCTAGGCATCAAGGTGTAATTGGTACCAAGTGGGTCTTTAAGAACAAGAAGGATGAGAATGGTGTTGTGGTAAGGAACAAGGCTAGACTGGTTGCAAAAGGGTATTGTCAGTCTGAAGGAATAGACTATGATGAGACTTTTGCTCCAGTGGCTAGGTTGGAAGCTATCAGGTTGTTCTTTGCATATGCAACATATAAGAAGTTCAAGGTGTATCAAATGGATGTCAAGAGTGCCTTCCTGAATGGTGTACTCAATGAAGAGGTATATGTTGAACAACCTCCCGGGTTTGAGGTTGGAGATAGAGTATACCATTTGAAGAAAGCACTCTATGGACTTAAGCAAGCACCAAGAGCTTGGTATGATACCCTCTCTCAATTCCTGACAGACCATGGGTTCAAGAAGGGAACTGTGGATAGGACACTGTTCAGGATCACTGAAGGTGATGACATTCTCTTGGTCCAGATTTATGTGGATGACATAATATTTGGATCACCAAATCATCAGCTCTGTGAGAAATTCTCTAAGTTGATGACTGGTAAATTTGAGATGTCAATGATGGGAGAGATGAACTTCTTCTTAGGATTGCAGGTTAAGCAGACTGATCAAGGTATCTTCATAAATCAGGCCAAGTATACAAGAGACTTGATTCAAAAGTTTGGTGTTCAGAACAGCAATCCAGCCAGGATCCCTATGAACACAAATTGGAAGATGGATCCTGACACTGAAGGGACTTCAGTGAATTAGACTGAGTATCGAGGGCTGATAGGTTATTTATTGTACCTGACTGCAAGTAGGCCTGACATTACGTTTGCAATTGGTGTGTGTGCTAGGTATCAGTCTGATCCCAAGAGAAGTCATTTGGAGGCTGCTAAGAGGATACTTAAGTATTTGAAAAGGACATTCAATATGGGACTGTGGTATCCTTCAGATGACAACTTAGAACTGACAGATTATTCAGATGCAGATTAAGGAGGTTGTAGGATTGATAGGAAATCAACCTCAGGGACATATCAGTTTTTGGGAAGTAAGTTGATCTCGTGGTTTAGTAAGAAGCTAAATTCAGTGGCTACATCCACAACTGAGGCTGAGTATATGGCTGCAGGTAGTTGTTGTGCTCAGATTTTATGGTTGAGGCAACAGTTGAGGGACTACCAAGTATTTGCTAATGAGGTTCCAATCTATTGTGACAACAATAGTGCTATAGCAATTACTCAGAACCCAGTGCTTCACATAAGGTGCAAGCATTTGGACATTAGGCATCACTTCCTTCGAGATCACGTGGAAAAGAAGGACATTAGGATGGAAAAGATTCACACTGACAGGCAAAGAGCTGATATCTTGACTAAGCCTTTGGCTGAAGCAAGGTTTATAGAACTGTCAGTGGAGTTAGGACTCTTAGATCTGGGAGAGCAGTCACTGTAGGGTTCTAGGGGGAACTCAGGCCAGACTCGACTCAGCGAGGTATCAGGGTGCTACAATGTCTCCCTGACAGGTATGAGTTCTATCCTGACTCTTGTGAATACCAAGCGTCTCCCTGAGTCCTTCGTCCTGAAAATCTTTATTAAATGCATTCTGTTTTCATTAAAAGCGCGCCTTTTCTCATTTAAACCCACGCGCAGCGGAGCATTTAATGCTTCAGTTACTTTTTTATATACGTGTCCGTTTTATACGGAATATGACTGACATGGGGTAATTGATTGAAACTAAGATTAATCCTGGTCTTTCATTTCAAAACCTTTCAAATTCAGGAATTAATCTCAACCCCACGTCTGAGTAACTGACTTCGTCTTATCAATCAATAGTGCCATTGGTGGTCTTTACGCAAACACAAAGCACATCTGCACACTGAGTATTCTTCTGCTCAAAATATTCACAGATTTCCTAAAAACCTCTCTTTCAAAATCAATGGCACTTCTTGATTCAAACTGGACAACAGACAAGCTTGTGGATGTTGTCGATAACAAGCTGGTACACATGGAGCAAGTCAGAAGGTGCCTGTCTTACAGTGGAGGAAATCAAACCAGTTTTTAATTGGATTTCCAAAGCTGGGTTGGAAACATACTTCACCATGCACCCTATCTCCATACTTCCAAGAATGGTCGTAGAAGCCCACTTCAACATATTCCTGCGTAAGGGGGAACTTTTCACGAAGGTGACCGCGCTCAAACCGACGGGAGAGAAGGACGGCGATGGCGAACCTCTCTATAACTCAGAGGTGGTTGACATTGACATTCGTAAGGCTGTCAAGGAGGTCTTTGCATTCCCATCCTCAGGAATCAATCCCAGGTTCTACAAGGAAAATTTGGAGGGAGAGTTCCTTAGGAAGTGGACCAAGACTGGCTCCCCTGAGTTCAGAGCCCGTCAGAACAAGAGTACTCTGAAGCCTGAGTACAGAGCTCTTGTGGACTTATTGTCCAAGGTGGTGATGGGATCCACAGGCTCTCATGAGCAGCTGAGCTTGCCCAACCTGAGGATAATGGGGGTTATTGTTGATGGAGTGGAAACGAACTGGGAGCAGTTCTTCCTTGATCAACTCCATCAGGCTGGACTGGACAAGCTGAAGCGGGATGAGGAGAAGAAGCACATTTCTGTCAGTGTCATCCTGCCCTTTGGAACGAGAATGTCCATCTTGATTGCTCATGCCTACCATGAGTACACCTTCGACTTCGAGGATAATCTTTCCTCCAAGAAGGTAATGTTTACTTCAGCGAGTGACACTTACTCGATGCTAGGGCTGACTGATCCCAATGCTAAGGCAAAGTGTCAGGCTAAAAAGCCAGCTGTGAAGGCCAAGAAAGTGGCAACCAGTCTCATTGAGAGAGTGGATGACCTTTTTTAAAGGAGTAAGGAGGCTGAGGAGCCTGCCGCTGAGAGAGAGGAGGCTCAGCCTGCAGTGGAGGGAGTGGAGAAAAAGAAGAAGGTGAAGGTAGTGCTGTCAGGGAAGAGCACTAAATCTGGGACTGAGTCTGATCCCAAGAGAGCCAAATCTGAGGCTGAGGGAACTGACGATGACGTCAGGAAGGAGAGTGATCAGGGGAAGAGGCCTTTGAAGAGACTTAGGAAGGGAGCCAAAAAGTCCCCCGCTAAGAGATTGCCTGTAGTGAGTGAGAGGGAGAAGTCAAGCTCTCCTAGAGCCTCTGACTTGGAGGAGGTGAGAAAATCTATCGAGACGGCTGAGTTGTTGCAGCCTGAGATAGATCCCACTCATTCACCCACTCACCCTGAAACCCAAACACCAACCAACCCTAACCCCACACCTCAACCAACCAACTCACCCCAAACAGCAGAGCCCAATATCCCAGAGTCAGTGCCATCACCTCAGAGGCCTGACCAACCATCAGATCCCACCACTCCAAACCCTGAAGATTTCTCCACTTACCCCAACCCAAAAGATTTCCCTAAAGCCACTTCAAATGAAGAGGATGTCTTCCTGGAAGTGGAGGAGGAAGAATTGGATGAGCATATGGCAGGAGGCATTCAGGAGAATAGCCTAAGGGGGAACGCTACTGAATGGGCCTCCAAGTGCTGGCCAAGGCTAACAAAGTATGGAGAGCTTGCTGCTAATGTCATTGAGCTCAAAGTCTGGTTGGAGTTTAAGCATTCCAACATGCAGGAGCAGCACATGTTAGTCGATTCCCGTGGGTGGGAACACTAGGAGAATGAGGAGGCAAGATTATGCTTTTATTTTGGACTGACTAGCTGGCTTTAACTGCTCAATTTCGAAAACTTGAGTAAGCTAGTCAATGACTTAGTGTCCAAGAGTAAGGCTGATCATCTTTCAGATGGTGAGGAAGATAAGGATGGAGAGGATGACGAAGATGCTCAGGGTGGAGCTTCAGAGAAAGTTGTAGAGAAAACAGCTGAGGAGGTTGATGCGATGGTCCCTGAGTCTCAAACTCAGGGGGAAGGTGTGAAAGACACTGGTGCCAAGGGTGGACCAGTGGCTAAGGATATTTTGAACATCTCAGCCGCCGATGAGACATCTGTCGATGAAGGGATTCCCTGCCCTGAGATAAGGGAGAAAGATGTTGAGGCATCTAAGGAGACTCCTAGTTCCGAAGGACTAGTTCCTAAGGTTCGAGATGGCTTGGTTGAGCCTGAGCAGGCGACCATGACCACTCAACAACTACCTTCAGTGCACCCTGGAGAGGGGACTGAGGATGCAGGGGCTGATAAGGGATAGCAGCCAATCACTGATGAGGACGTAAATGGTGATGAGGATGTGATCATAACTGGGGTCGGTCGAGCTGAATTCACAAGCATTGTGGAGGTCAAAAAGGAGAAAACCACTGAAAATCTAGCTGAGCTTCAGGAGGAAGTGATGAGGCTACGCGCTGAGAAAGAAGAGGACTCCAAGGCCCTAGCAAAACACATCCGATGGACTAAATCAGCTTACAACACCCTTGCCAATAGGGAGTTGATTTTGCTCAAGAGAACGATGACTGACACGGCCAAGTCAGTGAGGACCGAAAGAAAGCGCACAAAGAAAATGCTGAGACAAACCTTGAAGCAGTTGGCTGAGCTTGCAGCTCAATCAGGCCGGGAGAAGCTTGCAGCTCAGGCTGGAGCCCTATTCACTCAGGCTATTCAGGACTCAACGTCCAAGTTGGAGTTGGAGTCAGAATGAATTGCTCAGACTTCGAAAGATATTGCTGAGAGGCTGACTCATGCAGATGATCGATCCGCCAGGGTGGAGGAGAGGATCGAGAAAGCTGAACAAAGACTCCAACTCTCCATGGAGGTCTTTGAGAAGAAGGTGAATGCTGCAATCAGTTCTGTTTCTTTTGCAGGAACTGTTATCTCGATGGGAGTTAATTTACTGAAGGAGGGAATCAATGATGTTCATTCCCTAGCCTCCTTCGTAATCAACAGCGGATCTGACACATTCCCATCCGAGGCCAATGATGATGCCAAAAAGGGGGAAAAGAAGAAGAAAAGATCCGCCCTGAGGCATCTGAGGCAGTCAACCAAGGCGAAACATTTCAAGCTGATCCTGATGCCAATCCTGAAGGGAATGTGCTGAGGGTAAGGAAGTCAGCAAGGTTGACAGCAGTAGAGAAGGAAGGTGAGGAAATTGTTGCCAAGCTGAAGGCGGAGGCAGCAACGAAGGCAAAGGCTAATGAACCTTCTAAAGAACTCCGAGTATCCAAGCAACCTGAGTCAGTTCAGAAATCTCTCCCCATGAACACAAGGAAGAACCCCATCACTTACTCTGGGGAGATGGTGGCGGAATTATGCGCTGAGGCGTGGGGGACACCTTCTGAAAAGACTGAGGCTGTACGCAGGGCTGAGATTGCACAGAAAGAAAAGATGCGTATCTTGGAGAAGACAGTGGAGAAGCTGACTGATATCACTGAGCTTCAACAAAGGGAACTCGATAATGCAGTGATCAGTCTGCTTAGGAGAAAGAAGGCGAAGCCTGAGATTAGGAAGTACAGAAAGAGGCCAACAACAAGAAAATCAACAATTCTTCAAGTCAGAAGGCCGGAGTCGGGATTAAGGGAAGCCTATGTCGACGAGTTCATCTCCGAGGCACTGAAGGAGTTCTGGGCTGACGCGAAGGATGAGTTTGTGAAGTTTTGGTATGTTGTGAAGAAATGGGGCGACACAAATGATATCAATGCGCACTTCACTGACTACATGATGGACAATCATCCTGAGTTGATCCAAAAGATATTGGAGGAGGCTGAAGCAGCTCAAGTCCAGGTGAAGGCTCCTGAGTTCACGATTCGAGCTCCTCCCTTAGTTCCTGGAACTCAGAAGCACAATACAAAGGCCATTATGATGGAAGTTTTGAAGATTGCCAAGGCTAAAGGGTACGTGAATCAACCTAGCAGACTTGACGAGTTAAAGGCAAGAGTTTATGCAGGGTATGGACTTGAACCTGAAATGAGAATAGTCTAGGTGTTCACAGCTTCTTGTAATAGATTAGATTCATTGTAATCACCTTCACATCAATCAATGAAATCTATTACTTTTGCCCACGGATAAAAACTCATTATCTTTTTGGCTGTTATTTAAATTTTGTACTCTATCAAGAATTGCTCTAACACTGCCTTATCTTATAGATAGGTTCTTATATTTCCTCTAAGTGTTTTGAGGATCTTTTCAGTGTTTTGGCATCATCAAAAAGGGGGAAATTGTTGGGACATTGTCAGTTTTGATTAAGACCCCAAAGCCCCTGAAAAGATGACTTGCCTTTATTTGTCTTTGTCAGGCTAGTCTTGGTTAGGTTTTGTACTTAGTCATTTTACACTTCACAGGTACTCAGTAAGAGGAGCACTTACTGATGACAATCAAGACTTAGAGCCTGAAGACGAAGTTTACCATCCTGAACTTATGGCAGTCTTCTAAGCTGGCTGAGTAAGTCTCAGCGATGAAGAGTATGACCCTGAGGTCATTTACTACTCAGTCCTGAAGGGAACGGAAGGATACTGAGTTTATGGGAAGACTTGGAGTAGAGCCAAGCAATGAAAAAGGAATGTCAGCGTCAGGACAAGACCGGTGAGCTCAAGACAAAAAGAACTTAATAAGACAAGCCTGAAGCCCAGGAATAAGTTCTGACATTCTCACCAACCTGATGACGTGGACCAATCCTGGAAGGACACACACGTACGGAACCTGACAGATGACTGACTTCAGACATCATATTCAATGGGCAAGCATTTAATGTGCATTTAATGCAACTACCTAATCTCATACAAGGACGACTGCTGCATGAAGATATGTCCGTTTGAACCACTCTACATAGATGACAAGAAAGGCTATATCTCAAACGGATAGTTTTTCAAATCACCTATAAATACATAAGGCCTTGAACCCATTCAAGGTTACGGGAAATTTCCAAGCCAGAAATTACTCAAACTCTCAAGCATTCAAAAGCATTCAACCTTAGAAGAAGCACTCGGAACCATCTAAATTTCCCAAGTGTTTCTTAGCTACTGAGAGTTATTCTGTATTCCAAAGAGCGAACTAGCATTATCTTAAGCTTAGAGAGATTATCCAATCCTTAGCATAACTTTGCCTTGTAAGGATAATCTCAACTTAGTTGGAATCCAAACTGAAACCAAAACCCTAAGTTAGGTTTGTTGGGAGTAAGTCAGTTAGTGAGTTAGAAATAGGAGTTGTATAGATCAGTGAGGTTAGCTGGTCTTGGTGCACCTTGGCACGTTAAAAACAAGAATCCCTTGAGTGGATTTCCTGTTAAATTAGGCCGTGGATGTAGGAGCTTGAGTCTCCGAACCACGTTAAACTCCTTGTGTTCTTATTGCTTTGATATTGCGCATACCTGCTATATTACTTGTTCATTCATAAGCATTTGGTTTATCAGGCCTGCATCAATCAGCCTAATACTTAAAAAGAGCATTGCTCTACTAATCACTATTCAGAATTGAGTAAACAAGTTTTTCAGAAAGCAAACTAAACAGGACTTTAAACTATCAGGGCTCACGCATTTCCGCACTGAACTTGAATTGATAATTAGCCAACTGACCCGCACTAAGTGTAGTCAGTGTTATCAACTCCTAGTTCTTTAACACTCTGAGTAAAGGGGACTCAGTTAGGTTTTAAGTTTGAAAATTGGTATACGTGTATTTCCCTCCCATACACGTATTCCTCAGTGTTGTACCGGGACCAACATATTTAAATTCCAACGGGAAGATTTTTAAGAAGCCTATAAATACAGAAGGTCATGCACATTTTCAAGTACGAGAAATTTCAAAGATCAAGCAGTCTCTACACTTTCTAAAGCATTCTAACGAAGTACTCGAAATCACTCAAGTTTCCCTAGTGTTTCAATCAAGTAGATATAATCAAACCTTCTGTAATCATATTCAAAGCCAAATCCAAACCTTAGAAAGAGATAACCTGATGAGTGTAAACTCAAGATCAACACTAATTACATGAGTATTTGAAGAAATACAAAGAGTGGTACTTGAGAGCCTCTCTGTAAAAGCCCTAGGACACAAGAGAGAAGGCTATAAAATGATCTCTGGAACTCAGGAGGTGAGCTTCCAATGACAGCTTGGATCTCCGGTGGGATTCCTGCACAAAGTCGGGCCGGAGAGGGCTCCTGCGTCGACCCTCAAGTCAGAAAACTTGCTATGGAAGAAAAACCATAGCTGAAAATGAAAAGTATGAGTGAGTGAGAGTGAAGATACCTTGTTATGAAGAAGTAAAATAGGTATTTATACAATTGATCTGTGAGGGAAGAACAGTAAAATCATCTCTGTTGCCCTAATTATTCTGGGACAACTTGGAGACCTGAACGCCTTAGGAGCCGACGCGTGTCCCCAGGCCAGCATGCTTGGTTTCGTCTGGTACAACCAAATCCTGACAGAATCGTCCTCTTTGAGCCTCAGTCTCAGAGCTCATGAAAATGAAATATTTTGTATTCTTCTCTCCAATATTCAGGCCAGCGGGGAATAAAGAACATTTCCAGCTTTTAGGGATCTTGGGATATGATAATGTTTACTTCTTAACTTACATTTTCACATATTGTCATCGATATCCAGAGCTTATGGAAAGCTTTGGAGAGATATTTTTCGGATGAGCCGAATGTCTTTTCACGGGTTTTAATACCTAAAAGAGGACTTCTAGGTCCTTTATCAGGTCTTCACTTTTTAGGGTTCTCTGCATACTAGTTTCATAAGCTCTGACAGAGCTTTCGAGATATTATCTCTTCTTTCAACATATAAAACATATAACATAAGGCTTCTTGTAAGGATTCTCATTCACCATCAGGGTTTATTTGGCCATTTCTGGACCCTATGTAACTATAAGCTCAGATCTTTGCCTTCATGATCTCTGAGTAGAGCTTTCTTATTTGTGTCTGACTTCTTTATGATTGATGTAGTTTTCCCATTCCGACAGAGCCTACATCAACTACTCCCCCCCATTCCAAGTGATATTTCAAAATATCTCTTGGAATAAGCACCTTTGACTCTGAGATAATTCAGAGCTTTCGAAAATTTATCGTGAAATCTCACACTCTTAAGCCTAGGGGTCCAATAAATCATTTTCCCGCTTTTCCAAAACCGTATGTCATTAGAACTCTTGGATTAGAGAGTCCTTTCAACTGCCTTCATCTGGGCAATACACGTGGAAGCCCAAAAAAGGGGCGGTTTTCGGCCCAGGCCCCACGCATCTGCACTAAGAGGAGGCCTTTACACTTTCTTTCATTTTTATTCTTCTTTTCACCATATCTTCTTTGATCATTATCTTCCGGCGACGTGTTCCTTCGTGGATTTCAAAGCAGATTTTCCGGCGGGCTCTCGTTCTGCCCGCTTTTCTGCGGCGACTCTAGCCTTAGTGAGGTATTCCCTCTTTTCCCTATTACTCATTCCACTATCATTACTTTATTTTTGAAATTTAGTATGTAGAAATTACCCCCCTTCTCTGGTGAGAGCCCCTCGGTGCCGGTACCACTTAGGGCTTCGAAGTGCTTAGCTGGTCTGAGGTTACCAGCATCTGGTTCTTCCTCTAAGTCCATTAGGTCTTCTAGTTCTAATCGCGTCTCTTTCCACAATCTCTCCACGAGGCGGGTAAAATAAGCATGATTTCTCATCAATCCAATTTAACCCATGAAGACTTGAAAATAATAACGGGGGCTTTAGAGCCACATCCAGATTTTATCATCGAACTCCCACATCCTGGCGAAAGGCCCAATTATATTGTATACCCTTCTTTGGCCTTCTGTGGTTCTCAAATTTTGGATGGGTTGCATTTTCCCGTTTGCTCTTATCTAACCAAAATATGCAATTTGTACCAAATTCTCTTGAATCAGCTAAACCCGCCTGCTATAAGGCTAGCTCTGTCCTTCTATATTGTGTTTGAAGGTAATGGGGGGTTCCCCAATGTGGAGTTGTTTCATTTCCACCATGATCTCAAGCGGAGAGAATTTTTTTTACTACTTCAATTCTCGTCCTAGTGGCTTAGCTAAGTTCATAGGTAAACCACCCGATATCGATTCTCATTGGAAATACAGCTTCTTCTTAGTCACTCCTCGCTCTGGCCAATGGCCTTTTTATTATGATCCAGAAGGATTGCAATACGAGGTTCCAGACCCTATCAAACCACCATTTTTTCCTGAGGAAATTACTCCCCCAGCTGCTCGTGAATTGATGATGTATCTAAATCGTGTTGCTGATAAGAAGGATAAACCTAAGGTTTTCCACTTATTGAAAGACATGGTTGTTCTCTTTAGCTTAGGGTTTTTGGGTTCTGCAGCTCCTCCTCCTCCTGGAGCTGGTATTCACCTCATCCCCATACCCTTTTTATCTAGGTATGATCTATAATTTTCATTTACTTACGTGCTATATATGTTTTATTGGACATACATGAGTTGGGAGAATGTGCTTCTCTTATCGGATGATGACGTTGCACTTCCCAACCCGGCTGCTTATTTTCAACCAAGGCAAGTGAAGAAAGAAGGTTCCTCCGCTACTGCCTACGCATCTGAGATCTCTGCTTCTTTTATGGATCCCATAAATGTTGTTCCCGTTCAAGCGGTGTTGGCTTCAGAAGGGACTGAGGGAAACAAAGGCAAGTCCTCTTACCAGACTCGGGGAAAGAGAGCAACAAACCTTGCCTCTTCTGCCAAGCCTTCTTCCAAGCGAAAGAAAATGGCCAAGAGTGATTTCTCTAATTCAGCTAAACTCGAGGATTTGACTTCCAATGATTTTCTACATGATCCCTCTATTCCGGTGGAGGACAAGTGTATTTTGTTTCTCAAGTCTCTCCAGGTGTTGGATCATGGCTCTTCTTCTGCCCCGTTGTCTCCTGATCAACTCTAGGGCTCTATGTTCCATAAGTTGGTTGAGGTAAGGGTCTTAACTCTTTCTTTCGTTTACTTTATCCTGTTAGATCTATATCTAATCTCTTGGATTTATTTTTTCTTTTCAGTTTCTGGATTTACAAGCCCAATTCCTTGCTTCGGGCCACTCCACTTCCATTGTAGAGCTTCAACAAGAGTTAACTAAAAAGGAGCAAGAACTATCCTTCAAGGATTTTGATCTCTTTCAAGCTAAAGAAGCGATAGACAATGCTACTGCTCTTACAACTGAGCAAGCGTCTCAAATTTCCATCTTGGAGAAGAAGCTCTCTGAGGCAGAGCAGAGAGAGATAACATTAAGGGAGGAAGGTTTTTCACAGGGTTTATCCGAGGGTATTGACAGATGCTGCAAGAAGCTATTCGGGACTAATTTGGACCAATAATTTCTCAAAGAACTGATTGAGGAATCTCTCAAGGCTTATCATCAAAGTCCCTTATTTCTATGTCACATGGGCCATCATTTAGGCCACTTCATCAAGCAGGGCTTCAATTCCGCTGCCTCTCAAGCTGAAGAAAAGGGCTTTACTGAGAAACTTAGTCTTTCTCGTGCCAAACAAGGTCTCACGCCTTCCCCTTACTTTAAAGGCGATCCTAAAGGGAAAGCAGACTATTCTTGGTTTCCTCCTATGGCGCAGAAGGTATCCTTAAATTAGTGCAAGAGGTGGAGATTTCCCCAGAGCTTCCCCAAATGGAGCCTCAGTTGCGTGATCTTTTATTTTAAGATCCTTTGCCTGCTACAACTGCCCCTTCTTTGCCAGAGACTACTGCCATTTCCGGCCCTATTCCTGAGCCATCTACCTCTCCAGTTCTTGAAAAAGAATCTGCTGAACCCGAGATGGGTGATCATCCAAGCTAATAGAGGATTTGACCTTGAGGGTCATCTCTACTGCTTTTGCTACTTATATTTTATTCTACTTTTTTCTTAGAGATTGCGTGACCTCTTTGACTATTTCTATCTTTTATGCTTTCATCATACTCTTGCACTCTCTATATTTATGACACTGTTACTATTTTCTGCAATCATATTCTATGCGTGCTTTGGACGTTTTATCCCTGTGTCTTTTTGAAATGCATGTTACTATCTTAGATGCATGATCTCTTCATTTGTTACTGTATGATCTGAAAAATTCTCCATTTTCATTTATTAGCTCTGGGGAGATAATGCTAAAGCATACTCCTTCCTTTGTTTTTATTTCTAACTTCTTTGAAATAAAAATTCTCAATCTTCATTTTTCAGCTCCGCGGAGATGATGCTAAAGCATACTCCCTCCTTCAGTTTTTATTTCTAACATCTTTAGAAATAAAAATTCTTAATTTTCATTTTTCAACTCTGTGGAGATGATGCTAAAGCATACTATTTCCTTTAGTTTTTATTTCTAACGTCTTTTGAAATAAAAATTCTCAATTTTCATTTATCAGCTCTGGAGAGATGATGCTAAAGCATACTCCCTCCTTCAGTTTTTATTTCTAACTTCTTTGAAATAAAAATTCTCAATCTTAATTTTTCAGCTCTGCGGAGACGATGCTAAAGCATACTCCCTCCTTCAGTTTTTATTTCTAACTTCTTTGAAATAAAAATTCTCAATCTTAATTTTTCAGCTCTGCGGAGACGATGCTAAAGCATACTCCCTCCTTCAGTTTTTATTTCTAACATCTTTAGAAATAAAAATTCTCAATTTTCATTTTTCAGCTCTGCGGAGATGATGCTAAACCATACTCCCTCCTTCAGTTTTTATTTCTAACTTCTTTTGAAATAAAAATTCTCAATTTTCATTTATCAGCTCTGGAGAGATGATGCTAAAGCATACTTCCTCCTTCAGTTTTTATTTCTAACTTCTTTTGAAATAAAAATTCTCAATTTTCATTTTCAGCTCTGGAGAGATGATGCTAAAGCATACTTCCTCTTTCAGTTTTTTTTTCTAACTCCTTTTGAAATAAATATTCTCAATCTTCATTTTTCCGCTCTGCGGAGATGATGCTAAAGCATACTCCCTCATTCAGTTTTTATTTCTAACTTCTTTTGAAATATAAATTCTCAATTTTCATTTTTTCAGCTTTGCAGAGCTGAAATTTAATCTTCATGTTCATCTATTTACTGTAATTTGATGAGTATTGCAGTTTACAAACTGTGCACTCAATTTTTCAATCATCATCCATGCTTAATTCGTATTAAGACTCATAGGATGTAAATTTACGGAATTCATAAGTCAATCGAAGTTTGTCTAAGGATCCACCAGAGCCGCGGGGTATAGCTCTGGCGGCTTTTCATTGAATCTCAAATGTATGATGATGCAAATAAACTGTGCTTACATACTTTGATTGAAAAACTAGTAAATGATCTGAATAGGCTCAGACATAGTACTTCTTCAAGTTTTTCACGTTCCAAGGACGTGGCATTCTCCTTCCATCCTGATCTGTCAGCTCATACGCGCCCCCATCCAACACTTGGGTAACTACGTATGGGCCTTCCCAATTTGGCTCTAACTTTCCTGTTGGTTTGAGCGCATCGTCTCTGCGCAACACCAGATCTCCTTCTGTGAACTTTCTAACTTTCACACGCTTGTTGTAGACGGCTCTCATTTTACTCTTGTATCGTTTGGCTCCGATACGAGCCATTTTTCGCTGCTCATCTATCATATCCAGATTTTCTCTTAATAATTTTAGATTCCGATCCTCGTCGTAATTCAAGATCCTGTGAGTTTCCATTCCTATCTCTGCAGGTATCACAGCTGTAGATCCGTACACAAGATTAAAAGAAGATTCTCAAGTAGCAGTTTTTGGACTTGTTCTATAAGCCCAAAGGACGGAGTCCAGTTCCTCCACCCACTTTCCACTAGCTCCTGAGAGCCTAGTTCGGATTCCATCCACAATAGTTCGATGGTGATTTCCACTTGTCCATTGGCCTGTGGATGAGCCACTGATACAAATCTCTGCTGGATTCTCATCTCTGAACACCAGGCTTGCACCTGAGAGCCTATGAACTGTGCTCCATTATTTGAAACTAGGATCCTGGGGACCCCAAATCTACTGCATATATTCTTCCATAAAAACTTGATGATGGCTGACTCGTTGATTTTCTTCACAGCTTCGGCTTCTGCCTATTTACTGAAATAATCAACTGCTACAATTAAAAAGGCTCTGCCTCTAGAAGATATTGGGAATTTTCCCACGCTATCAATAACCCATTTGTCAAATGGGCATGGAGAGTACATAACTCTCAATTCCTCTACTGGGATATGGATCAGGGGGCCATTTCTTTGGTATTTGTCACATCTCTTCACTGATTCTTTTGCATCTCTGTTGAAAGTTGGCCAATAATAACCAGCTCTCAACACCTTTCTAACCACATCTTGGAAGCCAGTGTGACTCCTCCCATAGCCTTCATCCACCTCTCTCAACACATAGTTCCCCTAAAGGTTAGATAAGCACCTCAAGTATGGTTGAGAGAATGATCTCTTGTATAAATATTCGCCCATCATACAGTACTTGGCGTATATTGCTTTCTTGGGGGCATTTGACCTGTCACGCCTCTGCCCTGTTTTCAGGAAGTGGATAATGGGGGCTCTTCAACCGTCTTCTTCATCGATTGATCCCACATCCAGAGTTGACACCTGATTCTCGGCTGTCAATAATATGATCTTACCCTTGGCTCCCTCTTCTGCAGAGCTTGCCAATTTTGCTAGGTAATCAGCTTTCTAGTTTTTGGTTCTGGGTATCTGCTCAATTTTTATCTCTTCAATTTTGCCTCTGATCTGCTCAGTCAATCTAGCATACTTCGCTATCTTCTCATTCTTTTTCTCATAGGTGCCCAACAACTACTGAGTAACCAGCTGGGAGTCAGAGTACACAATTGCTTTTTGTGCTTCTAATTCCCATAACATCTGCATTCCTCTAATCAGAGCTTCATACTCAGCCTCATTGTTTGAAGTTCGAAATTCAAACTTTATAGCGAACTGTAATTCCTCCTCTGCCGGGGACATGACCACAATCCCCGCTCCACGACCAGAAAACTTCTCCAGAAGATGATCAGAACAGAGGCAGAAGACTCTCCCCAGAACCAGACGAGTCTGGTGAAATAAGAAAAGTCATAGAATCATTCCCTGAATCTAAGGAACTCTTCATTTCACTGCTCTGTTCTTGACTAGAAGACCTCTGTGTCACCTGGTACCTGGTCTTAATATTTCGAACATACCAGATGTTGACTAAGGAAGTTCTTTACCCTTTGGTGATAATTAATGCAGTCAAAAGATCAGGATTGGAAAGTCAATGAAGAATCAATCCAAAGGATCCCACCAACCCAATTAATCAATTAGGGAAATTGATTGCTTCCAATTTTAGGGATCTGATTAGATTAGCTCTCCAATGGCTAAACCCTAATCATCCTTATAAATATGAGAGCTACTGGAAAGAGCATATATACGCATGAAGAACACAATCAAGCTTTCAATATTCTTAAAGCATTCCAGTACTCATTAAGCACTCATACAAAATATACTTTTTAGGAGTTTTTAGTTGGAACAATACTCAACCAGTTCATCTCTCTAGATAAGGTTGTAGTATTAAGTGATTTAGATCGAGTTTTGATCTAAGTTGTAACAAGGACCTGGTACTTGTAAAATTCCAGTGAAGTGAGTGAGTTGGTTGGTAAAAAAGACACCTTGCTAAAGGGAGAGTGGACGTAGGATTTGATATCTGAACCATTATATATCCGATGTTCTTTATTGCTTTATTTACTTATTGTTTATTTTCTTTGAAGGCATAAAAGGTTTTAGGTTAAAGTTATTTGCTTAAGCTTCCACATTTCTCAATAGTCTAGTATTCTAGTGGGTCCAAGAAGTGGTATCAGAGCAGTGTGTCCTAGACCACTGCTTTGAGGAGCTTTTGGTGGTCACCAGGGCAAATCCATTGCATACTTTACTTTTGCATAAAACCTTTTCATTCTTATAAAAAAATATCTTCAAAATATGCATATAAGAGTCGTAAATTACCAGAGTTTTCCTTGGATGACTATATCTACTGGAGTTTCATGATGATCAATCATCTTGGAGCTATTCATCACCGCATGCTGGATGCGGTATAGAGTAGCCCTATAAAATTTTACTGGACTTCTATTGATGATGGCAGGTCTGATGCCAGAGAAGAAACCAGTGCAGATAGAGAAAGAAGTGCTGGAGATGCCAGGCCTGCAAGATAAAAAGTACTTAAGAAAAATGATGAACTAAACAATGATGAAAGAAAACTATATAATATGGACCAAGTCGCCAGAACAGAGATCATCAACACACTTACCAAAGAAGTGATAGAGAAGGTCAGAACCTGCGGCATAACTAAGGAAATGTGGGATAAATTGGCTTTACTTTGTGAAGGAACAGATAAGATCAAGGATAACAAGCTGCAGACGATCCAACATTCCTTTGATACCTTCAAGATGAAGCCAGATGAGACCATTGACCAGCTGGACATGCCCCTTACAAATGTCCTCAACAAGGCTAGTGCCTTAGGTAAGAATTACTCTGAAAAGGAAATTAATTATAAAATCTTGAGACCACTAACAAGCAGGTGGAGAATCAAAGTTACTGTCATCAAAGATAGCAAGGATCTTAACTCTCTAGATCATCATATGCTCATCTCTGATTTGAAAGCATATGAATATGATTTACAAGAGGAAGATTAGGCAGATGAGATCTCTTCCTCATCTGGTCAGAAAGGAGTTGCATTCTCTTCAACTATCAAGACTGAAGAACAAGTCAAGGAGCCAGTAGCAGATGACATGAGTCTCAAGGAGCAGGTAGCACTCTTAACTAGAAAACTTGAAAAGATGAGTTCCAAGTATGGCAGGTACAAAAGACACTGGAAGGACTCTACCAGAGACAGGAGGAGTTCCTTCAAGCCTACAGAAAAAGAGAGGCCATCTGGAGATATAAGGGAAACCAGGTTCCAGTCACCAGAGAAGAGAAGAGATTTTAGTCCAAGGAGAAGGATAACAGCTCTGGCAGATCAGATTTCAGGAGGAGAGAGAGTAGCCCTGGCAGGCCAGATTTCAACTCCAGGAGAAGAGACTCCAGTCCCAGTCCCAGAGCAGGAGACAACACTTGTTACACCTGTAACAAGCCAGGTCACTATAGTTATGATTGTCCTCAACTTACTCCTAGCGGAAGAGAAGAGAAAAGACTCAAGAGAGATAGGAGATATACAGACAAAAGAGCATTGCTGGCAGAAGCAGAAGAGGAAGACACTGGTTCCAGCTCTTCTTCTTCTTGGCTCAGATGATGATGTATGTCTCATGGTAGACATAACTGAGGTACAAGAATCTACTTTATGTATTTCTAACTCTAAATATACTCAATCCTCTCACTCATCTGGTACCTCTAGTGAGTCTGATATGCAGCAAATGCTATTAGATCTCCAAAGATGTGTTCAACTCTGTCAGAAACTTGAGAAAGAAAATGGTAGGCTCAAGGCTGAAGTTCAGTCCTTGTCCCATGAGCAAAAATCTACCAGAGAACTCATATGTAACCATGGCAAAGAAGTTTTAACACTTCAGGACAGTGTTACAGAAAGAGATAATCTGGTGAATAAACTCTATAGAGAAAAGGACTCCAAGGACAAGGAATTTGAAGAACTCATAGCCAAATTCCAATCTCTTCTCAAAGGAAAACAAGTTGAACAAACTATTGAAGAGATACCTATGCCCAGAGAAGCTCCAAAGAGACCCAATCTGGTTTCTATCTTAACTTAGTCTTCTCAGAGAGTCCATGACAAGAGTTGTTTGGGATATTCTAGAGCTACGAAAACTCATAAGTTTTTATATAGTAAAGACCAGGTTGTAAGAGCTGGTGAAATTGTGGAAGTCTGGGATGATGAAAATGATCCAAATGGACAAGGTCACGGAGTTCTCCTAAATCCTAATAGGGATGACTCTGCTGACCATGTGGATTATGCTCCTAAAGAGATATCTGAACTGGAAGAAAAAGAATACTTAAAGATTTAATTTCAAAATGAGGGCCCTAAGCAGATTAAAAGGTATTTTCAAAGTAACCCTCAAAGAGTGAAACCTAAGCAGATTAGGGAACCTCAAAGGAGAAACTTTAATAAGAGGAACTTCAATCAGAATAGGGGACCTCAGAAGAGATACTATGAACAAAAGAACCTTAATCAGAATCAGGGACCTCAGAAGAGATTTAATCAGAGAAGATAATATCAGAACAGATACTCTAAGAAGGACTATGATCACCAGAAAAGATAATATTTTCATCAGAACCAGAGAAGGTCCTCTAGACCCGTCTATAGAAGGCTAGTTGATCTGGGTGATTATGACACCAGAGATGGTTCTTCTAGGATGTATCCATATTACCAGACCTTTAAACTCATGTCTTTGAGACAAGCCATTCCCAAGGCTAGATTTGAATTGAGATACACCAGACCAGTATTTAGGAAAGATGTTCTCATTAGTCCAGCAGCTCAATATGTCATTGTTAGAGGACATGTGCTGGTAGATAGATTTGGAAGAAAGATAAGATCTCCTCATCCAGCAAGGGATGATCTTTATCTTTGGATTCCTAAAAGGAAAGTAACTAACCAATCAGGACCTAGCACCAGTAGGGGACCTAATTAATCTCTCTGCAGGAGGACATAAACCCATTGGAGAAAGGATTTTCAAGCAATGGTGTTTGGTACATTGATAGTGGATGTCCCAAATAAATGACTTTTGTGAAAGATCATCTCCATGATTTCAAGCACTTGAATGGGCCAAGAGTAATGTTTGGTGATAACAATTTTGGTATCACAAGTGGAGTTGAAAAGTTGATTGTAAACAACGTATATGTAGCTGAAGTCTACTATGTGGAAGGACTCAAACATAATCTGCTTTCAGTATCCTAATTCTGTGACAAGGGATACTCAGTGAAGTTCTCTAGTGACTCTTGCACTATTTTTAATTCTTATAATGATGATATTTTATTAGTTGGCTTGAGGAAAAGGTAATATTTATCTTGCAGATTTCAACAATTGTCCTAGGAACACTTGCCTGGTAGCCAAAGGATCTGCAGAGAACAGCTGGTTATGGCACAAGAGGATAAGTCACCTAAAGACACTCAACAAGATTGCCAGAAAGGGTTTATTTCGAGGTCTCCCAAAAGAAGTCTTCAAGAAGAATCAGACTTGTGGTTCCTGCTAGAAGGGAAAGCAACTTAAAGCTTTATTCAATGATATCCAGAGCACAACCACAACCAGAGTTCTTCAGTTACCTCACATGGACTTATTTGGACCTGTCTCACCTCTTAGTTTTAGTGGAAGGAAGTACACCTTAGTGATAGTAGATGACTTTTCAAGATACACTTGGGTAGTGTTCTTGTTTAAGAAAAATGAAACTATCACTAAGATTCTAGAGTTCTTCAAACATATCCAGAATGAGCAGAACCAGAGCATAGTAAGAATCAGAAGTGACAAAGGCACATAATTCCTGAATTTACACATTGTAGAGTATTGCAAAGACAAAGGTATACTTCATGAAACTTCCTCTGCCAGAACACCTCAACAGAATGAAGTGGCAAAAAGGAGGAACAGAATACTTAAAGAAGCTGCAAGGACTCTACTAGTAGAATACAACACACCTCAAAGGTAAAACCCCATCTGTTTCTTTCTTTCATGTTTTTGGATGTAACTGTTTCATCCATGACAATGAGAAATCCAAATTAAAGACTTTTGATGCCAAAGTGGCTGCTGGAATATTCTCAGGGTATTCCAGCACCAGTAAAGCATACATAGTCATTAATAGGAATTCACTTTGTGTTGAAGAAACACCTCATGTTATTTTTTATGAATCTACTCTTGAGTACAAGGTGGACACATATTATATAATTAATTAATATAAATGACTTGATACTAAACTCAAGATTAGTAAGCTTACTGGAATGAAGGCGAAGGTTTACAAGTAAATAACAAATAAAGGAACATTAACATACAAACCTCATGTGTGTGTGTACCAGTACGATAGGGAGAGGATATATAGGTTCCAAACCAATTTTAATTTCATGTATTATTTTATTATCTTTAAACAAAATATTATTTTTGAACACTTAGTACATGTTAATTTAATTTAAATTAAATTAGATAATGCACATGTTAATTAATGTTATTTAATGCAGATGGACGACACTTATTCTGGGAGTATGTCTCCTCTGCACCTGGTGCACCATATAACTCAAATGTATTTTCAAAAGTTACCCTTACTATTATTGAAAAATTACCCTTTATTAAATCCACTTTTCAGTAATAGCACAAATAACTCTTTAGTAATATACTCTTAGTATGAAGAAATAGACTATGATGAGACTTTTGCTCCTGTTGCCAGAATAGAAGCCATTAGATTATTTCTAGCATATGCTGCTCACATGTAGTTCAAAGTTTACCAGATGGATGTGAAATCTGCATTCCTTAATGGGATTCTCATTAAAGAAGTGTATGTTGAACAACCCCCTAGCTTTGAACAAGGTGACAAGGTGTATAAGCTTAAGAAGGCTCTTTATGGGCTTAAGCAGACACCCAGAGCATGGTATGACACTCTATCTCAATTTCTCCTGGACAATGGTTTTACTAAGGGTAAGATTGATAGGACCTTGTTTAGGAAAGAAGAAGGAAAGGATATCCTTCTGGTCCAAATATATGTGGATGACATTATATTTGGATCCCCTAATAAGAAGTTGTGTGAGAAATTTGGTAATCTTATGCAAAGTCAGTTTGAGATGTCCATGATGGGTGAGATGAATTATTTCTTAGGTCTTCAAGTGAAGCAATCAGAGAAGGGAATATTCATCAATCAAGCAAAGTACACCAGAAATATGTTAGATAAATTTGGAATAGGATCTAGCACGGTTGCCAAGATTCCTATGATGATAAATTTTAACATGGATCCAGATGAGTCTGGAGAAAGTGTGGACCAGACTCAATATAGAGCACTTATTGATTCTCTTCTGTACCTGACTGCAAGTAGACCAGACATAGCATTTGTTGTGAGAGTATGTGCCAGATTTCAAGCTAATCCAAAGAAGAGTCATCTGGAAGCAGCTAGGAAGATATTGAAGTATCTCAAGGGAACAGTTAATCTGGGATTATGGTGCCCTGCAGATGATAACTTTGAGTTAAGTGGCTATTCAGATTCAGACTATGGAGGTTGCAGAATAGACATGAAATCTACTAGTGGTACTTGTTAATTTATTGGGAATAAGTTGGTATCTTGGTTTTCTAAGTAACAGACTTCAGTTACTACCTCAACTACAGAGGCAGAGTACATGGCAGTAGGGAGTTGTTGTTCTCAACTACTTTGGATTAGTCAACAACTTAGAGACTACCAGATTAGAGCTAAGGATATACCCATATTTTATGATAGCAACAGTGCAATTGCCATCACCCAGAATCCGGTTCTTCACACCAAATGCAAGCATGTTGATATAAGACACCATTTCATCAGAGACCATGTTGAGAAAGGTGATATAAGGATGGAAAAGATTGCAACAGAGAAGCGGAGAGCATAAATTTTAACTAAGCCTCTGGCAGAGACCAGATTCAGGGAGTTAGCATTCGAATTGGGGTTATTGGATCTAGAGACAATTTTTTTTAGGTGGAATACCAGAAGAGTATCCTTATTTAATATAATGCACACTTTCCTTTTAATGTTATTACCTGTCTGCAGATTAGATATACTAGAGGTGACACATCTCCAGATGAGCCATATATACCAGACTACTTGCAGATCCATCTGGATACAATACCAGATGATAGACAAGTCTTACCAGAGGAGAGGTGTCTCCAGAAGAGATGTGATACCAGATTACTCGTAGTATCATCGAGTTACAATACCAGATGACATGTAAGCATTTACTTTTCTACATCTGTTCATTGGGATACAACTTTCAAATTACTAAATACACTCAAAATGTTTCATATTTTAAGTGTATTTAAAATCGGGTCGTGGGCCAGGGCATTCATTTCACTTTTCTCTTGACTGCCCCAAAACCCCTCGAACCCAGTCCCAATGACTGAACCACTCATACAAAATAAATTCGTATCTTGCCATAGTTAATACTTCCTTCGGATTTATTTAAAGTGCAACATGTCAATCAATTCATTAGTTGATACTGTTTCCCCAATTAATTTCTTTTCCATGCGTACTTCTTTTTTATATCCCAAAATTTTCATTTGTCTCTTCACGTTTTCAAACCCTAATCTCTCTCTGCAAAAGATTTTTCTCTCAGTTTATCTCTCAAGCACTCTCAACAATGGACACTACCTGTAACTTCGACGCCGCCTACATCTGTGAAAAACTCAAGTCCAAAATGGTGGTGGACTTCTACTCAACCAGAAACTCTGGTGCATTGGAGATTCTGGATCTCTTTCGCAAGTCTGGGCTGGAATCGTATCTCTCCATGATTCCCAAGGGTTTTCGCACCTGGACTCTTATGCTACCCAGTTCTTGGTGCATCTGAAGATCTATGATGAGGAGTTAGTTTCCAAGATCGACGAGGAAAAGGTGGTTATCACCAAAGAGGACGTTAGCAAGCTATTCGGAAATTTGTCCATGGAAGGAGTGGATCCCCTTTCCTACAAAGAGGATGAACAACTTGAATCCTTCAAGTTGTTTGCAAGGGCCTCATGCCAGAATGTTACTCGGGGTTTCGTTGACAAGCATTTGCACCAGAAATAAAAATTTCTCTTCGATATTGTGGTGAAGATCCTCATGTGTGAGAATCACAGCACGGATGCTCAGTTCACAGGGAGGATTTGTGTGATGCGTACGATTCTAGACGGTGCCAAATGTGACTTGACCATATTCTGTGATTTGACCATATTCTTCTGGAATGTGTTGAGGAAGAATAGGGTGAAGGTCCAGAAGGAGCCTACCAAGGAGACCTGTTGGATTTCTACTTCCCTCAAAAGGCTTGGACGAGAAATTTGGGAAGTCCAAGACTCTTTTGAACAAGGATGGTCCTCTTCATGGACATCCTGATTCGGATGGTGAAGGTGTCATTCCTGCTCTACCTCTCCAGGCATCGCCCTTTCCTCCCAAGGGCAAGAAGGCAGAGCAGAAGAAGAAGGCAGGAGGAAGTGCCCCTCAAAAGATTGCCCTTTCCATTTATTCAGAGGAGAATCAGTTGCCTCTCACAGCTGCTCTGAAGAAACAGAAAAGAAACGAGGAAGGTTCTCAAGTGTCTTCTCCTAAGTAAAAAATGAGTGTTGGTCCCGGTACAAGACTGAGGAATACGTGTATGGGGGGGGGGGAATACACGTATACCAATTTTTCAAACTTAAAACCTGACTGAGTCCCCTTTACTCAGAGTGGTAAAGAACTAGGAGCTGATAACACACCTACTGACTACACTTGGTGCGGGTCAGTTGGCTAACTATCAGTTCAAGTTCAGTGCGGAAATGCGTGAGCCCTGATAGTTTAAAGTCTTGTTTAGTTTGCTTTCTGAAAAACTTGTTTTACTCAAATCTGAATAGTGATTAGTAGGGCAGTGCTCTTTTTAAGAATCAGGCTGATTGGTTCGAGCCTGATAAACCGAATGCAATGAATGAACAAGTAATGTGGCAAGTATGCACAATATCAAAGCAAAAAGAACACAAGGAGTTTAACGTGGTTTAGAGACTCAAGCTCCTACGTCCACGGCCTGATTTAACAGGAAATCCACTCAAGGGATTCTTGTTTTTAACGTGCCAAGGTGCACCAAGACCAGCTAACCTCACTGATCTATACAACTCCACTTACTAACTCACTAACTGACTTACTCCCAACAAACCTAACTTAGGGTTTTGGTTTCAGTTTGGATTCCAACTAGGTTGAGATTATCCTTACAAGACAAGGCTATGCTAAGGATTGGATAATCTCTCTAAGCTTAAGATAATGCTAGTTCGCTCTTGGAATACAGAATGACTCTCAGTTGCTAAGAAACACTTGGGAAATTTAGATGGTTTCGAGTGCTTCTCTTAAAGGCTGAATGCTTTGAGTGCTTGAGAGTTTGAGTAATTTCTGGCTTGGAAATTTCCCGTAACCTTGAATGGGTTCAAGGTCTTCTGTATTTATAGGTGATTTGAAAAACTATCCGTTGGAGAGATAGCCTTTCTTGTCAACTATGTAGAGTGGCTTCAAACGGACATGTCTTCATGCAGCAGCCGTCCTTGCATGGATTTGGTATTTGCATTAAATGCACATTAAATGCTTGCCCGTTGAAAATGCAGTCTAAAATCAGTCTTCTTGTCAGGTTCCGTACGTGTGTGTCCTTCTCGGATTGGTCCACGTCATCAGGTTGGTGAGAATGTCAGAACTTATTCATGGGCTTCAGGCTTGTCTTATTAAGTTCATTTTGTCTTGAGCTCACCGGTCTTGTCCTGACGCTGACATTCCTTTTGCATTGCTCGGCTCTACTCCAAGTCTTCCCAATAACTTAGTTTCATACTGTTCCCTTCAGGACTGAGTAGTACTGATCTCAGGGTCATACTCTTCATCACTGAGACTTACTCAGCCAGCTTAGGAGACTGCCATAAGTTCAGGATGGTAAGTTGTCTTCAGGCTCTGAGTCTTGATTGTCATCAGCAAGTGCTCCTCTTACTGAGTGCCTATGAAATGTAAAATGACTAAGTACAAACCTAACCAAGACTAGCCTGACAAAGCAAAAGCAAACATCTTTTCAGGGGCTTTGGGATCTTAATCAAAACTGACAATGTCCCAACAATTTCCCCCTTTTTTATGATGCCAAAACACTGAAAAGATCTTCAAAACACTTAGAGGAAATATAAAGACCTATCTATAAGATAAGACAGTGTTAGAGCAATTCTTGATAAAGTACAGAATTTAAACAACAGCCAAAAAGACAATGAGTTTTTGTCTGTGGGCAAAAGTAATAGATTTCATTGAAAGATATGTAAGTGGTTACAATGAATCTAATCTATTACAAAGAGGTAATGGACTCCTAGACTAATCTCATTTCAGGTTCGAGTCCATATCCAGCATAGACTCTTGCCTTCAGCTCGTCAAGTCTTCTAGGTTGGTTCACATATCCTTCAGCTTTGGTAATCTTCAAGACTTCCATCATTATGGCCTTCGTGTTGTGCTTCTGGGTTCCAGGAACTAAGGGAGGAGCTCGAATGGTGAACTCAGGAGCCTTCACTTGGACTTGAGCTGCATCAGCCTCCTCCAAGATCTTTTGGAACAACTCAGGATGATTGTCCATCATGTAGTCAGTGAAGTGGGCATTGATATCATCAGTGTCGCCCCACTTCTTCACAACATACCACAATTTCACAAATTCATCCTTCGCATCAGTCCAAAACTCCTTCAGTGCCTCTGAGACGAACTCATCAACATAAGCTTCCCTTACTCCTGATTCTGGCCTACTGACTTGAAGAATTGATGACTTCCTAACTGTTGGCCTCTTTCTGTACTTCCTAGGCTCAGGCTTCGCCTTCTTCCTCCTTAGCAGACTGATCACCGCATCATCCAGTTCTCTTTGTTGAAGCTCAGTGATGTCAGTCAGCTTTTCAACCTTCTTCTCCAGGATGCGCATCTTCTCCTTTTGAGCAATTTTAGCTCTGCACACAGCCTCAGATTTCTCAGAAGGATCTCCCCATGCTTCAGCGCATAACTCCGCCACCAACTCCCCAGAGTAAGTGATGGGGTTATTCCTTGAGCTCATGGGAGAAGACCTCTGAACTGGCTCAGGTTGCTTGGAAGGTTCATCAGCCTTTGCCTTTACTGCCTCCGCCCTCAGCCTGGCAACAATTTCCTCTCCTTCTTTCTCCACTGCCGCCAACCTTGCTGACTTCCTCACCCTCAGCACATTTCCTTCAGGATCGGCTTCAGGATTGGCTTGAACTGTTTCGCCTTGGTTGACTGCCTCCGATGCCTCAGGGCGGGATCTTTTCTTCTTCTTTTCCCCCTTTTTGGCATCATCATTGGCCCCGGATGGGAATGCGTCAGATCCGCTGTTGATTACGAAGGAGGCTAGGGAATGGACATCATTAATTCCCTCCTTCAGTAGCTCAACTCCCATTGAGATACCAGTCCCTGCAAAAGATACGAAACTGATTGCAGTTTTTACCTTCTTCTCAAAGACCTCCATGGAGAGTTGGAGTCTTTGTTCAGCCTTCTCAATCTTCTCCTCCACCAGAGCAGATCGTTCATCTCTTTGAGTCAGCCTCGCAGCAATATCTTTCGAAGTCTGAGCAAAGCGTTCTGACTCCAGCTCCAACTTTGAGGCTGAGCCAGAGATGGCCTGAGTGAATAGTGCCCCAGCCTGAGCTGCAAGCTTCTCTACAGCCTGATTGAGATCCTTCTTCCTTTGCTCATCCTTCTCAGCTAACTGCTTCAAGGTCTGCCTTAGCATCTTCTTCGTTCTCTTCCGCTCATTCCTCACTGACTTGGCCGTGTCAGTCATCGTTCTCTTTAGCAAAATCAGCTCCCTGTTGGCAAGGGTGTTGTAGGCTGACTTCGTCCATCTTATGTGTTTCGCCAGGGCCTTGGAGTCTTCTTCTTTTTCAGCTCGTAGCCTCATTACTTCCTCCTGAAGTTCAGCTAGATTTTCAGTGGTTTTCTCCGTCTTGACCTCCAAAATGCTTGTAATCTCAGCACAGCCGACCCCGGTTATCATCACATCGTCATCTTCATCAACGGCCTCATCAGTGAGTGGTTGTTTTCCCTTGTCAGCCCCTGCATCCTCAGTCCCCTCTTCAGGGTGCACTGAAGGCAGTTGTTGAGTGGTCAAGGCCACCTGCTCAGGCTCAGCCATGCCATCTCGAACCTTAGGAACTTGTCCCTCGAAACTGGAAGTCTCCTTAGACGCCTCAACATCTTTCTCCCTTGTCTCAGGGCCGGGAATCCCTTCATCGACAGATGTTTCATCGGCGGCTGAGATGTTCAAAACATCCTCAGCCACTGGTCCACCCTTGGCACCAGTGTCCTTTTCACCTTCCCCCTGAGCCTGAGGCTCAGAGTCCATGCCATCCACCTCCCTTGCTGTCTCCTCCACAGCCTTTCCCATTGCTCCGTCCTGAGCATCTTTATCATCCTCCTTGTCCTCCTCATCCTCAGATAGGATGTCAGCCTTGCTCTTGGACATCAGGCTGTTGACTAGCTCCTTCAGATTTTCGAAGTTTAGAAGTTGAAGCCAGCTAGTCAGTCCAAAGTAGGAGCACAACCTGGCCTCCTCAGTCTCCCAGTGCTCCCAGCCACGAGCATCCACCAGCAAATGTTGCTCTTGCATGTTGGATTACTTGAATTCCAACCAGACTTTGAGTTCAACTACATTTGCCAGTAGCTCTTTGTATCTGTTCAGTCCGGGCCAGCACTTAGATGCCCATTCAGTGGCATTTCCCCTGAGGGTATTCTCCAGTACTCCCCCCATCATGTGTTCATCCAACTCCTCCTCCTCCTGAATGACAAGGAAATCGTCCTCTTCAGTTTGGAAGGATTTGGGGCAATCCTTGGGGTTGGCGTAAGAGGGAAAATATGTGGGATCGGGTAGGTTAAGCATAGATGACTGGTCAGGCTCATTCGTAGGTGAGTTTGATGGCACTGTCTCAGTTGGAATGTTTGGCTCTGAGGTTTGGGGTGATTGGGTGGGTTGAAGAGTAGGGTCAGGGTTGGAGGGTGTTTGGGTTTCAGGGTGTGTGGGTGATTTATGGGGTACTGTCTCAGGCTGCAACAACTCAGCCGTCTCGACAGATTTCCTCACCTCCTCTAAGTCAGAGGCTCCAGGAGAGCTTGACTTCTCCCTCTCACTCAGTGAAGGCAACTTCTTAGCAGGGGACCTTCGAACCCCCTTCCTAAGTCGCTTCAGGGGCCTCTCACCCTGATCATCCCCCTTCCTGACTTTATCGTCAGTCCCCTCAGCCTCAGCATCGGCTCTCTTGGGAACAGACTCAGTCCTAGAACTAGTGCTCTTCCCTGACAGCACTATACGCACCTTCTTCTTCTTCTTCTTCTTCTTCTTCTTCTTCTTCTTCTTCTTCTTCTTCTTCTTCTTCTTCTTCTTCTTCTTCTTCTTCTTCTTCTTCTTCTTCTTCTTCTTCTTCTTCTTCTTCTTCTTCTTCTTCTTCTTCTTCTTCTTCTTCTTCTTCTTCTTCTTCTTCTTCTCAGCCTCCTCTTCTGTAGGCTGATCCACCTCCTTCTCAGCTGCCACATCCTCCCCCACCTCCTTGCTCCTCTCAAAGAGGTCATCTACCCTCTCAATGAGACTGGTAGCCACCTTCTTGGCCTTACCAGCTGGCTTTTTGACCTGACCCTTTGCCTGAGCATTGGGATCAGTCAGCCTTAGCACTGAGTAGGTATCGCTCCGTGAGGCAAACATCACCTTCTTCGATGAGAGGCTATCCTCATAGTCGAAGTTGTACCCATGGCAAGCATGAGTGATCAAGACTGAGAGCCTGGTCCCGAAAGGCAGAATGGAACCAACGGAGATGTGCTTCTTCTCCTCATCTCTTCTTAGCTTGTCCAGACCAGCCTAATGAAGTTGGTCCAGAAAGAACTGCTCCCAGTTGGCCTCAACTCCATCAACAATGGCCCCCATCTGCCTCAACTTAGGCAGGCTCAGCTGCTCATGAGATCCCGTGGATCCCATCACCATCTTGGACACAAGGTCCACAAGCGCTCTGTATTCAGGCTTCAGTGTGTTCTTATTCTAACGAGCCCTGAATACAGATGACCCCTCCTTGGTCCATTTACCCAGAAGTTCTCCCTCCGAGTTCTCCTTGTAGAGCCTAGGGTTGATGCCTGAGGATGGCAGTCCAAAAACTTCTCTAACCGCCCTCCTGATGTCGATGGTGACCACCTCTGAGTTGTAAAGAGGTTCGCCGTTGCCGTCCTTCTCCCCCGTCGGCTTGAGCGCGGTCACTTTCGTAAAGAGTTCATCCTTTCGCAAGAACATATTGAGGTAGGCTTCCACCACCGTTCTTGGAAGTACGGAAATGGGACGAGTAGTGAAATATGTTTCCAACCCAGCTTTGGAAATCCATTTGAAAACGGGTTTGATTTCCTCCACTGTGAGACAGGTGCCATCCATGGAGATAATTTGCTCCATGTGCACGAGTTTGTTGTTGACAACATCCTCGATCTTGTCGGTTGTCCAGTTGGAATCAAGAAGAGCCATTTGATTTTGAAGAAGTGAGATTTTTGAAAATACTGAGATTGCTTGAGCAAGAGGAAACTCAGTGTGCAGATGTGCTTTGTGTTTGCGTAAAAACCTCGAATGCATTCTTGATTGATATGATTAAGTCAGTTACTCAGACGTGGGGTTGAGATTAATCCCTGAATTCGAAACGTTTTGAAATGAAAGGCCAGGATTAATCTCAGTTTCAATCAATTACCCACGTCAGTCATATTCCGTATAAAATGAACACGTATATGAAAAAGTAACTGAGGCATTAAATGCTCTATCGCGCGTGGTTTAAATATGAAAATGCGCGCTTTTAATGAAAACAAAATGCATATAATAAAGATTTTCAGGACGAAGGACTCAGGGAGACGCTTGGAATTCACAGGAGTTAGGATAGAACTCATACCTGTCAGGGAGACATTGTAGCACCCTGATACCTCGCTGAGTTGAGTCTGGCCTGAGTTCCCCCTAGAACCCTACACTGACTGCTCTCCCGGATCTAAGAGTCCTAACTCCACTGACAGTTCCATAAACCTTGCTTCAGCCAGAGGCTTAGTCAAGATGTCAGCTCTTTGCCTGTCAGTGTGAATCTTCTCCATCCTAATATCTTTCTTCTCCACATGATCTCGAATGAAGTGATGCCTAATATCCACATGCTTGCACCTTGTGTGAAGCACTGGGTTCTGAGTAATTGCTATTGCACTATTGTTGTCACAATAGATTGGAACCTCATTAGCCAATACTTGGTAGTCCCTCAACTGTTGCCTCAACCATAAAATCTGAGCACAACAACTACCTGCTGCCATATACTGAGTCTCAGTTGTGGATGTCGCCACTGAATTCTGCTTCTTACTAAACCACGAGATCAACTTACTCCCCAAAAACTGACATGTCCCTGAGGTTGATTTCCTATCAATCCTACAACCTCCATAATCTGCATCTGAATAACCTGTCAGTTCTAAGTTGTCATCTGAAGGATACCATAGTCCCATATTGACTGTCCTTTTCAAATACTTAAGTATCCTCTTAGCAGCCTCCAAATGACTCATTTTGGGATCAGACTGTTACCTAGAACATACACCAACTGCAAACGTAATGTCAGGCCTACTTGTAGTCAGGTGCAACAAAAAACCTATCAGCCCTCGATACTCATTCTGATTTACTGAAGTCCCTTCAGTGTCAGGATCCATCTTCCAGTCTTCCAGTTTGTGTTCATAAGGATCCTGGCTGGATTGCTGTTCTGAACACCAAACTTATGAATCAAGTCTCTTGTATACTTGGCCTGATTTATGAAGATACCTTGATCAGTCTGCTTGACCTGCAATCCTAAGAAGAAGTTCATCTCTCCCATCATTGACATCTCAAATTTACCAGTCATCAACTTAGAGAATTTCTCACAGAGCTGATGATTTGGTGATCCAAATATTATGTCATCCACATAAATCTGGACCAAGAGAATGTCATCACCTTCAGTGATCCTGAACAATGTCCTATCCACAGTTCCCTTCTTAAACCCATGGTCTGTCAGGAATTGAGAGAGGGTATCATACCAAGCTCTTGGTGCTTGCTTAAGTCCATAAAGTGCTTTCTTCAAATGGTATACTCTATCTCCAACCTCAAACCCGGGAGGTTGTTCAACATATACCTCTTCATTGAGTACACCATTCAGGAAGGCACTCTTGACATCCATTTGATACACCTTGAACTTTATATGTTGCATATGCAAGGAACAACCTGATAGCTTCCAACCTAGCCACTGGAGCAAAAGTCTCATCATAGTCTATTCCCTCAGATTGACAATACCCTTTTGCAACCAGTCTAGCCTTGTTCCTTACTACAACACCATTCTCATCCTTCTTGTTCTTGAAGACCCATTTGGTACCAATTACACCTTGATGCCTAGGTCTATCCACCAGTTCCCAAACCTGATTCCTTGTGAACTGATTCAACTCCTCTTGCATGGCAATGATCCAGTTCGAGTCAGTGAGAGCTTCTTCAATGTTCTGAGGCTCTTGCTCAGAGAGAAAGCAACAGAACAATGCACTCTCACCATTGAACCGTCGGGTCCTGACTCCCTCAGTTGGATCACCAATGATTTGATCAATGGGATGATTCTCTAGCCATGTTCTTTTGCCATGAGTTGTTCCTGAAGTTCCTGCAATGTTAGTGTCTACAGGCTCATAAAATTCAGGAAATTGAACAGAAGGGGATGATCCTGAGTCTATACCAAAGGGATTAACCAGCTCAATATCAGGGACATCGATTCCCCCTTGATGAGGTGACTCAGGAACCGTCTCAGCTGCGACAGCATCTTCATAGACGGTACTTACCTCAGGTTGAGCCTGTTCCACAGTCTGAGGCTCAACAATCCCTGATGTGCTGGGCTTAGGAGTGGCACTTGATTCATCATCCTGATCGTCATCATCATCCCATCTCGGTATTGGCACAGTCTTGACCTTGGGATCAGGTTGATTCTTCAAGCTCCTCAGTGTCAGGATTCAACACTTTTACCCTAGACTCATTAGCAGATTCATAAAAAACAACATGAGGTGATTCTTCCACAACAAGGGTCCTACAATTGTAAACTCTGAAGGTTTTACTAACTTCAGAATATCCTAAGAATATTCCTTCATCAGATTTGCTATCAAAAGCTTTCAATTGGGTCTTCCCATTGTTCAGGATGAAGCACTTACAATAAAATACATAAAAATAAGAAATACGAGGTTTCCTTTTGTTCCATGTCTCATATGGGGTCTGTGCATGTTGTTTGTTCAGCATGAATCTGTTCTGAGTGTAGCATGCAGTGTTGATTGCCTCAGCCCAGAATTTCTTGGGCAATCCTGACTCAGCCAGCATGGTCCTTGCAGCTTCCTTCAGTGTCATGTTCCTCCTTTCAGTGACACAATTTTGTTGTGGGATTCTAGCTGCAGAAGTCTCATGAGCTATACCAAGTTCATTACAAAAGTCAGAAATATATGAATTTATAAATTCAGTGCCCTTGTCAGATCTGATCTTAGTAATGGACTGATTCTTCTCATTGCTGAGTCTCCTGAGCAACTCTGGAAGCTTCACCTGTGTTTCCTTCTTATTTAACAAGAAAATAACCCAAGTATATCTAGAATAATCATCAATAACCACAAGTGTATATTTTCTACCATTCATACTCACAGGTGTTATGGGACCAAATAAATCCATGTGCAAGAGCTGAAGGATCCTGTCAGTGGAATGAGAAGCTTTCTCTTTGAATGACGCTCTGACCTGCTTCCCTTCCTGACAAGCTTTGCACACATGATCTTTGCTAAAAACTTCATTAGGTAGACCTTCAACAAATGACTGTCTAGAAATTTTGTTAAGAATCTTGAAGTTCAGGTGGCTTAATCTTTTATGCCATAACCAACTGAGCTCTAGAGAGCTTTTAGCAATAAAACAAGTATTAGGAATAGTGCTGCTCCAATCAGAGAGATAAACGTTACCTTTCCTGATACCTGATAGAAGCACTTGTGTTGATTTGTCCTTGACTGAACATATATTCGATGAGAACTCAACATTGAAACCTTTTTCACAGAATTGGCTTACTGAAAACAGGTTATGCTTCAGTCCTTCCACAAAGGACACATTTTCCACTCTGACTGTACCTATTATTATAACACCAAAACCTTTAGTAACACCTTTTGAGTTATCACCAAAGGTTACCTGTGGACCATCTTTAACTTGATATTCTTGGAGAAGACTCTTCATTCCAGTCATGTGCCTTGAGCAACCACTGTCTAGGTACCAAACAGCTTTGATTGAGTCTCCTCTCCTCTTGTTGTGATCCACAGCCACCTGCAAGCAAATCAGGCTTTAGGTACCCATTCGGTGTTGGGTCCTATTGTGTCAGCTGTACCCTTCGGGATCCAGACTTGCTTAACAACCCTGATTGCCTCAGAGTGGTAAATCTGTCTCCCTGAAATATCAACATACACAACTTTCTTCTTCTTTTCGTGAGAGGAAGATGGTGTCTGAGTGCTAGACTTAGGCTTCACAGGAGCCTGAGTGGGTGCCTTTTGGGCTGGCCTCCTATTCTTCCTAGGTCTGGGTGCAGCAGGTCTTGGGCCTTGTTCTTGATAAGGGCCCTGTGTTCTATTCCCCCTAGGCAAGTGAGGGAATGGAAAACAGTTAAAAGCCTTAGGATGCCAAAACCATGGGGGTGTCATCATATTTGGCCTTCCCTGTTGGTATTGCCAAGCATGATGGTACCCTCGCTGACCAGTCTGAGGGCTCTTGGCCTGAGTCTTCCTCTGCTTTCGCTGAGGTTTTCCCTGGCCTGAGCTCTCAGGGGCCTCCTTAGGTTGCTTTGCCTTTCCCTTGGGTTTTGGCTTAGCTACCTTGTGGGCAACCCTGACTGTGTCAACAGTTTCCTTGCCCTTATCAGTTTGACGGGCCTGGAGTACAACCTTGGGTGCACTCTGGCCTGCCTGAACAAATACCCTCTCAGTGTTGCTCCCTGAAGCAACATGAGACTGACCTTGTGAGGATTTCTTAGGAACATATCCAAGTCCCTTTTTCTCATTCCCAAGCATCTGGCTGCTATTTATTTCCTCTCTAGCCACTGAGGATTTATTCATTGCTGCAACCTTTTTCTTGAGAGAGTCCTCACTCTTTTTCAGGATTTCATGTCTGGTAAAGAGGTCATCAAACTTACTCTTAAGTACTTTCAGTTCTTCCTTCCTGACCAACTCTTCCTCAACCAATTCCTTCAGAATCTTCTCTCTTGGGAGACGCTCAGCATTGATTAAATCAATCTCCTGAGTTAGTCTCACAATTTGAGCTGATTCTTTAAGATCAGACTGAGTGAGTTGTTCATTCAGGTTTTGAACCTCAGTACTCAATTTCTTGTTCTCCTCTACCAAGAAGACATTAGTTTCCTGCAGTCTGGAGAAATCAACCATCAATTGATCCAGACAGATCTGAAGGTTCATATCTCTAACTGACTCTGAGCTAAGCTTAGGATTTTGACCAGTGTAAGAACCACATACAAAGTTAGATGTTACCTCAGGTTCCTCCCTTGCCATAAGGCAGACATCATCGTACTCATCATCGGAAAAGAGTTCAGGCGACCTCTCATCAGGACCATCCGAGTCAATTGCGTCCTCAGCGAGCATGGCTCTCCGGTCAGCAAATCTCTGGTCTCTCTTGGCCCTCCTGTCCTCTCTTTCCCTAGCACTCAGCTTCGGACAATCATACTGATAGTGCCCGCTCTGGTTACAGTTGTAACATGTTGGTTGCTCATCTCATCTTTCTCTCCTTGGTTCAGGGTTCCTCCTTGAGTCAGGTTCCCTCTGTCTTGATGAGCTTTCAGTCTTCCCTGAGTGCTTGTCATCATGAGTACGTCTCTGTTCATCTCTACGATCGGGCTTTGGATCTGAATATCTTCTTTCATTGCCACGATCTCTCCTCTGGTCAGTGTTTCTCCTTTCCTTATATCTCCTCGAGCTTTGATGGGTTCCTTCAGGTTTCCTGTCACGTGAGTCCTGATAAAATTTCTTATAACGACCAAACCTGAAATTAAGCTTATCAAAGCGTCTGGCCATCAGGCTGTATTCCTCAGCGAGCTCTTCTTTGCTCATCTCCATCAGTGACTTTGATGAAGACTCAGCCGGTTCAGATCTGGCCTTGAACACCACACTTTTCTCAAGAGTTTTCTCCTTTTCTTCCTCTTCTGGCTGAACTTTCTTCTTTATTTTGTTAAGGTCAAATTCCAGTGCCTTTAGCTCTGAAAAAGTAAAGTAGAAGTTATGTTGCTCATATCCTGAGTATTCTTAAGCATAATTACACTGTTATCCCATCTCTCAGGGAGGGCATTCAGGATCTTTGAAGCAACATCTCTCTTTGGGACATCTTTGTCCAGCATCACCAACTCATTCATCAACTTGATGAATCTTGACTCCATCTGATCGATTGTCTCATCAGGCAGCATCTCGAACGCTTCGAACTTCTGAATGGCAATGTTTCTCTTGTTCTCCTTTATCTTTTCTGACCCCTCGCACATCCTGGTCAGCTCATCCCAAACCTCCTTTGCCGTCTTTAAGTTCATCAGCCTTGCTGACTCCTCGAAAGGTACCGTGTGCAAGATGATATTCCTGGCCACATTATCCAGCCCCATCATCTTGATCTCATCAGTGGTCATATCCATCATTTCCTTAGGAATGGGTACACCAATATCAAGATCATCATATCCTCTACCTCTGGCATTAGGGACAGTGATTTTGATCGGTCCTTCCCTGAGAACATGCGGCATCTGGTCATGGATGGCATCGAGATGTGCTTCTAATCTGAACTTCAAATAGACAAAGTTAGATACAGAGAATTCAGGTAACGAAGCTTCAAGTCTCCTCAAAGTCATGATGATGCAAGTTTTATGAAAAAACAAACTCAGATCTGTTCAGTGACCACCAACAGTTTCTCCTCTGAAACTATTAGTATTCAAAGTCAGTGGTCTTTTGAACCACTGCTCTGATACCACTTGTTGGTCCCGGTACAAGGCTGAGGAATACGTGTATGGGGGGGGAATACACGTATACCAATTTTTCAAACTTAAAACCTGACTGAGTCCCCTTTACTCAGAGTGGTAAAGAACTAGGAGCTGATAACACACCTACTGACTACACTTGGTGCGGGTCAGTTGGCTAACTATCAGTTCAAGTTCAGTGCGGAAATGTGTGAGCCCTGATAGTTTAAAGTATTGTTTAGTTTGCTTTCTGAAAAACTTGTTTTACTCAAATCTGAATAGTGATTAGTAGGGCAGTGCTCTTTTTAAGAATCAGGCTGATTGGTTCGAGCCTGATAAACCGAATGTAATGAATGAACAAGTAATGTGGCAAGTATGCACAGTATCAAAGCAATAAGAACACAAGGAGTTTAACGTGGTTCAGAGACTCAAGCTCCTACGTCCACGGCCAGATTTAACAGGAAATCCACTCAAGGGATTCTTTTTTTTAACGTGCCAAGGTGCACCAAGACCAGCTAACCTCACTGATCTATACAACTCCACTTACTAACTCACTAATTGACTTACTCCCAACAAACCTAACTTAGGGTTTTGGTTTCAGTTTGAATTCCAACTAGGTTGAGATTATCCTTACAAGGCAAGGTTATGCTAAGGATTGGATAATCTCTCTAAGCTTAAGATAATGCTAGTTCGCTCTTGGAATACAGAATGACTCTCAGTTGCTAAGAAACACTTGGGAAATTTAGATGGTTTCGAGTGCTTCTCTTAAAGGCTGAATGCTTTGAGTGCTTGAGAGTTTGAGTAATTTCTGGCTTGGAAATTTCCCGTAACCTTGAATGGGTTCAAGGTCTTCTGTATTTATAGGTGATTTGAAAAACTATCCATTGGAGAGGTAGCCTTTCTTGTCAACTATGTAGAGTGGCTTCAAACGGACATATCTTCATGCAGCAGCCGTTCTTGCATGGATTTGGTATTTGCATTAAATGCACATTAAATGCTTGCCCATTGAAAATGCAGTCTGAAATCAGTCTTCTTGTCAGGTTCCGTATGTGCGTGTCCTTCTCGGATTGGTCCACATCATCAGGTTGGTGAGAATGTCAGAACTTATTCCTGGGCTTCAGGCTTGTCTTATTAAGTTCATTTTGTCTTGAGCTCACCGGTCTTGTCCTGACGCTGACATTCCTTTTACATTGCTTGGCTCTACTCCAAGTCTTCCCAATAACTCAGTTTCATCCTGTTCCCTTCAGGACTGAGTTGTACTGACCTCAGGGTCATACTCTTCATCTGTGGACTACTCAGTGAAGAGCATGATCAAGAGGTGAAGAGCATGATCAAGAGGATCAGTGCTGTGCCTAGTAGGACCTGAAGGAGTCAGGCTACTGAGGCTGGGAAGCTTGACAAATAGCCTTATGTCAACTCCCCTGAGTGGACTTCAAGTCTACTGAAGGAAGTCCACTGAGAAGACTTAAAGTCCAATGATGGTTCCTAAGAGGACTTCAAGTCTACTGAAGAAAGGCATCCTGAGAGGATTACAAGTCAGCTGAAGACAAGTCGCCTGAAGTCAGGACTACCCTGATCAAGTACCCTGAAGAAAAGAGCCGTTGGACTCAGTCCACGTGGACCAATCAAGTCAAGGCAGCGAATCTGACAAAAGCTGACAAGGCCATACTTCACTGAAAAGGAGAATTTCACTCCAGAGATAGTCTGGATTTGAATGTTACTCTCTCCAACGGTAACATTCAAATCCACACTATAAATACAAACTCAAGCTGCATTTAGAAGTGAGAGAGCTGGTGGTGCGAGAGTGGTGCAAGTCATGAGGGAGTCTTAAGGGTGCACCATCTCCATCAAGAACACTGACATTGAATTCTTCATAGTCATATTTGAGTGTTCCAGTTTGTATACTCGAGCCTATCATATACATCCTAAGCTTAGAGAGATTTTCCCAACCTTAGCTTAAAGGCTAAAACCATGTAAGGGAAAATCTCACCTAGTTGGAGAGAACCAAACCAAACTAAACCCTTTCTAGAATAGTGTTAGGTGTTGCAGTGAGGTGAGGAGAGGCAGTCCCTGAGTGAAGAGGGATGTGAGGCCAGTTCGAGAGGCAGCTCCGCAGAGGGGTGTGAGTCCAGTTGTGAGTGCACCTTGGCACGTTAAAAACAAGAATCCCGGGTAGTGGATTTCCTGTTAAATCAGGCAGTGGATGTAGGAGCTTGAGCCTCCGAACCACTTTACATTGTTGTGTTCTTTATTGCTTTACTGACTTGCATAACATCAGTGTTAAAACAAAAATTTCTCCTAATTTCCCATATTGTCTTTGTTTGTGAATGAAAAAACGGGACCAACATCATCACTGAGACTTACTCAACCAGCTTAGGAGACTGCCATAAGTTCAGGATGGTAAATTGTCTTCAGGCTCTGAGTCTTGATTGTCATCAGCAAGTGCTCCTCTTACTGAGTACCTGTGAAATGTAAAATGACTAAGTACAAACCTAACCAAGACTAGCCTGACAAAGCAAAATCAAACATCTTTTCAGGGGCTTTGGGATCTTAATCAAAACTGACAATGTCCCAACAATGAGTGCTCCCAAGAAGAAGAGGAGCATGAGAGTTGAAGGAGGAGACGCTGGAGGCTCCTCTGGGAAGAAAGCAAAGAAGCAGAAGAGGGCTGAGAAGAAGTCTCTTCTGGTTGATGAAGTAACATAAGAGTAAGAAGAAGAGGAGGAGGTTCCTCTTAAGGAGAAGCCAAGGACCAGGAGAGCCATCCTGCAAGAAGAAAAGACAGACTCTTCTCTGGGAGCATCTTATGATCAAGGGGCAGATGAGCCTGCCAACCAGGAGACTGAAGTCATCTCTCATTCTGTTGCTCTACCAGGTGTAGAGGCCTCTGAGTCTGCACCTGCTCAGGTTTCAGCTGATGTTGACTCAGCTGAGATAAACTCCCCTTCCCATCCTTCTGTTAATCTCATTTCCCCTTCACTTTCTCCCCCTGAACCTCTCATCAAACCTCTGGTCTAGATGTAACTCCCTCTGCATCTGCACCAGACCAGAACCCACCTACCCTAAACCCTTCCCTACCCCAAAACCCTCAAACACTTGCCCCTCCCTCCCCCTCACAAAGAGCCTCAGTACCAGAGGAGAATCCAACACATATTTCCTCTCCTGGTACAGAACAGCCCCCATCCACCTCACATCAAACTCCCCCACCCACTTCCCACCAAACACCTCATTCCACCTCTACTCAAACACCCTTTAACCCCTCCCCGTGCATATCTCTGGACTTTGTTGCCCCTCCAAGATCCCCTGCAAGTTCAAGTAGCGATGATAGTGAGGATGAGGCTGTCTCACTTGAGCCTACTATGCCATACCCCTACCTCCTCTGCCTATAGGCCCATCCCATTTGCCTTCAACAATCCAGATATGGGCCCTATCAGGCAGAGCATTAGCAAAGGTGCTCAACTCTGGCTTAGGGAACACTTTCCTGTGCTCCTTGACCATCTCCCACTTCTGGCGGATCTCACTGATGGGAAGGTCTGGAGCAAGGCCAGAGAAAAAGACATTGTAGATGTCATCCTTCTTCATGATGAGATGGGTGCATCCAACTTCTCCATATGGGAGATTGAGGTGAAGAAGAAGCTGAATGTCCAGTACCCCTCAAAGCTGATGACAGTTGAGTCTGCCAGAATAGTCATCAGAATAATTCTGATCCAAAGAGGAGTGATGATCTCCCCTGCTGGCCCTACCTATTCCTTTGGGCCCCACTTCACATTTCCTCTAGAGTTGTATTCTGAAGAGGAGGACTTCGATGTGACTCCTGCCATGCTGAAGAAGATAAAGCTCTTCTTCAACACTCAGATCCAGGAGATTGACAGATTCTTCAAGGCCATCCAGCACTATGGCCCTGATATGATTGAGCACCAGATCAGAGATGAAAGGAAGAGATTCCTAAAGCAGACCAAGTCTACATTTGCTTCTGTCAAGGCTGCCTTCAAGGCAAATGGGCTCTTTCTAAAGATGGATATTATCAAGAGCTAGAAGGAGCTCCAGGAGCATGTTTTGGTGCAGATGAGACCAGTCTCTATTCTCAAAACTTCTATGGCTACTCAAATGCTTAATACTGCTCAATTGAAGGATGAGCTGAGGCAGGTGATGGACATGCAAAAAGCTCTAGTAGCAGAGGTCAAGTCTTACCTTGAGCAGGCCAAGAAGCTGAAGGACTTGTATTCTTTCTCCTCCACCGAGTTACCATCTCTGATCAGGCAGGTGGTTGAGCCCCTTCTTGATGAAGTTAAAAAGGGGGAAGAGCTGGCCAGAACTGAATTGGTCAAGTCCATCAACGAGACTTTGTTCAACCACTCTAGCAGACTGGATCTTCTGGAGAGCACCTTGGCTCAGGCAGAAATCAACCAATAGAAGAAGGCAGAGCTGAAGTCTGTTGCCATGGCCAAACAGTTGACTGCAGAGAAGTCTCAAGAGTCAGAGCAAGAACCAGAGGTTGGCCCTGCCAAGAGGAAGCTGAAGAAGGCCAAGAAAACATTCCTGGAAGAAGTGGTAGAAGAGGCAAAGTAGAAGTTCCAACAAGAGACCGAAGAGGAAAAGAGAGCCATAATAACAAAGAACATTAATGAGGAGTAGAAAAGAAGGTATGTCCGGAGGCAGAACAAGAAACTCAAGAAAGCTGGTGGGAACAACAGTGGCAGTGTGAAGAAGACGAAGAACCAGATTGAGATTATGTCTCAGCTGCCACTTATGACAGAAGGGTCCTTTGACTCTACTGTGCCTATTCCTCCTGATCAATCAATGGAAGGATGCCAAGACTCTAAGGTTCATCCAGCATTACATTCATAAGCCACCACCAGAGGACGAAGCTCTCATCAACAAGACATTTCATACCTAGATGAAGGCCTATAACAGGGACTTGTATGAGTAGCTGATGCAGTCCACCATTGAATATAATCTGGAGGTGACTGCTCCAGAATTTGAGTATCTCAATACTCCTCTGGATTGTGACCAAATTGATTAGACAGAGCTGAAGAAGTTATTCAAGACTAAGGTGGTGCACGACTTCGACCCTCCCAGCCAAGTAGAGCTCCGAGTTATTCAAGACCGCTTCCTGGATTGGTTTCTTGTTCCTAAGGAAGGCAGAAGATATGTGCAATAGATAGGAAAATCTTATGTAATCTGTAAACATCTCTGATCCCTAATGAAATTTTTTCTATCTCTGTTTCTGCCAAAGACAACTTCTTGTTGTCTATTGTTTGTCTAGTGAGATCTATTCTAAGATCTCATCCCTTTTATTTTTCATGCTTATCTGTTTTGAATTCAGTTCTAGTTTTGTTTTAACCTCATCAAAAAGGGGGAAAATGTTAGGATAAAAGTTGTTAGTTTTGAAGAAGTTAAAACAAACTAGAAGATGTAATAGGGCCATCTGGACCTGTTAGCCAGATGAGGATCTAGATTTGGACTTTGTCTAGGGAGAACTGCCAGATCAGAAGACTTCACCAGAAGAGTCGACCAGAAGACTTCACCAGGAGAGTCGACCAGAAGACTTTTCCAGAAGAAGATCAGAACAGAGGTAGAAGACTCTCCCCAGAACCAGACGAGTCCAGAAGACCAGACGAGTCTGGTGAAATAAGAAAAGTCTTAGAATCAATTCTTGAATCTAAGGAACTCTTCATTTCACTACTCTGGTCTAGACCAGAAGACCTCTAGGTCACCTGGTACCTGGTCTTAATATTTCGAACATACCAGGTGTTGACTAAGGAAGTTCTTTACTGTTGGTGATAATTAATGCATTCAAAATATCAGGATTGGAAAGTCAATGAAGAATCAATCCAAAGGATCCCACCAATCCAATTAGTTAGTTAGGGAAATTGATTGATTAAAACTTCCAATTTTAGGGATCTGATTAGATTAGCTCTCCAATGGCTAAACCCTAATCATCCTTATAAATATGAGAGGTACTGGAAATAGCATATATATGCGTGAAGAACACAATCAAGCTTTCAATATTTTTAAAGTATTTCAGTACTCATTAAGCACTCACACTAAATATACTCTTTAGGAGTTCTTAGTTGGAACAATACTCAACTTGTTCATCTCTCTAGATAATGTTGTAGTGTTAAGTGATTTAGATCGAGTTTTGATCTAAGTTGTAACAAGGACCTGGTACTTGTAAAATTCCAGTGAAGTGAGTGAGTTGGTTGGTAAGAAAGACCCCTTGCTAAAGGGAGAGTGGACGTAGGATTTTATATCCGAACCACTATATATCCGGTGTTCTTTATTGCTTTATTTACATATTATTTATTTTATTTGAAGGCATATAAGGCTTTAGATTAAAGTTATTTGCTTAATCTTCCGTATTTCTCAATAGTCTAGTATTGTTTCTAGTGGGACCAACATTTATCCTAGGGATCAAATATCCTAAGAGAGGAATATTTGATCAGTGCACCTTGGCATTCTAACACAAGGAATTCCAAGTGAAAGGAATTCTCCTGTTAAATCAAGACAGTGGACATAAGAGATTCTTCTCCGAACCACTTTATATCTTGTGCATTTAATCATTTCATAAGTGTGTGTTGGGATAAACAAGTTTCTTATAATAAAAGGAGTTTTTTACAATAGAGGGCTCATTATTCTGCAATTGAAAGATAATTAGATAGCAACTCAACTGAAAGCTTCAAGCTATCAGTTGAGGTGATATCTCAGTAAGCTTTCACAAGTAAATCATCAGCAGACTTCTAAGTCCACTAAAGGTCTTCTGTTTTAAGTAACCTGATAAGCTTTAAGAGAAAAGTTTTAATTTACACTAACAGGTGTATTCCCCCCTCCCCTATACACCTGTAGCACTCATTTTGGGACCAACAAAACAGGAATAAGAAAAATATGTTGCACCACCTTTGTGGATTCCTAATTTTTCCAACATATGGAACTGTATTAGGGATGAAAGTATCACCCCTTATTTATAATAAGTAGTGGCCGATTTTTTTTCTTGTGAAAAGAGGAGGAGAAAAACTTTTTCTTGATCTTCAAGAAATCTTGAATATATCCCATATATTATTTTCTCCATAATTAAATATTCCACAAAATCCCACCTTCTCACTTTTATGGATAATTTTCAAAAATTAGGTGTTCATGAATCAAAATTTGGATCTTCTTGAATTTATGAGATAATCTGTTAGGATAAAAATTTGTTAGTTTTGATGAGTTAAAACAAACCAGAAGTTGTAATAGGACCATCTGGACCTGTTAGCCAGATGAGGTTTAGTTAGGACTTAGTCTTGGGGGAACTGCCAAACCAGAAGACCTCACCAGAAGACCCCACCAGAGGACTTCACCAGAGGACTCCACCAGAGGACTTCACCAGAGGAGATCAGACCAGAGGCAGAGGACCTTCCCCAGACCAGACGAGTCCGGACCAGACGAGTCTGGTGGAACAAAAGATGCTCAGTTTGATCCCCTTATTCTACTGAGTATTCTGGTTGTTCACCAGATTAGGACAAGAAGACACCGAGGTTGCCTGGTGTCTGGTCCTGCCTTCTCTGGAGAGAATCAGAGTTAGGCAATTGGAAGCATTGACCGTTGGTGATTAATCAAGTCAAAACAAGATTGGATTGAGAAGATATGAAGACAATCATTCAAGATCTCACCAACCCAATCAATCAATTAGGGAATTGATTGATTGAAGCTTCCATATATAGAGGATCTGATTGGATTAGCCCTTCCAACGGCTAGCCCTAATCCCCTCTATATATACTTAAGTGCAGATCGGAAAAAGCTCTAGAAGTATTCACGCGCATATAGCCATACTAAGCTTTTGATCACTACGCTTTCGCACTCACTTTTGTTCTTAATTACTCATCTACTCGTAAGGAGTTTACATACTCAACCTGTTTATCTTGTTAGATAAGGTTGGAGTAAGTCTATCTTTAGATCGACGTTAGATCTAAAGAGTTTGTAAGAAGGTGCTGGTACTTCAGAAATTCCAGTGAGTAAGTTTGTGAGTTGGTTGATAGTGAGACCCCTTGGTGATAAGGGAGAGTGGACGTAGGATATTTATCCGAACCACTATATATCTTGTGTCATTTATCACTTTATTTTAATTATTGTTTATTGCTCTCTTATAAAAGATTTTGGAAAGACATTTAAACATAAGCTTCCGAAATTAATCTATCGAGTGGGACCAACAAGTGGTATCAGAGCAGTGTGTCCAACGACCACTGCTTTGAAAAGCTTTTGGTGGTCACCGGGCAGATCCATTGCTCTTTAGTGTTTTTATTCAAGTTCTTGTTATTTCCCTAAATTTCTTATCAATATGTCTTCGAAATCTTCTTATAAGAGTCGCAAACTGCCAGAATTCTCATTCGAGGATTATAGCCACTGGAGCTTCATGATGAGTAATCATCTTGGAGCTATTCACCACCGCATGTTAGATGTGGTTGAAAGTGGCCCCATTAAATTTTATTGGACTCCTATTGATAGTGGCAGGTCTGAGTCCAGAGAAGAAACTAGCGACGCTGCAGAGGATAGAGTTCCCAGACAACGAATCCTAAAAAAGAAATACGAACTTGACAACGATGAGAGAAAGCTACATAACCTGGACCAGGTGGCGAGGACTGAGATTATCAACACTCTCACTAAAGAAGTAATTGAAAAGGTCAGGACGTGCACCACTGCAAAAGAGATGTGGGACAAGTTAGCTCTGCTCTGTGAAGGAACAGAGAAGATTAAAGATAACAAGCTCCAAGCTGTTCAACACTCTTTTGACACATTTAAGATGAAACCAGACGAGACCATTGACCAGCTGGACATGCGTCTCACGAATCTCTTAAACAAGGCTAGTGCCTTAGGTAAGACCTATTCTGAAAAAGAGATTAATAGTAAAATATTACGTTCACTAACAAGCAGGTGGAGAATTAAAGTCACTGTGATCAAGGACAACAAGGATCTCAACACTCTGGATCACCATCTTCTGTTGTCTGATCTCAAAGCTTACGAATATGATCTTCAAGAGGAGGATCAAACAGAAGAGGTTTCCTCTTCTGGCCAGAAAGGAGTTGCATTCTCTTCAACTCTCAAATCTGATGCCAAGCCAAAGGAGTCGACTGCAGATGACTTGAGCCTCAAGGAGCAGGTAGCACATCTAACTCATAAATTAGACAAAATGAGTTCAAAATATGGCAGGTACAAAAGGCATTGGAAGGAGTCTACCAGAAACAGGAAGAGTTCTTTCAAGCCTGCAGAGAAGGAGAAGACATCTGGAGACTCAAGGGAGACCAGATTCAGAACTCCAGAGAGGAGGAGAGATGACAACCCTGGCAACTCTGGGAGATCAGATCATCAGAGGAGAGAAAGTAGCCCTGCCAGATCAGAATACAACCAGAGGAGGAGAGAGCCAAGTCCTAGTCCCAGAGGAGACAATGCCTGCTACACATGCAACAAGACTGGTCACTATAGTTATGATTGTCCCTAGCTTACTCCTAGGGAAAGAGAAGAGAAAAGAATCAAGAGAGATAGGAGGTATGCAGATAAGAGAGCACTGCTGGCAGAAGCAGAGGAGGAGGATACTAGTTCCAGTTCTTCTTCTTCTGACTTTGGATCAGATGATGATGTGTGTCTCATGGCAGACATCACTGAGGTAAATGAAACTACTCTTGTTTTATCTAATTCCAAATGTACTGAATCCTCTAATTCATCTGGTAACTCCAGAGAGTCTGATATGCAACAAATGCTATCAGATCTCCAAAATTGTGTCCAACTCTGTCAAAAACTTGAGAAAGAGAATGGTAGTCTCAGAGCTGAAGTTCAATCTCTCTCTCATGAGCATAAATCCACCAGAGAACTCATGAAAGATCATTCCAAAGAAGTCTCTGAACTTCAGGAAAAGATCACAGAAAGAGATACTCTGGTAGATCAACTCATGAAAGAAAGAAACTCTCAAGAGGATGAGATCACTGAACTCAGAGCCAAATATCAAACTCTTATCAAGGGAAAACAAGTTGTTCACAACATAGAGGAGATACCTATGCCCAGAGAAGTTCCTAAGATACCATCTGTTGTATCTATCATATCAGAGTCTTCTCAGCGCATTTGTGATAAGAGTGGTTTAGGATATTCTGGAATTACCACTAAAACTCACAAGTACCTCTATAACAAAGACAAGTCTGTAAGAGCTGGTAAATTGGTAGAAATCTGGAATGATAAAGACTTAACTGGTAATGGTTACAAGGTGGTTCACAATCCTGATTGGAAAAGGAATCACTCTGTTAATCACATAACAAATGGTCCAGAAGAGTTAACTGTTCTGGAAGAGAAGATGCTTGAGACTAAGTGTCAAAAAGGGGAACCACTAAAGATTGATGGTTCTGTGAACAATGAGTACCAAGGAGTAGGAATTACTCAAATTGGAGGACCCCAGAGAAATCCTCAAAGGGAACCTAAACAGATTAGGGGACCTCAAAGGAAACACTCAAAAAGGGGAAATACCAATCAGAGTAATAACTACCAGAGAAGGAACAATGTTCAACAGAACCAGGTACCCCAGAGACAATTTTCTCAGAAGAATCAATTCCAGAATAGGTATACTCAAAGGAACTATAATCACCAGAACAAGTCTAATTATCAGAACCAGAGGAGGTCTTCCAGACCCATCTATAGAAAACCAACTGATCTGGGTAGTTATGACACCAGAGATGGTTCTTCTAGGATGTACCCTTACAACCAGACCTTTAAGACCATGTCTTTGAGGCAGGCCATTCCAAAGGCCAGATTTGAGAAAAGGTACACCAGACCCGTTTATAGGAAAGGTGTCCTTATCAGACCAGTAGCTCAATATGTCATAGTAAGAGGACATGTGCTGGTAGATAGATTTGGAAGAAAGATAAGATCTCCTCATCCATCAAGAGATGATCTTTATCTGTGGATTCCTACAAAACCTGCAACTAACCAATCAGGACCCAGCACTAGTAGGGGACCTAATTGATCTCTCTGCAGGTAGATAAGAGTCCATTGGAGAAAGGATTTTCAAGCAACCATGTCTTGTACATTGATAGTGGATGTTCCAAGCACATGACCTTCCAGAAGGATAATCTCCAAGATTTCAAGCCATTGAATGGACCAAGAGTGATGTTTGGTGACAACAACTATGGAGTCACCAGAGGAGTTGGAAAGTTGACCTTCAATAGAGTATCTGTAGATGAAGTCTACTACGTAGAAGGACTCAAGCATAATCTGCTTTCAGTATCCCAATTCTGTGACAAGGGATACTCAGTGAAGTTTTCTAGTGATTCATGCACTGTTTTCTCTTCTGATTATAATGATATCTTGCTAATAGGCTTGAGGAAGGGTAACATTTATCTTGCAGATTTTAGCAGTTGCCCAAGAAATGCTTGCCTGGTTGCTAAAGGATCTGCAGAGAACAGCTGGATTTGGCACAAGAGATTGTGTCATCTTAACTTCAAAACATTAGAACAAGATTGCCAGAAAAGGTCTCATTCGAGGTCTTCCTAATGAAGTGTTTAAGAAGGATCAGGTTTGTGGTTCATGCCAGAAGGGTAAACAACCCAAGACTTCCTTTAAGGATGTCCAGAGCACAACCACAACCAGAGTACTTCAACTACTTCACATGGACCTGTTTGGACCTGTTTCTCCTCTTAGTTTCAGTGGAAGGAAGTACACCTTAGTAATAGTAGATGACTTTTCAAGATACACTTGGGTAGTGTTCCTGTTTAAGAAAAATGAAACTATGACTAAGCTGCTGTTAGGATAAATATTTGTTAGTTTTGATGAGTTAAAACAAACCAGAAGATGTAATAGGACCATCTGGACCTGTTAGCCAGATGATGATCTAGATTAGGACTTAGTCTAGGGGGAACTGCCAGACCAGAAGACCTCACCAGAAGAGTCACCAGAAGACCCCTCCAGAGGACTTCACCAGAGGACTCCACCAGAGGACTTCACCAGAGGAGATCAGACCAGAGGCAGAGGACCTTCCCCAGACCAGACGAGTCCGGACCAGTCGAGTCTGGTGGAACAAAAGATGCTCAGTTTGATCCCCTTATTCTACTGAGTATTCTGGCTGTTCACAAGATAAGGACCAGAAGACACCGAGGTTGCCTGGTGTCTGGTCCTGCCTTCTCTGGAGAGAATCAGAGTTAGGCAATTGGAAGCATTGACCGTTGGTGATTCTAATGAAGTCAAACAAGATTGGATTGAGAAGATATGAAGACAATCAATCAAGATCACACCAACCCAATCAATCAATTAGGGAATTGATTGATTGAAGCTTCCATATATAGAGGATCTGATTGGATTAGCCTCCCAACGGCTATGTCCCTAATCCCCTCTATATATACTTGAGTGCAGATCAAGAAAAAGCTCCAGAATCATTCACGCGCATATAGCCATACTAAGCTTTTGATCACTACGCATATTGCACTCACACTTTGTTCTTAATTACTTATCTACTCGTAAGGAGTTCAAACACTCAACCTGTTCATCTTGTTAAGATAAGGTTGGAGTGAGTCTATCTTTAGATCGAAGTTAGATCTAAAGAGTTTGTAAGAAGGTGCTGGAACTTCAGAAATTCCAGTGAGTAAGTTTGTGAGTTGGTTGTTAGTGAGACCCCTTGGTGATAAGGGAGAGTGGACGTAGGATATTTATCCGAACCACTGTATATCTTGTGTCTTTTATCGCTTTATTTTAAATATTAGTTATTGCTCTCTTATAAAAGATTTTGGAAAGACATTTAAACATAAGCTTCCGCAATTAATCTATCAAGTGGGACCAACAAGTGGTATCAGAGCAGTGTGTCCACGACCACTGCTTTGAAAAGCTTTTGGTGGTCACCGGGCAGATCCATTGCTCTTTAGTGCTTTTATTCAAGTTCTTGTTATTTCCCTAAATTTCTTATCAATATGTCTTCGAAATCTTCTTATAAGAGTCGCAAACTGCCAGAATTCTCATTCGAGGATTATAGCCACTGGAGCTTCATGATGAGTAATCATCTTGGAGCTATTCACCACCGCATGTTAGATGTGGTTGAAAGTGGCCCCATTAAATTTTACTGGACTCCTATTGATAGTGGCAGGTCTGAGTCCAGAGAAGAAACTAGCGACGCTGCAGAGGATAGAGTTCCCAGACAACGAATCCTCAAAAAGAAAGACGAACTTGACAACGATGAGAGAAAGCTACATAACCTGGACCAGGTGGCGAGGACTGAGATTATCAACACTCTTACTAAAGAAGTTATTGAAAAGGTCAGGACGTGCACCACTGCAAAAGAGATGTGGGACAAGTTAGCTCTGCTCTGTGAAGGAACAGAGAAGATTAAAGATAACAAGCTCCAAGCTGTTCAACACTCTTTTGACACATTTAAGATGAAACCAGACGAGACCATTGACCAGCTGGACATGCGTCTCACGAATCTCTTGAACAAGGCTAGTGCCTTAGGTAAGACCTATTCTGAAAAAGAGATTAATAGTAAAATATTACGTTCACTAACAAGCAGGTGGAGAATTAAAGTCACTGTGATCAAGGACAACAAGGATCTCAACACTCTGGATCACCATCTTCTGTTGTCTGATCTCAAAGCTTACGAATATGATCTTCAAGAGGAGGATCAAACAGAAGAGGTTTCCTCTTCTGGCCAGAAAGGAGTTGCATTCTCTTCAACTCTCAAATCTGATGCCATGCCAAAGGAGTCTACTGCAGATGACTTGAGCCTCAAGGAGCAGGTAGCACTTCTAACTCATAAATTAGACAAAATGAGTTCAAAATATGGCAGGTACAAAAGGCATTGGAAGGAGTCTACCAGAAACAGGAAGAGTTCTTTCAAGCCTGCAGAGAAGGAGAAGACATCTGGAGACTCAAGGGAGACCAGATTCAGAACTCCAGAGAGGAGGAGAGATGACAACCCTGGCAGCTCTGGGAGATCAGATCATCAGAGGAGGGATGGTAGCTCAGGCAGACCTGACTACCAGAGGAGAGAAAGTAGCCCTGCCAGATCAGACTACAACCAGAGGAGGAGAGAGCCAAGTCCTAGTCCCAGAGGAGACAATGCTTGCTACACATGCAACAAGACTGGTCACTACAGTTATGATTGTCCTCAGCTTACTCCTAGGGAAAGAGAAGAGAAAAGAATCAAGAGAGATAGGAGATATGCAGATAAGAGAGCACTGCTGGCAGAAGCAGAGGAGGAGGATACTAGTTCCAGTTCTTCTTCTTCTGACTTTGGATCAGATGATGATGTGTGTCTCATGGCAGACATCACTGAGGTAAATGAAACTACTCTTGTTTTATCTAATTCCAAATGTACTGAATCCTCTAATTCATCTGGTAACTCCAGAGAGTCTGATATGCAACAAATGCTATCAGATCTCCAAAATTGTGTCCAACTCTGCCAAAAACTTGAGAAAGAGAATGGTAGGCTCAGAGCAGAAGTTCAATCTCTCTCTCATGAGCATAAATCCACCAGAGAACTCATGAAAGATCATTCCAAAGAAGTCTCTGAACTTCAAGAAAAGATCACAGAAAGAGATACTCTGGTAGATCAACTCATGAAAGAAAGAAACTCTAAAGAGGATGAGATCACTGAACTCAGAGCCAAATACCAAACTCTTATCAAGGGAAAACAAGTTGTTCACAACATAGAGGAGATACCTATGCCCAGAGAAGCTCCTAAGATACCATCTGTTGTATCTATAATATCAGAGTCTTCTCAGCGCATTTGTGATAAGAGTGGTTTAGGATACTCTGGAATTACCACTAAAACTCACAAGTACTTTTATAACAAAGACAAGTCTGTAAGAGCTGGTAAAGTGGTAGAAATCTGGAATGATAAAGACTTAACTGGTAATGGTTACAAGGTGGTTCACAATCCTGATTGGAAAAGGAATCACTCTGTTAATCAAATAACAAATGGTCCAGAAGAGTTGACTGTTCTGGAAGAGAAGATGTTAGAGAATAAGTGTCAACAAGGGGAACCATTAAAGTTTGATGGTTCTGTGAACAATGAGTCCCAAGGAGTAGGAATTACTCAAATTGGAGGACCCCAGAGAAATCCTCAAAGGGAACCTAAACAGATTAGGGGACCTCAAAGGAAACACTCAAAAAGGGGGAATACCAATCAGAGTAATAACTACCAGAGAAGGAACAATGTTCAACAGAACCAGGTACCCCAGAGACAATTTTCTCAGAAGAATCAATTCCAGAATAGGTATACTCAAAGGAACTATAATCACCAGAACAGGTCTAATTATCAGAACCAGAGGAGGTCTTCCAGACCCATCTATAGAAAACCAACTGATCTGGGAAGTTATGACACCAGAGATGGTTCTTCTAGGATGTACCCTTATAACCAGACCTTTAAGACCATGTCTTTGAGGCAGGCCATTCCAAAGGCCAGATTTGAGAAAAGGTACACCAGACCTGTTTATAGGAAATGTGTCCTTATCAGACCAGTAGCTCAATATGTCATAGTAAGAGGACATGTACTGGTAGATAGATTTGGAAGGAAGATAAGATCTCCTCATCCATCAAGAGATGATCTTTATCTATGGATTCCTACAAAACCTGCAACTAACCAATCAGGACCCAGCACTAGTAGGGGACCTAATTGATCTCTCTGCAGGTAGATAAGAGTCCATTGGAGAAAGGATTTTCAAGCAACCATGTCTGGTACATTGATAGTGGATGTTCCAAGCACATGACATTCCAGAAGGATAATCTCCAAGATTTCAAGCCATTAAATGGACCAAGAGTGATGTTTGGTGACAACAACTATGGAGTCACCAGAGGAGTTGGAAAGTTGACCTTCAATGGAGTGTCGGTAGATGAAGTCTACTACGTAGAAGGACTCTGCTTTCAGTATCCCAATTCTGTGACAAGGGATACTCAGTGAAGTTTTCTAGTGATTCATGCACTGTCTTCTCTTCTGATTATAATGATATCTTGCTAATAGACTTGAGGAAGGGTAACATTTATCTTGCAGATTTTAGCAGTTGCCCAAGGAATGCTTGCCTGGTTGCTAAAGGATCTGCAGAGAACAGCTGGATTTGGCACAAGAGATTGTGTCATCTTAACTTCAAAACATTGAACAAGATTGCCAGAAAGGGTCTCATTCGAGGTCTTCCAAATGAAGTGTTTAAGAAGGATCAGGTTTGTGGTTCATGCCAGAAGGGTAAACAACCCAAGACTTCCTTTAAGGATGTCCAGAGCACAACCACAACCAGAGTACTTCAACTACTTCACATGGACTTGTTTGGACCTGTTTCTCCTCTTAGTTTCAGTGGAAGGAAGTACACCTTAGTAATAGTAGATGACTTTTCAAGATACACTTGGGTGGTGTTCTTGTTTAAGAAAAATGAAACTATAACTAAGTTGCCAGAGTTCTTCAAGCAGATTCAGAATGAGCAGAACCAGAGCATAGTCAGGATCAGGAGTGACAAAGGAACAGAGTTTTTGAATTCACATATTGCAGATTATTGCAAGGATCATGGGATTTTTCATGAGACATCTGCTGCCAGAACACCTCAACAAAATGGAGTTGCAGAAAGGAGGAATAGGACTCTCAAAGAAGCTGCAAGAACACTTCTGGCAGAGTACAGCACTCCACAGAGATTTTGGGCAGAGGCCATCAATACAGCTTGTTACACTCAGAACAGGTGCCTGATTGCCCAGAGACACAATAAGACCCCATATGAGGTATGGAAAGGTAAAACCCCATCTGTTTCATATTTTCATGTTTTTGGATGTAAGTGTTTCATCCATGACAATGGGAAATCTAAATTAAGAACCTTTGATGCTAAAGTGGCTGATGGAATATTTTTGGGATATTCCAGCACCAGTAAAGCTTTTAGAGTTTTTAATAAGAATTCACTTTGTGTGGAGGAAACACCTCATGTTGTTTTTTATGAATCTACTTTTGAGTACAAGGTGGATCCTAAGTCTCCTGATGAGACCCAAAATCAGACTATACCCAGAGTTATCAATGTCAATCCACCTATTCTTGATTCAGATTCAGATTCAGATGAGGACCCATCTCCTGGTTCTCTGAAGCAGCAGCCTTCATAAGGAGCAGAACCAGAAGAAGTTGGAACTCCTGTAGGGGGAAGCTCTTCTGCAGGTGGTGATAATCACCAAGGTACTGCAGAAGATGATCACCCAGGCAAGACCACGGGAAGGAGGACCCTGGTTGATCACCCCAATGACCTGATCTTAGGAGATCCAACTAAGGGTGTCCAGACTAGGAGAACTATTAACTTAGCTGCCTTATTCAGTTGCTATGTGTCCTTGATTGAGCCCAAGAACATCAAGGAGGCACTGAAAGATTCAAATTGGATTGTGGCTATGCAGGAGGAATTGAATCAATTCACCAGACAGGATGTTTGGGAGCTGGTAGACAGACCAAGTCATCAAAAGGTGATAGGCACTAAGTGGGTTTTCAAAAATAAGAAAGATGAGAATGATGTCATTACTAGGAACAAGGCAAGGCTAGTGGCCCAGGGCTATTCTCAGTCTGAAGGAATAGACTATGATGAGACTTTTGCTCCTGTTGCCAGACTAGAAGCTATCAGATTGTTCTTAGCATATGCTGCTCACATGAAGTTCAAAGTATACCAGATGGATGTGAAATCTGCCTTTCTTAATGGGATTCTCATTGAGGAAGTGTATGTTGAACAACCTCCTGGTTTTGAACAAGGTGACAAGGTGTTTAAGCTTAAGAAAGCTCTTTATGGGCTGAAGCAGGCACCCAGAGCATGGTATGACACTCTATCTCAATTTCTTCTGGACAATGGTTTTACTAAAGGTAAAATTGATAGGACCTTGTTTAGGAAAGAAGAAGGAAAGGACATCCTTCTGGTCCAAATATATGTTGATGACATCATATTTGGATCCCCTAACAAGAAGCTGTGTGAGAAGTTTGGTGAGCTCATGCAGGGACAGTTTGAGATGTCCATGATGGGAGAATTGAATTACTTTTTGGGTTTGCAGGTTAAGCAATCAGAGAAGGGAATTTTTATTAATCAAGCTAAGTACACCAGAAACATGTTAGAGAAATTTGGAATAGGATCTAGCAGGGCAGCCAAGATCCCTATGATGACAAATTTCAACATGGATCCAGATGAGTCTGGAGAGAGTGTGGACCAGACTCAGTACAGAGCACTTATTGGTTCTCTTTTGTATCTGACTGCAAGCAGACCAGATATTACTTTTGCTGTAGGAGTTTGTGACAGATTTCAAGCTAACCCCAAGAAGAGTCACTTGGAAGCAGCTAAGAAAATATTGAAATATCTCAAGGGAACTGTGAATTTAGGATTATGGTATCCTGCAGATGACAATTTAGAATTAAGTGGTTATTCAGATTCAGACTATGGTGGGTGCAGAATAGATAGGAAATCTACAAGTGGAACATGCCAATTTTTAGGGAATAAATTGGTATCCTGGTTTTCCAAGAAGCAGACTTCAGTTGCTACATCAACAACAGAAGCAGAGTACATGGCTGCAGGGAGTTGTTGTTCTCAACTTCTTTGGATTAGTCAACAGCTTAGGGATTACTAGATTAGAGCCAAGGATATTCCTATTTTCTGTGATAGTAATAGTGCCATTGCAATCACCCAGAATCCAGTTCTTCATACCAGATGCAAACATGTTGATATAAGGCATCATTTTATCAGAGATCATGTTGAGAAGGGAGATATAAGGATGGAAAAGATTGCAACAGAGAGGCAGAGAGCAGATATTTTAACCAAGCCTTTGGCTGAGACTAGATTCAGAGAGTTAGCTTTTGAGTTAGGATTGTTGGATCCAGAAACAGATTTGATTTAGGGGGAACATCAGAGTAGTATCCTTACTTTATTAATTTTCTTCATAAATTTTCTTTATGCTAACATACCTGCAGATTAGATATATCAGAGAGGGTATACTTCCAGATGAGGAATACACCAGGTGACACTTATCCCAGATGAGTTCCATCAGAGGAGAAGTATCACCAGACTAGTTGTGGTATCATCTGGTTACAATATCAGGTGACAGGTATGTCTTTTCTACTCTGGCCTCTGATCATTGGGATACACTTTTCAAATTAGTAAGTACACTCAAAACCTTTCAACTTCGGAGTGTATTTAAGACTAGGGTATAGGGCCTAGACAATCATTTCGCTTTTTCTCTTGACTGCCACAAAACCCCTTTATGCCCAGTCCCAATGACTATGCCAACGCACCAGATTAAATCTGTATTTCGCCTTTCATCATGGCCATCGGATTTAATCACTGTGCAAAATGTCAATCAATTCTAAAATTGATTTTGTTTCCTAAATTGAATTTGAAACAACACGCGTTCACACTTCATTTAATTTTCAAGCCACACGTATTACTCTATTTAAACCAATTTTGTTTTCAATCTGTCCTTTCACGTTTCCATACTATTCGAACCCTAACCTCTCTCTGCAAAGCATTCTCTCTCTCTCTCTCTCTCTCACAGTTATGGCACCCAAGTGCAATTTCGATCCAGACTATGTCTGCAAGAAGCTCAAGTCAGAAATGGTGGTGGACTTCTATTCCACTAAGAATCCGGCCGCTTTGGAGATTTTGGAACTTCTCCGACGTTCTGGGCTGGAGGAGTTGATCTCAAAGGTTCCCAAGGATCTGCGTACCTTGGATGGATATGCTGCACAGTTTCTTATCCGGATGAAGATCCACGAAGACTATATTTCTTCCAAGATTGATTCAGAGGATCTTGTTTTCTCTAAGGCAGACTTCTGTGGTCTTTTTGGTAACCTTTCTGCGGAAGGTGTGGACCCACTGAAGTACAGAGAAGGAGAGGCATTGGAATCCTTCAAGATGTTTGCCAGAAATTCATGCCAGAATATTACCAAGGGTTTCTTGGACAAGCATCTTAGGCAGAAGTATAAGGTGCTATTTGATATTGTGGTGAAGATTCTCATGTGTGAGAGCCATAGCACAGATGCCATCTTCGTTGGCAGGCTCTGTGTTATGAGGGCCATTCTGGATGGTGTTCAATATAACTGGGCTGAGTTCTTCTGGGGGGTGCTGAGGAAGAACAAGGTGAAAATACTGAAGGAAGAATGCCCCCAGCTGCCAGGAGAGCAACAATTTGTGTTCAATGCTAATGTTTCATTGGGCACAAAACTCACCCTAATTCTGGATTCGATTCTTCCAGAGAAGAAATGGAGACAATCCTGGTGTAAGGGCTTTCATAAGTCCAAGATTATGTTCTCCAAGGATGGTCCTCTCCACGGCCATGCCGACTCTGATGGAGAGCAAGCCATCCCTGTCCCTCCTATTCAATCTATTCCCTCTCCTCCTAAGGGGCAGAGAAGGCAGCAGCAGCAGAGGTCACAGAAGAAAGCTGCTGGAGCAACTGGTTCTTCAGCCGTTGCCTTTTTGGTTCCTCAGAGGAGGACTAGATTCCCCTTCTTGATGTGCTTAAGAAGAAGGGTGATGATGATAAAGCTGTTAAGAAGGCTGGAGCAGCCAAGAGGAAGCAGCCAGACGAGGCCAGGAGAGGTTCTGCTAAGAAGAGGAGGACTAGCAGAAAGGCAAAGAAAACCCTTCTGGTGGATGAGCCATCAGAAGAGGAAGAGGAAGAAGATGAAGTGCCTCTTGTGAGGAAATCCAAGGCTAAGAGAGCCCTTCTTCAAGATTCAGACTCTGGATCTGATCTTGGAGAGGCCTTGGAGAAGGCCATTGAGGATGCCACCCAGATGATGGAGGATGCTCCAGAGCCTGTTGTGCCTGCTGGTGTTGACCCAGCAGAGGTAAACCCTTCCTTTCCCTCTTCCTCCCCCATAAATCTTGTTTCCCCTTCCATCTCTCCCTCAGATAACTTTCCCCAAACCCCATCTGCCTCTGGTAACCCCATTCTACCACCAGAGCAGACTATCCCAAATTTCCAAACACATATCCCCACTAACCCCTCTCCCCCACCTTCTGTATCAGAGGTACCCTCAACCTCCTCTGGTGCAGAAGTCCCCCCTTCAAACACTTCCACCTACCAAATCCCTCCTACCCATTCTGTACCAGATATCCCTTCCTCTTCTGGTGCAGAGCAACCAATCCCTACCACCTCTACTTCACAAAATCCAAATCCTCCCCAAACTCATACAGACCAGGACCCAACCACTTCTATGGCTCTGGGATTCGCTGGCCCTCCCCGCTCTCCAACCTGTTTATCCAGCGATGATAGTGAAGATGAGAAAGCTTCACTTGAGCCTGTTGACTTAGCCCCTTCCTCCTCTGCTTCTGGGCCCAAACCCTTCACTTTCTCTTCTGCAGAAATGGGTCCCATTAGGCAGAGTATGAGTGTAAGTGCTCAGCTCTGGCTAAGAGAGCATTTTCCAGTTCTTCTGGAGCACTTACCACTTCTGGCAGAGCTTACTGATGCCAAGGTCTGGAGCAAGGCCAGACTTGAAGATGTGGAGGACCTAGTGCTATTGCTTGAGGAAATGGGTGCCTCCAACTTCACTGCTTGAGAGATTGAGCTGAAGCAGAAGATGAACATTCAGAACCCAGCAGAGCTGGAGACTCCTGGTGCAGCCAAAGTCTTGATTCGCACCCTGCTCATCCAGAGAGGAGTCATGCTCACTCCAGAGGGCCCCACTTACAAGTTTGGTCCTCACTTTGTCTTCCCTCCAGAGCTTTATTCAGACGAGGAGGACTTTGAGATGTCTCCGGCTGTGCTCCAGAAGATGAAGGCTTTCTTCAACGAGCAGATCATGCAGATAGGGCGATTTTCCAAAGCAATCCAACATATGGCCCCTGCTATGATCGAGCATCAGATTAAGCAAGAGAGGAAAATCTTCCTAAAGCAGATCAAATCCTCTCTGGCAGAGGTTAAAGCTTCGTTCAAGGCTAATGGCTTGTTTGTCAAGCTAGATGTTATGCACAGCCAGAAGCAGCTCCAGGAGCATGTGATGGAGCAGATGAGGCCAGTTTCTGTACTCAAAGTAGAAATGGCCAGCCAGATGATTCAAACTGCTAGACTGAAGGACTCCCTCCAGGAGATGTTGGAGAAGCAAGAGAGACTAGTTGCAGAGTCTAAGGCTTACCTGGAGGAGGCCAAGCAGCTTCGTGATCTTCACTCTTCCCCCAACACTGCCTTGCCTGATCTCATTAGGCAGGTAGTGGAGCCCCTCCTTGATGAAGTTAAAAAGGGGGAAGAGAAAGCCAGAACTGATCTGGCGAAGACCACAAATGAGACGCTTTTTAGCCATGAAGCTCGTCTGGACCTGCTGGAGAACACTTTGGCCCAGGCTGAATTGCAGAAGAAGAAGAAAGAAGAGTTAAAATCTCTATCTATGGCTAAACAGCTTGCTGCAGAAGAAGAGTCATCTGAAGCTGAGCAGGATCCTTCTACCATTCCTGGTCCTGCTAAGAGGAAGATTAGAAAAGTTAAGAAGAGTTTCCTTGAATCTGTTGTCGAAGAAGCAGAGAAGAGATACAAGGAAGAGACTCCAGAGGAGAGGCAAGCCAGAATCAGGAAGAACATAGATGAAGAGCAGAGGCTCAGATATGTTAGGAGACAGAGCAAGAAGGCCAGAGAAGCTGGTATTCCTTCTGGTGCAGGTGGCTCAGGTCAGAAGAGGAAAGCTCCTGTGGAGGTTATGAACATCTTGCCACTAAGGACAGAAGGGTCCTTTGACTCTACTGTGCCTTATCCTCTGATTGAGAGATGGAGAGAAGCCAAGACCCTCTGGTTCATTCAGCATTATATCCAGAGGCCAGCACCAGAAGATGATGAGCTGATCAACAGAACCTTCCATTCTTGGATGCAAGCCTATGATGCAGACTTGTACAAGCAGCTGATGGATTCAACCATTGAGTTCAACCTGGAGGTGACTGCTCCTGAATTTACTTATCTTAACACTCCCATGATTGGGAACCAGGTGGATTGGGTAGAACTGAAGAAGCATTACAAGACCAAGGTGTTGGTGAATTTCACCCCAACATCTTCTGCAGAGTTGAAGGCCGTCCAGGATAGGTTCCTTGACTGGTTTCTTGTCCCTAAAGAGAACAGAAGATATGCCTAGAATAGGACAATGAACTTCAATGTAATCTGTAATTATTTTGTCCTCTGATTATTAATGAAAAATACATATCTTCTCTGTTCTAAAGATAACTCCTTGTTGTCTTATTATTTGCCTGATGAGATCTATTCTAAGGTCTCATCCCTTTATTGTTTTCTTACTTAAGTTTACTTTTGTTCAGTTCTGGTAGTGTTTTAACTCCATCAAAAAGGGGGAAATTGTTAGGATAAATATTTGTTAGTTTTGATGAGTTAAAACAAACCAGAAGATGTAATAGGACCATCTGGACCTGTTAGCCAGATGATGATCTAGATTAGGACTTAGTCTAGGGGGAACTGCCAGACCAGAAGACCTCACCAGAAGAGTCACCAGAAGACCCCTCCAGAGGACTTCACCAGAGGACTCCACCAGAGGACTTCACCAGAGGAGATCAGACCAGAGGCAGAGGACCTTCCCCAGACCAGACGAGTCCGGACCAGACGAGTCTGGTGGAACAAAAGATGCTCAGTTTGATCCCCTTATTCTACTGAGTATTCTGGCTGTTCACCAGATAAGGACCCGAAGATACCGAGGTTGCCTGGTGTCTGGTCCTGCCTTCTCTGGAGAGAATCAGAGTTAGGCAATTGGAAGCATTGACCGTTGGTGATTCTAATGAAGTCAAACAAGATTGGATTGAGAAGATATGAAGACAATCAATCAAGATCACACCAACCCAATCAATCAATTAGGGAATTGATTGATTGAAGCTTCCATATATAGAGGATCTGATTGGATTAGCCTCCCAACGGCTATGTCCCTAATCCCCTCTATATATACTTGAGTGCAGATCAAGAAAAAGCTCCAGAATCATTCACGCGCATATATCCATACTAAGCTTTTGATCACTACGCATATTGCACTCACACTTTGTTCTTAATTACTTATCTACTCGTAAGGAGTTCATACACTCAACCTGTTCATCTTGTTAAGATAAGGTTGGAGTGAGTCTATCTTTAGATCGAAGTTAGATCTAAAGAGTTTGTAAGAAGGTGCTGGTACTTCAGAAATTCCAAAGAGTAAGTTTGTGAGTTGGTTGTTAGTGAGACCCCTTGGTGATAAGGGAGAGTGGACGTAGGATATTTATCCGAACCACTGTATATCTTGTGTCTTTTATCGCTTTATTTTATATATTGTTTATTGCTCTCTTATAAAAGATTTTGGAAAGACATTTAAACATAAGCTTCCGCAATTAATCTATCAAGTAGGACCAACAGCTGCCAGAGTTCTTCAAGCAGATTCAGAATGAGCAGAACCAGAGCATAGTCAGGATCAGGAGTGACAAAGGAACAGAGTTTTTGAATTCACACATTGCAGATTATTGCAAGGACCATGGGATTCTTCATGAGACATCTGCTGCCAGAACACCTCAACAAAATGGAGTTGCAGAAAGGAGAAATAGGACTCTCAAAGAAGCTGCAAGAACACTTCTGGCAGAGTACAACACTCCACAGAGATTTTGGGCAGAGGCCATCAATATAGCTTGTTACACTCAGAACAGGTGCCTGATTGCCCAGAGACACAATAAGACCCCATATGAGGTATGGAAAGGTAAAACCCCATCTGTTTCATATTTTCATGTTTTTGGGTGTAAGTGTTTCATCCATGACAATGGGAAATCTAACTTAAGAACCTTTGATGCTAAAGTGGCTGATGGAATATTTTTGGGTTATTCCAGCACCAGTAAAGCTTTTAGAGTTTTTAGTAAGAATTCACTTTGTGTGGAGGAAACACCTCATGTTGTTTTTGATGAATCTACGTTTGAGTGCAAGGTGGATTCTAAGTCTTCAGATGAGACCCAGAATCAGACTACACCCAGAGTTATCAAGGTCAATCCACCTATTCTTGATTCAGATTCAGATTCAGATGATGACCCATCTCCTGGTTCTCTGAAGCAGCAGCCTTCACAAGGAGCAGAACCAGAAGAGGTTGGAACTCCTATAGGGGGAAGCTCTTCTGCAGGTAGTGATAATCACCAAGGTACTGCAGAAGATGATCACCCAGGCAAGACCACGGGAAGGAGGACCCTGGTTGATCACCCCAATGACCTGATCTTAGGAGATCCAACTAAGGGTGTCCAGACTAGGAGAACTATTAACTTAGCTGCCTTATTCAGTTGCTATGTGTCCTTGATTGAGCCCAAGAACATCAAGGAGGCACTGAAAGATTCAAATTGGATTGTGGCTATGCAGGAGGAATTGAATCAATTCACCAGACAGGATGTTTGGGAGCTGGTAGACAGACCAAGACATCAAAAGGTGATAGGCACTAAGTGGGTTTTCAAAAATAAGAAAGATGAGAATGATGTCATTACTAGGAACAAGGCAAGGCTAGTGGCCCAGGGCTATTCTCAGTCTAAAGGAATAGACTATGATGAGACTTTTGCTCCTGTTGCCAGACTAGAAGCCATCAGATTGTTCTTAGCATATGCTGCTCACATGAAGTTCAAAGTATACCAGATGGATGTGAAATCTGCCTTTCTTAATGGGATTCTCATTGAGGAAGTGTATGTGGAACAACCTCCTGGTTTTGAACAAGGTGACAAGGTGTTTAAGCTTAAGAAAGCTCTTTATGGGCTGAAGCAGGCACCCAGAGCATGGTATGACACTCTATCGCAATTTCTTCTGGACAATGGTTTTACTAAAGGTAAGATTGATAGGACCTTGTTTAGGAAAGAAGAAGGAAAGGACATCCTTCTGGTCCAAATATATGTTGATGACATCATAGTTGGATCCCCTAACAAGAAGCTGTGTGAGAAGTTTGGTGAGCTCATGCAGGGACAGTTTGAGATGTCCATGATGGGAGAATTGAATTATTTTTTTGGGTTTGCAGGTTAAGCAATCAGAGAAGGGAATTTTTATTAATCAAGCTAAGTACACCAGAAACATGTTAGAGAAATTTGGAATAGGATCTAGCAGAGCAGCCAAGATCCCTATGATGACAAATTTCAACATGGATCCAGATGAGTCTGGAGAGAGTGTGGACCAGACTCAGTACAGAGCACTTATTGGTTCTCTTTTGTATCTGACTGCAAGCAGACCAGATATTACTTTTGCTGTAGGAGTTTGTGCCAGATTTCAAGCTAACCCCAAGAAGAGTCACTTGGAAGCAGCTAAGAAAATATTGAAATACCTTAAGGGAACTGTGAATTTAGGATTATGGTATCCTGCAGATGACAATTTAGAATTAAGTGGTTATTCAGATTCAGACTATGGTGGGTGCAGAATAGATAGGAAATCTACAAGTGGAACATGCCAATTTTTAGGGAATAAATTGGTATCCTGGTTTTCAAAGAAGCAGACTTCAGTTGCTACATCCACAACAGAAGCAGAGTACATGGCTGCAGGGAGCTGTTGCTCACAGCTTCTTTGGATTAGTCAACAGCTTAGGGATTACCAGATTAGAGCCAAGGATATTCCTATTTTCTGTGATAGTAATAGTGCCATTGCAATCACCCAGAATCCAGTTCTTCATACCAGATGCAAACATGTTGATATAAGGCATCATTTTATCAGAGATCATGTTGAGAAGGGAGATATAAGGATGGAAAAGATTGCAACAGAGAGGCAGAGAGCAGATATTTTAACCAAGCCTTTGGCTGAGACCAGATTCAGAGAATTAGCCTTTGAGTTAGGTTTGTTGGATCCAGAGACAGATTTGATTTAGGGGGAACATCAGAGATGTATCCTTATTTTATTAATTTTCTTCATAAATTTTCTTTATGCTAACATACCTGCAGATTAGATATATCAGAGAGGGTATACTTCCAGATGAGGTATACACCAGGTGACACTTAACCCAGATGAGGTGCTGAGTCAGAGATATGTCCAAAGGTCTTTACTGACCAGGACCAGATGAGTTCCATCAGAGGAGAAGTATCACCAGACTAATTGTGGTATCATCTGGTTACAATATCAGGTGACAGGTATGTCTTTTCTACTCTGGCCTCTGATCATTGGGATACACTTTTCAAATTAATAAGTACACTCAAAACCTTTCAACTTCGGAGTGTATTTAAGACTAGGGTATAGGGCCTAGGCAATCATTTCGCTTTTTCTCTTGACTGCCACAAAACCCCTTTATGCCCAGTCCCAATGACTATGCCAACGCACCAGATTAAATCTGTATTTCGCCTTTCATCATGGCCATCGGATTTAATCACTGTGCAAAATGTCAATCAATGCTAAAATTGATTTTGTTTCCTAAATTGAATTTAAAACAACACGCGTTCACACTTCATTTAATTTTCAAGCCACGCGTATTACTCTATTTAAACCAATTTTGTTTTCAATCTGTCCTTTCACGTTTCTATACTATTCGAACCCTAACCTCTCTCTGCAAAGCATTCTCTTTCTCTCTCTCTCTCTTTCACAGTTATGGCACCCAAGTGCAATTTCGATCCAGACTATGTCTGCAAGAAACTCAAGACAGAAATGGTGGTGGACTTCTATTCCACTAAGAATCCGGCCGCTTTGGAGATTTTGGAACTTCTCCGACGTTCTGGGCTGGAGGAGTTGATCTCAAAGGTTCCCAAGGATCTGCGTACCTTGGATGGATATGCTGCACAGTTTCTTATCCGGATGAAGATCCATGAAGACTATATTTCATCCAAGATTGATTCAGAGGATCTTGTTTTCTCTAAGGCAGACTTCTGTGGTCTTTTTGGTAACCTTTCTGCGGAAGGTGTGGACCCACTGAAGTACAGAGAAGGAGAGGCGTTGGAATCCTTCAAGATGTTTGCCAGAAATTCATGCCAGAATATTTCTAAGGGTTTCTTGGACAAGCATCTTAGGCAGAAGTATAAGGTGATATTTGACATTGTGGTGAAGATTCTCATGTGTGAGAGCCATAGCACAGATGCCATCTTCGTTGGCAGGCTCTGTGTTATGAGGGCCATTCTGGATGGTGTTCAATGTAACTGGGCTGAGTTCTTCTGGGGGGTGCTGAGGAAGAACAAGGTGAAAATCCAGAAGGAAGAATGCCCCCAGTTGCCAGGAGAGCAACAATTTGTGTTCAATGCTAATGTATCATTGGGCACAAAACTCACCCTAATTCTGGATTCAATTCTTCCAGAGAAGAAATGGAGACAATCCTGGTGTAAGGGCTTTCATAAGTCCAAGATTATGTTCTCCAAGGATGGTTCCCTTCATGGCCATCCTGATTCTGATGGTGAGCAAGCCATCCCTGCCCCTCCTATTCAATCTATTCCCTCTCCTCCTAAGGGGCAGAGAAAGCAGCAGCAGCAGCAGAAGACACAGAAGAAAGCTGCTGAAGCAACTGGTTCTTCAACCGTTGCCTTTTCTGGTTCCTCAGATGAGGACCAGATTCCCCTTCTTGATGTGCTTAAGAAGAAGGGTGATGATGATAAAGCTGTAAAGAAGGCTGGAGCAGCCAAGAGGAAGCAGTCAGACGAGGCCAGGAGATATTCTGCTAAGAAGAGGAGGACTAGCAGAAAGACAAAGAAAACCCTTCTGGTGGATGAGCTACCAGAAGAGGAAGAGGAAGAAGATGAAGGGCCTCTTGTGAGGAAATCCAAGGCCAAGAGAGCCCTTCTTCAAGATTCAGACTCTGGATCTGATCTTGGAGAGGCCTTGGAGAAGGCCATTGAGGATGCTTCCCAGTTGATGGAGGATGCTCCAGAGCTTGTTGTGCCTGCTGGTGTTGACCTAGCAGAGGTAAACCCTTCCTTTCCCTCTTCCTCCCCCATAAATCTTGTTTCCCCTTCTACCTCTCCCCCAGATAACAATCCCCAAACCCCATCTGCCTCTGGTAACCCCATTCTTCCACCAGAGCAGACTATCCCAGATACACCTGTCTATACTCCCTCTACCATTCCTACACAAACACCTTCTCCCCCACTTTCCCAAACACATATCCCCACTTACCCCTCTCCCCCACCTTCTGGACCAGAGGTACCCTCAACCTCCTCTGGTGCAGAAGTCCCCCCTTCAAACACTTCCTCCTCCCAAAACCCTCCTACACATTCTGTACCAGATATTCCCTCCTCTTCTGGTGCAGAGCAACCAATCCCTACCACCTCTACTTCACAAAATCCAAACCCTCCCCAAACCCATACAGATCAGGACCCAACCATTGCTATGGCTCTGGGATTTCCTGCCCCTCCTCCCTCCCCAACCTGTTTAACCAACGATGATAGTGAAGATGAGGAAGCTTCACTTGAGCCTGTTGACTTAGCCCCTTCCTCCTCTGCCTCTGGGCCCAAACCCTTCACTTTCTCATCTGCAGAAATGGGTCCCATTAGGCAGAGTATGAGTGTAAGTGCTCAGCTCTGGCTAAGAGAGCATTTTCCAGTTCTTCTGGAGCACTTACCACTTCTAGCAGAGCTTACTGATGCCAAGGTCTGGAGCAAGGCCAGACTTGAAGATGTGGAGGACCTGATGCTATTACTTGAGGAAATGAGTGCCTCCAACTTCACTGCTTGGGAGATTGAGCTGAAGCAGAAGATGAACATTCAGAACCCAGCAGAGCTGGAGACTCTTGGTGCAGCTAAAGTCTTGATTCGCACCCTGCTCATCCAGAGAGGAGTTATGCTCACTCCAGAGGGCCCCACTTACAAGTTTGGTCCTCACTTTGTCTTCCCTCCAGAGCTTTATTCAGACGAGGAGGACTTTGAGATGTCTCCTGCTGTGCTCCAGAAGATGAAGGCTTTCTTCAACGAGCAGATCATGCAGATAGGGCGCTTTTCCAAAGCCATTCAACATATGGCCCCTGCTATGATAGAGCACCAGATTAAGCAAGAGAGGAAAATCTTCCTGAAGCAGATCAAATCCACTCTGGCAGAGGTTAAAGCTTCGTTCAAGGCTAATGGCTTGTTTGTCAAATTAGATGTAATGCACAGCCAGAAGCAGCTCCAGGAGCACGTGTTGGAGCAGATGAGGCCAGTTTCTGTACTCAAAGTGGAAATGGCCAGCCAGATGATTCAAACTGCTAGGCTGAAGGACTCCCTCCAGGAGATGTTGGAGAAGCAAGAAAGACTTGTTGCAGAGTCTAAGGCTTACCTGGAGGAGGCCAAGCAGCTTCGTGATCTTCACTCTTCCTCCAACACTGCCTTGCCTGATCTCATAAGGCAGGTAGTGGAGCCCCTCCTTGATGAAGTTAAAAAGGGGGAAGAGAAGGCCAGAACTGATCTGGCGAAGACCACAAATGAGACTCTTTTTAGCCATGGAGCTCGTCTGGACCTGTTGGAGAACACTCTAGCCCAGGCTGAGTTGCAGAAGAAGAAGAAAGAAGAGTTGAAGTCTCTTACTATGGCTAAACAACTTGCTGCAGAAGAAGAGTCATCTGAAGCCGAGCAGGATCCCTCTACCATTCCTGGTGCTGCTAAGAGGAAGATTAGAAAAGTTAAGAAGAGTTTCCTTGAATCTGTTGTCGAAGAAGTAGAGAAGAGATACAAGGAAGAGACTCCAGAAGAGAGGCAAGCCAGAATCAGGAAGAACATAGATGAAGAGCAGAGGCTCAGATATGTTAGGAGACAAAACAAGAAGGCCAGAGAAGCTGGTATTTCTTCTGGTGCAGGTGGCTCAGGTCAGAAGAGGAAAGCTCCTGTGGAAGTTATGAACATCTTGCCACTAAGGACAGAAGGGTCTTTTGACTCTACTGTGCCGTATCCTCTGATTGAGAGATGGAGAGAAGCCAAGACCCTCTGGTTCATTCAGCATTATATCCAGAGGCCAGCACCAGAAGATGATGAGCTGATCAACAGAACCTTCCATTCTTGGATGCAAGCCTATGATGCAGACTTGTACAAGCAGCTGATGGATTCAACCATTGAGTTCAACCTGGAGGTGACTGCTCCTGAATTTACTTATCTTAACACTCCCATGATTGGGAACCAGGTGGATTGGGCAGAACTGAAGAAGCTTTACAAGACCAAGGTGTTGGTGAATTTCACCCCAACATCTTCTGCAGAGTTGAAGGCCGTCCAGGATAGGTTCCTTGACTGGTTTCTTGTCCCTAAAGAGAACAGAAGATATGCCTAGAATAGGACAATGAACTTCAATGTAATCTGTAATATTTTGTCCTCTGATTATTAATGAAAAATACATATCTTCTCTGTTCTAAAGACAACTCCTCGTTGTCTTATTATTTGCCTGATGAGATCTATTCTAAGGTCTCATCCCTTTATTGTTTTCTTGCCTTTGTTTTAATTTTGATCAGTTCTGGTAGTGTTTTAACTCCATCAAAAAGGGGGAAATTGTTAGGATAAAAATTTGTTAGTTTTGATGAGTTAAAACAAACCAGAAGTTGTAATAGGACCATCTGGACCTGTTAGCCAGATGAGGTTTAGTTAGGACTTAGTCTTGGGGGAACTGCCAAACCAGAAGACCTCACCAGAAGAGTCACCAGAAGACCCCACCAGAGGACTTCACCAGAGGACTCCACCAGAGGACTTCACCAGAGGAGATCAGACCAGAGGCAGAGGACCTTCCCCAGACCAGACGAGTCCGGACCAGACGAGTCTGGTGAAACAAAAGATGCTCAGTTTGATCCCCTTATTCTACTGAGTATTCTGGTTGTTCACCAGATTAGGACAAGAAGACACCGAGGTTGCCTGGTGTCTGGTCCTGCCTTCTCTGGAGAGAATCAGAGTTAGGCAATTGGAAGCATTGACCGTTGGTGATTAATCAAGTCAAAACAAGATTGGATTGAGAAGATATGAAGACAATCATTCAAGATCTCACCAACCCAATCAATCAATTAGGGAATTGATTGATTGAAGCTTCCATATATAGAGGATCTGATTGGATTAGCCCTTCCAACGACTAGCCCTAATCCCCTCTATATATACTTAAGTGCAGATCGGAAAAAGCTCTAGAAGTATTCACGCGCATATAGCCATACTAAGCTTTTGATCACTACGCTTTCGCACTCACTTTTGTTCTTAATTACTCATCTACTCGTAAGGAGTTTACATACTCAACCTGTTTATCTTGTTAGATAAGGTTGGAGTAAGTCTATCTTTAGATCGACGTTAGATCTAAAGAGTTTGTAAGAAGGTGCTGGTACTTCAGAAATTCCAGTGAGTAAGTTTGTGAGTTGGTTGATAGTGAGACCCCTTGGTGATAAGGGAGAGTGGACGTAGGATATTTATCCGAACCACTATATATCTTGTGTCATTTATCACTTTATTTTAATTATTGTTTATTGCTCTCTTATAAAAGATTTTGGAAAGACATTTAAACATAAGCTTCCGAAATTAATCTATCGAGTGGGACCAACATAATCTTGTATTCCAAAATACATATCTTCCATAATATCTTTTCAAGAAATTCAACAAAATCTTTCTCTCACCTAATTTCCAATATTTTTTAAATTTTCATAATAAGATGGCCAAGTAGGAGATTTCTTGAATTAATGTAATAATCTAGTATTCCAAGAATACTTATCTTCATTCCATAAAAAAATCAAAGAAAATATTTTCCTTCTACTCTTACTATTTTAGAAATTTTACAGGAAAAATAGGCAACGATATTTTTCTTTTATTTTAATTGTGAATCTCAGCGTTACGATATCAGATTGCTCTGAAATCAAATGTGAGTGTATGTGGTGTTTTTCAGAGTAGTGTTAACTGAAATGTTGAAAATATGTACGATAACACAAGACAGTTATGAACGGTTTTAATCAATTCTAAGCAGTTCTATGCAGCGGAATTCTTAAAACACCTTGCAAACGGAATTCAAATTTTTTCATAGACTTAAATAAAGTCTATGATGCTTCATGACAAAAAGCTTCACTATAACCATGTAGTGATACAAACAAATATCTAACATAAGATCTCAAAGTGAGGGTAAGGTGTAAACACACCGCCTAAACAGATCTACGACGACTAGAAAATTGATCACACTCAGACCCTAATCTAGTCTATTTTTTTATCCCAATACTGATAGGAGCGTTGCAGCACTCGACCAACACAAAAGATAGTAATAACTACCCTTCTACACTAGATGTACTAGAATACTCGATAGTTTAGCTCTTGTAAACTACTTCCTCACTTTTTCCCCTGGTTTTTACTTCATGCATCTTTTGGTATTTATAGATGCAGGATCAACCGAAAGTTACAATTACTAGGTCAGTTTGGAAAGACCTAGAAATAATTCCTCCACTAACTCCAATAACCGCCCATAATGTATTTGATCTCCTCACTTGATAACTGCAGCCGCATGACCTAGAACATTCTAGGTCTTCAACCTGCGAACACAACTTTAAACACAACATAGAACAAAAGTGTTAGTGTTAGGAGAAAGGGCAAATTCAGTAATGTTATCCAGAATGTTGCCTAAACATTTTTTACAACACTGGCATAACCTTAACAATCTCCCCTAATTTGGCCTTTCTACTACAACACACTTGATGAAAATATCAGTAATATGTGTTGTTGGAACATTGTCAATTTTGATTAAGATCCCAAAGCCCTGAAAAGATGATTTGCCTTTTGTTTGTCTTTGTCAGGCTAGTCTTGGTTAGGTTTTGTACTTAGTCATTTTACACTTCACAGGTACTCAGTAAGAGGAGCACTTACTGATGACAATCAAGACTTAGAGCCTGAAGACAAAGTTTACCATCCTGAACTTATGGCAGTCTTATAAGCTAGCTGAGTAAGTCTCAGCGATGAAGAGTATGACCCTGAGGTCATTTACTACTCAATCCTGAAGGGAACATGAGGATACTGAGTTTATGGGAAGACTTGGAGTAGAGCCAAGCAATGCAAAAGGAATGTCAGCGTCAGGACAAGACCGGTGAGCTCAAGATAAAAAGAACTTAATAAGACAAGCCTGAAGCCCAGGAATAAGTTCTGACATTCTCACCAACCTGATGACGTGGACCAATCCTGGAAGGACACGCACGTACGGAACCTGACAAAAGACTGAATTCAGACTGCACTTTCAACGGGCAAGCATTTAATGTGCATTTAATGCATATACCTAATTCCATGCAAGGATGGCTGCTGCATGAAGATATGTCCGTTTGAAGCCACTCTACATAGATGACAAGAAAGGCTATCTCTCCAACGGATAGTTTTTCAAATCACCTATAAATAAAGAAGGCCTTGAACCCATTCAAGGTTACGGGAAATTTCCAAGCCAGAAATTACTCAAACTCTCAAGCATTCAAAAGCATTCAGCCTTAGAAGAAGCACTCGAAACCATCTAAATTTCCCAAGTATTTCTTAGCTACTGAGAGTTATTCTGTATTCCAAAGAGCGAACTAACATTATCTTAAGCTTAGAGAGATTATCCAATCCTTAGCATAGCTTTGCCTTGTAAGGATAATCTCAACTTAGTTGGAATCCAAACTGAAACCAAAACCCAAAGTTAGGTTTGTTGGGAGTAAGTCAGTTAGTGAGTTAGTAAGAGGAATTGTATAGATCAGTGAGGTTAGCTGGTGTTGGTGCACCTTGGCACGTTAAAAACAAGAATCCCTTGAGTGGATTTCCTATTAAATCAGGCCTTGGATGTAGGAGCTTGAGTCACTGAACCACGTTAAACTCCTTGTGTTCTTATTGCTTTGATATTGCGCATACTTGCCATATTACTTGGTCATTCATAAGCATTTGGTTTATCAGGCCTGAATCAATCAGCCTGATCGTTAAAAAGAGCACTGCCCTACTAATCACTATTCAGAAATGAGTAAACAAGTTTTTCAGAAAGCAAACTAAACAAGACTTTAAACTATCAGGGCTCACGTATTTCCGCACTGAACTTGAATTGATAGTTAGCCAACTGACCCGCACCAAGTGTAGTCAGTAGGTGTGTTATCAGCTCCTAGTTCTTTACCACTCTGAGTGAAGGGGACTCAGTTAGGTTTTAAGTTTGAAAATTGGTATACGTGTATCCCCCCCCCCATACACGTATTCCTCAGTCTTGTACCGGGACCAACATGTGTGTAATAGACAATGACAAATGAATATCCAAAAAAGATATTAGTTTACCAAAAATGCCAAAATATCCGGATTTAACTAAGCACAAATCATGCTTAACCCAAATAGAATCCAAAATAAGTTGTTCTTAAGATAAGACAACAACAAAACATAATTATTGTTCAGAGCCTTTATATAAGAAGCAAGCACAAACAATAAACTATGTCCAAACAACTATTGTTCAGAGCAAGGTGAGAACCTAACCAAATGATTCTAAACAATAGAAAAACTGACAAAGCTAGATATAGCTATCAGAGCTAGTCCTAGCTACAAATATTCAAGAGCTATTACAATAAAGAAAAATATAAACCAAGATGGGAAAGGATTGGGATGTAGGATATCAACAGTTGCATCTTCAATAAATCTGCACAGACTCCCCCATACTTGAATCTCTTCCTATCTTCAAGCTCTAGTTTGACGTTCAAAAGTCACCATCTTCATTCCTTGGTATAGCATCAACAACAACATTGACTTCAGCTTCATCACCAGCATCTTCTCCTTAATTAGAACCTCCATGTCCAGATGGTCTAGCAACATCTTCAGGTCTTTGTGGAGCATTTTCATCAGCTACTCCCCCTATTGGAGTAGAAAGTAAGAATCTCCAAAAATTTCTTTGTTGTTCCATCCTTGATAGAGTTCTATTCAAGTCTGCAATAGTCTTGTCCAAATCTGCAATTTGATTAGAGATATATGGAGCAGATGTGGCAACAGGAGAAACAGATGACCCATCAACATTGATGTCAGCTAGTATATTGATAACATTGCGGTCAACACTCTCTCTGTTTTGAGTAGACTGTGGTTCTGGTTCAGCTTCATGCATTGGTGTTGGGAAATTTGGGTGCCCTAATTTTATTTTGGGTCGTTACATATCATCCATAATATCTTTCCAAAAAAATCAACAAAATCTTTTCTCTCTCCTATATCTTATTTACGAAAATATACATGGAAAATCAGCAATTATATTTTTTTTATTTTAATCACCTTATTATTATTGGGCTACTTATTGGGCTACTTGAGGGGCCTTTAGGAGAATTAAGATTGGACCTCCAATGGACTTCTGAATTTCAATATTGAGCCCCAATATTATTCAACTCATTAATATTAAGTATTACCACTAATAAATTAATATTGCACTATCCATCTTAATTCATATTACGATAATATGGGATCCCGGTTATTATTTCCCATGTTTAAGATTATTTAGTCCTCAAATTAATTGAGCTTCTGAATAGCTCTAAATTAATTAATATCTTTTACCTTGCCGTAGTAAACCTTAGCAACCGTCGTATGATTAATATTACTGCCCAAAATACAAGGTTCGAAGTCATGATGATTCTCACCCAACGTGAATCAAAGCTATAACTATTAATCAAACACGGTCCGATTTAAGTGACAGAGATTAAGAAATCAATAACCACTAAGGGCTAATTGTTCACTTTTCAAAACAGAAGAATTTATCTTCGATGTAGGTCCTCTTCAACACATACTAAATGTGTTAGTGCAATCTCTTGGTCAAGACATGCCAATTTGAGAACTACACATCATCCTTTCACGACGGATTGTTCAATTCCACCTAGGTTGTGAATTTGTACGTTTAGTTATAAGGAAAACCGTTAATGTGATCTTCTGTGATCGGTTATCACCACATTAACCACAATGTAACACATACTATATATAAATTGAACGGGTTGCAATAAATATTTAACATTCATTCATATTCAAAGAAAATGTGATAAAATAATTATTCTCATAAAATAAAGTGTTTAATACATGAGTTATACGAAGTAAAAGCATACTTTCACCTATAACTCCAACAATTGGTTCATCAACTCTTGGTCCTAAAAAGGGTAAATCAATCACTCTGTTGTTACCAATCAACAACTAAGGGTTGATTCCAAGAGCAGGTGCATAGCTACTGATTACTTCATCATCAACTTTTTCAAACTCTTTGTCTTGTAACAATTGGTCAATTAAACAAGGATACGACAGCAGACCTCTTTCACTAATTTCTCCCGCATAACTCAACATGTTATTAAATATAGTTTGACCTAAATTAAACTAATTCAGCTCATCTATACTATACAGAAGGATAATTTGTTCTTCAACCAAACATGTTGAATTGGTTGTAGGTAGCCAATTGTGGATCACCAATCTATGCAGTGCAGAGTATAAACTTGTCAATCTAGAAGTTAAAATTCTCTTTGCCCAGATCTTGACTTTACCACCAGTGATCACAGATATCACCAAATTCAAATCAGTTATAGATCTTTCCTCCATGTTCCTTGTTCTTAGAATACGTTTGATTACCCTAGGATTAACCATAATCCTATTACCTCGAAAATCAAAAAAATCTTTTCTCTCTCCTATATCTTATTTTCAAAAATATACATGGAAAATTAGCAATTGTATTTTTTTTATTTTAATCACCTTATTATTATTGGGCTACTTGAGGGCCTTTAGGAAATTAAGATTGGACCTCCAATGGACTTCTGAATTTCAATATTGAGCCCCAATACTATTCAACCCATTAATATTAATTATTACCACAAATAAATTAATATTGTACTATCCATCTTAATCCATATTACGATAATATGGGCTCCGGTTATTATTTCCCTTGTTTAAGATTATTTAGTCCACTAATTAATTGAGCTTCTGAATAGCTCTAAATTAATTAATATTTTTTACCTTGCCGTAGTAAACCATAGCAACCGTCGTATGATTAATATTACTGCCCAAAACACAAGGTTCAAAGTCACGATGATTCTCAACCAACACGAATCAAAGCAATAACTATTAATTAGACACGGTCCTATTTAAGTGACGGATATTAAGAAATCAATAACCACTAAGGTCTAATTCTTTACTTTTCAAAACAGAAGAATTTATCCTCGATGTAGGTCATCTTCAACACATACTAAATGTGTTAGTGCAATCTCTTGGTCAAGACAGGCCAATTTTGAGAACTACACATCATCCTTTCTCGACGGATTCTTCAATTCCACCTAGGTCGTGAATTTGTACGTTTAGTTATAAGGAAAACCGTTAATGTGATCTTCCGTGATCGGGTATCAACATATTAACTACAATGTAACACATACTATATATATATTGAACTGGTTGCAATAAATATTTAACATTCATTCATATTCAAAGCAAATGTGATAAAAGAATTATTCTCATAAAACAAAGTGTTTAATACATGAGTTATACGAAGTAAAAGCATACTTTCACCTATAACTCCAACAATTGGTTCATCAACTCTTGGTCCTGGAAAGGGTAAATCAATCACTCTGTTGTTACCAATCAACAACTAAGGGTTGATTCCAAGAGCAGGTACATAGCTACTGATTACTTCATCATCAACTTTTTCAAACTCTTTGTCTTGTAACAATTGGTGAATTAAACAAGGATACGACAGCAGACCTCTTTCACTAATTTCTCCAGCATACCTCAACATGTTATTAAATATAGTTTGACCTAAATCAAACTAATTCAGCTCATCTATACTATACAGAAGGATAGTTTGTTCTTCAGCCAAATGTGTTGAATTGGTTGTAGGTAGCCAATTGTGGATCACCAATCTATGCAGTGCAGAGTATAAACTTGTCAATCTAGAAGTTAAAATTCTCTTTGCCCAGATCTTGACTTTACCACCAGTGATCACAGATATCACCAAATTAAAATCAGTTATAGATCTTTCCTCCATGTTCCTTGTTCTTAGAATACGGATGATTACCCTAGGATTAACCATAATCCTATTACCTCGAAAATCAAAAAAAATCTTTTCTCTCTCCTCTATCTTATTTTCGAAAATATACATGGAAAATCAGCAATTATATTTTGTTTTATTTTAATCACCTTATTATTTTTGGGATACTTATTGGGCTACTTGATGGGCCATTAGGAGAATTAAGACTGGACCTCCAATGGACTTCTGAATTTCAATATTGAGCCCCAATACTATTCAACCCATTAATATTAATTATTACCACTAATAAATTAATATTGCACTATCCATCTTAATCCATATTACGATAATATGGGCTCCGGTTATTATTTCCCATGTTTAAGATTATTTAGTCCACAAATTAATTGACTTCTGAATAGCTCTAAATTAATTAATATTTTTTACCTTGCCGTAGTAAACCTTAGCAACCGTCGTATGATTAATATTACTGCCCAAAATACAAGGTTCGAAGTCACGATTATTCTCACCCAACACGAATCAAAGCAATAACTATTAATCAAACATTGTCTTATTTAAGTGATGGAGATTAAGAAATCAATAACCACTAAGGTCTAATTCTTCACTTTTTAAAACGGAAGAATTTATCCTCGATGTAGGTCCTCTTCAACACATACTAAATGTGTTAGTGCAATCTCTTGGTCAAGACAGGCCAATTTTGAGAACTAGACATCATCCTTTCACGACGGATTCTTCAATTCCACCTAGGTCGTGAATTTGTACGTTTAGTTATAAGGAAACCGTTAATGTGATCTTCCGTGATCGGGTATCACCACATTAACTACAATGTAACACATACTATATATATATATATTGAACGGGTTGCAATAAATATTTAACATTCATTCATATTCAAAGCAAATGTGATAAAAGAATTATTCACATAAAATAAAGTGTTTAATACATGAGTTATAAGAAGTAAAAGCATACTTTCACCTATAACTCCAACAATTGGTTCATCAACTCTTGGTCCTGGAAAGGGTAAATCAATCACTCTGTTGTTACCAATCAACAACTAAGGGTTGATTCCAAGAGCAGGCGCATAGCTACTGATTACTTCATTATCAACTTTTTCAAACTCTTTGTCTTGTAACAATTGGTGAATTAAACAAGGATACGATAGCAGACCTCTTTCACTAATTTCTCCAGCATACCACAACATGTTATTAAATATCGTTTGACCTAAATCTAACTAATTCAACTCATCTATACTATATAGAAGGATAGTTTGTTCTTCAGCAAAACATGTTGAATTGGTTGTAGGTAGCCAATTGTGGATCACCAATCTATGCAGTGCAGAGTATAAACTTGGCAATCTAGAAGTTAAAATTCTCTTTGCCCAGATCTTGACTTTACCACCAGTGATCACAAATATCACCAAATTCAAATCAGTTATAGATATTTCCTCCATATTCCTTGTACTTAGAATACGGTTGATTATCCTAGGATTAACCATAATCCTATTACCTCGAAAATCAACAAATTATTTTCTCTCTCCTATATCTTATTTTTGAAAATATACATGGAAAATCAGCAATTATATTTTCTTTTATTTTAATTACCTTATTATTATTGGGCTACTTGAGGAGCCTTTAGGAGAATTAAGATTGGACCTCCAATGGACTTCTGAATTTTAATATTGAGCCCCATTACTATTCAACCCATTAATATTAATTATTACCACTAATAAATTAATATTGCACTATCCATCTTAATCCATATTACAATAATATGGGCTCTGGTTATTATTTCCCGTGTTTAAGATTATTTAGTCCACTAATTAATTGAGCTTATGAATAGCTCTAAATTAATTAATATATTTTACCTTGCCCTAGTAAACCTTAGCAACCGTCGTATGGTTAATATTACTGCCCAAGACACAAGGTTTGAAGTCACGATGATTCTCACCCAACATGAATCAAAGCAATAAGTATTAATCAAACACGGTCCTATTTAAGTAACGAAGATTAAGAAATCAATAACCACTAAGGTCTAATTCTTCACTTTTCAGAACAGAGGAATTTATCCTCGATGTAGGTCCTTTTCAACATATACTAAATATGTTAGTGCAATCTCTTGGTCAAGATAGACCAATTTGAGAACTACACATTGTCCTTTCACGATGGATTGTTCAATTCTACCTGAGTCGTGAATTTGTACGTTTAGTTATAAGGAAAACCGTTAATGTGATCTTCCGTGATCGGGTATCACCACTTAACTACAATGTAACACATACTATATATATATTGAACGGGTTGCAATAAATATTTAACATTCATTCATATTCAAAGAAAATGTGATAAAAGAATTATTATCATCAAACATAATGTTTAATACATGATTTATACGAAGTAAAAGTACACTTTCACCTATAAATCCATCAATTGGTTCATCAACTCTTGGTCCTGGAAAGGGTAAAGCAATCAATCTGTTGTTACCAATCAACAACTAAGGGTTGATTCCAAGAGCAGGTGCATAGCTACTGATTACTTCAACATCAACTTTTTCAAACTCTTTGTCTTGTAACAATTGGTGAATTAAACAAGGATACGACAACGGACCTCTTTCACTAATTTCTCCAGCATACCTCAACATGTTATTAAATATAGTTTGACCTAAATCAAACTAATTTAGCTCATCTATACTATACAGAAGGATGGTTTGTTCTTCAGCAAACATGTTGAATTGGTTGTAGGCAGCCAATTGTGGATCACCAATCTATGCAGTGCAAAGTATAAATTTGTCAATCTAGAAGTTAAAATTCTCTTTACCCAGATCTTGACTTTACCACCAGTGATCACAGATATCACCAAATGTTATAGATCTTTCCTCCATGTTCCTTTTTTCTTAGAATACGGTTGATTACCCTAGGATTAACCATAATCATATTACCTCTAAATCTTACATTCTCATAGTTATTAGAATTCACTCTACCAAGACTCCTATGCATGTTAGCATAAAATTCATACACCCAATCAACATAGTATGGTGTAGCAAACTGCAGTGCATGCATAAGATGTCTTTCTGTAAGGAATGGAATCGGATTCATGGCTTCAAACTCAGGTACTCTAATGACTCTAGTTCTAATAGTTGTGTACCTAGAACTAGTCATGTTATTATATGTTTCATCATCAGTCTCATAGTTAGAGTATACCTCTTCAGGTTCAACAACTTCTTCTTCAGGTACCGATGTTGTCTCAGGTGAGGCAACTTTTTCGGCAACATGAGTAGGATCACTTCTTCTTTTGCTTCAGATTTCTCTTCTGGAAGTCGAAGAATCATCATTGTGCCTTGTCCTTTCTTCAGTTCTGTTTGTAAAGAAATCTTTGAGTAGAATTTCCATGTCAACATCTTCTTCAGATTACATTTTCTCCATCACAGTATCAACTTCAACTTCCACATCTTGAGCATCTTCTCCTTCAGGTTCAGGTTCACTTTCTTCCTTCTGAGATTCAGACACTTGAACAGGCTTTGAGCTTGTTCCATCATCCCTTGGCTTCTTCCTCCTGGACTCAGAATAGTCCACCTTATTTCCCATAGTCCTAAAAGACATCCTTCTTTTGCCACCATACCTTTTAAAAGGTGTTAGATTATTCTTCTTCTCCTTCTTTCCTTTGGCAGCAAGGTTCTGTAGTGTCTTGGCCAATCCACCACCAGAGTCAGATGAGTTTTCACCAAGGTCAGAATCGGTTTCATCTTCCTCAGGGTTAGAAGGTTCAACATGTTTCTTTTCTTTTCCAGTTTTCTCCTCTCCAGCTTTTCTCATCTCAGCTCTTTCTTTCTCCGGTTTCTCTTTTATGTAAGCAAACTGGTTCAAGTTGGCTTCCCTACCACGAATAGTGATTCTTTGTCTTGAAAAGCATCGGACCATATTTTCATAAGTTTGAATGATGTCTAGAACAGTTGCATTTTCATCCAGTTCAACATGCAAAAGAAAGTCTTCATCTGGTAACAGTGTTCGGTTAACACTTCCAGCAACATTAGAGGTTTCAGCAGGTTTTTGTGAGGTTTGAGTGGGGTTAGGTTCAACTACAGGTTCAACAACAAGTGTAGGTTTATCTGCTGGCATGGGAGTTGGAATTCAGTAGGTTTAGGATTTTTAGAAGGAATTTATTGGTCCTGTACAAGTCTCAGTGATACGTGTAGTGGGGGGGATACACGTATACATATTTTCAACTTTATTTTCAAAGTTGAGCCCCATTAACTTAGAGTTTAAGTGATGAACACTGATTAGATAACCAACCTACTAACTGCACCGAGGCGAGTCAGTTGGACAACTATATATTTATGTTCTTGTGCAGAAATGTGTGAGCCCTGAAAGTTTAAAGACTTGTTTTAGTTTGCTTTCTGAAAACTGATTTTCCTTTTACGAAGTCGTGGTTAGAAAGGCAGTGCACTGAGTTCAAAGGTAGGGTTGATTGATTCAACACTGGCTAAGCATGCAATGAATGACAATAACAATAATAAGCAAGGAAGTACAATATCAAAGTAAGTATTGAACACAGCGATATAACGTGGTTCAGAGACTCAAGCTCCTACGTCCACGGTCCTGATTGAATAGGAGAATCCACTAAGGATTAGCTTGTTTATAACGTCCCAAGGTGCAAAATGATCAGTCTCACTAATCCCTACTCTTCCTTCTAACCAACTATCTAACTTCCACCAACAGACCTAACTGAGAGGGTTTTGGTTTCAGTTTGGATTCCAACTAGTTGTGATTATCCTTACAAGGCAAACCTATGCTGATTGGATAATTATTCTAAGCTTAAGATATGTATAATAAGCTCAGGAATACAGAATAACTCTAGACTAGCCTTAGAAACACTTGGGAAATTTTTGGGTTTTTGAGTACTTCTTGAATGCTTTGAATGCTTTGAGAGTCTGAGTAATTTCTGGCTTTGAAATTTTCCGTAACCTTATTTGGTGCAAGGTCTTCTATATTTATAGATTGTTTTGAAAAACTATCCGTTGGAGAGATAGCCTTCTAGCCACTTTGCTTGTAGGATATTCAAACGGACATATTTCTCATATAACAACTGTCCTTTCATGGATTTGGTAAATACATTAAATGCATGCCTGTTGAAGATGTGCAGGGGTGCAGAGTTCAGTGTCAGGTCCGTACGTACGTGTCCTCCTCTGAATGGTCCACGTCATCAGGTTGGTGAGAATGTCAGAACTCATTCTTCAGTTGTCCTTACTGAGTTCAGATTTGTCCTTATGCACGTTCAGTCTTGTCCCTAACGCTGACATTCCTTTTGTATGCTTGGATCCTACTTCAAATCTTTTCCCAAATACTCAGTGTCGTCCTGACTCTTTCAGGGCTGAGTAAACAATGATCTCAGGATCATGTTCTTCATCCTGACACTTAGTTAGCCAGTTTAGATTTAGACTAACATAGGCTCAGAGACGGTGCTCTTGTATCTTCAGGCTTCAGTCTTAAATGTCAACAATGAGTACTCCTCTCATTGTGTACCTGTGAATATAAAACATTCTAACCTATACTAGGCCTATCAAGACTAACCTGACTATTACAACACTTAGGCAAATTCATCTTTTTAGGGTCTTTGGGATCAACTCAAAACTGATATTGTCCCAACAATTTCCCGCTTTTTGATGATGCCAAAACACTGAAAAGATCCACAAAACACTTAGTGGAAATTTAAAACCTATCTATAAGAAAAGATCTATGTTAGAGCAATTCTTGATAAATTACAAAATTTAAATAACAGCAAAAAAGACAATGAGATTTTGTCTGTGGGCAAATGTAATAGATTTCATTGATAATTATGGAAATGTTATAATGATCCTATCTATTACATATTGTTCATTTTACAACTAGATCCTTTTCATTTCAGGTTTGAGTCCATATCCAGAATAGACTCTCTCCTTCAGCTCTTCAAGTCTGTCTAGTTAATTCAGATACCCTTCAGCCCTGGCAATCTTGACCACTTCCTTCATAATAGCCTTCGAGTCGTATGCAGTCGTTCCAGGAAGGAGTGATGGATCACGAGTCATAAACTCAGGGGCCTTGATCTGGACTTTGGCTGGGTCAGCCTTCTCCAAGATTAGCTTGAGTAGCTCAGGATGGTTATCAACCATGAAATCAGTGAAGTGCGCCTCAATATCATCAATGTCCCCCCACTTCCTGATAATGTACCAGAGCTTAATGAACTCGTTCCTAGCATCCACCCAAAATTCTTTCAGCTTCTTAGAGATAAAGGTATCAATGAGCACAGTCTTTTCTGTTGACACTTTGGGTACTTGAACTTGAATCTTCCTTGTTCCTGATGCCAGCTGTCCTCTGTACTTCCTCGGCTCAGGCTTCTCCTTCTTTCTCCTAAGCAAACTCACCACTGCATCATCAAGTTCACGTTGTTGCAGTTCATTGATTTCAGTGAGCTTTTCCACCTTCTTTTCCAGAATGCGCTGCTGTTTCTTTTGACCAATTTCAGCCCTACGCATAGCTTTAGTCTTCTCAGGGTAGATCCCCATGCCTCTTCGCACAACTCTGCCACTTGGTTGGCATGATATGTAATAGGATTCTTCCTTGTGCTAATAAGCGATCGCTTTGAAGATTCTGGAATTGATGGTAGTTGAGGTTGTTGTTGCTTTGAAGGATCATTAGCTTGGGTCGCTGCTAATCTCGCTGACTTCCTTGGAGTCCTCTCAATGATGACATTTTCCTCCTCCGATGTCTCAGGGTTGGATCTTTTCCTCTTCTCTCTTTCCCTCCTTTTGGCATCATCCTTGGCAGGTGGGAGTGTGCATGGAACAACATCCTTCAGGATCTCATCCTGATTTTGAACGACGAAGGTTGTTAGTGATTGAACCTCGTTCAAATGCTCCATCATCATCTTAACTCCCACATCAATCCCATGACCACTGTACTTCAACTGAGCAAGTCCTTCTCCCATCTTCTTCTGGAATTTAGTGCATGACATCTCTAGGCATTTCTCAGTCTCAGGAAGTTTGGCAGCCATCTTCTCTAAGGCGGACTCCATTCGCTCTGAGGCTGACTCCATCTTCTTAGTCTGATCATTCAGAGCAATTTTTAAGCAACTTAGTGGCCTGAGCCGTCAGTTGCTCCACAGCCTTGAGCATTAACTCTTGGTTGGATTCTTTGATTGACGTTAGTGCCCCTTGGATTAGCATCTTCGTCCTCTTCCTCTTTAACTTTACAGACTTGACTGTTGCCGTCATAGCATTCTCCAAATGCCTTAGCTTATTATTGGCCACAATCTGGATCGCTGACTTCATCCATCTGATTTGCTTCTGGATCCCCTTGTCTTTGTTTGAATGTTCAGCCTCAAGCATACTTAGCTTGTTTTATAATTCGGCAAGGTTCTTCGTCGTCTTCTCTTGCTTCACTGTAATGATATCAGTGAACTTGCCTTGACGGATGTCAGAGATCGTCACATCATCCTCGTCCTCATCCACTTCAATCAGTGGATGCTTTCCCTTGTTAGCCCCTGCATTTTCAGTCTCCTCTATAGGATCCATAGAAGACAGTTCAGGAGTGATCATAGTCGCTCGCTCAGGCTCAACTAAGTCAGCTCGAACTTTGGGAATAAATCCCATAGAACTAGGAGTCCCCTTGGATGCCTCCGCAATATCCTCCTTTATCTCAGGGCAGGGAATCCCTTCATTGACTATTGCGTCATTGGCAGATGAACCATTCAAAATGATCTCATCAACTACACCTCTCTTGGTGCCAGTTTCCTTAACATCTTCTTCCCCCTGAGCCCCAGGCTCAGTTACATCTCATCAAGTTCCTTGGCAGTATCCTCTACCATCTTCTCACTTGCCTGACCTCCAGCTCCGTCAGGGCCATCATTACCACCCTGATCGTCATCATCTCTCTTATCATCCTTCTCAGGAGTATCCGAGAACTTGGGTTTTTCCAACATGCATCGCAATCATTTTGGTCACCAGTGCCCTGATTACCTCCATCTCCAGCAACACTAGGTAACTGGATATTCCAAAGAATAAAACCATCCTTGCTTCCTCCGAGCACTAGAAATCTGATTAGTGTGAATATTGCTTGAAATTCGTGCATTTAATTTGCCTATTTTATAGAGTTTCGTGTGATTATTTGCATTAATTGATTTATTTGTGTTTAATTGTCGAGAAAGGTATATTTTGTGGTATTTACAGGAAATTGGATATTTTTTAGAAGCAAATACGTTCTAATTGAGATTGATTGAGAAAGTGGGCTCGAGAAGAATTAAAATACGGGAAGGATGAATTGGGCTCTTCATTTTTATTCAAGAATTGATGGCTCAAGTTTTAATTGATATGGGATCGGCCCATTTGTAGAAGAAAATGAAAGCCCAAGTTGAAAGCTCACGACTGAGAAATGAAGTTGGCTTTTGAAATTAGAAAAATGTATATAATTGGTGGGACCCACTGGAATTAATGAGGCTAAAGAGTTGGCTGCCAAATTTTAGAGGTTCACGTGAAAGATTGAAGAATGAAAATGGAAACTGCATCTTTATTTGTAAATTGGAGAGAGAAAATTGGCTTTCCTCAATTCAAGCAACTTAATCCAAATCCACGTCATAGCAAGAAATCGAAGAGAAGCTTAATGCGGAAAATGAAAAGGACAGAATTCGTGGTCGGAGAGTTGCTGTGCAGTCGGAATTTGCAGAATCTACGCCTTGAAGAATGCTCCGCCGGAGCTCGAAGTCAGATCGCGTCGACTGGAAAACGATGTCGGAAAAGCTGAGCAGTGCCGCCGTTAATGGAGGAATTATTACAGGGAATTGAAGAGCCTCACCGGAAGGAAGCTTGATTCGCCGGAATTTCGAAGCTTAATTGGAAATCAGAAGCCGTCTCGATGCAGCTCGCCGGAATAGAAGGAATTCTCATCGAAATTTGGAGCTTATCGCCGGAATTCTTTCGTCTTTCACCGGAACAGAAACTCGTAGCCGGAATCCATGGAAGCTTCATGACCACTTCCTACCTCATTTGGCCGTCCAACATTGCAGAAGAGAGAGCCGAAAGGGATGGAAGCTGGGCCCACATATTGAGGCACCCACGTGAGCTGAGGAAGAAAAGAACCGGGTCCCACATGTAAAATTAAAGAAAGAGTTTCAGCAACTCTTGAAAAGCGCGTTTCCCAGTTTTGCTCATGCACCACAACACGACCAAATTAGCCTGATCGTGCAACATCATTTTTTCTCGGCTACGTAAAATTCTTGAAGGCACACGGTCGTGCAGATGTGCACGACCAGGCCGTTTTCTGCCCGTTTTTAACATTCTCAATCTCATTTTCGACCCATTCGTCTCAAGCCCTAATCCTACACTATAAATACCCCCATTCTCAGATTTTGAAGGGACACACAGAGGGAAGACACACCACCATACACCCCTTGGGGGACACACACCCCACACACTAGATTAGTTTAATTTCACATTCCATTCTAGGTTTTTATTGTTTCTTTGAATCATTAGAGTAATTTAGCATAGAATTTGAAGATTCAAGTTCAATTTCAAGTATTGTAGCTAAATCTCTCCATAGAGGTGACTTCTTTCCTATTTAATGTAATTTTATTTTTATTTAGCTATTTGTTTATTATTTTGTTCTTGTTTAGCTATGGTTTTTCATTTTGAAACCATGAGCTAATTGTTTTGATGCTTGGAATGTTAGATACCATGTGAAATTTTGAGTTGGGATTGCTCTTTGCCTATTCTATGTTGATATTTGGATTATGCTTCTAATGATGGATTTGTATTGAGCTTTGATTGTTAATCTCTTGTAGCTTGTTTGTTGAGGCATGTTTAGCGTAGACGAGAGTTACATGAGCATGATTAGATGAATGAGTGTGAGATTTATGATTGAATGCGTCTATTTTGTGTTTGATTCATCGAGAGAGAGTTAATCGCAAAGAACCCCATCATTAGACATCAATTGCTTGGATGGTTGTTTAGGTAATTGGTGAGGTCTCCTAGTAAATCCAAATTGATGCATAGAATTGGCTTGACAATCCTACTTGAGTTTCACTAGGTTGAAGATATCCTAAGCATCACCACTTTCTTATGCCTTGAATAGTGGAAGTTATGTGAGAATTAGGTTTGGGTTGTTGATTTATGTCTAATTTTGATTGTTTGTGGAATTATATCCTTATTGATTGGAATTGAGCTTTGCTCTAAGCATGAATTGTTCATATTGATGTGTGAATTCATCTTGGTGTAGACGAGAGTTACATTGATTTGATGAAACCTTTGTGTATGAGCAAAGAGTGCTTAGATGCGTATATCTCGTGCTAACTCGTCGAGAGAGAGTTAGAACGTAGGATACCGTCAATAAGCCTTAAACGTTTGATAGTCTGTTGAATGTTTAGGTGAAGTGTTACTTGTTATAATCCATGAACAAGTGAGATTTTGGCATAATTCAATGTTTGAACCTAAGGATCACATAACTGAAACCATTTAAGGCATATCTCCCCCCTCGCACTTCGTCTCGAAGTTAGGCAGTTTTTCATTTCTTGCTCGTTTTAATTTACTTGTTTAGTAGTATAATCAAACCCTATCTTGTCCTTTAATTTCCTTGCATATCAACGTGAATCGACTTAGCTAACCACTTGCTTCCTTTGGGTTCGATAATTTTTATAACTTGGTCAATTGCCTAACTATAACAACGATCTCGTACACTTGCGAGTGAGTTCAAATTTGTGCTTTAACGAATTTGGCAATCAAAATCCCATCCCTTTGCTTCAACCATCATCCGCTACTCAACCATGTTGGTCTTCTTATACTCTAGCCAGGCCTTCATATCCACTACATGCTCCCTCGGGACTGGATAATTTTGAAGTCCTGGAAAGCATCTTGACACCCAAGATTCAGCCTTCGCCTTTATAACATTCATGAACACGGAAGAGGAAATATCTTCATCAACATCGTCTTCCTCTTCTTACTGGACAAAGTAGTCAGGCTTAGGGTCAGTTTCTTTAGGGTTAGGTTGAGAGGATGAGGGTTCTTTGGGATCTTTGGATGTGACTGGAAAATATGTAGGTAGGCTGGCTTCAGTGTCAGGCTTGGTGGGGTTAGGAATATTTGGCTATAACTGGGGTAAAGGTGGTTCAGTGCTTGGCTCAGTGGGGGTGTGGGTGAGTTCAGTACCTTGGGGTTCAGTGGGGTTAGGGTTAAGAAGTTCAGGTTACAGGAGAGAAGCAGTTTCAATTACTTCTCTCACCTGGTTGAGGTCAGAGGCTTCACTTGGAGCAGGCACAGTGACCTCCTTTACTGGGCTTAGCTCCCTCCTCAGCTTCGCGGGAGATCCCTTACTACCGTTCAAACCCTTCCTAAGCCTTTTGAACGACCTAGGCTTCACCGTTACAACACCATGCACTATGACTTCATCGTCAGTGCCCTCAACCTCCTCAGAGGTCTTCATGGAGACCAACTCATTCACTGCCTTTTCAATGGAAGTTGCCTTCTCCGTCATGATAATTTATACCCTAGTCTTCTTCTCTTCCACCCTATTTTACTCATCCTCCTTCACAAACTCTTTCTCCTTCTCTATCTCAGCCTCTAACACCTCAGGCTCCTTACCCTTCTCAAGGAGCTAATCAATCTCGGTCATGAGGCCTCTCTTCGCCTCTTTCTTCTTGGGCTCAGCCTTGGCTTTTCCCTTCCTCTGACCCTTCTTGGGAGCATTAGGGTCATCTAGGCCTAAGATAGAGTATGTAACCTTCTCAGTGGAGAACATAATCTTCCCAGCAGACATATCATCCTCCCAATCGAAGGAGCACCTTGGACAGGCATGAGTAATAGCATCAATAGTCGTGTCCCAAAGTGAAGAACTCCCTTGATAGAGATGTGTTTCTTTTCCTCATCCCTATCCACCTTCACTCTCGCCTCCTCAACCAGAAAGTCAAGGAAGTATTTCTCTCAATTGACCTCTGCCTGGTCAATCATAGCTGCCATGATTTTGATCTTATTCTTACGCACTTGTTCATGGGAACCCATGTTCCCCATGACCGCCTTGCTGACTATATCTACCAATGCCCCGTACTTAGGCTTGAAAAAAAGGAGAAGGTACTTCACCACAGCAAGGTGGTGATGAAGTAGCCAAGGATGTATCTTTGGTAAGAGATACTGAGGCTCAAAACTTGCCACAGGAGGGCTCAGTAGAGGTGTCTACTGAAGCTCTCCCACAACAGCCCTCAGTGGTGACTACAAAGTCAGCTGAGGTGTCTGGTAAAGAAGGAGTTGAAAATAATGAGGGAAAAGAAAAGGAAGTTGAAATCACTGGAGTTGTGAGTGGAGAGATTAAAGCAATCATTCCTGTAAAGGATGAATTAGCTGAAAAGAACATAGTTGAAAAAGAAAAAGAGAGTGAGCTGAGGGGAGAAGAGGGAGTTCACATGGAGGTAGATACGTCAGGTGACTTAGGCTGTGAGAAAGAGGGGTAAAGAACTAACATTGTTTACCATGCAAGTACTCAAACTGGTGAAATTCCCCCAGTCCAGGTCAACCTAACTCCACTGAGAGAAGTTGTCCAACAAATTTAAAGTGAAAAACTTCCTTCTCTGCAAGCTCAACTAAGAGATGTCCAAGAGATTGTACAAGAAGAAGTAGATGAAATGGTCATTCTCTCAGACCATGTTGATGAGCTGATGGAGTTTACCACCAAATCACTCCAAAATCTAACACTGAAGATAGAAGATTCACAACAGATGGTGTTAGATGTTGTTGAAGGCCAGAGTGTGCTGGTAATAGAGGCCCTGAAGAAGCTGGAGCAAATGGAAGAAGAGGCCAGAACTCAGTTCTTGAAGGACTCAGTGGAAAACGTGTCCATTAACCTAAAGTCCTCTGTAGAGGCTTTCTCAGCTGACCTTTTAGGGAAGGTTGAAGGGTTATGGAACCAAAAGATAACTGAGTTTGAGGCCAAGCATGAGGAGTTGGGAGCTAAGCTGGGAGAAGTCCTGAAGAAGGCTGCAGAGGACATCCTTACTCAAGAAAAGACAAACATGCTGATAGATGAAAAGCTGGCTCAATTTGTACAATTTGGACAAACAACTGGGGCAAGTCTGGAAAGGTTTGAAGACGAATTTTATCACTGCTCTACCCAGGTGAAGGAACTTAGTCATGATCAGATGAAGCTCAACATATCTATCGCTGAGTATATGATTAATGCCAAAAAGGGGGAAAAGAGAGTGAAAGCAAAGGATATGAAGCTGGACCCAAAGAACAAGATGCAGATAATTCTTGAGACCTCAGAGTTTGAAAGAGGCCAACAGCTCTAAAAGACCATTGAGAAGGTACATGTTGAAGCTCAGAAAATTGCTGATGCCAAGAAGGGAAAGGAGGTTCCCTCAGAAGACTTGTCGAGATTCAAGGAAGACCATGAGAAGGAGAAGAAGGAAAGAGCTGCTCAGAAGGGGGAAACTACTAAAAGGAAGGCTACTGATGTTCTCTCAGCAGAGGTGACACAGAGAACAAGATCCTCAGGAAGGTTGGCTGCAAAGTCAACTGATTCAGTAGAGGTACTTCTTGTTTTAAATCCTGAACCTATCTCATCTGAAACTCCTAAATTTGCCCCCACCAGAGTTACTGAGCTCACCGAGCTAATCAAAGAAGCTGGTGGAATGAATTAAAGAGCTAAGAGGCTATCTGCCCAACAGAAGGAAAGGAGGGATAAGGAGGTTGGGAAGATTGAGTCAGTAGCTGAGTTAGCTGAGAGGAAGAGGAAGGAAAGTCTAGCAACCTTTGATAAGACTACTTCAAAGAAATTCAGAAATAGTTATCAAAGGTGGGCTGCAAAGCTGAAGAAAGACAAGGTGGCTCCTTCAAAGGCCCAGTTCCCTCATCATGATACTTGGGTTCCCAAGAAGCTGAATGATGCTTGGGAAACTGCCAAGAGGGAGTTTGTATATTCCTTCTATGTCAGTGGAGAATTGGGGAAGGAGAATGTGCAGGATCTATTCAACGATTGGTTGTTTGAAACCTACCCAAAACTCTACCCTGAAATAAGTGAAGCCTGGAATGACAAGTTTCCAGATCATGCTTTGAAGGCTCCTGAGCCAATCACCTATTGGCCTCCACAAGACGCAACTGGAGCAGTTGATAGAGATCGGATCACAGATGAATGGGTGTCCTTGTATGAGCATTTAGGTCTTAAGGGGTATTCAAAAGAAGTCATAGAGAGGAAGAATGACTTGAAGATTCGAGTCTTCAAGCAATATGGGCTTGAACTTCTGTTTGAGTCCATCTAAGAAGTTAAGTGTTTGTTTCTGGGCATTTATTTATAAGTCCCAGCTGATCTTATTTTTTAATTTTATCTTATCAGTGGATGTTATGTACTTGTACTCTTCGGTTCTTCAATATAATGAAACGCTACTGTCTTTTGCCCAAGATAATACCTCATTATCATTTAGGCTTTTGTACTTGTATGTTTTTACTTACAAAAATTCTTTGAATTATATGTCATCTGAAGAACCTAATCTGAAAGAAGATATGTTTTGGCATAATCAAAAAGAGGAAAATTGTATAGATTTAAGTTTTGATTAAGATGCCAAAAGGTTCCTCCTAAGTTGTTTGTAAGTAAAATGTTCAGTAGAGTTAGTACTTAGTAAAACAGTTCAAAATGTTAGGAACTGGAGTGTACTTAGTATTTTCAAGAGTGTATTGAAGATCGAAGTCCGCTGTAGATAAAGTCCGCTGAAGACATGTAATCTGAGAAATAGTCTAAGTTTTGAATGTTTTCTAAGTGCATTCACACTAAGACTAAAACCATCAGGAGAGGACCAAGGTCCACTGATGTGAACTAACAAGGTACATTCAATGCTAAACACATTAAAAGCTGTTAGTTAATTTGGTTGGAACAAGGCAAAACGAATTTCAGTGAAGCTTACAATAAATGAAGGAATAAGAAGGTTCTCTTAGAGGAGTTCCACCTTAAAGCAAGACAGGATTCTGAACAAGCAGACTGAACGACCCAATGAGAAGATGATACGTAGGTGTACTCTACTGACAGCCGACCTGTCACAGACTGACAAGTACCAAAAGTCTTTCCCTAGCATTCTACAGAAAGTTGGTAAACAGGCATGGTCTTTCAGCCGTTTTTTGACAAGACTTAAAGCTTCAAATAGAGCCGTTTGAACCAATCAAATACAAGAAGACTTACATGAGAAGATTCAAACTCCAACGGGAAGATTTTCAAGAAGGTCTATAAATACAGAAGGACGTGCTCATTTCTATGCACGGGAAACTCACAAGATCAAAGCTATCTCTACATTCATAACTTACTAAGAAGCACTCGAAATTACCTTGTTTCCCAAGTATTTCATATCTGTAGAGAGCATATCAAGCCTTCTGTAATCGAGCTTAAAGCCATATCCAAACCTTAGAACGAGATAATCCATCCTAAGCCTTGAGCTAAATTGTAAGGATTATCTCACAACAGTTGGAACCAAACCCTACTCAAAACCCTACTCATGTGTTAGGTTGAGAGTTAGTGTTAAGTGGTGTTAGTATGGACTCGAGCCTGAAATGAGATTGGTTTAGGTGTTCACACTCTTTTTGATGTAATAGATCAGGTTCATTGTACTAATTCCATATCATCAATGAAATCTATTACTTTGCCCACAGATAAAAACTCATTGTCTTTTTGGCTGTTATTTAGATTCTGTATTTTATCAAGAATTGCTCTAACACTGACTTATCTTATAGATAGGACCTTGTTTTTCCTCTAAGTGTTTTGAGGATCTTTTCAGTATTTTGGCATCATCAAAAGGGGGAAATTGTTGGGACAATGTTAGTTTTGATTAGATCCCAAAGCCCCTGAAAAGATGTTTTGCCTTAGTAGTCAGGCTAGTCTTGGTTAGTTTAGCACTTAGTTATTTTACAATTCACAGGAGCTCAATGAGAGGAGTACTCATTGATGACAATATAGACTGAAGCCTGAAGACGCAGAGCACCATCCTGAACTTATAGCCGTCTATCTAAGTTGGCTGAGTAAGTGTCAGTGATTAAGAGTATGACCCTGAGGTCACTACTAACTCAGTCCTGAAGGGAACATGATGATACTGAGTAATGGGAAAAGATAGGGTAGGGCCAAACAATGCAAAATGAATGTCAGCATCAGGACAATACCGTTGTGCTTGAGACAAAAAGAACTGAATAAGACAAGTCTGAAGCCCAGGAATGAGTTCTAAAATTCTCACCAACTTGATGACGTGGACCAATCCAGGAAGTACACTGATTAGGCGTGAAATTATCATGATTCGTCGGTAGAAATGCCCTAGTTTTGGTCGATTTTGTTGAGTATTTAGAGTCAATTGAGTATTATTTCTATACATTGATGAATTTGTCTCTGTGATGCTCATAGGTGAATCGAGGGTGAAAATGGAGTTCGTAGGACTTTGAATCGACTCAAACGGATGCCCGGATGAGAAGATATCGAAGAAATACGATTGGTACTAGTGCAGAAGAAGAAAAGTATTAGTTGGAGCACTTTTGGAGTCACTCGAGTGGATCAACTCGAGCACTAGCGCTCGAGCATATTGCTCGAGTGCCTAAAACTTACAGAAGATTTCTCGCATTCAAGCAGCTCGAGCGCCACAGCTCGAGCGTGTTGCTCGAGCGCCCCAAACATGCAGAAGAATTTCAGCACTCGAGCAGCTCGAGCGGGACCGCTCGAGCCCTTGCACCATTTGAGCTACACAGCTCGAGCGCCATCGCTCGAGCATGCTTGCTCGAGCACTTTCAAAATTCGTGGTTCCGGATTCATTTTTCGGCCCATGAGTTCACGATTCGGCCCGATGCTTATATATACTCGTCCCGAGCACGTTTTTACAGACAACTTGACACCACGACATACAACTTGATACAAGAGTACTTTTAGAGTTAGTTTTTGGAGAAGAAGAGACGAGCAAACTTTAGTTTTCCATTTTTGAGGTTTTCTTTACGAATTCATAGTACGGTTTTGCTTTTTAGTTTCGTTTCTTTAGACCTTTGTTCTTTAATACTTTGAGACTTTGTTTTCTTGATTTAAATTCAGTTCTTAGCATTAATTTCTTGAAACCCTAGTTTATGTTTGATAATTTCTTCGTTATAATCATTATGTTCATGTTCCTTACTTCTTCAATTATTTTCATTTCTGTAAAAACCATGTCTAGCTAAAACCCTTGCATGCTTGGGGTAGGATGAACTCGTAGAAGTAGGATGTGGGTATATAATTAGGGTAATTCATGACGTTTAGTTTTAATTCTCTTAATTAATGAATTCTTAAAATCAATCTTAACTTTACCTTTGAATTTAGTTCGAAAATTGTTAGAGAGAGGACGACCTTATCACTCTTTAATAACTATTAGGCTTAATGAGAGGGTTTAGAAAGGGTTAATTAATTTACCGGATTATCTAAGGAGGACGACCACATCATCTTAGTTTAAATTAGGGTCTCGTTAATTAAGCACAATCCATTAACTCGTTAGTGGATTAGTGAAGTTGATTGCTAGGATAAAGTATTAGGGTTTTAATTCTTGTGCTTTCATCTTATAATCTTTAACTTAGGTTATTTCTTGTGCGTCACGGTTATCTTGATTATGTACCTGCTCCGTTAGTATATGTTGGAATTCCTATCCTGAGCATCACCATCACATATTTGAGTACAAACCTTAGTTAATTTGTTTAATTCATTCTTTAGTTTAATTAGTTTATTTAGTTTAGAATTAATTCTTTAAAAACAAAAAATATACATTCATATTAGCTACAACGCGTAGATCTTCAGGGATCTGTTCGCATACATTCCTTCCCTTGGGATCGATAATACTTGGTCGCTATACTTACTCATGCTACAGTGAGCCCGTACGCTTGCGGGGAAACTACTAGTAGAAAGTTAGTATTTTCGGCTTCAAGTCAATAGCGCCGTTGCCGGGGATGGCGTTGTATGTCTTTTGAATAGGACTTGTAGATAGCTTAGTAGTTAGTAGTGAGTGATTTACTTTTCTGTTTTATTTCGTACGTATTCGGCAGTTGCATTTTTATTCTTTTGTTAGTGTTTCAGGTTTATGAAAACACGCTCGCAAGGTGATACGAGCAAAGAGAGACTACAGCTAGATCCTGAGACAATAGCAAGAAGAAACCGAGCCTTTTTAAGAAGGATGAATGCTGTCGGAGGAGAGAACGAGAACGTGAACATGGACATTAGTAATGAGTTAGATGATGCTGCAAATGAGTTTAATCAGGTAGTGGACTGGGTTGAGGGCACTGGAGGTAGTGGTAGTCAGAATCAAGTTCCGCTAGGAGACAGCCAGAGCCAAAACCTGGGTATACAGAACATAAACAATCCAGCTCATAACCTTGTCCAACATCCTCAAAACAACCCTGCTTACCCACAGAACAACTTCCCACAAAATAACTTACCTTATCCTTACCCATACCTACCATATCCGTATCCACCATACCCATACCCTCCACCTCCTGTTTACAATCAACCACCAGTCTATCAACCACCACCACCCCAACAAGTACCCGTACCACCTGCTAATCCTCAGCACGCTCCTCAGAACGCAGATCAGAATATGGCTATTCGAGGAAGGTTCACGACACAACCGCAGCGGTACTATGATAGAGTGGCATTGCCCCCTGTAGAGGCAAACAATTTCTCAATTTCCCCAGGAATTCTAAAGCTGCTTACCGAGAATCAATTCAAGGGGGAGGTTGGGAAGGAGAATCCTCATACTCATCTGAGAAGTTTTCTGATGATCGCATCCACTTTCAATTATAACGGCATGTCTGAAGATGCCAAGAGGTTCAGGTTGTTCCCATTTTCTTTTACGGGAATAAAAAAGGAGTGGTACGATAACACGCTTCCACGGGGAGGTGTAACCACATAGGCCGAGCTCGAGCGTCTGTTCCTCGAGCGATTCTACCCTCCATCTAGAACCATTAAAGCAAGGATAGAGATTTCTTCTTTCCGCCAGAAGCCAGGTGAGGACTTACATCAGGCGTGGGAGAGATACTCTAACATGTTGATTGAGTGCCCGCAACACAGGTACAATGAGGGGGATATCATGGCATTCTTCTATAGTGGAGCCAACAAGGCCAGCCAAGCCCATCTTAATGCATGTGCGAGTGGAGCATTTCTGAACCAAGGTATAGCGAGGTGTAAAGAAATTGTTGACAACATTGTCACGAATGCCGGGGCATGGAACGAGGATCCAGAATTTCAGAGAGCTTGTAAGTTGGAGGAGAATGAGGGAACGATGAAGCTGTTGATGGCTATGATGGAGAAGATCAGTAACTTTGAGATGGAGCAGAATTTGGTTGGAGGGAATATAGCAGTGAATGAGAAAGTGGACCCACCCACGAGTCAGCAAGAAGAGGCCAACTACATGGGAAGGCCTAACTATCCATAAGGCGGGTATCCACAAGGTGGAAATCAATTTTGAAGGCCTTCTTATAGCCAACCATTTGTACCTCCAGGTCCACAGCCACCTCAAAATCAATGGAGGAACACACAAGGGTATCAAAGAGGCAAGCAGCCTCCTCAAAACACATGGAGGAAGAATGACAATTTTTCATATGCTAATCCGAAGGCCGGAATTATAGTTCCTCTAGGTGTTAATCCAGGTTCAAAACCCCCGGGTGGAGAAGGCGGTGCCTCAACTGAGGAGATGTTGAGAGCTATCCTTCAGAAGGTGGAGGAAGGTAGCAAGAGATTGTCCTCATTGGAGTACGATGTGAAGGAGTTGCATAAGAAAGACGATCAACGTGATCAAGAACTCCAAAAGAAAGACATAGATTGGAATAGAGCTCAACAAGAGAACAACCGTAGGTTCACTTCTATTGAGTATCAAATTAGTCAAATTGCAAAGTCTCAGACGAGAGAGCTGGGCAAGTATCCTTCAATGCTCGAGGGTAACCCAAAGGAACATTGCAAGACTATTGAGTTGAGAAGTGGGACCAAATATGATGGTCCTGAGATGCCTGCTGATTCTGAGACGCCCCAAGGAGAGGTTGAGATAGAAGAAAAAGAGCCTGAGGTAGTTAGAGATGAGATTGAGGAGATGGGAGTTGAGAAAGGGGTTGAGGGTGAAGGCACTCAGAAGAGTAAAGATATGGATGAGAGCAAAGAGCCTGAAGAGGAGGGCATTGAGGAGATTGAGAGAGTTCCAAAGTGCAAGAAGGCAAATGAAGTAAGGAAGAATGTAAAAGAAACTGAGAGAGATGAATGAGGGGTACCCAAATCTGTGATACCTGTCCCATATCCACATCGGTTCATGAAAAAGAAATTAGATGAAAAGTTTGCTAAATTCCTTGATGTTTTCAAAAAGTTACATATTAACATTCCTTTTTATGATGCTTTGGAACAGATGCCTAACTACGCCAAGTTCCTGAAGGACTTGATAGCAAAGAGACGGAGAGTGGATGGACCCGTGCTAGTGCACTTGAACCATGAAGTGAGTGCTATGGTGCACAAGGCGATTCCGCCCAAGTTGAAAGATCCCAGGAGCTTCACCATTCTTTGTGATATCGGGAACGAGATCAAGAAAGGAGCTTTATGTCATCTCGGGGCGAGCATTAATTTGATGCCTCTGTCGTTGTTCAAGAAGTTAGAGGGGGGTGAGCTTCAACCCATGATGATGACGCTCCAACTTGCTGATAGGTCTATCACGAGCCTCAAGGAGTAGTGGAGGATGTTTTAGTGATGGTGGAGAATCACATTTTTCCCGCCGACTTCGTCGTACTCGATATGGAGGAGGACGAGCATGTGCCACTAATTTTAGGAAGGCCGTTTCTAGCTATAGCCGGGATGGTACTTGATGTAGAAAATGTGAAGATTATGGTCAAGGTTGATGATCAAGAAGTGAAGATAGCTATTTATGAAGCTATGAAATACCACATGGGAGATGAGAGCTGCCACTTCGTTGACATCACGTACACTTGTGCTAAAGACACACTTCTAGACCCTTGTTCTTTCTATGTTCATCAGTTTGATTATCCTATCCTTGACGATCTATCTTATGATTCTTATGATCTTGATTATTTTGACAGCTTGAAAGACAATGAAGATGTCAAGTTCTTGGAGATGAAGAAAGTAGAGGATGAGGACGACTTGGAAGCTGAAGAGTCAACTTTCGAGAAGATGTTCGATAAGGCGCCACCATTGGAGGTGAAAAAGGAGTTGAAACCACTTCCCGATCACCTCAAGTACGCCTACTTAGATGAGACCAATAAGTATCCGGTAATTGTATCTACTCTTTTATCTGATGATCAGCTTGAGAGACTTTTAGTAGTGCTTCGTAAGCACAAATCTGCTATAGGATGGTCGATCACAGATATTAAGGGAATTAGCCCTTCCATTTGCATGCATAGGATTAGACTAGAAGAGGGTAGAAAACCGATAGTGCAAAACCAATGTAGAGTTAATCCGGTAATTCAAGAGGTGATACATAAGGAGGTTTTGAAGTTGTTAGATAGCAATATGATCTTTGCGATTTCTGATAGTCCATGGGTGAGTCCGTTACACGTAGTTGCTAAAAAGGGGGGTACCACGGCGATTAAGACTGAGTCTAATGAATTGGTAGCCACTAGATTAGTGACGAGATGACGTGTGTGTGTTGACTATAGGGAGTTGAACAAGGCAACGTGTAAGGATCACTTTCCTCTACCGTTCCTTGATCAGATGATTGATAGATTAGGTGGTTTTGAGTATTACTGTTTCTTAGATGGGTATTCGGGGTATAGTCAGATCATGATAGCCCCCGAGGATCAAGAGAAAACCACTTTCACATGCTATTATGGGACTTTTGCTTTTAGGAGGATGCCGTTTTGGTTGTGTAATGCACCCGCCACCTTTCAAAGGTGTATGATGGCTATTTTTCATGGTTGGATTGAGAAGATTATGGAGGTTTTCATGGACGACTTCTCCGTCTACGGGGAGTCGTTTGATAAATATCTAATCAATCTTGAAGTTGTGTTGAGCAGGTGTGAAGAGACGGACTTGGTGCTTAATTGGGAGAAGTGTCACTTCATGGTGAGAGAGGGTATTGTTCTTGGACATCATGTGTCCTCGAAAGGTATCCAAATTGACAAGGCGAAAGTGATTGCTATTGAGAAGCTTCCACCACTTTCGACCGAGAAGGGGATTCAGTCATTTTTAGGACATGCGGGATTCTATAGATGTTTCATAAAAGACTTTTCACAAATTGCTAAACCCCTTTCGTGGCTTCTTGAAAAAGAAGTCGCCTTTGAGTTTACTAATGAGTGTTTAGTGGCTTTTAACAGGTTTAAAGAAGCGTTTGTGAATGCTCCGATACTTGTGACCCCGGATTGGTCTAGACCGTTTGTGCTGATGTGTGATGCTAGTGACTTTACGATGGGGGTTACTTTGGGGCAGATTTGTGGGAAGCATTTTCACGCTATATATTATGCCTCGAAGATGCTGAATTCTGCTCAAATGAATTACACGACAACCGAGAAGGAGCTATTAGCGGTCGTGTATGCCTTTGATAAATTTCGGCCCTACCTAGTAGGGATGAAAATAATCGTATATACGGACCACGCAGCGATTCGGTACCTTATGAGTAAGAAGGATGCAAAGCCCCGTCTCATTAGTTGGATCTTGTTACTCCAGGAGTTCGATGTTGAAATTCGAGACAAGAAGGGATGTGAGAATGTGATAGCCGATTACCTTCTCAAGGTTGGAGCTTACAAAGGAAAACACCTTGGAAGATCGAGAGATGAACGATGAATTTCCGGACGAGAAGCTCTTTGGCTTAGGAGATATTCCAGTATATCGAGTTGAAGGGAAGACGCCGTGGTTTGCAGACTATGCTAATTATTTAGCAAGTGGAGAGTTACCTGCTGAGATAGACTCAGTGCATCTGAAGGCATTTTTTAAGAATGTTCGGGAATTTATTTAGGATGATCCCTACTTGTTCAAAAGAGGGATTGATCATGTGTTGAGAAGGTGTGTGCCAGAGGAGGAGTGGAGTAATATCATAAGGCATTGCCACACCTTGCCATGTGGAGGACATTTGGGTGGAGAGAAGACCGGAAGGAAGGTGCTTCAATCTGGTTTTTATTGGCCAACTCTTTTGAGAGATTGCATGGAATGGGTCAAGAGGTGTGAAAAGTGCCAACGATTTGGCTCCATTACTAAGAGGGACGAGATGCCGCTGCACGTGTTCATGGAAGTCGAGGTATTTGATGTATGGGGGATTGATTTCATGGGTTCATTTCCACCTAGCAATGGATTCTTGTACATTCTCGTGTGCGTCGATTACGTCTCGAAGTGGATTGAAGCTGTCCTGGCTAGAGTGAATGATTCCCGAGTGGTGATTGAGTTCTTGAGGAAGAATATTTTTGCGAGATATGGAGTCCCAAGAGCTTTGATAAGTGATGGGAGGAGTCACTTCGTGAACAAGTGGATGGAAAAGATGCTGTCAAAATATGAGGTAAGTCATCGAGTCTCTACTGCTTATCATCCTCAATCGTCAAATCAAGGAGATCCTTGAAAAGACGGTGAGCATTAGTAGGAAGGATTGTGCAATGAAGCTTGATGATGCACTTTGGGCGTATAGGACAGCTTTCAAAATGCCTCTTGGTATGTCTCCGTACCAATTGGTTTTTGGAAAGGCATGTCATTTGCCAGTGAAGTTGGAGCACAAGGTATATTGGGCGATCAAGAAGTAGAATTTTGATAGTGCCTTGGTTGGTGAGAAGAGATTACTCCAATTACATAAGTTGGAGGAGTTTCGAGATAGTGCCTATGAGAATGCCCGAATTTTCAAAGAGAAGGCCAAGAAGTGGCATGATGCACGATTGAGGAAAAATGAGTTCAAAGTGGGTGATCAAGTCCTCGTATTCAATTCGAGGATGAAGTTTTTTGGTGGAAAGCTTAAGTCCAAGTGGAACGGGCCATATATTGTGAAGGAAGTGCATAAGAGTGGATTCCTTGAAGTCGAGAAGGAAGATGGACATAGATTCATGGTGTACGGGCATCGAGTAAAGAAATTCAACTTCTCTTATGAGAATTAGGGAGGTATTTTAGATTCTCAAGTCCCGTGAGCTCCTTCGAGCTCGGTCCGACATTAGGACCTTAAAACTAGCGCTTAATGGGAGGCAACCCAAATTTACTTGTTTTTATGTGTTTTGTTTATTTTGTCATTTTGTGAATCGTAAGTGTTAACCTCGTTTGTAGAAAAAAAAATTGGTGTAGGCTTGTTCGTGGTGCTTAATTCGAGCAAGTGAGCTTAAGGAGAACAATTCATGAAGTTGGAGATGTTTCAAGTAGTAAAGCATTCGATTGATGGAGTTTGAGGTAAACCAAACCCCAAACATAGACCTCTTTGCGAAGTAGAAGTTTGGGGGGTGATGTTTCTTTTCGTTCATTACTTTGCATTGATAGTGATTTAAGTTCATGAGAATTTAGTGTACTTACTCGTACGTACTCATTCTTTTCAAACTTTATTATTGTGTAGCAAGAACAAAGTTTGGGAGGGGGTGTGTATTCGTACTTCGAGTTCGTACACGAAATTCTAATGAAAAATTGGTCAATTTTTTTAAAAATATCGATGCATGATGGTAGTTGGATCGAATTAAGTGAGAGTGCTTAAGTTCGACTTGAATTGGCTTGGTGATTTGCACGTTTGGAAGAGACCCCAACTCCTCGGTCGAATGAGCGACCTGGCTTAAATCGAGGAATTCTCAGGTTAGTTCATGTTTTGGATGAGTTTTATGATTGTTTCGAGCTTGGTTCATATGCAAATTTTGGGTTTTGGACGTTGAAAATTCATGTTGAAAGGAGGTACTGCTCGAGTGGCACCACTCGAGCGCCTCCGCTCGAGCTATTTGCTCGAATGCCTGAATTGTATAGAAAGATTTCGCCGCTCGAGCCCTGGTTTCATTCCAGCTCTACGCTCGAGCGCGACCGCTCGAGCGGATTGCGGGTTCAGCCCATATTCGAGCCCCCTTCTATAAATACCCCCTCCACACATTTTCACACACTTATACATAGTTCAAGGGGCGATTTGGGGCATTTTCGGCTGGGTTCGAACGAATTCGCACTCTTTGCTCACAATTTTGCTCGATTTCTTCACAAATCCTCCTTAAATCTTCAAACAAGGTACGTAATCTCTATCTTCTGTTATTTTTGTAGTTTAAGGTTGAATTAGGCATGAGTTGAGCATATGAACTAGGGTTGATGAATGTTGATAAATGTTGATAATATGCTATGGGTTTACTTGTTTTACTTTCAATTTTGGAATTGCATGAGTAGAATGGGTGAATTTCTAGAGTGAGAAAGTAGGAATTTGAGAAAAGGAAATGGGTTTAGCATGTTGAGAAGAGGATTTCGCAAATTGAGATTGTCTTGAGCATGAATAGGTATAAATTGAGTCTTGAGCATGTAAATTACATAATTTGGGTAGTATTACTTCATGATAGACTTAAATGTGGGCATTAGTGAGTTGAGATAGATGAATTGTTTGTTAACTACTTGAGAACTTTGGAATGAAAGCATGAGATTTGGAATTGATTGAACTCAAGTTGAGATTGAATGTGAATGAATTGAGATTGATGCTACTTGAGACGTTTGGAATTGCTTTGAATTGCGTAGAATGTCAAGAATGAAATTGAAATACTTTGTGTGTTTTGCTTAGGTACAATGGCTCCTAAGAAAAATGAGGACCGAGTCTTGAGTATTGCTGAATTAGAAGAAGTCACGAATGAGCTTAGGAGGAAGAGTCAGCTGCCCTCGAGATGGGATAATTTGAACTACGAGGGGAGTTGGAGATACATTTCTTATAGATGGAGCTTGATAACCGGGAAGGTGGAGAAGACCCGGAGACCCGTGTTGAGTTTCATGAGAGACTTAGGGATTGAGGAGGAGATCAGAAGAATCTTCAGGAGAAATAATATGACGGAGTTCTTCGACTACTTCTGTACATGGAGACGAATGCAGATTTAGTGGAACGGTTCCTTGCCACGGTTGAGAGGACGGACGAAAACTCCTTCAAGTTTAAGTACCAAAACGAGTGGCAGTACTGTGATGTGGGAGCGGTCAACATTGCATTTGGGCTTCCAGCCTTATCTAGGCCCAACCGTGTGTCAAAGTCATACAAGGCGAATTCGTTCTGGAACGACATCACGGGCGGCATGGCCGGGGAGTACAAATGGCAGAAGCACGAGCATCAGCGATCAGAAATCCGGTGATTAGATACTTGGAGAGGATCCTTGGAAACACCATTAATGCCCGCTCGGAGACGGGAACAGTAACAAGTAAGCAACTGTACGGGATTTGGTGTCTCTTGCACACAAAGGATCACGACTTTGGAAGGGATTTCTTGGAGCACCACTACGAGGCCCCATTCAAGCTTGGTGCTAAGACTTCAAAGGTTCGAGAAGGGGGTTGATTTCTGTATTCGTGAAGAGTCTTAGATTCGAGCCGTGTTCGGGTCCCTGCCAGGGCATGGATTTAGGGTTCGAGCAGATGACCAACAGCCTGATGTTAGAGTGTTGGATGGGAAGTTATTGCATAAGATACAAGGATGATAGCCTCTTTCCACTGCCGAACGATAAACTCGTGACTTTGAATGGCAAGAAGAAGCAAAACATGGGGATGAATGGAGAGCAGCACCTTGCTATAAGTGCTAAGTATACAGCTGATATTGACAGCAGAGGACTCCGGGATGTTAGTCCCGTGAAGAGGAACCGAGGAGAAGGCACAAGTGGTGCCAGTTCGAGTGGAGCAGCCAATTTACAAGAAGAGGAGGAACAAGAATACGAAGAGGGGCATGATGAGGAAGGAGAAGCAGCGGGTGAGGGCCCGCAAGAGATGGAGGTGGAGTCACCCGGAATGCGTTCACCCGGGCAGTGGTACCCCACTTATGATGATTGGATGCAGATGGGCAACCAAATCCAGACTCTCCAGACGGATGTGACATACTTGCGTGAGACGCAAGATAGGTTGGACACGAGAATAGCCCGCATGGAGGATCAGTTCTCAGATATGCACCGTTGGATGGAGTCACTTTTCGTGTCTCACTTGGGAGCTGATCACCCGAACTAACGCCCACCGCTGCCTCCTGATGCATGAAGAGTCATGGGATTCCCCCAATTTCTATTTCTTTTTTCTCTTTTTTTTCTTCTCTTATTTTTGCTTTTGAGTGTGAACTATCTTGTTTGAGTGGTGTGGAGTTATTATGGGATTGTTTTGGAAGCATTTCAGACTATTGGGTTATGATTTGATTTGAATTGATTTGATGATTGATTTATTTCACGGTTTTTTACTCGTATCACTTGTTTATTGATGATTCTTGAGTATGACTTAGTGAGTAGAGTTGAGTTGTAAGGTTGAGTTAGGAATTCTTTTGTGTGAGTGTTTGAGTTAGAGTTGATTGGAGAGAGAACTAGTATGCTTGCGAATTTTCCTTTTGAGTGCTTGTGTGATGAGAGTGAGAATTCACTAGGACTAGCATGGATGTGAAAGTCGTGAGATTTGAGCCTTTTGAGATTTTAATGCATGAAATAATTGAGTGGATCGTCACCTTAGAGGATGCTAGAACTCGTGTGTGCTCTCGCTTCTTGATTGTGTCCACTTTGATATGCCGAATGTGATCTTAGGCCATCCTTGATTTGATTGAGTCACTTAGCCTAAATTTTTCTTACCATTGATATTTGTCCCTTGTTAGCCCCGTTGAGCCTTAAGCCTATTTCATTTGCTGGCACATTTAAACACTATTCCAAGTTCCTAAGCCTTTTTATCCCAATTTGAGTGGAGAATAGGAAAAGTGTGAATGTGAAGGGATCGATTTGAGTTGAAAAAGGAAAATGTGATTGCTTGAGTGATTATGAGAAAAGGTGTGATGAAGAAAAAGAGTTGAGGGAAAAAAAATGAGAATGAGCAAAAGAAAAATGATCTCATATGTTTGTGCAAAAAAGAAAAAAAATGTGATTGAAAAAAAAAAAGTGAAAGGAGTTAGAAAAAAATTGAAGTGTTGAGAGTATTGGAATTGAAAGTGTGTTGATTGAAATTGTTTGAAGTATTCTGTTCCTAATCTCGAAGTACCAAAGTTTAACTTTCTATTCTCCATTCACTTGAGTCACTTGCCCATATTGTTATCCCACCTGTCCAAAGAGCCTACATTACAACCTTGAGAAAAGTCATTTTTGATTCGGCATTGATTTCTAGAGTATGGTCGGAGTTGAGAGTGCTTACAAGCCTATGGCTGCCGATAAGCGTGATTGATTGCTTGAGTGAGTCCCTTATATTGATATACACTTGTGAGGGAGTGAAACACATCATTGAGTGCACATCCATGTTTGATCTTGGTGTTTCTTGTTGTTGTTGCATGAGTATGATGAAGGAAAGTGAGTTAGTATACGTGTGATCGATCTTTGAAACTCGAGTCCATTTACTTTCATAATTTGATTCTTTGACTCATTCCTAACAATTTCAATTGACTTATTATTTTATTGCTTGAGGACACCTAGTTTTGGTCGATTTTGTTGAGTATTTAGAGTCAATTGAGTATTATTTCTACACATTGATGAGTTTGTTCTGTGATGCTCATAAGTGAATCGAGGGTGAAAATGGAGTTCGTAGGACTTTGAATCGACTCAAACGGATGCCCGGATGAGAAGATATCGAAGAAATACGATTGGTATTAGTGTGGAAGAAGAAAAGTATTAGTTGGAGCACTTTTAGAGTCACTCGAGTGGATCAACTCGAGCACTAGCGCTTGAGCATGTTGCTCAAATGCCTAAAACTTACAGAAGATTTCTCGCATTCGAGCAGCTCGAGCGCCACCGCTCGAGCATGTTGCTCGAGCTCCCCAACCATGCAGAAGAATTTCAGCACTCGAGCAGCTCGAGCGGGACCGCTCGAGCCCTTGCACCATTCGAGCTACACAGCTCGAGCGCCACCGCTAGAGCGTGTTTGCTCGAGCACTTTCAAAATTCGTGCTTCCGGATTCGTTTTTCGGCCCATGAGTTCACGATTCGGCCCGATGCTTATATATACTCGTCCCGAGCATGTTTTTACAGATAACTTGACACCATGACATACCACTTGATACGAGAGTACTTTTAGAGTTAGTTTTTAGAGAAGAAGAGATGAGCAAGCTTTAGTTTTACATTTTTGAGGTTTTCTTTACGAATTCATAGTACGGTTTTACTTTTTAGTTTCGTTTCTTTAGACCTTTGCTCTTTAATACTTTGAGACTTCGTTTTCTTGATTTAAATTCAGTTCTTAGCATTGATTTCTTGAAACCCTAGTTTATGTTTGATAATTTCTTCGTTATAATCATTATGTTCATGTTCGTTACTTCTTCAATTGTTTTCGTTTCTGTAAAAACCACGTCTAGCTAAAACCCTTGCATGCTTGGGGTAGGATGAACTCATAGAAGTAGGATGTGGGTATATAATTAGGGTAATTCATGACGTTTAGTTTTAATTCTCTTAATTAATGAATTCTTAAAACCAATCTTAACTTTAGCTTTGAATTTAGTTTGAAAATTGTTAGAGAGAAGACGACCTTATCACTCTCTAATAACTATTAGGCTTAATGAGAGGGTTTAGAAAGGGTTAATTAATCTACCGGTTTATCTAAGAAGGACGACCGCATCACCTTAGTTTAAATTAGGGTCTCGTTAATTAAGCACAATCCATTAACTCGTTAGTGGATTAGTGGAGTCGATTGCTAGGATAAAGTATTAGGGTTTTAATTCTTGAGCTTTCATCTTACAATCTTTAACTTAGGTTATTTCTTGTGCGTCACGGTTATCTTGATTATGTACCTGCTCCGTTAGTATACGTAGGAATTCCTATTCTGAGCATCACCATCACATATTTGAGTACAAACCTTAGTTAATTCTTTTCATTGATTCTTTAGTTTAATTAGTTTACTTTAGTTTAGAATTAATTCTTTAAAAACCAAAAAATATAAATTCATATTAGCTACGACGCGTAGATATTCAGGGATCTGTTCGCATACACTCCTTCCCTTGGGATCGATAATACTTGGTCGCTATACTTACTCATGCTACAGTGAACCCGTACGCTTGCGGGGAAACTACTAGTAGAAAGTTAGTATTTTCGGCTTCAAGTCAGACACGCACGTACGGACCTGACATGAAGACTGAGTTCAGACTGCACTTTTCAACGGGCAAGCATTAAATGGAGCATTAAATGCATTACCTAATCCATGCAAGGACGGTTGCTGCATGGGAGATATGTCCGTTGAACAACCCTACGAAGATGACTAGAAGGTTATCTCTTCCAACTGATAGTTTTCAAATCCATTTATAAATACAGAAGGCCTTGAACCCATTCAAGGTTAAGGGAAATTTCCAAGCCAGAAATTACTCAAACTCTCAAGCACTCAAAGCACTCAGCGTTCTAAAAGAAGCACTCGAAACCAGATAAATTTCCCAAGTGTTTCTTAGTTTAGTAAGAGTTATTCTATATTTCACTGAGCTTTCAAGCCATACCTTAAGCTTAGAGTGATTATCCATCCTTAGCAAAGCTTTTTCTTGCAAGGATAATCACAACCTTAGTTGGAAACCAAACTAAAACCAAAACCCTCTGGTCAGGTTTGTTGGTTGAATTTGTTTAGTGAAGTTAGGAAGGAGTTTGTATAGGTCAGTAAGGTTAGCTGATCTTGGTGCACCTTGGCACGTTAAAAATAAGTTAATCCCAAGTAGTGGATTATCCTGTTCAATCAGGACCGTGGACGTAGGAGCTTGAGTCTCTGAACCACGTTAAACTTCTTGTGTTCTTACTGCTTTGATATTGTTCTTAACTGCTTATTTGCTTAAGTCATTCATTGTATTAGCTTTATCAGGCTTGAATCAATCAGCCTGATCATCAACTTGAACACTGCCCCTACTAATCACTATTTCAGAAAAGAGTAATCAAGTTTTCAGAAAGCAAACATTAACAAGACTATAAACTTTCAAGGCTCACGCATTTCCGCACTGAACTCAAGTTGATAGTTAGCTAACTGACTAGCATTCAGTGCAGTCAGTAGGTGTGTTATCAACCCCGAGTTCTTCATCACTCTAAGCAAAGGGGACTCAGTCAGTTTGAAAGTGAGAAAATTTTATATACGTGTTTCCCCCCCCCCCCCATATACGTATTCCTCAGTCTTGTACTGGGACCAACAGATACGCCGGGAGAAGAAATAGAGGCAGTAATTTCTTTTGTTGGAGGCGAGACGGAGGCGACAAAAGCATATTAGGCAAGCCTTCTTGTTTAATGTCTGAAGCTTTTTCTAATGTTTGATATTTTAATGATTTTTCTGGGTTTTTGGAGTGAAAAATTTATGTTCTTCAATACTTGTGAATGCAATTGGGTTTTTGTATTATTGTTCTTATATTATTTATTGATGGATTTGTGATTTTCATTGAATTAATTATTTGGGAATCTTGAGGCTTTCTCTATTTTTTTTTTTTTTTGTCAATTTAATTTGAAAATTAGATGTGATTTTGTCCACATATATATGGTTTTAAGATTATCTTGAACTTAAAATTCAAAATGCAGTTTTTTATAATGAAAATTGTAAATCTTTAAGCATACTGATTTTATTTAACCATGACTTTCTGGTAAAAGCATATTCGGTAAGTTTTATTGTTCAATGTCTGAAGATATTTCTAATGTTTGATATTTGATGATTTTTCTGGGTTTTCGGAGTGAAGATTATTGTTCTTCAGTACCCGTGAATGCAGTTGGTTTTTTATTTTATTGTTCTTGTATTATTTAGTGATGAATTTGTGATTTTCAGGTGTGATTGTTTTGAATTTTGGTGGAGATTTGGATATGTCAAGAGGGTGGAGATTGACATGAATTTTGGAGGAGATTGGACACGAAGGATGATGATGATGTGAAGAGGGTTGATGAATAGTAATTTTTTTTTATTGAGTAGGGATTAAAATGATAGAAATGACAATTATTGGATTAGTTGTATATGAAATGACTATTAAATGACAAGTATTGAAGTAATTGTATATGAAATGACTAGTTTACTTTGTCTAACGTAACTGCATTGAATTCTTCTATATTAGAATAATTGTAATTTGATTGGTACACTGAATATGGTATACTAATAACTATAGTACACTGAATATGGTATACTACATATAACTATAGTACACTGATGTAATTATGGTACACCGAGGTGGAGTGATTTTGATAAATGAATTTTTAAAGTGAATAATTTCAGTTTTTTTGTAAAAACTGATATTATTGATAAAATTGATAATAGGTATGGTAAATAATAAATACTGAATATAACAATACTTTTAAAAAATAGGAATAACAGTTACGGTATAGTACACATAAATACACTATAATACACGTAATTATAGTACAATATAATATAAATCGTTAAAGGTAACTTTATGTTACACCTCAGAAATGACATAAAGTAAAAGTTTTGTATTGCAGTGTACTTTTGTAGTTGGATGATAGTATAAAAAGTTTTTGTTACTATATGCCTTAAGGTGCCATATTTTGTAGTGGGGTGTAAATGACCCATTAATTTATATATTAATTATGTACAACTGCCTAAAGGCCCCAAACCAATATGTGCAAACCTAAATCTTTTCAAATAAAGAAGCCCAAACAAACAATTCTAAGGCCCAAATGTATTTCTTTTAAATCCTTAACCCTAATTCATCACATTTAATTTGCCGGTTTTCTCGTCTTTGTCCTTTGCTTTCTACACAACGCTGCATTTCCCCCATAGTTTGTACGAAATCAATTCCCACCGCTGCCAATCTGCCAAAGTTCGTCTTCTCTATCTTTTCATTTATTTCTATATACAATTTACCCATATTATTTACTAAAATATGCAACGAATTTGAATCTAAATTCTAGATAGGCTGTGAATATGTTGCGATGCGTGTTCATGAGTTGGGGAGCAACAAATTTCTTTAAAAAGAAATGAAACCCTAAAAAACAACCTGGATTTGCGTGTCCCTTTAAAGTTTTTTTACGGATTTGCCACCTGGCAAATCGAGTGTGAATCAGAGGTGAATCGTACCCACACTCACCACGAATCAGATATTGCATATATGTATTTTCCGGCAAATCCATGCAATAAAAGTACTTACCAATATAATAACACAATAGTCTTGTCACATCCCGACAAAGGCCTTTTAAGTAGGCAAAGTATAGAGTGAAAATGGTTCGTACATAAATCATTGAAGGGTGTTAGTTGTTTTCACTAAAGAGTATAAGTTGTTTTCACTAAAGGGTATTAATTGTTTATACTGAAGTGTCTTAGTTGTTTACTGAAAATAAATTAAGACTCTTTAGTATAGACACCTAATACTCTTTAGTGAAAACAACTAATACTCTTTAGTAAAAAGAACTAATACCCTTCAATGATTCATGCATGAACTTATTTCATTCTATACATACTCTTTTAAGTGCTATTTTTATTCAAAAAGTTATTTGATTTTAAATTTTGGCAGCGGAAATAAATAATTTTTCTTTTTAAAAGCCGGAAATAAATAAATAATTTTGTACTAAAAAATTCAATAACTAAATCTGTAATAAATAATTAAACTCCCAACAATGAAGATTACAATTTATTTAAAGGGACATGACTCAAAGTCTTAATAAAAATAATAATTAAATAACTAAATAAAATACCTTAAATAATATGCATCCACGTCCACTGTCCCTCCACCGCATTCCTTCAATCTGAAAAATATTAAATTTTATGGTATGAGCAAAGTCACTAGATCAATGTGTTCTACTTGTCTAATATTATATTTTTTTATTGTACACCTCATTTATTTATATAATTAATAATTACTCCCTCCGTCCCAGATCAGTTTTCACACTGATCTGGGCACGGTAATTAAGAAAATTTATTATTTTATATGGTTAAAGTGATAAAGTGGAAACTTTATGTCAAATCAACTTTAATTGTGTGGTTGTGGTTTGTTTGTGTAAGAAAAGTAATGGCATATGGGTAAATAAGTGAGAATTTTGAGGATAAAAGTTATAAGAAAACTTTCCTTTTTGGGGTGTGAAAACTAATGTGGGACGGATAGAAAAGGAAAGTGTGAAAACTGATTTGGGACGGAGGGAGTATATTATTTTTATTTACTATGCAACTTATATAGGGCCTACATTTTTTTTTTTTGCACCGAGCCCTTTAAATCATATGATCGGCTCTGGCCTACATGCATTCTATGAGAGTTGATTTTATTTATGTGTGGTGTAATTGTTATTATTAAATATTCCGTATGAGTAAACTGTTTATCTACTTGCATGTTACTTGACTCAAATTTGAATTAAAAATAATAATTCAAAAGCCTTAGAAAAATCGGGCGTGACAAGTCTAAAAACAGTAACTAACTATAAGTCATGCCAATTTTTTTTTCTAATTTTGATAAATATGATATCTAATATTTTGACATATATTCTTTTTTTGAGAAGACTCTAAATAATAATATGCATTTAAGATTTATTCCACCATAATAGATTAAATACAGAAAAATTACAATTATATTTTGTTTGGTTTTTTTTTTTTGTATTCTTTTTTTTTTTTTGCTCTAATAATTGTAACTTATTATATTCTAATATTTATTTTAGCGTTAGAAAATTCCTAACAAGACCAAATGGGAAGTTTTGCCGCCTATATCAAGCCGTTCGACACCATCCTCAAAGGCTCCGGAGGAACTGCCGTCCAAGCCTATGGAAGAATCAAACTCTCCGTTGAGCTCGTCTGCCACAACAAGGAAGAGATGAAGATTACTAGGCAATTAGATTTTGTAATTGTCGACCAGCTAAACATGTATAATGGCTTTTTGGGTCGCCCTTTCCTAGAAACTTTTGAGGCAGTTGTCACCTCCTACTTTTACTGTGTCAAGTTCCCCACCACTGAGGGCCTAGTTGGCACGGTAAAAAGAGATTAGAAAATGGCAAGAAATTCTTTCAACTACTCGTGCTCTTTTTTAAATTCCGCACCCAGTTCTAACATCCATGTAATCACTAACCTTAGCACATCACAAGAGCAAGACACCGAGACACCAATGCAGATAGATTCAGATCTCGTCCAAGTTCTCGAGGACCAAATAGAGCCTAATAATAGTCGAGTTCGACCCTCGAGGTAAATAAACAGATCCAAGAGAGACTGCTCCCGTAGAGGAGCTTGAACGAGTCTTTATGAATCCGGCTCAACCCAACCTCAAAGTAACCATCGGCGCAAACATCTCGGCCGACCTAAATGCCGAGATCCTTAAATTCTTGAAGAAGAGTGACGACGTCTTCGCATGGAACCATCACGACATGGTCGACATCAATCCAAAACATGCCTACCATCATTTGAAAATTGACCCCAATAGGAAGTCCGTCCATCAAAAAAGAAGAAAATTCAGTCCAGAGAAGTACGAGGCCCTAACCATTGAGGTCAAGAAGCTCCTCGACAATAGGCTCATAGAGTCAGCACAAGACGATCCCCAATAGGTCTCGAACACCATGCTCATCTAGAAGGCCAACATACATAGAGACTATGCATTGATTTCACGGATCTGAACGCGGTATGCCCAAAAGATCACTGTTAGGATATTTTTGTCCTAAGAATCTCTTTGTTTTGATTTTGTTGATGTCAAACATATGTTATTATTCTATTGTGTGGAAACTAACCTTTCAGGTATCAAAGAGAAGAAAAACTTAGAATTTTTCTAAGTGTATAACTAAAGAGTTAGAAGTCCACAACTGAAGATTTCAAGAACAAAGCCTATAGGTGAAGAATTCGTGCCAACTGCAGAATCAAAGTTTTCAACTGAAGACTTGTGTTCCTGTCACATTTAATCAAGTTTGTTTGAGTGTAGTACTATATGTACACTCACTCACAAAACTTGAATAACATCGGAAGTTTAAGGAGGTTAATTATAGCCTGTAGACACAAGCTGTACGATTAGTTGACCATTTTAGCGACTAACACTACAAGACAACTTGTACTACAACAAGGACTATACAACAAGACAAGTCTCTTTAATTAGCTGAAGTCAAAGCTAGAGGTGACTCAAATTCAAAATCCCTCCAATGGCTCAAAGACCCCCAACACTCCTATAAATAGGAGAAGATACTTCAGAGGAAACAACAACAACACACAAGCTTTCAAGCATTCTATACAAGCAAAACTACAACTACCAAGAGTCTCTTGTTTTTAGTGTTAGCATTATAGGACTAGGTTGCTAGGTTATTTATCTAGATTATCTAAGTTGTTGTTCCTCATATAAAACCCCCATTGTAAATCTACCTTGTGTAGATATGTTTTTCTTTCTGAGTGATAAGGTGTATCTAATAATTGATTGCAAGAGTTACCTTACTCTAAGTGAATTAGCGCCTAAGGATGTAACAGTAGATGTAGGAGAATTACACCACCTCTGAACCACTATACATCTGATCTTATTTACTTATTGTACTTTAATTATTGTCGATTTACTTCTCTCAATTATATTCATCATTATCTTGATAAAATTGCACAACAAAAATATATAAGTTAAAACTAAAAAGTTACAGCTGTAGATTGTTATTGTCATTCAGTTGAACACTTCAGTTTATAGCTGGTTTTTCATTAACACACGCACACACACTTTAATTCCGCTGCACTTAGGTTTTTTAAAACACTTCTTAAAGTGTGAAAAACCTACTCTAAAAATGTACTTTGTGTTAAGATAAAAGTTGACAGACATAACAAAAAATTTTTATTCAAAACAAGTCCGCAGCTGCAGAGTTAAATTTTGTGTTTGAAAAAAAATAGTTTAAAAAACTGAAGGTCTATTCACCCCCTCTCTAGACCTTCAGAACTTTGGGACCGACAATCACTTTCCCATGCTGCACATCGAATATCAGGTAGACAGCACGACGGGCCATGATATGATGTCATTCATGGACACTTTTGCCAGCTATCACTAGATCCCGATGGTCATGGAAGACATCAAACAAACTTCCTTCCACACGGAAATGAACATATACTCGTGGTCAAGGATGCCTTTTAGATTGAAAAATACCGGGACAACCTACCAAAGGCTGGAGAACACCTTATTTGCCGACCAGATATGTAAAACTATAGAGGTCTACATCGACGACATTGTCGTCAAGAGTGAAAGGAAGGAAGACTACCTACGGGACCTCGCTGAGACGTTCACCATTTTGAGAGCGTACAACATGAAGCATAACCCAAAGAAATGCAATTTCGGCCTTAGCTCCGGGAAGTTTCTCAGCCACATCGTCAGTCAGAGGGGCATCGAGACCAACTCGGCCATAATCAAGGCCATCACCGACATGAAGAAGCCAAGATGCATTAGGTAGGTCCAGAGATTAATGGGACGATTGGCCGCACTAAACAGGTTCATTTCCAGACTCGGAGACAAAAGCATGCCATTCTTCTCCACCATTCGAAATAAGAAATTCTCATGGAATAGAGAGAGCCAGCTCACATTCCTGAAGTTGAATGAGTACTCGTCCAACCCCAAGACTCTGGTCAAACCCATTCCGGGCGAGAAGCTCTCCTTCTACCTTGCCGCCTCCGACAGCGCACTTAGTGCCATGTTGGTGAGGGCCGAGGGGCAAGAACACTTGCCGATATACTATGTAAGTCAAGTCTTGCACGACGCCGAGGTCAGGTACTCACCATTGGAAAAGATAGCCCACGCGCTGGTCATGAGCGTCAGGAAGTTGAGGGCATACTTTTTCGACCACCAAGTTGAGGTGTTCGCAACTCTTCCTCTTCGATAAGTACTACACTGGCCAGACACCAGCGGACGCCTGATCAAATAGTCATTCGAGGTATCCCATTACGGGGTCACGTATTCTCCACAGACCATGATCAAAGGCCAAGCACTGGCCAACTTCATGGCCGAACTCACATACCCCCACATTCTTCCAAGGTGAACTACACCCAATGGAAGCTATACGTGGACGGCTCATCAACAAGCTCATGCGCCAGGGCCAAAATCAATCTGATGGGACTGGAAGGCCGATCTTCACGAATGTTGTCAGATTTTCATTTCTAGCGACCAATAATGAGGTTGAGTACGAGGCGTTGATAGGTGGTTTGGACCTAGCAGCCATGGTCGGCATCCAATGTCTCAACATCTTCATGGACTCACTATTGGTGGTGAGCCAGTTAACGGGGGAATATGAGGTACGAGGTGAGCAAATGATCAAGTATCAAGAGGACGCCGTCGAGTTGTGCAAGAATTTCTACCATATCTACATCGAATCAGATCCCAAGGGAACTAAATTTGCAAGCCGACGTGCTATTAAAGCTCGCCACCTCGGACGGTGCCGCCGACCTCTCCAATATCAACCTCACCGAGCTATAAGCTCCCTCCATCAACCAATAGTCGGTGACTCCAGTAACTGAGGAGGAATCAAGCTGGATGACGCCTATCATCGCCTACTTGAAGAACGACACCGTCCCTAAGGACCGCCCTCGACAGTTACAACTAAGGGCGATAAGGTACATCCTCATCGACGACTAGCTATACAAGAGAAGATTCACTCTACCCCTCCTTAAATATGTCACCCCGGAGCAAGGGAAGCTAATATTCGACGAGATCCACAGTGAAGTCAATGGAAATTACGTCGGGGAGTAATTTCTCTACCACAAAACTTTGAGGCAAGGGTATTTCAGGATTACCATACACGGAGACGTGGTCGCATATGCTAAGTCGTGCCACAAGTGTGAAGTGATGGGTCCAAACATCAAGGTTTTGTGCAATGGGGAATTAATCTAATCGGCCCAATACCAACGATCCCTGGTGGACGAAGATTTGTAGTGGTCGCGATTGACTACTTCACAAAGTAGGCGGAGGCCGAGGTGCTAACCAAAATTGACCAAGCCTAAATCATCAAGTTCATATGGAGAAACATCATATGTCGGTTTGGGCTCTCTCAAGGTATCATCTCGGATAACGGAAAATTATTTGACGGCTTGGAAGTCATGGAGTTTTGTGAAAAGTGAAACATCAAGAAAAAATTCTCCACCCCTTACCACTCTCAAACAAGCTGCCAAGTCGAGGCAGTAAACAAGATCCTCAAGTGTACGATCATAGCAAAGCTGGAAGAGAGCAAGGGCAGGTGGGCCGCTGACCTCCCAGAAACCCTTTGGTCTTATAGGATGACATCAAGGAATTCAACGGGAGCGTCCCCTTTCTCCGTAGCCTTCAATACGGAAGCAGTAATCTCATTCGAGATTGTGGTGTGATTAGACGTGAAATTGTGATGTTTTGGAGCCCGATTAGTCCATATTTTGAGCATTTTTATGAGTATTTAAAGTAATTTGAGTAACATTTTCATAAACTCATCAATTTGTCTTTTTGGTGTTCATAATAGGAAAGAAAGTGAAAAATGGAGTTCGTAGGACTTTGAATCGACTCAAACGGACTCCCAGATGAGAAGATATGAAAGAAATACGAAAAGTATTAGTTCGGGTAAAGAAAAGTACCATTTAGTGCAAAAGGAAGAAGCACTCGAGCACGGGGTGAGCTCGAGTGCCAAGTGCTCGAGCGCCCCATGCGTGCTGTGGAAACGAAGCATTCGACCAAACCGAGCTCGAGCGCGAGGCGCTCGAGCGGTTCAGCTCGAATGGCAAGTCAGCCCTGTAACCCAATAGCGCTCGACCAGAGTGAGCTCGAGCGCCCAGCTCGAGTGCCCTGGGTGATTTTCGGCCCATATCCTATAAATACCCGTCTCAAACCTATTTTAATATATCTAGACTTGATTTTTGAAGGGGAAGAGACTGGGTACGCGATTTTAAGAGTTTGACAAGGATTTCAAGTTTAGAAACGAGGTTTTATCGTACGGATTCATTAGAACAATTGATACTTTGCACGATTTTGATTTCTCTTTTTGTTTCTTGAATTCTTTGATATTCTAGACCTAAATTCCAAATTTAATAGATTTAATTTCCAGATTTGATTCAATTACTTTCATGGGCTTTTCTATGGTCAAGAAGAGTTTCGTCCTTCCTGACATCAGAAAACCTTTTAAATACCGTTGGATCATTGATCTAACGTATAATTTTATTTTTAAAGGATTGCACTTTGCATTAAAGCATTTGCATTATGCATATTGCAATCGCACTGCATCGCCCTACTAATAAATTAAATTATTAAATATAAAATGATAAAATTACCCTTTTTATTTAATATAAGTAAAGATAATTAATTTAAAAGTATCCTTACACACATTTTATTATTTAATTAGAATACTTCTAAATACAAATAAAATTATAAATAGAACACCACTGCTATCACTAATCTACCAAGATCCTGATAGAACCCTAATATTGTTATTTTGAGTTCGACGAAAAGGAGAATGAGGACAGAGAAATAGTCGGCCGTAAAGGTCGATCGAAAACAGATTCACGGATGTACTTGACACGGACACCAATGGGGGGAGAGGAGGAACGACCAAGATTAAACCAAATAATTCACACTCAAAGTCACTTACAAAGAGCGTCCCAAGGTTGTATTAAGATCGAAGGTCAATCTAATCGATTGGATTAGAGTAGTTTGTGTATAAGACTGTTTCATGGCATTAGATAATAGGAATAGGTATAATTAGGACTTTAATTCATTAACACTTATGTTAATTTGTGTGGTATCGTGCAAGTTTTTGTCATTAATATTGAATTTGACGTTGCATCTGTTGTGTTATCACATCTTCAATTAGCAATGCGAAGGTTTATTCAAGATAATGTTTTGAAAATATTAATATAATGACAAACTATCTGATGATTCTCTTATCACTGCTCTGCACCTTGTTTTTATTTTTATATAATTAATTTATTGTTATATGAAATAACACATAAACAAGAAAGAGAAAATCAATTGGAGTGAAAGGTAGTTGAGTAACTTGAGTTCTTCGATGGAGAATCTGTGATGCAGATTGTATTTGGAGTTGTTAGCTATCATAGACGAGGCTTTGTCGAATAATTGATGTGGCTCTGTAATTTGGAAATAGCAGGGCTGAGTGGTGAGAGAATTCATTTGCAGTTTGTGAGGGAGGTGTAAATTGTTAATTGAAACTCTGTAAAGGTTGTACTTGCTCTGTTTTTTTAATTTAATTTCACTGATACGAAAAAAATTATACTCCCATTTGTTCCTTTTTAGTTTAACATTTGCTAAATTAGATTGATTATAAAAGTTGTTGGGATATTTTAGTTTTGATGATTTTCCAAAACAACGTGTAATAGGTTTGAAAGCAGTCAGGATAATATCTTTTAGTTTCAGGTCAGGCTAGTTTGTTTTTCAGTAGAACAGGTTATCAGTGGAGGAAGAACTCAGCTGAGGGGGAACTCTGCTGAGAGGAACTCAGCTGAGGGAAGAACTTTACTGAGGAGGAACTCAGTGAGGGGGACTCACTGATAGAGCCTGAGGAAGTCAAGATGACATCACAAGGAGAACGACTGAAGCCATGTCAGAAGAGCTGAACCTGAAAAGAAGCCTGAAGGAAGTCCCACTGAGTATAAACCTGACTATTCTAAGCTAAGTCAGTGGACTACTCAGTGAAGAGCATGATCAGGAGGATCAGTGCTGGGCCTAGTAGGACCTGAAGGAGTCAGGCTACTGAGACTGGGAAGCTTGACAAATAGCCTTATGTCAACTCCCCTGAGTGGACTTCAAGTCTACTGAAGGAAGGTATCCTGAGAGGATTACAAGTCAGCTGAAGAGAAGTCGCCTGAAGTCAGGACTACCCTGATCAAGTACCCTGAACAAAAGAGCCGTTGGACTCAGTCCACGTGGACCAATCAAGTCAAGGCAGCGAATCTGACAAAAGCTGACAAGGCCATACTTCACTGAAAAGGAGAATTTCACTCCAGAGATAGACTGGATTTGAATGTTACTTTCTCCAACGGTAACATTCAAATTCAAACTATAAATACAAACTCAAGCTTCATTTGAAATAGAGCTGGTGGTGCGAGAGTGGTGCAAGTCATGAGGGAGTCATAAGGGTGCACCATCTCCATCAAGAACACTGACATTGAATTCTTCATAGTCATATTTGAGTGTTCCAGTTTGTATACTCGAGCTCATCATATACATCCTAAGCTTAGAGAGATTTTCCCAACCTTAGCTTAAAGGCTAAAACCATGTAAGGGAAAATCTCACCTAGTTGGAGAGAACCAAACCAAACTAAACCCTTTCCAGAATAGTGTTAGGTGTTGCAGTGAGGTGAGGAGAGACAGTCCCTGAGTGAAGAGGGATGTGAGGCCAGTTCGAGAGGCAGCTCCGCGGAGGGGTGTGAGTCCAGTTGTGAGTGCACCTTGGCACGTTAAAAACAAGAATCCCGGGTAGTGGATTTCCTGTTAAATCAGGCAGTGGATGTAGGAGCTTGAGCCTCCGAACCACTTTACATTGTTGTGTTCATTATTGCCATACATTAGTTTACTTCAGTGTTTAAAAAAAATTTCTCCTAATTTCCCATATTGTCCTTATTTGTGAAAGAAAAACGGGACCAACAAAAGTTACTGTAATACCTAGGTTTTCATGATCTTATTTGCTTTATTAAATGCTTTATAATTCTTCATGAATCTATGTGACGCATTTACATTCAAATTTATACAAAGACACGTTTATGTGTTTTATTTACTCGATATTTACAATTAACATGTTATTTGCTCAATACATGCTTATTCTTGAGACTTTATAATTTTTATATGTTCTTTAATTTATGTCATAAAGTGTTTAATTTAGAAATTAATATAGTCCTTAAGTATAGTAATTTTATTTCATAAGTTATAAGTTGTAAATGAATGTTTCTTTAAGAAACGAATTGCGTATTGATTACTCGATATATTTTTATGATTAGTATGTAGACTTTGTAATTTATTTAGAGTCTTAGAAGGGTTTTAATTTTATTTCATAAGATAGTATAAGTAAATTTTATCAGAATTATCCTATAATCACAATTTCTACTTATTAAATTCATAGTATATATGTATTATTTCTACACAAGACTACTCTTGGACTCCTCATAATTTTCGAAAATTTAGGAAGAATTAGGAGAATTAGAGAAGCTTCAAGACTAAGATTAAGATAAGATAAGATAAGGTTAGTAAAAGAAAAGTCAAAATTTACTTCTAACCTTAAGATAACAAGTGTACTTACTTAACCTCCAAAATTATCCAAAATCTTCCACACTCTTCCTAAAAGTGGTGGTCAAGAGGGAGTTTGAGTAGCCTCCAAGCACATCTTCTTCTATAAATAAGGAACCTTGCATGAAAAATAAAACATAAGTTCAAGAAAAATTCACAAATACTACTACTCTTATACTTAGAAATTGAAAAAGGAGAAGAAGAGATTTCTTGTAGCTACCTATCTCTAAGTAAGTTGGGGTTTTCTACGGTTAGGAAGACTTTCGCCCTTTCTGACGTCAGGGAACCAATAAAAAATTAACACATCATCTTACTTCGCCCGGAGCGATATAGCTTCGCCATGAATTAATCAATTAATTTTCTAAAAATATATATATAAAATTACCAAAATATCCTTTTATTTATTTTTAAAAAAATACATATATTATTAATTTACATGTTAAATTTTGAGGTCGCGATTATCTTTGAGAAATTGATTACTTTGCACTCCTAATACAATTAATTAAATAAAACCAAAATTATCTTTTGGAACGCAACAATGTTTATTCATCATTTTTCATTTTATTCAAGATATGAGGTAGAAATAGTGGAATGAAAGAACCGTGCTCAATGTTCGAACTTGAAAAAAGGAAAAAGGGAGAAAACTCTTCTTCAAACAAGAAAACTAATACCAACTCTTATGGGCGATCTTTTTTTTTTTGTTAATATTCCTGCTCTTATTTCGATTAAGAAAACTCATAAATAGAGTTCTACATCTTCCAACGATAAATCCATTTTTCGATTACTGAAAGAAAAGTGGAGAGATTATTCTACTCTTTTTTTTTTTTATCTCAAGTGTGGCTACTAAGCACGATTGCATCATCCGCTGGATTGTTGTTTTCCTTGGCTCTCCATAATAAAGAGAATTTCTTCCATAAGCCCTAGTTTTGGAGTTCATAGTTTGATCGAAGCCTTAATTTGAAAATCCCCAAATTTAATTTTCTTTTTAAACCAGTTTTCTCATAGTTTTGATATGATTTCACATCCTTTCTATAGTTTTGATATAATTTCACATCCTTTCTAGTTATAAATGGTTTCTACATGAATGTAGCACATAGTTTTGATATGGTTTCACATCTTTTCTAGTTATAAATTATTTCTACATAAATGCAGCAAAATGAAGGAGCTGGAATTTTATTGTGTTAATTCTTTTAGCATGAAATATAATCAATTCCTGGAAGAAATTACTTGTTGCAACTGAGAAAATCTTTGTATCTAGCTATGTGAGTGCTCTGTTTTATGAAATTTTAGAAGGTCTAAAGGGGCAACAACTACATCTATTATCACAGGGTAGTTGACTATCATTTTGAAAACATTAATAAACTGTCATGAATTCAAGTTATAATTAAACAAAAAAAGTGATGGAGAATAGCGAAACTGAAGAAAATGTTCAAGAAGACAGTTTGGAGAGATGACAATGCTATTATGTTAAAATGTTAAGTATGTGGGAAGCTAAGTATGAGGCTTAATCCCAACCTTGAGAAGAAATTGTGCTTTTTTGCATTTTACTTTGATGTTTAAAATTAGATGAGGTATAAATTGGATATGACGGATTACACTTTGATATAGATGAGCGTTAATTTATGATATCTCATACCAAAAGACGGTCTCACACGAGTTTTTGCCCTAAAATTATATTTTGCTTTCTATTTCAATTAAAGTGGTAAAACTAATCCCCAGCTTATTTTACAAAATGGGGAATAGTACACGGGACAAAATTTTCAGAAATTAGTTATCAAATTCTATATTGTCTCCCTCAATCTTCCCCATCAATGTTTTTCCACCATTTTTGTGATACGAAGAATTAACACTATACAATTTCATAAATAAGCTTTCTAGTCTGGTGCCTACTACTCGATTGTGTTTCACTCAACTAATCTTGTTTGAACTCGACTATATATATATATATAGGCAATGTATTATATGAAAATAGCACATGATATGTTTATCAAAAAATTATTTTAAAGTATCAATAATCTCATTAGGAGTATCATTAATTTGGGTCAGTGATATTATATTGTAATTATTGTAAAATTTTCTAAACCCAAATTAATGATACCACTGATGAGATTATCGATACTCCTAATTAAATATTCAATACTTTAAAACAGTTTCATGATAAACCATTTTCTTAAGAAAAAACGTAAGTATAAAACCATCCACGAAGCAAGAATTAATATCCATATATAGAGAATAACATCATTATTATGAAATTTCATGATATTACCAATAATTAATTTCATCACCAAATTTTACAGATCAAGCTATAATACAAGAACTACAAGTATATTCAATCATCCGCAAACATTACTAGGAGACACTTAACCACTAAAAAATTTAAAAGATACATTGCTATCTTCAATATCCCCTTGTCAACTTTAGCAATTCAGCTTGAGCTCTCTGTAGAATCTAATTCTTCTGCAATTCCAAATCTCTATGGAAGTTCATCCTCATTTTTTCTAAATGTACCAATTGTTGTCTCTTGTTGTTCTCGGTCCACTTGTATAATTCACTAAATTCCTCAAAAGAATCAGCAAGCATTTTAAAAGACACTACATTGCACCATATTTTTTCATTTTTCTTTGGAATAAGATCCTTCAGTATATCATCCTCACCCTCAGTCGAATTTCTTGAAATACACACATTCTGCAGTTGACCCTCCATTATCTCCCAACTTCATCTTCTCCTTTCAGTATTTTTTCTTAAGTGTACCCAAACGATTTCAACATCTTTGAATCTTCATCTTCAAATTTTCGTGCAAAAAATTTAAAAAAATGCACACACCCTACATCTTCAAATCTTCATCTTCAAAATTCATATCTTCGTCTTCAAATCTTCTCCAGGTTTAAAATTCACAAATTTATAACTAAATTACATGTTTATATCTATCTGCAAAAAATTAAAATAAATGCACACATCTACATCTGCATATCTTCATCAACAAATTCATATCTTCATCCTCATAGCTACGTCTTCAAATATTCCCCAGATTCAACCTAATAATATAGATTCAAAGGTAGTACTTATACATATAATAATAATTTTATTAAAAAATTACAGTCAATATCACCAACAAAACACACACTACACACCCACAAAACACACATCACACATAAACACACACACACCATCGTAGACACTGCACACACACAAAACACTAAACACACATAAAAAAAAATTCCACACACACAAAACAAAAACTCAGATCGTGGGAGCAGCGCCGAAAATCCCCCAAAAAACTTACAGATCTGTGGTCGGCGATGGTGGGGGTGGCGGATGCACGGATTTGATAGATCCGAAAAATCGAGATACATAGATCCGAAAAATCGAGATATCTTGACGGATCTGACGCGTCGGAGCGGCGTCGTGGTGGATGACAAAGCACATCCTCGCCGTCGTGTAAACAGAGAGAAAGAGAAACTGTTGGTATGGGTGGGGGAGGGAGAGAGGCCGCGCCGTGTGTATAGAGAGAGAGAGAAACAGTCGGGGGGTGGGGGGGTTGGGGTGGGGGAGAGAGAGTGTATAGGTGGGTGTGGGTGTGAGTGTGGCGGAAGAGAGTATAGATATTTGTTTTGTGGGGAGGGGGGTGGGGATGGGGGTGGGTGGGAGAGAGAAATAAAAATGAGAAAGTGGCAGCGGGTTTTGGGGGAGGGGGGGGGGGGGGGGTGGATTGGGGGGAAGGGGACGCGTGGAGTGGGGAATTGGGGAGGTGGACCTTCCTTTTTGAACCAATTTGCTATTTTAAAAAGTTTTAGAACTAAACTCTAATTTATGGACTAAAGGTATACCTATTAGTAATAATTTCTATGGTTTATTCAAAAATGAAACGGAGCAAAACCAGCAGTGACTTCAAGTTATCCACAGAATGACTCGGAAAATGGATCATTCCAGGCAACCATAAATCATATTAACATAGAATATCAAATATTTCAATCATATATGTATATTGTACGAATTGAGACACATGAGGCATAAATAAACTTCGAATTATATTTACACTAGAGTAATCAAAATAAGAAATACTGAATTCATGTTCTTTATCATGGTTTAGAAAGTAAAAAGAAAAATCACTCAAAAAACCGAAAAACACAAATTAAATTACAACAATTTTCATTCAAGAGAAAGAAGAGAGGAAGAGAAATTCACTCACCATTATTGGAATCAAGATTCACATGTCGGCGGCAGCATAATGGATTTTTTATGATGCATAACGGTCGTTATGATTCCAATTATAACTTTTATTCATCGATCACTCATTAGCTATTATCATCAAAGTAGGAAAGATTAGTGCGTTTTTTAACTTGACCAAGTAGTATTAAAACCGCATTTGATCTTGCAGCGAATGAGAAAGATTTAGAACCTTACCGTTCAACCACCAAGAAATCCCAGAGCAGATTGGAGTCATTGGGTTATCCGTTTGAAATTGGGTGAAATCTGTATTCATGATTTTTTTTTATTGTTGCGCCACCGGCCGCGGTAGGAGCAATTGATCTGCAGTTGTTTTCATGAATTACATGATTAGGGAGAGCATCTGAGAAAAGCTAGGGCGTATATGGTTGATTACTTGATTAGGGATAACATTATTTTATTTACACTTATAATATTAATAATATGTAAAAATGTGATTTTAATGTAAAAAGGGTATTTTTGTAAATTTATATTTATTAATTTAATTTATTATTAGGGCGATACTGTGCGATTGCAATATGCAAAATGCAAACGCTCTAATGCAAAATGCAATTATTTGAAAAAAATATTATACGTTGGATCGAAGATCCAACGATATCTAAAGTGTTTACTGATGTCAGGAAGGGCGAAAGTCTTCCTAACCGTAGAAAAGCCCAAGTAAGTTTCTCTTCTTGATTGAGTAATTATTAAAGTGGTAGTATGAAGTTAATGCATGAAATGTGAATTAATTGATAGGAAAATGAGTTTTGATGAGTAATTTGCATGTTATACATGTTTTACTTCATGTTTGAATGTTTAATTCAAGTTCTTCATGAGTTATGATCAAAATCATATTTATTATTTGATTATCTATGCTTTAGAAGTAGAAATCATGATATTATATGGTTTAAAGAGAGTTTAAGTGATATGTTCTTCATGTATGAATAAAACCGAATTTCTGGACCAACTTTCGGGTAAGTTTCGTTTTGACAAATTCACTTGGTGGAAAATTCTGAAAATTTTATATGTGAAAATATACTTGTGAATAAACTTAGGTTTCAAATTTCATAGCTTTTGCAGTAGTATTCGATGCATGGTGATTTTTCAAAGTTGAACTTGGGTGTTGGACTCTATAGCAGGAATAGTAGAAGTTTGCTATGATCTGAGAATAATCAGTTAGGTTTTTATAGAAAACCAAAGTATGTTGATAAATTACATGAAGTTGGGAGTTCATGATAAAAATTTAAGGAGTATTGAACTTATGGTTGATTTATGGTGAATTTTTAAAGTTAAGTGACCAGAATCTGTAACAGTTTGTTCATTACGAAATATTTGATGTTTGGCAAAGAGTTTGAGAAATCTGAAAATATGGTGATAAACTTTATTGAGTTGGAAATCTACTGTTAAAATTTCATAATTTTTGGACGTACAGATAATTTAATATGAATTTTCAAAGTTAGGTGTATAATCTGCCAAAATCGAATTTTTGTATGAAAGGTTCGAAATGGTCCGGTTATATTTTTACAGTCGATATTTATTTATGACTTTCTATTTGATGATTTTACACACTTAATTGATGTTTGTGCTTTACTATACGATATTTGAGTATATATTGAAATTGAATTCAAGTCTTACAATTTACAAAATTGAAGGGATAAGTAACAATTTTTCTATTTTAAAATTTTTACTTGTAGGTATAAACCTGCAAGGTGGGGAATCACTTCGCTCTTCACCGAGTGTTCTATTATTATTTAATTGCACTTATTAAATGTTGAATGTTAAATTTTGAGTCTGGCCCGCTATCGACTGACCCCACATATAAGTCCAACTTTATGTTGGCAAGCATATAGTCTGGTCGTTCCGGCACCACGGGTTGGTCACGCCACCCAAGCAAAAACCCGGTGAAATTCCGGGGGCTCACATATTATAAACCATTAATGTTTAGTTTGTGCAATTAACAAGAGATTTTCCACTAAGTGTTTTCAAGCACTTATCCCTTCCACTTTTAAATTTTTACAGATGCTGTGGATTCTGAAGTGGGCGAATGAACTCGGTGGACTGTGAAGTTTCCTTAAAGAGTTTATATTTTCAAGAATAATATTTCTAATTATGGATTGTAAACTAAGCTACGAGCACATTTATTTACTACTTCCGCTGTGTAAATGTGTGGCGTGTGTATATTTTAATACAAAGTACTATTTTAGTGTCGTTCCTACTTGTGCCACATCATATTTTCTGTACTATATTAAGTGGGGACGTCACAGTTACTCCCCTTGTTTCCAAAATAATTGCACCCTACCATTTGCACTCCCTTCAAGAAAAGGTATAAATTAGTCACATATGTATAAATATATTTAAATTTTTTTGAGTGAACACACAAATTAATATTTTCTATTTTAATAGTATATAAATTTGTGTAAAACGCCCAAATAAAAAAGTGTACAAATATCTATGGAATAGATAAAGTATAATATTTTAGTTGTTTGAGAGTTTAACATTTGGTGGATGAAATATATTTTGAAAAGGTAGAGAGCCCACGTAAAAAGCCAAGAAGAAAATGTAATTAATTTAATAATTTATTTTAAAAAATCTTTTAATAAATGAAATGTTAAATTCATAAGAGGACACCTATTATGACACAATGTAAAACTAAAAAATAGGGATAGTGGGAGTGTTTTATGTACGTCGTGTTTAAGATGTTGAGTGAATCTAAAAGTGTAAAAACATAGGTGAGCTATTTGAATTAAGGGGTTTGTCTTATTTTACTCTTTGCTTTGACAAGTTAGTTTTAAAATAAGATGTTAAATTAAGGGCTTCTGTTTAGAAACACCATCATCATTAAACTAATGAATCAACACAAATATAAAATTAAAAGCTCATTTTAGAAGAGGTATATGTTCCTACTCAATCTGATGCAGGAGATATATTATTATACTTCACAAGTATATTATCAATTTAAAGGGTGAAAATCTATTGGTTAATTTATACTATAAATTAATTGATACTAATATCGGTAAGTATTAAAAAAATATCAATTATTATGATACTAATTATTATAAGAAGATGTATAGAGTGAAATTGGTTTTATATGAATCACTGAAGGGTATTAGTTATTTTCACTGAAAAGTATTAGTTATTTTTTACTGAAGAGTATTACTAGCTTATACTGAAGAGTTTTAGTTCATTTTCACCGAATAACTAAGACTCTTTAGTGTAAATCAATAATACTCTTCAGTAAAAACAACTAATACTCTTCAGTGAAAACAACTAATACCCTTCATAGATATATGTATAAACTAGTTTCACTCTATACTTTGTCTTATTATAAATGCTACACCTCGGTTAAGAATCATGACTCTAAGGGCAAGGTCAATATTAACATACTCGTCGCATAATCACGCTCCAAGGAGTTTGGCAAGCGAACTCTAATTTTGGCCTAGACGTTTGTACCCCATAATTAATGCAATTAATGCATGGATTGCATAAGAATATTAGGGCAACAATAAGAATAATCTTGGACACTATAAATAATATCTCTAAGACAAAATAAATGAATTATCAACTTAACACTGAGCCTTAAAAAAAACTCAACTTGTGCATTTACTGCACATTCTTGCATTCAACACTCTTCAAGTGTTCTTCATTTATTCAAGTATTTATTGTTTTAGTTTCACATTTTTACTTATTTTACTTTACATTTAGTCACATTCACACGGCTAATCCACCCAAATTTATATCGAGTAACAACACCAATTTATATTTAGGGAGCATTTGTTTTGAATTCTTCAATGAGAATAAAAATGATAATTTATTTTTCATTTTCGTTCACATGTATGTTGGATGAATGATTATATCCATGGTGGTTTCATCACTAGTGTTATGCTCCAGTTCTAGAAAATATGGATAAAAGAAGAGATTGTTGGTTGTGACATGGGGAATGATTGGGGAGGAAGATTATAAGAAAGTATAAAGGTAATTAAATGAGGCAATTATTATCTTATTTAGGAGGAAAAGTGGTTTTGTGTACCATTTTCGTTCTCATTAACTACTATAATTACTCTATATTTATCTTTATTCTCATTACCATTAAAGAATTTTATAACCAAAGGACACATCAATATTATTATATTCATATGACAACATGTTATATAACAGACAAATAACTACATTCATACTACTAACATATTATATTATATCCTATTTATATTTATTGTAAATATAAAACTTTACTCAATTTTGTATATTTAATTTGTTACTAATTTCTAGTGTTAAAAATATAAAATTTCATAATATATTAAATTTATTGATATTAATATTAAATGCCAATTTATTCAATCAATAACAAAATTTCCATTCCAAAAACGTCTGCACCTTAAAATTTTCTCATACATAAAAAGGTTCAGAAATGTTCAAAAGAATAAAAAAGATACAACTTATACATCTTGAGAAGTTGAGGAAAGAAGAATCAACAATCTACTAAGGACCATGTCTTTTTCAACGATATTTGGGTGATTTTTGGACCAATGCGCTTGAAATCCACAAACAGTTGCTCTCTTGTAGAATTATTCTCTATAGACTCATCAACATAATAAACAATTTGAGGGCAAACAACTTCCAAATGAGATTTGGCCCTCTCCATTATATCAAACTCTCTAACACCTTGATGCCCAAATGCATGCTTCTCACTTGCTTCCACTACACATATACGTGAGAGTGTGTAACCTCAAGACAGGATCGAATTAACACTCATCTTTCCAAGATCAATCTTTTGACTGCAGGTGTATTGTGATGTGCAGTAAAAAATTGTCAAGTCAATCACCAAGAGTAATGGGGTTATCAACCTCTTTATCTTACTAAATGGAGCATCTTAAAGAAAATAAGGTGATCATTGAGTCATCATATGCCTGAGGATCTTGTGTTGCAGTATATTCAAAGCAATTAAAAAAGTTTGTCCAGAAAAAGGGGTGTGGGAGGGGTGGGGGCAATCAAGCAAGAAAGAACCTTTGACATACATGTTGTCCTTAAAAAGCTACACTCTGTTTTCCCAATAATTGTTGCATCTATCTTGCCAATAGGTGTCTCAGAAACAAGAATAGTTAGACTCATCACTAAATTCCCAAATTATGCGCTCAAGTGTTGTGGGCATCATATATTTGTTCTTCTTGACATAATAGCCTTGGGAAATAGAAAACAAATCAATACATTATAAGGTATAAAACAAGAACAATACACTTATATGCATCAAATAGACGAGTCTAAACACAAATCCATAATTAATATAGCTTAGAAAAATATACTTCATAAATAGACTTAATCAATGATAATTGCAAACGACCGAATATAATCAGTGAGATTTAATATGAAATACGCACCTTGAACACCCAATTCCTTCACTCACATTTAATAACTAGAATAAATAACATAGATGTGGACTTGCTCTTCATTGTGGAAATAAAAGAAAAGGTATGCAAATAATCATAACTTACGACACATAAATTTAAGCTACTATATATTTAGTTATAAAAACCAATTAACGGGAATTCTACGGGGATGACATCCAAACTTCCAATTTTTTTATGTCAATGGAAATATTTGTTCTCAATACAACCTCTAAACATTTTTTTATGTCAAGGGAAATATTTTTTCTCAATACAACCTCTAAACATTTTTTTATGTCAAGGGAAATAAAGGATTAACTATTTTTACTTTGCAAATAAATAAGTAAAAATTGATTTGGTTTGGTGGTAAGGTGTTCTTATCTTGTAGAGGTCATATGTTCGTTAAAAGTGGTTGTCACTTTCACGTAAATCCTAATCACATTGTCATCACAATAGAACATGATCAAGAAACAAACAAAAATCTGCAATTTTCAAATTAAATTAATGATGAATTGAGTTAACTAAAAATCACACAACCTAATAAACAACAACCCTTAAAACGTGCAGCCTGCATCATACCTTGTAATTTTAAGTGATAAGAACAACTTCATTGAGGCATTTTGTCATACACTTAACGGGTAAAAATGCTAAGAGTCAGTTTTAAGGAACAAACTAATTAAGACATTCTGTCGAACGGCTAACAGGCATTGATGGTCCCGTTTTTAATGACTTTTCAAAGGGTAAAATGGGAATTCAGGAGAATTTTTTTTAAAACCTTTTCCTCAGTGAGTTCAGCAAGAGTGAAAAAATACTCAAGTCACTGCATTGCTAAGAGTCAGAGTCATCAAGTCAGTGTGATGACTTGAGGACTTAGTCTCTTAACAAGGCAGTGACTCGAGAGATTACACTTCAAGTTACTACATTACTCAGAGGCTGAGTTACCAAGTCAGTGTGAAGACTTGGAGACTCATACTCTAAGAAACACAGTGACTCGAGATGCTGAACTCTCGAGTGCGTTGCCTGAACTGGTCAGTGAGAAGGATTCTCCCTGACCGAGATACTTAATCAAAGTTTCTTAACAATGCTCTCAGTGAACAGATTTTCTCAACACTTTAGAAAGTACATTAAACAGTAAAAATGCTCAGTTTAACGTGGTTAAGAGACTCAAGCTCCTACATTCACGGCCTGATTTAACAAGAAATCCACTAACTGAGATTCTTGTCTTTAACGTGCCAAGGTGCACCCAGATCTACACTCCAGATCTTTCTTACTTCCTTCCTTCCTTACAAACAACTTACTACCAACAAACCTGACATTAGGGTTTTGGTTTCAATTGGGATTTCTCCAACTAGGTGAGGTTTTCCCTTACAATGTATTAGCCTAAAGCTAAGATTGGGAAAGCCTCTCTAAGCTAAGAGTTACAAGCTGAACACTCAATTGTGTATATATTTGAACCCTAGTGGTCAGTGTACAAGGTGTGAATCGTGCCTCCTTATAACTCCCATACAATGCACTAAACACTCACACCTTCACAGCTCGTAGGTGTTGATTTTTCTTACTTTACACACACTTCAAACCGCAACTATAATGTGGATTCAAATGTAATCGTTGGAGGGATTACATTTGAATCCAGCATTTAATGGTTTCAACCACTTTTCTTGGAATGCGGCCTTGTCAGTGTCAGATACGCTGTCTTGACGTGATTGGTCCACATGGACTGAATCCAACAGATCTTTGACTCACTGTGCTTGATTAGGGCACACTGACTTCAGATAGCATATCCTCCACTGACTGATGATCTTCAGTAGACATACTTGTCTTCAGTGTAGTTGTCCTTCAGGGACTCTGAAGATCTCACCCAAGAAGATTGTCATAAGGCGGAATGACAATCTTCCCTGACCACAGTAGCCTGACTCCTTCAGGGCCTACTTGGTGCAGCACTGATCCTCTTGATCATGCTCTTCACTGAGTGGTCCGCCTGACTTAGCTTAGATCGCCAGGTTTACACTCAGTGAGACATCCTTCAGGCTTCTCTTCTGGTTCAGGTTACTGGCATGGCTTCAGTTAGTTCTTCTTGGTGTCATCTTGATGTCCTCAGGCTGTGTTGCTGAGTTCCCCCTCAACTGAGTGTTCCTTCAACTGAGTTCTTCTCAACTGACAACCTATTCTACTGAGAGCTAACCTATCCTGACCTGAAACAAAAGATACTATCCTGACTGCTTTCAAACCTATTACATGTTGTTTTGGAAAATCATCAAAACTAAAACATATCCCAACAATTTGCCTCTTTTTGATAATTCCAAAACTTCTAACCAATGATTTTCTATTACAAGTTGAATGTCAGAACACAGGTAATAGTTTGAAATATGCAGAAATTCCCATAGTTTAAAATATTTAAGATCTGTTCGGTTGACCATTTTTCTTAACAAAATTGGATCAGTGGTCATGTGAACAACCCGCTCTGATACCAATTGATGGTCCCGTTTTTAATGACTTTTCAAAGGGCAAAATGGGAATTAAGGAGAATTTTTTTTAAAACCTTTTCCCCAGGGAGTTCAGCAAGAGTGAAAAAATTCTCAAGTCACTGCATTGCTAAGAGTCAGAGTCATCAAGTCAGTGTGATGACTTGAGGACTCAGTCTCTTAACAAGGCAGTGACTCGAGAGATTACACTTCAAGTCACTGCATTACTCAGAGGCTGAGTTACAAAGTCAGTGTGAAGACTTGGAGACTCATACTCTAAGCAACACAGTGACTCGAGATGCTGAAATCTCGAGTGCGTTGCCTGAACTGGTCAGTGAGAAGGATTCTCCCTAACCGAGATACTTAATCAAAGTTTCTTAACAATGCTCTCAGTGAGCAGATTTTCTCAACACTTTAGAAAGTACATTAAACAGTAAAAACACTCAGTTTAACGTGGTTCAGAGAATCAAGCTCCTACGTCCACGGCCTGATTTAACAGGAAATCCACTAACTGGGAGTCTTGTTTTTAACGTGCCAAGGTGCACCCAGATCTACACTCCAGATCTTTCTTACTTCCTTCCTTCCTTCCTTACAAACAACTTACTACCAACAAACCTGACATTAGGGTTTTGGTTTCAGTTGGGGTTTCTCCAACTAGGTGAGGTTTTCCCTTACAATGTGTTAGCCTAAAGCTAAGATTGGGAAAACCTCTCTAAGCTAAGAGTTACAAGATGAACACTCATTTGTGTATATATTTGAACCCTAGTGGTCAGTGTACAAGGTGTGAATCGTACCTCCTTATAACTCCCATACAATGCACTAAACACTCACACTTTCACAGCTCGTTGGTGTTAATTTTTTTACTTTACACAGACTTCAAACCGCAGCTATGAGCTTGTATTTATAATGTGGATTCAAATGTAACCGTAGGAGGGATTACATTTGAATCCAGCATTTAATGGTTTCAACCACTTTTCTTGGAATGCGGCCTTTGTCAGTGTCAGATACGCTGTGTTAATGTGATTGGTCTACGTGGACTGAATCCAATGGATCTTTGACTCAGTGTGCTTGATCAGGGCGCACTGACTTCAGATAGCATATCCTCCACTGACTGATGATCTTCAGTAGACATACTTGTCTTCAGTGTAGTTGTCCTTCAGGGACTTTGAAGATCTCACCAAGAAGATTGTCATAAGGCTGAATGACAATCTTCCCTGACCACAGTAGCCTGACTCCTTCAGGGCCTACTTGGTGCAGCACTGATCCTCTTGATCATGCTCTTCACTGAGTGGTCCGCCTGACTTAGCTTATATCAGCCAGGTTTACACTCAGTGGGACATCCTTCAGGCTTCTCTTCTGGTTCAGGTTACTGGCATGACTTCAGTTAGTTCTTCTTGGTGTCATCTTGATGTCCTCAGGCTGTGTTGCTAAGTTCCCCCTCAACTGAGTGTTCCCTCAACTGAGTTCTTCTCAACTGACAACCTATTCTACTGAGAGCTAACCTATCCTGACCTGAAACAAAAGATACTATCCTGACTGCTTTCAAACTTATTATATGTTGTTTTGGAAAATCATCAAAACTAAAACATATCCTAACAGGCATGAATGCTCAAGCAAACAGTAAGTTCTACATTTCTTAATGCATAAATTTGAAAACTAAATCAAGTTGATAAGGAATATATGAAAATTATTGGTAGACAATAAATCATGCATTACCTTTGGCTATATAATAGTTGTAGCTTAGTTGTCGACCTAATTCCAGCTTTTCCTATATATAGGTTTAATTTCTCATTTTCTCTCATCCTTCTAACACTGTTCAATTGAATTCAAATATTTCTCTTAGCCAATCTGGGATTATGGAGAGAAGAGGGAAAGAGAGATTTCTAGGTTATTGTTAAGTGATTAGGAGAAGATTAGAGGGAGTAGATGAAGAATGAAGAAACGTAAATTGAATAGGAAAATAGAAACAAGAAACTAATATCTCATGGGCCGTTCAATCTCAAATTGTCCTGAATTTTTTCATTTGTTTTCCAAATTAGTTGCTGCATTACTATGAAATTAGGGTTCTTGAATTTTTATTTGATTAGAGAAAGAAAAAAAATGAAAATAGTATTCTTGAGTTTAGTTGGAGAAGAGACGAATATACCAGTAAAGAATAAAAAAATATTTAATTAATGATTATGAAATTAATATGGGACAAAAAGGTTAAAATTTGTAAATCAATAAAATATACATGTATTTAAAAATATATAAGGCTATTTTAGTAATTTACTATTAATTTTTATTAAAAATAATTATTTTACTTCATGGCGAAGCTAAATTGCTTAGGGCGAAATAAAATTACGTGTCACTATTTTATTGGATGTCTGACGACAGGAAGGGCGAAACCCTTCCTGACCGTAGAAAAACCCTACTTTCATAGATAGTTTATGTTCTTGAATTTCTTGATTCTTTTAATTATGTTTATGATTGTTGATCTTGTTATTGCTTTTATTCTCATAATCACCATGTTAGGCTAAACCCTTGTATGCTTAGGATAGGATGAACTCGTAGAATTAGGTTGTTGGTACGTAATTAGGATAATTCATGATGTATAGTTTTAATTCTCTTAATTAATGAATAATTCTAATAAACCCTAGAATAATCATAGAATTAAGTACAAAAATTGTTAGAGAGAAGACAACCACATCACTCTTTAATAATGAATAGGCTTAAGGAGAGGATTTTTGAAGGGGTGTATAATCAACCGGTTTATCTAGGGAGGACGGCCGAATCACCTTAGTTAAATTAGGGCCTCAATAATTAAGCACAATTCATATAAGATAAAGTCAAATATTGAATATTGCATAAAGTCTGACCCGTGCAATATGCTCAAACCCTACCCAGTTGGCGGCTGTTTTTTATATAAATTAAATCAAAATTCACGGGTCAAAGGCGGGTCAAACGGGTAGCCCATTTTTTATATTGCTGAAAATTGTGTTACTGTATGAACAAATGAGTGTTATTGCATGAGCAAAAGTGTGTTACTAGGTCATATCGTAACACTAATTAGTTCTTGTAGTAACACTCATTTGTTCATGTAGTAACACATGAAAAAATGTATTTTACTGTTTTAAATAGAAAATTCCAAAATCCGCGGGTCAAACGATCACCCATTTTTCATACTGCTGAAAATTGTGTTACTGTATAAAAAAAATGAGTGTTACTGCATGAGCAAAAGTGTGTTACTAGCTCATATCGTAGCACTGATTAGTTTTTGTAGTAACACTCATTTGTTCATGTAGTAACATATGAATTACTTAATCATACAATTTTTTTATCGTTCAGATATTTCCAATTTCATATGGTAACACATGAATAAGAATTATGATTTTATGATTATCTAATAATTTTAAGATTTTATTTTGTGTTTATCAAGTTTTTCTTCTTCATGATTTAAACCTCTGTTTTTTCGCGATTCCATAATATTTTTGATATAGTAACACATACGTACTCTTACAGTAACACTCACTTGCCCTTAAAGTAACACATACCTGAAAGTGAATTTTTCTGTTTGTTTTTGCGCGATTTTTTTGGGAAGATCCGTTTGACTCACAATTTTATTATGTTGACCCGTGAATTTTTAGAATCCTTCCTTAATTTGTATGATATTGCACAGTGCAATATTGCACAATAGACCTACTCTAATATGCAATATTGTAGAAAGTCTTACCTGTGCAATATGCCCAAACCCTACCCAGTTGACGGTTGCCTTCTATATAAATTAAATAAAAATTCGCGGGTCAAAGATGGGTCAAACAGGTTGCTCATTTTTTATACTGCTGAAAATTGTGTTACTGTATGAACAAATGAGTGTTACTGCATGAGCAAAAGTTTGTTACTAGCTCATATCGTAACACTGATTAGTTCTTGTAGTAACACTCATTTTTTCATGTAGTAACACATGGACAGATGTGTTTTACTGTTTTAAATAGAAAATTCCAAAATTCGCGGATCAAACGATCGCCCATTTTTCATACTGCTGAAAACTATGATACTATATGAACAAATGAGTGTTACCACATGAGCAAAAGTGTGTGTCATATCATAGCAGCGATTAGTTCTTGTAGTAACACTCAATTGTTCATGTAGTAACACATGAATTACTTATTCATATAGTTTTTTTATCGTTCAGATATTTCCAATTTCATATGGTAACACATGAATAAGAACTATGATGTTATGATTATCTAATAATTTTAAGATTTTTTTGGTGTTTATCAAGTTTTTCTTCTTCATGATTTAAACCTATGTTTTTTCGCGATTCCACACTGTTTCTGTTATAGTAACACATACGTACTCTTACAGTATCACCCACTTGCCCTTAAAGTAACACAGACCTGAGAGCAAATTTTTTCTGTTTGCTTTTGCGCGGTTTTTTTGGGAAGATCCGTTTGACCCTCAAATTTCATTATGTTGACCTGAATTTTAATGTTGACCCGTGAATTTTTAGAATCCTTCTTTATTTACGTGATATTGCACGGTGCAATATTGCACAATAGACCTGCTCTTCATATAATTTAATTAGTGGGTTAGTGAAGTATGTAGTTAGAACTAAGTATTTAGATTATTTTCGAGCTTTTATTCTTTCAATTCTTTATGCTAGATTAGGGAAGTTGATTGCCTAGTTTATAGTAAACTTAGGAGTTTAACTTGAACATCATAATTATTTTAGTTATAGTACCAACTCCATTACTATACGTAGAGATTCCTATTCCGAGCATCACCATCATATTTGCACTTCAACCAGAAGTTAGTATAGTTTTAATTTTGTTATTAGTATAAAATTAGTATAAAAAGTAGTAGAATTAGTTTAAACCAAGATTGCATTCATATTAGCTACGACACATAAATTTCCAGGGGTTTATTCGAGTATAGACATTCCCACAGGTTCGATACTACTTGGTCCCTATACTTGCCCATACTACAATGATCCCATACTCTTATGGGGTAACTACTAGTAAAGCTAGTATTTTACGGCCAAGTAAATGGCGCCGTTGCCGGGGTTGGCGATGTATGCTCATTGAGTGAAACTTGGAAATAGTTTAGTAGTTAGTAGTGAGTGCATTTATTTTTGGATTTACTAGTTATTAGCCAGTTGCATTTTGTTATATCTTTTGTTGTTTCAAGTATATGAAAACACGCTCAAAGGGATAAACGAGCGAAGATGGAACGCAGCTAGATCCTGAGACTATAGCCAGAAGGAATAGAGCCTTCAAGAGAAGAATGAGTGCTGCAGCTGGTGATGATATGAATCTGGATTTAAGCGGAGAGTTGGATTTAGATGGAGAAGGGCTCAATCAGAATGTTGACGGGTGGAAGAAGCGAACGGTGTGAATAGTCAGAAGCAAGCACCCAAGGTGAAAGCACCAACCAAAACCCAAACCCACCTAACCAAAATAACTCCGTGCTAAACCAGAACAATAACAACAACAACAACCCTTTCATCAACCCTGTCTACCAACACAACAACCCACCTTATCCATACTCCTATCCACCCTACTATCACCCATACTACCCTCTGCAACCTATCTTAAACCAACCAAATATTCCACAGGTACCTCCACCACCAGTACACCAACAACAAGTACCCCAGAATGCAGGTCCTCCTGATATGGCGATTAGAGAGATGTTTGAGGCTCAGTCTCAATGATACTATGATGGGGTAGCTATGCCACCAGCCGAGACGAATAATTTCTCCATCTCTCCCAAAAATTTAAAGATGCTTTTGGAGAATCAGTTCAGATGAGAGGTAGGAAAAGACAATCCACACACCCATTTGAGGAACTTCCTCATGATAGCTTCCACTTTTCATTACAATGGGATGTCTGAGGACGCGAAGAAGCTCAGCTTATTTCAGTTCTCTCTGAATGGGATAGCCAAGGATTGGTACGATAACATACTTCCATAAGGGTGTGTGAATACATGGGACGAGCTTGAGCGTCTATTTCTAGAGCGGTTCTACCCTCCGTCCAGAATGGTGAAAGTGAGGAATGAGATTTCCTTGTTCAAGCAGAGACCGAACGAGGGATTGAGTCAAGCCTGCGAGAGATTCTCCAACATGCTTATTGATTGCCCACAACATGGGTACAACGAAGGAGATATTATGGCTTACTTCTATTATGGAGCTTGTGAGAAGGATCAGCAGCATCTCGATGCTTGTGCAGGTGGAGCATTTCTGAACCGAAGCACAACCGAGTGTAGACATATAGTGGAGGATATAGTGAAGAATGCGGGGCAGTGGAATGCTAGCCAACCTCATCAGCAAAGTGTGTACTAGGCGGAGGAGAGTGAGGGTAATAAGAAGTTGTTGATGGCACTTATGGAGAAGATCAACAACTTAGAGGTTTGATAGTATCTGAGTGGAGGAGGTGCAGTTATGAGTGAGAAGGTGGATCAACGGTGATATCAACAGGAGGAGGCAAACTATGTGGGGATGCCAAATTACAACCAAGAGAGCTATCAGCAAGGGCAACCTATCTATGGTCAACCGTTCGTGCCGCCAGGTCCGCAACCTCCTCAGAATCAGTGGAGAAATAATCAGGGATACCAGGGAGGCCAGCCATCTAATCAGAATCAGTGGAAAAAGAACTATAATTTTTCTTACAGTAATCCGAAAGCTAGAATAACTGTACCACTAGGAGTTGATCCAGGTTCGAAGCCTCCTAGTGGAGAAATCGGTGCCTCAACCGATGAGATGTTGCGAGCTATTCTGCAGAAGGTGGAAGAGGGAAGTAAGAGGTTGTCCTCTCTATAGTATGATGTGAAGGAGATGAACATGAAAAATAACCAAAGGGATCAAGAACTTCAGAGGAGGGACATAGACCTAAATAGAATTCAGCAAGAGAACAACAGACGATTCACTTCCATAGAGTTTCAGATTAGCCAGATCGAGAAATCATTGGGTAGAGACACGGGTAAATTTCCTTCTATGCCGGAAGGTAACCCGAAAGAGCATTGCAAAACTATTGAGCTGAGAAGTGGTACCAAGTATGATGGTCCCCCACTACCTGCTGAGGTGGAGGAAATTTATAGAGAGGTTAAGGAAGAGAGCGAGAGGAAAAAGATGGATGATGGGAAAGAAAAGATGGAATAAGGGATTGTGGAAGAAGAGTGAATTCCCAAGTGGAAGAAGGCGAAAAAAGCTAAGCGAAACGTGAAGGAAACCGAGAGAGATGAATGGGGGATACCTAAATCAGTAAATCCGGTACCATATCCGCAGCGGTTCATGAAGAAGAAATTAGATGAAAAATTCGCTAAGTTTCTTAATGTCTTCAAGAAGCTCCACATTAACATACCATTCTATGATGCTTTGGAACAGATGCCGAATTATGCAAAATTTCTGAAAGATTTGATCTCCAGGAAGAGGAGAGTTGACGGGCCAGAGCTAGTTCAGCTGAATCATGAGGTGAGTGCGATGGTGCACAAAGCTCTTCCTCCGAAGCTGAAGGATCCCGGTATTTTCACGAGCTTATATGATATCAGGAATGGAATTAAAAAGAGGACATCATACGATTTAGGGGCCCGCAAAAATCTGATGCCATTATCGTTGTTTAAGAAGTTGGACTGTGGAGACCTTCAACCAACAATGATGACTCTTCAACTCCCTAATAGGTCTATCACAAGACCTCAAGGTGTGGTTGAGGATGTTCTTGTGAAGGTGGGTGATCACATTTTTCCAGCTGATTTTGTAAGCCTTGACATGGAGGAAGACGAGCGCGTGTCTTTAATTTTGGGAAGACTGTTCTTAGCTACCGCCGGGATGGTGTTGGATGTGGCAAACGAGAAGATCACAGTAAAGGTGGATGATTAAGAAGTGAAGATTTCCATCTATGAGGCCATGAAATATCCAATGGAGGAAGAAAACGAAGAATTGAAGTGTGTAGATGTGACCCAAGTGGAGGAAAAATGAGGGGTAGATTTAGAGAAGAAAAAAAATCAGGAAGTTGCTCGACAAGGCACCTCCGTGGAAAGCTAAAAATAAATTGAAACAACTACCAGAGGTGAAGAAGGTATCCAAGAGTTGATTCCTTGTGGTTGAGAAGGAAGATGGGAATGTATTCATGGTAAATGGGGATCGAGTAAATAAATTCTACAACCGCTCTTATGAGAATAAGGGAGGTACCTTTGAGTCTCATGACCCATGAGCTCCTTTGAGCTTGGTCCGACATTAGGACCCTAAAAATAACGTAAATGGGAGGCAACCCATTTTTACTTGCTTTTGAGTGTTTTTAATTTTCTGTTAGTTGTTTTGTGTTCGTGTGATTTTTAACCTCGTTCTTGAGTGATTTTATTGTAGGCTTGTATTGAGGGTGTGAGAATTTCCAAGAATTGTTAGAGGGAAGCAATTTAAGAAAAGAGAGTGTGCTACATTGATAAGTGTCAACCAGAATTATGTGTATGAGGTAACCCCGAATCCCAAAATTAGACCGCTTCACAATGTCGAAGTTGGGGGGTGGAGTTTTTATATATTTTATGGGAATACATATGCACCGGCGCACTTGAGATGTTTAACTGATATTGCACAGGCACACGCCCTCTCGTTGAGTTGAGTTGAGTTAAGTTACATATTGTGCATTAATAGGAATTTGAGTTCATGGTGTGTTTAGTGCACGTCCGTGTACGTACTCATTTCTCAAACTTTATTATTGCGTAGCAAGAAAAAGTTTGGGGGGGCTGTCTTCGTACTTTATACGGTGTGCACTAAATTCATAATTATTGTGAAATTTTTTGTATTTGGTCAAATTTTTTGAAAATATTGATGCACAAAGTGATTGTGAAAATGTTTGAATGTAAATGTGTTATTGTGTGGTGAATTGGCTTGGAGAGCCACGCGTTTGGAAGAGACCTCGACTCCTCAATCGAATGAGCGATCTGGCTTAAATCGAGGAGGTTTTCAGGTTAGTATTCATTTTGGTATTAAATTTTCGTAATTGGGTTGAAAAAGTGGAAAAAAAATGCAAAAAATTAGATTTTGGCTCAGGGCACTCGAGCTAGAGGTGCTTGAGCACTTTACGCACTCGAGCACCACTCGAGCGCATGTTGGCAACAGAGGTCCGACTTGGCACTCGAGCGGCTAGCTCGAGCACCCAATATTCACAGCGCACCAGTGCCGCTCGACCAGCCTTCGCTCGAGCGCCAGGCGCTCGACCGCGGGGCTGGCTCGAGCAGTTCCGTAGGTCAGCCAAGGCCCGATTTTCCCCTTTTTAAACCCCAAAATGCACGCGTACACACTTAAACACACACTAGAGCACATTTTCAGCCCCCTTATTCCCCCAAAACATCATTTTCACTCAATCACTTCAATTTTCATCTCCAAGGGTCGATTTCTCTCCTAAAGGTAAGTAATTTCATACTCTTTGTTCTCTTTTCTTAATTTTTACTTAGATTAGGAATGCTTTGAGTAATTTTGAGACTAGGGTTCATTAATTTGGATGAGAAATTTGGGGCTTTTATTTACTCCGATAATTCTTGCTTCTATGTTGATTATTGATGCATATATGCTATGGGTTTTCCAATTTTGCTTTCAATTTCATGATTGGGTAAGTAAATTGGTGAATTTCTAGAGAGAGAAAGCATGAATGTAGGAATGTTATGGGCATTTCTTCTTGAGACTTTGAAACTGAGTTTTGGGGATTGAGAATTGATGATTGATGAAATTAGACAAGTCTTGAGCATGTAAATTGCAATTGTATAATGCTACTTCATGATAGACTTGAATGTGTGTGAGAAAGAGATGAGTTTTTATGAGATGGGAATAACACCCCAATATAGGCTAATGCTGATGATAATTGATGAAATTTGACTACTACTACATGAACGTTTATTAACTCTTTCCTTATTCACTTGTGATTGCTATCATTGAGTATGAAGTGTGAGTTGGTTATTGATGATCCTTTCTAATAACTAGGATTAATGGCTGTTTTGGGTTGCTAATTAGACCATCAAACAATTACGTGTGATTGATCACTAACGTAATTAGTGAATACAAAAATTGGATTTATAAAGAAATAAACACGTGTATCGATTATGTATTTATTTCGTATATTAGAGAATTGGGGTCCTTTGGTTTGCGTAGTCGAAATTTGGATGTATATATGAATTTGTGTCCCTTTTATTAACTGAAAATTGAGGTATTTATACAAGTTTTCCTAGAAGGAGGTGTACAAAACCTTTGGTCTCTCAAGTGTGCATGTATGACACTTGGAGTGTTGACCATTTGACCTTATCTAAACTAATCCCTATCCTTTAATGCTGGATCTGCTCGTATTTGAGAGTCGTTCGTCCTTGTGGACTTATCCTTGAGGGGTCAGTAGCTTGATTTTGTTGGTCATCTCTCGTATTGACTTGATGTTTTGATACCTTCATATTTGGCTTCATTGTTGGTGGCCATGAACTCGAATCTGACTGCCGAGGTGAATACCTGCCGATCGGGGCTAATAAGGACCACACCCCTACCCCCGAGGCCATGTTTGTTAACAAACCGTCCATATAAAGGTGCTAAGGATTATCTAGCCCTCTCGTCGGGTTTTGGGGAAATGTTAACTCGACTATAAAGTTGGCTAATGCCTGACACTTAATCGCTGTTCAAGGTGCATTGGTTACTCCAAATTGGCTAATCTCTATGGACCACTTTAATAGGCGGCCAGCTGTGTCAGGTCGGTGCAATATTTTTCTGAGTGGAAAGGTTGTTAGTACTTCGACCTGATGATAAAAAAGTACGGTCTTAACTTTCTAACACTCATAACTAGAGCATACGCCAATTTTTCTATGGGTGCGTATTTCACCTCGGCTTCATGTAAAGCCTTTGCCTTCTGCCCGAACCAGAATCGAACTTATTGCCACCTCAGAAGCTGCCAGATATAAGTAAAGATTTTCTCCTGAGATTGGTTTTGATAGAATTTTTATATCTCCCAGGTAATCTTTCAATTGTTCGAAAGCTTTCTGGCAGCTGCCTGTCCACACAAAATTTCCCTTTTTGATGGCTTCAAAGAATGGACAGCATTTGTCTCCTGATCGCGATATGAATCTGTTCAAAGCAGCCAGACATCCTGTCAATCTTTGTACTTCTTTGACAGAACGAGGGGGCTCCATATCAACATCTTTTTAACCTTGGCAGGTGTTAGCTTCAATCCCATGTTTGCTGACTAGGTGGCCCAAAAATTTCTCCGAATGTACCCCGAAATTGCTCTTCTTTGGGTTTAACTTCATGTTATACTTTCGGAGAATGTCGAACACCTGAGATAGATGCTGGAGGTGGTCTTCTTTTCGGGTACTTTTGACGACTATTTTGTCAACATACACCTCCACCGTCTCCCCAATATGTTCGTCAAACATTTTTTTGACAAGCCGCGTGTAGGGTGCCCTTGCATTGATCAATCCAAATGACATCCTTTTCTAGCAGAGTAAGTTTTTGTTTGTGTAAAAAGTTGTATCTTCCTGATCATCTGGATGCATCGGGATTTGGTGGTAACTGGTGAAAGCGTCCAAAAATGTAAATATTTCATGTCTGACTTTGCTATCCACCAGTTGATCAATGTGCGGAAGTGGAATTTATCTTTTGGGCATGCTGCATTCAGATCTGTAAAATCTATGCATAGCCTCCAGGTTCCATTCGGCTTCCGCACTAGTACTGGGTTTGCTACCCATTAAGGACATAATGCCTGTCTGATCAAGTCATTGTCTAACAATTTCTTAACTTCTTTATTAAGAGCTTGATATTTGTCTGGCCCGTATTTTCGTTGTTTCTGATGGACTGATCATCGAGCCGGATTAATGTTTAGCCTGTGACAGGCATCCTTAGGGCCAATCCCTACCGTATCTGCATGTGACCATGCAAAAACATCAAGATTAGCTTTGAGAAACTCTGTCATTCGAGTCCTGTAAGGCTCAGGGAGCTCGGACCCAATGTAGAGTTCAAAATCGTTATGGTTAGGATTAACTTTGAGGGGTTCCAATTCTTTAACTGGAGTTGCTCGTCGTTTTTGTCCCTTCCATCATGGATCAATGATTGGTCCTTCAGGATTTAATTTATCTTCGATGTCCATGGGTTCAACGCCTAAACGGGGATCAAAATCGTCTGCTGTGCTAAGAACAATGTTGGTCGCCAGGTTGATCTCTCCAGATTAATGCTCACAGGTAGTTTATCAACAACTATTGATGTTAGTGGTGATTCTACTGTCGGGCAGAGCTGCTCTCCCGTGAGCTGCTCTTGTTCAACTATGGGCAAGATCTGCTCGTCATCTTCCACTTGGTCGTCATGAGATCCCAAAATGTTATTGAAGACCGATGGCTCATTGTCATGATGACTGGTGGGGGCTTCCATCATCGATACCTGTTTTTCATTTGGACGCAGTTGAAGGAGGCATTCTCGAGCTTTTCTTTGATCTCCCTTCAACGTACCAGCTCCACTTGCAGTTGGGGAACTTGACACAATAGTAATAGGTTGAAACTGCAGCTTTAAATTCATTTAGAAATGGTCGGCCAAGGAACCCGTTATAGGTGGATTCTTGATCTACGACCAAGAAATCCACCATTCTAGTTATATTATTTTGGGGATCCTTGGTCGATACAAGTTACACGGACAACCTAATTATCCCTAACGGGATTGTTACAACATTTCCGAAGCCTAAAATCCAGTGATTGGAATCTACAATATAACTGGCATAGTCTCCTAGCTGGTCCAACGTCTTTTTGAAGATGATGTTCGTATAGGCCCCGGTATCCATCAGTAAACGATGCATTTTTTCCCCATTATCTTGGCACAGATTACGAGGGAATCATAATGGGGTGTCACGATTCCATCCAAGTCTTTATCTGTGAAGGTTAACTCTGCTGTGTGTAGAATTGATGGTTCTCGTCCCCATTTCTTGCACCTGAGCTACTGCACGTAGCTCAACCTTCTTTTTTCGGTTTGACATTGGAGGTCGCCCATCAGAGCAACCACCAACAGGTCCAGCAGGCTCCATTATTTAAATTTCGGGAACCGGTCCTCCTGCTGGTGCTGGAGCTAGTCGCCCAGCACGATTCCTTGGGGGGGCTTGCTCCATATCTTCCTCCTCAGAATTGTCTTCCCTACCTCTCTTGCCGGGTTGTCTTTTCACAAATTCGGATAACTTACTCTCCTTGTAGAATCGCCACTACTACTTTAGCAAGTCACAACACTCACTAGTAAAATGTCCCACACTCTGGTGGTAGGTGCAATACTTGTTCGGGTTTAACTTGCTAGTGTCTTGTCGAATCTTCCTCGGAGGGGTAAGTAACTCCTTTTCCCGAACATTGTTGTACACTGCATCAATTGATATGGTGAGTACTTGATTTAGTTTATCCTTCAGTTCAGTCCCTTCATTAAATGCTTTCATATTCTTGGGAGCTCGATACCCACCACCAGATTTCTTTGTATTGTCTTTCTGATCGCCTTTGTCCCCAACATCCTTCTGCAAGGCTTCATGCATTAAGACAAAGACTCCCGTTCAATCGCGAAATTCGGCATAAGTTTTAGGGCACTTGAGATGTACTTCCTTCCAGAGTTCAGTGTCCTTCTTCAATCCTGCCAGGACAGCCACAATTTTGGTGTCCTCACTAACAGACTCCCCTTCTAACAAGACCTTGTCGAACCTTTCCAAATACGACCGGTCTGACTCGTCATTAGCTTGTTTCAAGTCAGACAACCGATGTCTTTGGGATAGATAAGACCGGGCCGTGGAGAAATGAGAGATAGATTATTTGCTTAGCTGGGCGAACGAATGAATGGAAGCTGGCGGCAAGGCCTAAAACCATTTATGAACACGATCCCCCATGGTCAATGGAAAATTTCGGCATTGGGTAGCATCACTTGCCCCCATTGATATCATATAATCAGAATATTTCATCAAATGTACCCGGGGATCAGCTATGCCTTCGTGTTGTATACTTGCTGGGAACTGAATCTTCTTTTGGATTGGAGCTTTAAGAATCATTAAGGATAGCGGAGAGGATGGTAGGGAAGTGTTCCCATAACCTCTTTACAGGTCCAACTGACCCTGCATGCTTTCTATTGCCCTTTTCATCGATACCAGTTCTTCCAGTGACCCCCCTTGACTCAGAGGCTGTTCGACAAACACTGGTGCATGACCATCAGTTCGTCGCAGTCCTTCACTCGGAAGGGCGATCTCCTGGACTGGCTTTTTAGGGTTTGGTGCCCCGTTAGGACCTAGGCGACCAAAAGCTAACCTAGTCAGTCTTTCGTTGACTGACTGGCAAGCTGGTACGTGGACTGGGCGAGCTACTTCAGCTCTAGGGTGAATCTCCGTTGCTCCCCGACCAGGGCGACCTGATCTATTTAGCGCACCCTGGCGCGTAGTCCCCTGGCTAACCCCCACAGCCTGGCCAGGGGTTGATTCTCCGTGGCTGGTTACCTCGATGAGTTGTTTCTCTTTTTCTTTTGTCTTACGAGCCTGGGTACTATCGGCCTCATTTTGATGCTCATCCTTGGTCCTCTCATGCTCGCAAGCTTTCGTTGGGCTATGCCTTGCTCGGATATGAGATGGGCCAGGTTGTGTCTATTGCTTTTGTAGTGCCTGAAGTATTGCAATAGTACGAGCTAAATTGTCAGGGTTGCGAGAAAATGCTTCAAGCTCAGGTGGCATCGTTTAATTAGCAGTTGGACGATTTTCTAGCTCATGCCGAGCTACTTCTGCTCGTCGACCAGCTTGGGACATCCTCGAATGTGAGTCTCTTGTCAAATATTGGGAATGCTGGGTCTCATGAGATTAATGCATCTTTAGTTAAGGTATAGGTATAGGCCTTCAAATGTTCAAATCTTCATATGAAGAACACCAAGAACACCAAGAACACCAAGAATACCTTTGCGTGATTCTTCAAGGAAATTTGAGGGTTTCTTAATCGGAGGTTCGGACCCTTCTTCTAGCGCCAATTTGTTGATGATCCTTTCTAATCACTAGGACTAATGGCTATTTTGGATTGCTAATTAGACCATCAAATAATTACGTGTGATTGATCATTAACTTAATTAGTGAATACAAAAATTAGATTTATAAAGGAATAAACATGTGTATTGATTATGTATTTATTTCATATATTAGAGAATTGAGGTGCTTTGGTTTGCGTAGTCGAAGTTTGGATGTATATATGAATTTTTGCCCCTTTTATTAACTGAAAATTGGTATTTATACAAGTTTTCCTAGCAGGAGGTGTACAAAACATTTGGTCTCCCAAGTGTGCATGTATGACACTTGGAGTGTTGACCATTTGACCTTATCTAAACTAATTCCTATCCTCTAATGCTGGATTTGCTCGTATTTGATAGTCGTTCGTCCTTGTGGACTTATCCTTGAGGGGCCAGTAGCTTGATTTTGTTGGTCATCTCTCGTATCGACTTGATGTTTTGATACCTCAGTTGAATTTGTTCGCCCATTGGATGAAACTGCTCGCCTGGGCGTTGTTTGAATTCATATGACTTCGGCCTTGAAGTTGCTCGCATGGATAGAGTAGCTTTGTCGGGCTAGGATAGTTTGCCCAGCTATCCCAGCTGGGCTATGCATAATCCTGGTTTTAGGTGGGATAATTTCTTCTAATCCTGTTCGCTCAGATGGCATTTCAGTTCGCATATCAACATTGGTGATTGTGGAATTGAGTTAGGACTAAATTATGTGAGTGTTTTGAGTAGAGTAGATTTCAAAGGGAAGTCGTACACTTACGAATTTTCCTTTTGAATACTTGTGTGGTAATGATGAGAAGTCACTAGGTCTAGCATGGATGTGAAAAACCGTGAGATTTGAGCCTTATAATAGATTATATTTCACTAAAATGATCTCATTGTTTGTGAGTGTATCTTCACTTTAGAGGTGCTAGAACTTGTGGGTTTCCTTACTTCTTGATTGTGTCTAGTATGAAAATGCTGGAAGTGATTTAAGGCCATTTTTGAATTGATAAGTTACTTAGCCAAATTATTCTCTACCAATGACATTAATCCCTTGTTAGCCCGTTTGAGGTTTAACCTATTTATTTCCTAGCACATTTGAGCTTATCCATTTTCTAAACTCTTTTTGTCCTAATTTGAGTGGAGAATAGAAAAAGTTGTGAATGAAAAAGGGGTTGAGTTGAGAGAAGTAGAATTGTATATGGTTGAGTGAGTATGAAAACAGGGAGTAGTGAATTTTTTAGTAGTGGGGAAGAATAAAAGATTTGAGAATGAGAAAAAGAAAATATGAGCTCATATATAGTTGAGAAAAAAAAGAGAAAAAAAAAAGAAGAGCATTGAAAGAGAAAAAAAGTGAAAAGAGTTAGAAGAAAAAAGTAAGGTATTGAAATTAGATGGAATTGAAGAGGCATTGCATGAAGATATTCGAAGTATTCTGTTCCGTGTATTAAAATACCGAAGCTATGATTTTCTATTCTCCAGTCACTTGAGTCAGTTTATCCTATACATTTACTCCACCTGTCCAAAGAATTGTACATTACAACCTTGAAAAAGTCCTTTTTGATTCGGCATGAATTCTAGTATGTGGTCAAAGTTGAGAGTGCTTACAAACCTACAGTTACTAATTTGTGTGAATGATTGAGTGAGAGTGAAACACTTGTGAGGGAGTGAAATACACCACAGAGAGCACATCCATATTTTGATTTGGTGGGTTTTTCTTGATTACCCATGAGTAGGAAAAGGGGGGTGAATTTGTGTGCGTGTGACCGATCTTTGAAGCTTGAAAGTGATTACTTGCATGATCTGGTACTTTGATTCATTTCTAACAATTTCACTTGACTTATTATTTCATTTCTTGAGGACAAGCAATATGGTAAGTTTGGGGGAGGTTGATTAGACGTGAAATTGTGATGTTTTGGTGCCCGATTAGTCCATATTTTGAGCATTGTTTAGGATTATTTAGAGTTATTTGAGTAATATTTTCATAAACTCGTCAATTTGTCTATTTAGTATTCATATTAGGAAAGAAGGCAAAAAATGGAGTTCGTAGGACTTTGAATCGACTCAAACACACTCCCAGATGAGAAGATATGAAAGAAATACGAAAAGTATTAGTTAGGGTGAAGAAAAGTACCATTTAGTGCAAAAGGAAGAATCACTCGAGCACGGGGTGAGCTCGAGCGCCCCATGCGTGCTGTGGAAACGAAGCGTGAGGCGCTCGAGTGGTTCAGCTCGAGTGGCAAGTCAGCCCTGTGACCCAATATCGCTCGACCAGAGTGAGCTCGAGCGCCAAGCGCTCGAGCGAAGGCCCAGCTCGAGTGCCCTGGGTGATTTTCGGCCCATATCGTATAAATACCCATCTCTAACCTAGTTTTACATATCTAGATTCGATTTTCGAAGGGAAAGAGGCTGGGGACGTGATTTTGAGAGTTTGACAAGGATTTCAAGTTTAGAAACGAGGTTTTATCGTACGAATTCATTAGAACAATTAATACCTTGCACGGTTTTGATTTCTCTTTTTGTTTCTTGAATTCTTTGATATTCTAGACCTAAATTCCAGATTTAATAGATTTAATTTCCATATTTGATTAAATTACATTCATAGATAGTTTATGTTCTTGAATTTCTTGATTCTTTTAATTATGTTTATGATTGTTGATCTCGTTATTGCTTTTATTCTCATAATCACCATGTTAGACTAAACCCTTGTATGCTTAGGATAGAATGAACTCGTAGAATTAGGTTGTTGGTACGTAATTAGGATAATTCATGATGTATAGTTTTAATTCTCTTGATTATTGAATAATTCTAATAAACCCTAGAATAATCATAGAATTAAGTACGAAAATTATTAGAGAGAAGACGGCCGCATCACTCTTTAATAACGAACAAGCTTAAGGGGAGGGTTTTTGAAGGGGTTTATAATCAACCGGTTTATCTAGGGAGGACGGCCGAATAACCTTAGTTAAATTAGAGCCTCAATAATTAAGCACAATTCATATAATTTAATTAGTGGTTAGTGAAGTAAGTTGTTAGAACTAAGTATTGAGATTATTTCCGAGCTTTTATTCTTTCAATTCTTTGTCCTAGATTAGGGAAGTTGATTGCCTAGTTTATAGTACACTTAGGAGTTTAACTTGAACATCACAATTATTTTAGTTATAGTGCCAACTCCGTTAGTATACATAGGGATTCCTATTCCGAGCATCACCCTTATATTTTCACTTCAACCAAAAGTTAATATAGTTTTAATTTTGTTATTAGTATAAAATTAGTAGAGAAGAAGTAGTAGAATTAGTTTAAACCAACATTGCATTCATATTAGCTACAAGATATAAATTTTCAGGGACTTATTCGAGTACAAATTTTCCCACGAGTTCGATACTACTTGGTCCCTATACTTGCCCATACTACAGTGATCCCATACTCTTGTGGGGTAACTACTAGTAAAGCTAGTATTTTACGGCCAAGTCATTGTGCCAAGCTATTGGACTTTGCAATCCATCATCGATGAGAATAACAAGGCGAGAAGGGTTGACCTGAACGTTTTGAAAGAAAATAGACTCTCATCCGCACCAAAGAATGAAGATTACAAAAGAAAGTTGGAGAAGTTCTTCAATTCCAAAGTAAAGGCAAGGAAATTCATAGTCGGCGACCTCGTCCTAAAGAAGATCCAAGGGATTTCAAAAGGCCCCCTCAGTCCAAATTGGGAGGGCCCATTTTAAATTGCGGAATACTTGGTGAACGGGGCATACGAGCTAAAATGCCTAGACGGGACCCTAGATTAATTCCCATGGAACGCAACCCATCTTAAGAAATATTTCCAATAAGTCTTTGTAATTACCCAAGATTCAAAGGAATATAAAAGGATTGTGTTTCATTCGATGAGTTCAAACCCAACAAAGGCATAAAAGCTATTGGATGAGATAAGATCTCGTCCAAGGCACCAAAGACCCCTACCGAGGCCACACCTTGTTGGTCCCGGTACAAGACTGAGGAATACGAGTATGGGGGGGGGGAATACACGTATACCAATTTTTCAAACTTAAAAACTGACTGAGTCCCCTTTACTCAGAGTGGTAAAGAACTAGTAGCTGATAACACACCTACTGACTACACTTGGTGCGGGTCAGTTGGCTAACTATCAGTTCAAGTTCAGTGCGGAAATGTTTGAGCCCTGATAGTTTAAAGTCTTGTTTAGTTTGCTTTCTGAAAACTCGTTTTACTCAATTCTGAAAGATGTTTAGTAAGGGCAGTGCTCTTTTAGAGGATCAGGCAGATTGATTCTAAACTGATAAACACAATGCTTATGAATGAATATGTAATATGGCAGGTATGCACAATATCAAAGCAATAAGAACACAGCAAGTTTAACGTGGTTCAGAGACTAAAGCTCCTACGTCCACGGCCTGATTCAACAGGAAATCCACTCAAGGGATTCTTGTTTTTAACGTGCCAAGGTGCACCAAGACCAGCTAACCTCACTGATCTATACAAACTTCCTTACTAACACACTAACTGACTTACTCCCAACAAACCTAACTTAGGGTTTTGGTTTCAGTTTGGATTCCAACTTGGGTGAGATTATCCTTACAAGGCAAAGTTATGCTAAGGATTGGATAATCTCTTTAAGCTTAAGATAATGCTAGTTCGCTCTTGGAATACAGAATAACTCTCAATAACTAAGAAACACTTGGGAAATTTAGAATGGTTTCGAGTGCTTCTTCTAGGCTGAATGCTTTGAGTGCTTGAGAGCTTGAGTAATTTCTGGCTTGGAAATTTCCCGTAACCTTGAATGGGTTCAAGGTCTTCTGTATTTATAGATGATTTGAAAAACTATCCGTTGGAGAGATAGCCTTTCTTGTCAACTATGTAGAGTGGCTTCAAACGGACATATCTTCATGCAACAGCCGTCCTTGCATGGATTTGGTAGATGCATTAAATGCACATAAAATGCTTGCCCGTTGAATATGCAGTCTGAATTCAGTCTTCTTGTCAGGTTCCGTACGTACGTGTCCTTCTCGGATTTGTCCACGTCATCAGGTTGGTGAGAATGTCAGAACTTATTCCTGAGCTTCAGGCTTGTCTTATTAAGTTCATTTTGTCTTGAGCTCACCGGTCTTATCCTGACGCTGACATTCTTTTTGCATTGCTTGGCTCTACTCCAAGTCTTCCCAATAGCTCAGTTTCATCCTGTTCCCTTCAGGACTGAGTAGTACTGACCTCAGGGTCATACTCTTCATCACTGAGACTTACTCAACCAGCTTAGGAGACTGCCATAAGTTCAGGATGGTAAAACGTCTTCAGGCTCTGAATCTTGATTGTCATCAGTAAGTGCTCCTCTTACTGAGTACCTGTGAGAAGTAAAATGACTAAGTACAAAACCTAACCAAGACTAGCCTGATAGAACAAATGCAAACATCTTTTCAGGGGCTTTGGGATCTTAATCAAAACTGACAATGTCCCAACACTTTCCCCCTTTTTGATGATGCCAAAACACTGAAAAGATCCTCAAAACACTTAGAGGAAATATACAGACCTATCTATAAGATAAGACAGTGTTAGAGCAATTCTTGATAAAGTACAGAATTTAAACAACAGCCAAAAAGACAATGAGTTTTTATCTATGGGCAAAAGTAATAGATTTCATTGATTGATATGAAAATGGTTACAATGAATCTTAATCTATTACACAGAGGTAATGAACTTCCTAGACTAATCTCATTTCAGGTTCGAGTCCATATCCAGCATAGACTCTTGCCTTCAGCTCGTCAAGTCTTCTAGGTTGGTTCACATATCCTTCAGCTTTGGCAATCTTCAAGACTTCAATCATAATGGCCTTCGTGTTGTGCTTCTGAGTTCCAGGAACTAAGGGAGGAGCTCGAATGGTGAACTCAGGAGCCTTCACTTGGACTTGAGCTGCATCAGCCTCCTCCAAGATCTTCTGGAATAACTCAGGATGATTGTCCATTATGTAGTCAGTGAAGTGGACATTGATATCATCAGTGTCTCCCCACTTCTTCACAACATACCACAATTTTACAAATTCATCCCTTGCATCAGTCCAAAACTCCTTCAATGCCTCTGAGATGAACTCATCGACATAAGCTTCCCTTACTCCTGATTCTGGCCTACTGACTTGAAGAATTGATGACTTCCTAACTGTTGGCCTCTTCTGTACTTCCTAGGCTCAGGCTTCGCCTTCTTCCTCCTTAGCAAGCTGATCACTGCATCATCCAGTTCTCGTTGTTGAAGCTCAGTGATGTCAGTCAGCTTCTCAACCTTCTTTTCCAAGATGCACATCTTCTCCTTTTGAGCAATTTCAGCTCTGCGCATAGCCTCAGATTTCTCAGAATGATCTCCCCATGCTTCAGCACATAACTCCGCCACCAACTCCCCAGAGTAAGTGATGGGATTCTTCCTTGAGCTCATGGGAGAAGATCTCTGAACTGGCTCAGGTTGTTGCTTGGAAGGTTCATCAGTCTTTGCCTTTGCTGCCTCCGCCCTCAGCCTGGCAACTATCTCCTCTCCTTCCTTCTCCACTGCCGCCAACCTAGCTGACATCCTCACCCTTAGCACATTTCCTTCAGGATTGGCTTCAGGATCAGCTTGAACGGGTTCGCCTTGGTTGACTGCCTCCGATGCCTCAGGGCGGGATCTTTTCTTCTTCTTTTCCCCCTTTTTGGCATCATCATTGGCCTCTGATGGGAATGCGTCAGATCCGCTGTTGATTACGAAGGAGGCCAGGGAATGGACATCATTAATTCCCTCCTTCAATAACTCAACTCCCATTGAGATACCAGTCCCTGCAAAAAAGACAGAACTGATTGCAGCTTGGACCTTCTTCTCAAAGACCTCCATGGAGAGTTGGAGTCTTTGCTCAACCTTCTCAATCTTCTCCTCCACCAGAGCAGATCACTCATCTGCTTGAGTCAGCCTCTCAGCAATATCCTTTGAAGTCTGAGCAAAGCGTTCTGACTTCAGCTCCAACTTTGAGGCTGAGCCAGAAATGGCCTGAGTGAATAGTGCTCCAGCCTGAGCCGCAAGCTTCTCCACAGCCTGCTTGAGATCCTCCTTCCTTTGCTCATCCTTCTCAGCTAACTGCTTCAAGGTCTGCCTTAGCATCTTCTTTGTCCTCTTCCGCTCGTTCCTCACTGACTTGGCCGTGTCAGTCATTGTTCTCTTTAGCAAAATCAGCTCCCTGTTGGCAAGGGAGTTGTACGCTGACTTTGTCCACTTGATGTGTTTCGCCAGGGCCCTGGAGTCTTCTTCTTTCTCAGCTCGTAGCCTCATTACTTCCTCCTGAAGTTCAGCTAGATTTTCAGAGGTTTTCTCCTGCTTGACCTCCACAATGCTTGTAAACTCAGCACGGCCGACCCCGGTGATCATCACATCTTCATCATCATCAACGACCTCGTCAGTAAGTGGTTGTTTTCCCTTGTCAGCCCCCACATCCTCAGTCCCCTCTTCAGGGTGCACTGATAGCAGTTGTTGAGTGGTCAAGGCCGCCTGCTCAGGCTCAGCCCCGCCATCTCGAACCTTAGGAACAAGTCCCTCGGAACTGGGAGTCTCCTTAGACGCCTCAACATCTTTCTCCCTTGTCTCAGGGTAGGGAAACCCTTCATCGACAGATGTTTCATCGGCGGCTGAGATGTTCAAAACATCCTCAACCACTGGTCCACCCTTGGCACCAGTGTCTTTATCACCTCCCCCCTGAGCCTGAGGCTCAGAGTCCATACCATCCAGCTCCCGTGCTGTCTCCTCCACAACCTTCTCCATAGCTCCGTCCTGAGCATCTTCCTCATCCTCCCTGTCCTCCTCATCATCGGATAGGATGTCAGCCTTGCTCTGGGCCATCGGGCTGTTGACTAGCTCCTTCAGGTTATCGAAGTTGAGCAATTGAAGCCAGCTAGTCAGGCCAAAATAGGAGCACAACCTGGGCTCCTCTGTCTCCCAGTGCTCCCAGCCATGAACATCTACCAACAAATGCTGCTCCTGCATGTTTGATTGTTTGAATTCCAACCAAACCTTGAGCTCAACTACATTTGCCAGTAGCTCTTTGTATCTATTCAGTCCGGGCCAGCACTTAGATGCCCATTCAGTGGCATTCCCCCTCAGCGTATTCTCCAGTACACCCCCCATCATATGTTCATCCAACTCCTCCTCCTCCTGAATGACAAGGAAGTCATATTCTTCAGTTGGAAAGGATTTGGGGCAATCCTTGGGGTTGGGGTAAGATGGAAAATCTGTGGGCTCGGGAAGGTGTGGCTCAGAAGACTGGCCAGGCTCATTTGTGGGTGAGTTTGATGGCGCTGACTCAGTCAGGGTGTTTGGGTGGTTTGAGGGTTAGGGTCAGGGTTGGATGGTGTTTGGGTGTCAGGGTGTGTGGGTGATTTGTGGGGTACTGCCTCAGGCTGCAACAGCTCAGCCGTCTCGACAGATTTTCTCACTTCCTCCAAGTCAGAGGCTCCAGGGGAGCTTGACTTCTCCCTCTCACTCACGACAGGCAGCTTCTTAGCAGGGGACTTTCGAACCCCCTTCCTAAGTCTCTTCAGTGGCCTCTGACCCTGAGCATCCTCCTTCCTGACTTCATCGTCAGTCCCCTCAGCCTCAGCATCGTCTCTCTTAGGGACAGACTCAGTCCGTGAACTAGTGCTCTTCCCTGACAGCAATATTCTCACCTTCTTCTTCTTCTTCTTCTTCTTCTTCTTCTTCTTCTTCTTCTTCTTCTTCTTCTTCTTCTTCTTCTTCTTCTTCTTCTTCTTCTTCTTCTTCTTCTTCTTCTTCTTCTTCTTCTTCTTCTTCTTCTTCTTCTTCTTCTTCTTCTTCTTCTTCTTCTTCTTCTTCTTCTTCTTCTTCTTCTTCTTCTTCTTCTTCTTCTTCTTCTTCTTCTTCTTCTTCTTCTTCTTCTTCTTCTTCTTCTTCTTCTTCTTCTTCTTCTCAGCCTCCTCCTCCGCAAGCTGATCCACCTCCTTCTCAGCTGCCACATCCTCTTCCACCTCCTTACTCCTCTCAAGGAGATCATCTACCCTCTCAATAAGGTTGGTAGCCACCTTCTTGGCCTTACCAGCTGGCTTTTTGACTTGACCCTTTGCCTGAGCATTGGGGTCAGTCAGCCCTAGCACTGAGTAAGTATCACTGCGTGAGGCAAACATCACCTTCTTCGAAGAGAGGCTGTCCTCATAGTCAAAGGTGTACCCATGGCAAGCATGGGCAATCAGGACTGAGAGCCTGGTCCCGAAAGGAAGAATAGCACCAACAGAGATGTGCTTCCTCTCCTCATCCCTCTTGAGCTTGTCCAGACCAGCCTGATGGAGTTGGTCCAGAAAGAACTGCTCCTAGTTGGCCTCAACTCCATCAACAATGGATCCCATCAGCCTCAGCTTGGGCAGGCTTAGCTGCTCATGAGATCCCGTTGATCCCATCACCATCTTGGACTCAAGGAGACGCTTGAAATTCACAAGAGTCAGGATAGAACTCATACCTGTCAGGGAGACATTGTAGCATCCTGATACCTCGCTGAGTCAAGTCTGGCCTGAGTTCCCTCTAGAACCCTACACTGATTGCTCTCCCGGATCTAAGAGTCCTAACTCCACTGACAGTTCCATAAACCTTGCTTCAGCCAGAGGCTTAGTCAAGATGTCAGCTCTTTGCCTGTCAGTGTGAATCTTCTCCATCCTGATATCTTTCTTCTCCACATGATCTCTAATGAAGTGATGCCTAATATCCACATGCTTGCACCTTGTGTGAAGCACTGGGTTCTGAGTAATTGCTATTGCACTATTGTTGTCACAATAGATTGGAACCTCATTAGCAAATACTTGGTAGTCCCTCAACTGTTGCCTCAACCATAAAATCTGAGCACAACAACTACCTGCAGCCATATACTCAGCCTCAGTTGTGGATGTAGCCACTGAATTCTGCTTCTTACTAAACCACGAGATCAACTTGCTTCCCAAAAACTGACATGTCCCTGAGGTTGATTTTCTATCAATCCTACAACCTCCATAATCTGCATCTGAATACCCTGTCAGTTCTAAGTTGTCATCTGAAGGATACCATAGTCCCATATTGACTGTCATTTTCAAATACTTAAGTATCCTCTTAGCAGCCTCCAAATGACTTTTCTTGGGATTAGACTGATACCTAGCACATACACCAACTGCAAACGTAATGTCAGGCCTACTTGCAGTCAGGTACAACAAAGAACCTATCAGCCCTCGATACTCAGTCTGATTTACTGAACTCCCTTCAGTGTCAGGATCCATCTTCCAATTTGTGTTCATAGGGATCCTGGATGGATTGCTGTTCTGAACACCAAACTTTTGAATCAAGTCTCTTGTGTACTTGGCCTGATTTATGAAGATACCTTGATCAGTCTGCTTGACCTGCAATCCTAAGAAGAAGTTCATCTCTCCCATCATTGACATTTCAAATTTACCAGTCATCAACTTAGAGAATTTCACACATAGCTGATGATTTGGTGATCCAAATATTATGTCATCCACATAAATCTGGACCAAGAGAATGTCATCACCTTCAGTGATCCTGAACAATGTCCTATCCACAGTTCCCTTCTTGAACCCATGGTCGGTCAGGAATTGAGAGAGGGTATCATACCAAGCTCTTGGTGCTTGCTTAAGTCCATAGAGTGCTTTCTTCAAATGGTATACTCTATCTCCAACCTCAAACCCGGGAGGTTGTTCAACATATACCTCTTCATTGAGTACACCATTCAGGAAGGCACTCTTGACATCCATTTGATACATCTTGAACTTCTTATATGTTGCATATGCAAGGAACAACCTGATAGCTTCCAACCTAGCCACTGGAGCAAAAGTCTCATCATAGTCTATTCCCTCAGATTGACAATACCCTTTTGCAACCAGTCTAGCCTTGTTCCTTACCACAACACCATTTTCATCCTTCTTGTTCTTGTAGACCCACTTGGTACCAATTACACCTTGATGTCTAGGTCTATCTACCAGTTCCCAAACCTGATTCCTTGTGAACTGATTCAGCTCCTCTTGCATGGCAATGATCCAGTTCGAGTCAGTGAGAGCTTCTTCAATGTTCTGAGGCTCTTGCTCAGAGAGAAAGCAATAGAACAATGCACTCTCACCCTGAAACCGTCTGGTCCTGACTCCCTCAGTTGGATCACCAATGATTTGATCAATGGGATGATCCTCTATCCATGTTCTTTTGCCAGGAGTTGTTCCTGAAGTACCTGCAATGTTAGTGTCTACAGGCTCATAGAATTCAGGAAATTGAACAGAAGGGGATGATCCTGAGTCTATACCAAAGGGATTAACAAGCTCAATGTCAGGGACATTGATTCCCCCTTGATGAGGTGACTCAAGAACCGTCTCAGCTGCGACAACATCTTCATAGACGGTACTTACCTCAGGTTGAGCCTGTTCCTCAGTCTGAGGCTCAACAATCCCTGAAGTGTTGGGTTTAGGAGTGGCACTTGATTCATCATCCTGATCGTCATCATCATCCCATCATGGAATTGGCACAGTTTTGACCTTGGGATCAGGTTGATTCTTCAAGCTCAGCCTTGTCACACTCCTTGTGACCTCCTCAGTGTCAGGATTCAACACTTTTACCCTAGACTCATTAGCAGATTCATCAAACACAACATGAGGTAATTCTTCCACAATAAGGGTCCTGCAATTGTAAACTCTGAAGGCTTTACTGACCTCAGAATATCCTAAGAATATTCCTTCATCAGATTTGCTATCAAAAGCTTTCAATTGGGTCTTCCCATTGTTGAGAATGAAGCACTTACAACCAAATACATGGAAATAAGAAATACGAGGTTTCCTTTTGTTCCATGTCTCATATGGGGTCTGAGCATGTTGTTTGTTCAGCATGGATCTGTTCTGAGTGTAGCATACAGTGTTGATTGCCTCAGCCCAGAATTTCTTGGGCAATCCTGACTCAGCCAGCATAGTCCTTGCAGCTTCCTTCAGTGTCCTGTTTCTCCTTTCAGCGACACCATTCTGTTGAGGAGTTCTAGCTGCAGAAGTCTCATGAGATGTACCAAGTTCATTATAAAAGTAAAAAATGTATGAGTTTATAAATTCAGTGCCCTTGTCAGATCTGATCTTAGTAATGGACTGATTCTTCTCATTGTTGAGTCTCCTGAGCAACTCAGGAAGCTTCACCTGTGTTTCCTTCTTATTCAACAAGAAAATAACCCAAGTATATCTAGAGTAATCATCAATAACCACAAGGGTATATTTTCTACCATTCATACTCACAGGTGTTATGGGACCAAATAAATCCATGTGCAAGAGCTGAAGTATCCTGTCAGTGGAATGAGAAGCTTTCTCTTTGAATGACGCTCTGACCTGCTTCCCTTCCTGACAAGCTTTGCACACATGATCTTTGCTGAAAACTTCATTCGGTAGACATTCAACAAGTGACTGTCTAGAAATTTTGTTAAGAATCTTGAAGTTCAGGTGGCTTAATCTTTTATGCCATAACCAACTGAGCTCTAGAGAGCTTTTAGCAACAAAACAGGCATTAGGAATAGTGCTGCTCCAATCAGGGAGATAAACGTTACCTTTCCTGATACCTGATAGAAGCACTTGTGTTGATTTGTCCTTGACTGAACATATATTCGATGAGAACTCAACACTGAAACCTTTGTCACAGAATTGACTTACTGACAACAGGTTATGCTTCAGTCCTTCCACAAAGGACACATTTTCCACTCTGACTGTACCTATTATCAAAACACCAAAACCTTTAGTAACACCTTTTGAGTTATCACCAAAGGTTACATGTGGACCATCTTTGGCTTGATATTCTTGGAGAAGACTCTTCATTCCAGTCATGTGCCTTGAGCAACCACTGTCTAGGTACCAAACAGCTTTGATTGAGTCTCCTCTCCTCTTGTTGTGATCCACATCCGCCTGCAGTCAAATCAGGCTTTAGGTACCCATTGAGTGTTGGGTCCTATCGTGTCAGTTGTACCCTTCGGGATCCAGACTTGCTTAACAACCCTGATTGCCTCAGAGTGGTAAATCTGTCTCCCTGAAACATCAACATACACGACTTTCTTCTTCTTTGCCTGAGAGGAAGATGGTGTATGAGTGCTAGACTTAGGCTTCACAGGAGCCTGAGTGGGTGCCTTTTGGGCTGGCCTCCTGTTCTTCCTAGGTCTGGGTGCAGCAGGTCTTGGGCCTTGTTCTTGATAAGGGCCCTGTGTTCTATTCCCCCTCGGCAAGTGAGGGAATGGAAAACAGTTAAAGGCCTCAGGATGCCAAAACCATGGGGGTGTCATCATGTTTGGCCTTCCCTGTTGATATTGCCACGCATGATGGTACCCTCGCTGACCAGTCTGAGAACACTTGGTCTGAGTCTTCCTCTGCTTTCGCTGAGGTTTTCCCTGACCTGAGCTCTTAGGGGCCTCCCTAGGTTGCTTTGCCTTTCCCTTGGGTTTTGGCTTAGCTACTTTGGGGGCAACCCTGACTGTGTCAACAGTTTTCTTGCCCTTATCAGTTTGACGGGCCTGGAGTACAACCTTGAGTGCACTCTGGCCTGCCTGAACAAATACCCTCTCAGTGTTGCTCCCTGAAGCAACATGAGATTGACCTTGTGAGGATTTCTTGGGAACATATCCAAGTCCCTTTTTCTCATTCCCAAGCATCTGGCTGCTATTTATTTCCTCTCTAGCCACTGAGGATTTATTCATTGCTGCAACCTTTTTCTTGAGAGAGTCCTCACACTTTTTCAGGATTTCATGTCTGGTAAAGAGGTCATCAAACTTACTCTTAAGTACTTTCAGTTATTCCTTCCTGGCCAGCTCTTCCTCAGCCAATTCCTTCAGAATCTTCTCTCTTGGGAGACGCTCAGCATTGATCAAATCAATCTCCTGAGTTAGTCTCACAATCTGAGCTGATTCTTTAAGATCAGACTGAGTGAGTTGTTCATTCAGGTTTTGAACCTCAGTACTCAATTTCTTGTTCTCCTCTACCAAGAAGACATTAGTTTCCTGCAGTCTGGAGAAATCAACCATCAATTGATCAAGACAGATCTGAAGGTTCATTTCTCTAACTGACTCTGAGCTTAGCTCAAGATTTTGACCAGTGTAAGAACCACATACAAAGTTAGATGTTACCTCAGGTTCCTCCCTTGCCATAAGGCATACATCATCGTACTCATCATCAGAAAAGAGTTCAGGCGACCTCTCCTCAGGACCATCAGAGTCAATTGCATCCTCAGCGAGCATGGCTCTCCGGTCAGCAAGCCTCTGGTCTCTCTTGGCCCTCCTGTCTTCTCTTTCCCTAGCACTCAGCTTCGGACAATCATACTGATAGTGTCCGCTCTGGTTACAGTTGTAACATGTTGGTTGCTCATCTCCTCTTTCTCTCCTTGGTTTAGGGTTCCTCCTTGAGTCAGGTTCCCTCTGTCTTGATGAGCTTTCCGTCTTCCCTGAGTGCTTGTCATCATGAGTACGTCTCTGTTCATCTCTTCGATCGGGCTTTGGATCTGAATATCTTCTTTCATTGCCACGATCTCTCCTCTGGTCAGTGTTTCTCCTTTCCTCATATCTCCTCGAGCTTTGGTGGGTTCCTTCAGGTTTCCTGTCACGTGAGTCCTGATAAAATTTCTTATAACGACCAAACTTGGAATTGAGCTTATCAAAGCGCCTGGCCATCAGGCTGACTCTTCAGCGAGCTCTTCTTTGCTCATCTCCATCAGTGACTTTGATAAAGACTCGGCCGGTTCAGATCTGGCCTTGAACGCCACACTTTTCTCAGGAGTTTTCTCCTTTTCTTCCTCTTCTGGCTGAACTTTCTTCTTTCTTTTGTTAAGATCAAATTCCAGTGCCTTTAGCTCTGAAAAAAGTAAAGCAGAAGTTATGTTGCTCATATCCTGAGTATTTTTAAGCATAATTACACTGTTATCCCATCTCTCAGGGAGGGCATTCAGGATCTTTGAAGCAACATCTCTCTTTGGAACATCCTTATCCAGCATCACCAACTCATTCATCAACTTGATGAATCTTGACTCCATCTGATCGATAGTCTCATCAGGCAGCATCTCGAACGCTTCGAACTTCTGAATGGCAATGTTTCTCTTGTTTTCCTTTATCTTCTCTGACCCCTCGCACATCCTGGTCAGCTCATCCCAAACCTCCTTTGCCGTCTTTAAATTCATCAGCCTTGCTGACTCCTTGAAGGGCACCGTATGCAAAATGATGTTTCTGGCAACGTTGTCCAGTCCCACCATCTTGATCTCATCATTGGTCATGTCTTTCCTTTCTTTAGGAACCTGCACGCCAATCTCAAGATGCTCATATCCCAGTCCTCTGACGTTTGGGATAGTGATCTTGATCGGTCCCTCTCTGAGAACACGCGGCATCTGGTCATGGATGACATCTAGATGTGCTTCTAATCTGAACTTCCAATAGACAAAGTTAGACACAGAGAATTCAGGTAACGAAGCTTCAAGTCTCCTCGAAGTCATGATCATGCAAGTTTTATGAAAAGCAAACTCAGATCTGTTCAGTGACCACCAACAGTTTCTCCTCCGAAACTATTAGTATTCAAAGTCAGTGGTCTTTTGAACCACTGCTCTGATACCACTTGTTGGTCCCGGTACAAGACTGAGGAATAGGTGTATGGGGGGGGGGATACACGTATACCAATTTTTCAAACTTAAAAACTGACTGAGTCCCCTTTACTCAGAGTGGTAAAGAACTAGGAGCTGATAACACACATACTGACTACACTTGGTGCGGGTCAGTTGGCTAACTATCAGTTCAAGTTCAGTGCGGAAATGTTTGAGCCCTGATAGTTTAAAGTCTTGTTTAGTTTGCTTTCTAAAAACTCGTTTTACTCAATTCTGAAAGATGTTTAGTAAGGGCAGTGCTCTTTTAGAGGATCAGGCAGATTGATTCTAATCTGATAAACACAATGCTTATGAATGAATATGTAATATGGCAGGTATGCACAATATCAAAGCAATAAAAACACAACAAGTTTAATGTGGTACAGAGATTAAAGCTCCTACGTCCATGGCCTGATTCAACAGGAAATCCACTCAAGGGATTCTTGTTTTTAACGTGCCAAGGTGCACCAAGACCAGCTAACCTCACTGATCTATACAAACTTCCTTACTAACACACTAACTGACTTACTCCCAACAAACCTAACTTAGGGTTTTGGTTTCAGTTTGGATTCCAACTTGGGTGAGATTATCCTTACAAGGCAAAGTTATGCTAAGGATTGGATAATCTCTTTAAGCTTAAGATAATGCTAGTTCGCTCTTGGAATACAGAATAACTCTCAATAACTAAGAAACACTTGGGAAATTTAGAATGGTTTCGAGTGCTTCTTCTAGGCTGAATGCTTTGAGTGCTTGAGTAATTTCTGGCTTGGAAATTTCCCGTAACCTTGAATGGGTTCAAGGTCTTCTGTATTTATAGATGATTTGAAAAATAATCCGTTGGAGAGATAGCCTTTCTTGTCAACTATGTAGAGTGGCTTCAAATGGACATATCTTCATGCAGCAGCCGTCCTTGCATGGATTTGGTAGATGCATTAAATGCACATTAAATGCTTGCCCGTTGAATATGCTGTCTGAATTCAGTCTTCTTGTCAGGTTCCATACGTGCGTGTCCTTCTCGGATTGGTCCACGTCATCAGGTTGGTGAGAATGTCAGAACTTATTCCTGAGCTTTTGGCTTGTCTTATTAAGTTCATTTTGTCTTGAGCTCACCGGTCTTGTCCTGACGCTGACATTCTTTTTGCATTGCTTGGCTCTACTCCAAGTCTTCCCAATAGCTCAGTTTCATCCTGTTCCCTTCAAGACTGAGTAGTACTGACCTCAGGGTCATACTCTTCATCACTGAGACTTACTTCGCCAGCTTAGGAGACTGCCATAAGTTCAGGATGGTAAAACGTCTTCAGGCTCTGAATCTTGATTGTCATCAGTAAGTGCTCCTCTTACTGAGTACCTGTGAAAAGTAAAATGACTAAGTACAAAACCTAACCAAGACTAGCCTGATAGAACAAATGCAAACATCTTTTCAGGGGCTTTGGGATCTTAATCAAAACTGACAATGTCCCAACACACCTATAAGGGCATAAAAGTCCTGGGTTCAGACTAGATCTCGTCCAAGGCAACAAAGACTCTTTAAGGGACCTATCCTCCCTAGAGCATAAGACCTCCTCCAAGGCGAGACCTCGTGGGGCATAAAGTCTCCGGACGAGATCTCAAAGGGGCAAAAAAAGACTCACCGAGCATAAAGTCTCCCAATAATTTTCAAAATTTGAGTTGAGCCCTAACATTCAGACCTTTTAAGGTGGAACTGTTACAACCAGACTCTTTATGGAGCACAGCCTCCCTAGAGCATAAGACACCCTCCGAGGCGAGACCTTTGGGGCATAAAGTCCCCGAACGAGACGAGATCTCAAAGGGGAAAAAAAGACTCACCGAGCATAAAGTCTTCCAACGATTATCAAAATCCGAGGCAAACCCTAACATTCAGACCTTTTTAGGTGGAACTGTTACAACCAGACTCTTTAAGGGGCCCAGCCTCCCTAGAGCATGAGACCCTCTTCGAGGCAAGATCTCGTGGAGCAAAAAGTCCCCGTACGAAATGAAATCTCAAAGGGGCAAAAGTCTTTCGATGAGATAAAACTCTGAGGTAAGCATTAACATACAAGACCTTTAAGGAGATATTGTTAAAACCCAATCTTTGACGAGGTCCGAGGCGAGACCTTGTGGGGCTCAAAGTGTAATACCCTGAACCAAAATTACAAGAAATAATTGTGTGATTAAATGTTACATGTATTTTTTATGAGCAATATATGTTTTCAAGTTCACTTTCAGGTAACGGGCGAACATTCTGATCCACGAGCACTCTTAGCACTTAAGAATAAAATTTTAAGGTTAAAAGATATTCTTTTTCTAAATTAGAGAAAATACGAGGCCTTAAAATTAAAGAGCGTTTTTCAAACGGAAGTTTTGCGTGTTATAAAGTATAGTAATAAGTGACGGTGATGACAATCTTATTACGTCTGAATAATTTTACGATATCCAAAAATAGCCAAATGAAGCACTTAAAATAAATACGAGAAAACGAACACGTATGAAATAATTAATACGATGCGTAAATACGATAATTTAAAATAGCCAACATTTATAATATTTTTTGTATCTTTAAAATACGACTCCTTCATGATTAAATAACATGGTTTACATGAAACGTGCGTAGTAAATATGAGTGGTAATTAAAATATAGTAGGAATGTTAAAATATCTAAGAATTACTTTTAAAATTTAATCCTAAACTAATTACCTTTTTACTTGGTCCACATTTGACAACCTACATCAATTTCTACCCTCACTCTTAGCCGCTCTAATCATCATCTATAAGTATACGTTCATCAGTTGCAATAGCACACGAAAATAAGAAAGGAAAATAAATACCATGACAACATTTCATTTCCTCTCCCTCCTCCTCTTCTCCTTCTCTCGGCACTCTTGTTCCTTCCTCCATTAATATCCTTCAAACCCTTATACAAAGCAAGAAACCTTCATCCATCATTCTAGGACTCAAAACAACTGTTATTCGTCAAGAAATTTCGCCCAAGAATCCATACTAAGAAGCAAAATTATAAAGGTTACCCCTGTGTTCAACCCTATATGTTTAATTGCTAAATCTTTGTTTCAGTTTTTCATGTTCCATTGCTCATAAAATTATGAAATTTTTTGTGCTCGATTAGCTATAGGTAATTTAGAATTCATCCAAAATTCATGGTGTTTGGACTTAAGACGAAGGAGTCATGAGCCTTGGAAGTCAATGCGTTTTTTCGATCGATTCTATGAACATAAATTTGTTAGTATTGGATCATATATTTATAACCTTTATAACTCTATGAAATTTTTATTGAATGAATTATTGATAACGAACTACAAACTTTGTAAATTTCATAGACATCAGAGTTAAATCAAAAGAGAAATAAAATCCTAAAGTTGCACTGCCCATAATCGATTGAAACTGTAATACCCCTATTTATGGACCCAATTCCTATACTTATAATATAAAGAAAATTATGAAATTTGGTATGCATATTATCATCGAAGTATAATGTATCTTGTTAAATTTTGATGACTTTTAGAGTTTATCCCTAAGAGAAACTGATTTTAAACTTGATGTGTCCAGAATGAACCCTTGCGATGTTTTGCCTTGAAAACATATCTACTTAACCTTTTTTCGAGAAGTAAGAATTGGATATTGTAGAGAACTTGTATTAGAGTCACCATGTCGAAATTTATAATTTTTAGAACTCTCTGTATGTGTTTTTCTATTTTTGTTTAGACTAGATAGAAACTGGAGTAATCTGTGAGTCTGTTTATTAAGATTCGAAAGTGATCGACTTAGCTACTTTGAGCCCGTTTATCTCCCACTTATAACAATGATAGAATTGAACTAAAAGTATAATGTTAAACCTGGAATGGAGTACTTTAGGCCTGCAAAAATTGGTATCTATACGTCTTATATCTTAGGAGATATGGATGTTCGAAAATGAAATAAAATGCAATAAACCACTGTCCTTGTTTCATAAAAATGAAAATATAACTTTTTACAGAATCTTTTAAGTTTGGAAAAAAATCATATTCATGTTTTATATGTATTTATGTGTTACCATGTCAAAATTCATAGTTTTAAGAAGTGTCTAAATAATTATAAACAACTGCGACGTTTCTAGGCTTTAGTTTACTATTTTTCCGATAGGGTTCATGTTTAGGTATATCTTCCTTGAAAAATCACAACATAATCTTAGTTTATGCATGGTGAGATGATATTCTGGAATTTCTCATGTTTTTATTAAAGGGTTTAAATATTTTTAGCGAAATTGTTAGAATATAGAAAAGTTAAAGGACTAAAATTGAATGGTTTCGGAAAACCAAATTCGAACAGGCCGTTTGAGTCCAAAAATAATATCATGTAGGCTGTTACATATTTGTATGCACAATTATGTTAATTATCTTCATGCTTTAGTAATTATCTCAAATATTTTTTAAGTTAAATTGTTTAATCGATCTTTTGCGAATAAATTATTCTAAGGAATTATTGTGGATTAATTGAATGTGTAATATTGTCATTTTCATATTTAAATACAAATATTATAATTATGTGTTTTGATTGAATACTTGTTTTATTTGCAAACGTGCTAAGACTTATAAAAGTATAAATAATTTATCGTCAAAATAATATTTACTCTCTAAAGAACCATTAAAAGAACAAAGTTTATCTCCCTCGTTAAACTTGTAAAACTTTGTTATCAGCTGCCTATATTTATAAGTTATGAAAGAAGTAAAAGTTTTTATAAAAAGACTTTGGACTAAAAGGCGAATTAAAAACCTTAATAGTTTAACCGAACGAAAGAATGCTTATAAAATTAATACGTGTTACCAAAAGCAACTTATATGAATATTAAATAAAAGAACGATTGATCACTAAAGATGTAAGAAAACCGTGCTAGGTGAAGTGCTGCCCAAGTCAGAGCTCGGACGTGCTTACTTGCCCTAAGTCCCGTCATTTCAAGAAGTTTGTAACTTTGTCTTTAAAAGTTAAAAGGTGGGTGACACTATCTGTATTAGCCGATAATGTTATATGGATTGTTGGTATATTTCTAAAACAAACTAATCAAATATATATATATCTCGAACAAGTTACAATAATATAAGATTTATAAGAAGTCTCGTCCAAGGGGACAATACTGCCTTAGCGTACTCCAAAGTGTACGACTAACGTAAGTTGTCTAGCACGAGCATAAGACCGTCCAAGGGGGCAATACTTCCTTAGCGTACTCCAAAGTGTACGACTAACGTAAGTTGTCTAGTACGGAATTGCAAGCAAGATGTTAAAAGATACATAAATAAAACCTTAATACTTAAACCGGGTCGGGGTAATATATTTTCAACTATTTCAGGATCATGTCAATTTGTGTAAGAGCGTGCAGGTTATCCACTGAGCTTTTTATCTCACACCCCAAAATTAAGTCATTTCAGGTTATGAAGAAGAGGTGTTGGAGCTGCAGTAATGACACCGAGTTTCCCAATATAATATGATGCTTTTTATATAAACCTACTTAAGTATGTTTAAATAAACATGACAATATTTTTATTTATTATTATGATGCCGAGTAAAAATACCTTAAAAATTACTCGATGAATATTGTATGCAACTTATACTCTTATCTACAACACACTTTATTATAATAAAGAATTATTTAATTTTTGTTATGTTTATTCGTGATATTCCGCTGCAAAATATTTCATATACATTTATCCTTTATTTTAAAAAGAAAATTTTAAGCTCAATTTTTCGGTTATTAAGTGACAACCCGAGTTCGGAGTGTTTCAAGCCACAAGGGCTTGCATTCTAGAAATGGGGCGTTACACAAAGTTCCCAGACGAGATGAGATCTCAAAAGGGAAAAAGTCTACCGACGAGATAAAACTCTCAGGTAAGCATTAAAATACAAGACCTTTTAAGACGGTATCATTAAAACTCAATCTTTGATGAGGTCCGACCTCGCGAAGAGTCAAGACCCTCGCCAAGGCCAGACCTCGGGGCAAGAAGAGTCATGACAAGATATGAATAAGTAAGTCCCATCTCATACTCATCCTAAGGTGTTTTATAAGTTAAAGGTGTGAAAGTTCATCTCGTCAAGTTTAGACACTTAAGAGAAAATTTAAGTCCAGTTTACAAAGGTTCAAGGATTTAAAGTTCATCTCGGCATAATCTCAATCTCTCCAGTCTTAGACACTTGGAGATTTTTTTAAATTCAGGTCTACAAGGATTCGAGACGGCATGTAGATCTAGCCTAAGAATTATCATTTTCAACAAGTTTGGAAGCTAGCAGTTAGTCGAGATGGATGCAGAAATGAGAAGTCAATACTTGGACAAAGAAGAAATTTTATTCAAGGAAAGTACAAAGAGTGGCCTTTGAGGGCGAGTACATTCAAAAATAAGAAAATTAATCTACTTGGCTGGAGGAGCGGCACTGACAGTTGGAGCGGCCTCGGCAAACTCAGCCTCATCCTCGGGAGGTTCCGGGATTGGGGCAACAAGAAGAATCAACTTACTCCAATTAGGCTACCACGAGAGATCCACCCCATGGACATCCTCTAAATCCTTAATGCCCACGTAAAATCAGGATGGAGGGAATGGTTGAGGACGAAGTCCTTAAAGAACTTATCCAATTCCGTCGATAGCTGGTTGGCCTTCTTCAGAACCTTGAGGGAGTCGGAGATGGCCAAATAGTAGGAAAAGTTGGAGAGCTGTCGAGGATATTTGATTTGATCATACTCCTCGGGCTGATCAAGGGCATCCACCAGGACTCTCAGATCCTTGAGGACCACATCGGTCTCAATGAACTCATTCTTCTTGGCGGCCAGCTCCGCCTCCAAACCCGTGACCCTGTCATCCAGGCCTTTCTTCATCGCCGTGGCCACCTCATGCTTCTGACCGAGACGAATGAACTGGTTAACACTCTGGGTCGACCTCCCCAAAGCCTCAGTTTTTTCCCTCTCGGGCTCGGCTAATTAGATCATCATCCTCTCCACCTAGGCCAGGGCGTATTCAACCTGATATTCTCCACATCCAACTCCTCTCGAGCATCCCTACCTTTTAGGGTCTTGGCGGCCAATGCCTCGGTCCAGGCCATCTTCTCACTCTCCTCGATATTCCACTGCACGAACATCCAAGACATCATAGTGGCAGCCTGGAGGAAGAAGGCCTGAGCCATTTACATATTCTCGTCGAAGGAATTCTGATTCACGGCCTCCTCAGCCGCCTGGGTCCAAGCCTGAGGCATATTTTTGATGCTACACTTGACGTGTGCGGGCAACATATCAATGTTTGTGGTCCACCGGGACGCCAAGAAGGCCACCACCTACCGCGATGGCTTAGGATCCCCAAATAGCCTGCAAAAAGAAAGACAAAGAGCTTAGTTTTTTTTTTTGACAGGAGCTTAGTTAGACAAGAGTAAAGTTTTATTAAGTGTGAACTCGCGTATTCAAAGACTTACGCGGGGAGAGAACTGTCTCGCGCTGAGTCTTAGCCCAAGAAGGAGACATCCTCGGGATCCCTCTCTAATATGGGCTAAGTTACCGTATTCGACATATAGTCGGATTTCTCAACCTCAAGCCAATCTCTCTTTTTCCACAGAAGTGGCTAATCCTCATCCTGGGCTTCTTCCCTAGGCCCCGACGGCAAGGTTGAGCTCAAAGTGATTACAGGGGCCCGACCACTCTCTTGCGTTTGTCCTCGGCAACAACTACTGTGACCTAAGGGACTGCTCTAGGGATCGTTACCGGGGCTGAAGTGGGCGCCCGAACCAGGAGCATCATTTTTTTCTTCTTGGAAGACTTTATCATCACGCGAGCTAGGGTGTTCGGGATATCCATGATGAACTCGCAGGGGTAAGAGGGATATATGGGGATGTCGGCTGCAACAAAGAAATTTTCACTAATTAGTTCAAGACATTTCAAAGTAAAAATTATCGAATACGCTAGTGACCTACCAAGGACGAGGCCGAGGTGTCTCGGGTGGCAGAGGAATCGAGACAGTTATCTCTTCTCATCGGTCATAACCTCTTTCTAATTCCTGGACTCCTCCGGGGACAACGCAATCTTCTGGAGGACGAGATTGAAGTCTAAATAAAAGTCATCCCGGGACATGATGGAGTAATCTGCAAAAAGACAAAAAGCTATGCATCACAATTCCAAAAGATAAAATCCTGACGACTTACTACTTGTTTTCTCTTTGAACTCGAAGGAAATGTCGAGCTCGATGTCTCGTTGGTGGGTGCAAGTTTTCCACTTCCCGAACATCTAAATGATCTACATGTGTATGAATCTTATTTAGGATCCCAGTCAAGATGGGCTCGTGCTTCGTCTTGACGGGGTAATCCCCCACCTTCCTCGCCTCACGCGCTACTTGGAAGAGATAGTTCATCTCCCCCAGCGCGATATTCGGTAGAGGCAATGACCACCGAACAGGATGAAATACCCCACAATCGAGCGCCACGAGTTCGCACTCAACTGCAGGGGTGCTAACTCCCAAGCATTGAGTAGATGAGTGATCATCGGTTGTAAAAGGAGTCAGAGTCGGGCCTCAAGGATGTCGTAAGACATCGCTACCATGTCGGGAAAAGGCTGGTTGGCCCTCTCATTAATCTACATAGGCTGGTAGAAGTGGACATTAATTGGCACCTTGAACTTACGGTGCCAATGCACCAACTCCTGCTCCGTGACGGTGCTCTTAATGGCATTATAGACGAACCTCTGGATCGAGAAGTATGGGAACTGGGTCTTCTTGCACAGAGGACGGTTGTACGGGTTGGCGTCGAGGTAGGTATCACGCCCCAATTTTTCTAAGGCTTTATAAATACTAATTTAATTCGATAATTTATTTGCTTAGCAGCAAAAATAAATAAATAATCATTTACTAAAAAAATAACTAAATTCCAAATGAAAAATTAAACTTCCCAACAATGAAGACTAAAAATTTGTTTAAAGGTGTTGGGATATTGTCAGTTTTGATTAAGATCCCAAAGCCCCTGAAAAGATGTTTGCGTTAATCTGTCTTTGTCAGGCTAGTCTTGGTTAGGATTAGTACTTAGTCATTCTACACTTCACAGGTAATCAGTGAGAGGAGAACTCACTGGAGACAATCAAGACTCAGAGCCTGAAGACGAAGAGCACCATCCTGAACTTATGGCAGTCCTCTAAGTTGGCTGAGTAAGTGTCAGTGATGAAGGGTATGACCCTGAGGTCATTACTAACTCAATCCTGAAGGGAACAAGATGTCACTGAGTTTATGGAAAGACTTGGAGTAGAGCCAAGCAATGCAAAAGGAATTTCAGCGTCAGGACAAGACTGGTGGGCTCAAGACAAAATGAACTTAATAAGACAAGCCTGAAGCTCAGGAATAAGTTCTGACATTCTCACCAACCTGATGACGTGGACCAATCTGAGAAGGACACGCACGTACGGAACCTGACATGAAGACTGAATTCAGACTGCACATTCAACGGGCAAGCATTTAATGGGCAGTTAATGCAAATACCAAATCCATGCAAGGACGGCTGCTGCATGAAGATATGTCCGTTTGAAGCCACTCTACATAGATGACTCGAAGGCTATCTCTCCAACGGATAGTTTTTCAAATCACCTATAAATACAGAAGACCTTGAACCCATTCAAGGTTACGGGAAATTTCCAAGCCAGAAATTACTCAAACTCTCAAGCACTCAAAGCATTCAGCCTTTAAGAGAAGCACTCGAAAACATCCAAATTTCCCAAGTGTTTCTTAGCAACTGAGAGTTATTCTGTATTCCAAAAGCTAAATAGCATTATCTTAAGCTTAGAGAGATTATTCAATCCTTAGCATAGCTTTGCCTTGTAAGGATAATCTCAATCTAGTTGGAATCCAAACTGAAACCGAAACCCTAAGTTAGGCTTGTTGGGAGTAAGTCAGTTAGTGTGTTAGTAGTGGAGTTGTATGTTGGGAAAATAGGGGTGCCCGGAATCTATTCGGGATGAACTTTAAATACGAAATTAAATACAATTATTACTAGCATGAATTAATCCTAATTAATTCAAATAATAATTCCAACAACTAATTATCATCATGCATGTTAAATTAATTTCACATATTTAACTAGGCGGAATTAAACAAGTAAATATGTGATTAACGTACCTCTCGTAGTATTGGCCTTTGGATATACGGGACACTTGTAATCTCGTTCTATCAACCCAAAGCCTTCTCAAGTATTTCCCTTTTCACCTCACTTGATCGCCGGTGGGAGACGCTTTCAAGCAATTTAATAAACTAAGGAAAAAGAAAAAATATCTATGCTTCTTGATTTTTCCAACACATGGAATTATGTACATGGGGATGAAATAATCATCCCCTATTTATAATATGTAGGGACCGAAATTTTTAGTGATATTTGGGCTTGGAAAAAATCTTTTCTTAGACTCTAAGAAATCTTGAATATATCCCATATATTCTTTTCTCCAAAATAAAATATTCCACAAAAATCTCACCCTACATATTTAGGGATGTAATTTTCAAAAATTATGAGGAGAAATCCCAAGATTTGGATCTTCTTGAATATATGAGATATTCTTGTATTCCAAGAATACATATCTTCCATAATATCTTTCCAAGAAAATCAACAAAATCTTTTCTTCTCTAATAATGCATTTTTCGAAAATTATAAAGAAAAAATCAGCATATTTATTTTCCTTTTATTTTAATCACCTTATCATTATTGGGCTACTTAATGGGCTACTTGAGGGGCCTTAAGGAGAATTAATATTGGACCTCCTAATGGACTTCTGAATTTCAATATTGAGCCCCAATATAATTCAGCCCATTAATATTAATTATTACCACTAATAAATTAATATTGCACTATCCATCTTAATCCATATTACGATAATATGGGCTCCCGGTTATTATTTCCCGCGTTTAAGATTATCAAGTCCATTAATTAATTAAGCTTCTGAATAGCTCTAAATTAATTAATATATTTCACCTTGGAGTAAAGACAGCTCAACATTATTATTCGTACCGAAGAAACTAATTCTTCACTTGCAAGATTTGGTACAATAAAACTTCTGAGCCCACCAAGGGGACTAATCACACGAGCCGTACTCGCACGCGTTTCTCCGTATTAAATCTTAGCAACCGTCGTATGATTAATATTACTGCCCAAGACACAAAGTTCGAAGTCGCAATGATTCTCACCCAACATGAATCAAAGCAGTAACTACTAAGCATACACGGTCTTATTTAAGTGACGGAGATTAAGAAATCAACAACCACTGAGGTCTAATTCTTCACCTTTCAGAACAGAAGAATTTATCCTCGCTGTAGGACCTCTTCAACACATACTAAATGTGCTAGTGCAATCTCTTAGTCAAGACAGACCAATCTGAGCCTTACACATCGACCTTTCACGGCGGATTGTTCAATTCCACCTAGATCGTGAAAATGTACGTTTAGTTACAAGTAAACTGTTAATGTCGTCTTCCGTGATCGGGTATCACCACATTAACTACAATGTAACATGTACTATATATTGAACGGTTTGCAATAGAAATTCAACATTCAATCATAACTAAAGCAAATGCGATAAAAGAATTATTCTCATAAAACGAGTGTTTGATACACGAATTATACAAAGTAAAAGCATACTTTCACGTATAACTCCAACATTGTATAGATCAGTGAGGATAGCTGGTCTTGGTGCACCTTGGCACGTTAAAAACAAGAATCCCTTGAGTGGATTTCCTGTTAAGTCAGGCCGTGGACGTAGGAGCTTGAGACTCTGAACCACGTTAAACTCCTTGTGTTCTTACTGTTTTGATATTGTGCATACTTGCCATATTATTCGTTCATTCATTGCATTCAAGTTTATCAGGCCTGAATCAATCAGGATGATCTTCAAAAGAGCACTGCCCTACTAAATACTATTCAGAATTGAGTAAAACAAGTTTTTCAGAAAGCAAACTAAACAAGACTTTAAACTTTCAGGACTCAAACATTTCCGCACTGAACTTGAACTGGCGTCGTAGTTAATATGAGTGTAATGTTTTTGGGTTTTTGAAAGATTAATTAAAAGACTGAATTAAACTAAGTAAACTAAAATACTAAAGAAATCAGATTAACTAAGGGTTGTGTTCTAATGAGAGATGGTGATGCTTAGGATTGGAATCCCTACGTATACTAACGGAGCAGGTACATAATCAAAATAACTGTGACGCGCCAGAAATAACCTAAGTACAAGAATGCAAGATGAAAGCTCAAGATTTTAAACCCTAATACTTTATCCTAACACTCGACTTCACTAATCTACTAACAAGTTAATAGATTGTGCTTTATTAATGAGACCCTAATTTAACTAAGGTGATGCGGTCGTCCTCCTTCGCTAAACTGGTAGATGAATTAACCCTTCCTAAACCCTCTCGTTAAGTCTACTCGTTGTTAAAGAGTGATACGGTCGTCCTCTCTCTAACACTTTTCGAACGAAATTCAAGAGCGAAGTCTAGATTAATTTTAAGAATTCATTAACCAAGAGAATTAAAACCTAACGTCACAGGTTACCCTAATTACGTACCCACAACCTACTTCTACGAGTTCATCCTACCCCAAGCATGCAAGGGTTCTAGCCTAACATGGTGGTTTGAATAATAAAAGCAATCACAAGAACAATAATCATATGCATAATTAAATTAACGAAAGAAATCAAGAACATAAACGAAAGAACAAATTAAAGTCTCTAAAGAAATCTATATAAATCTGAAAAACTAGGTTTAATCGTCTCCAAGAGTAAAGAAAGAAAGAATTAATCTAATACGTTCAAAAGAAATACTAAACCGAAGAATTCGTAAATTAAAACCTCAATTACAACGTATAAAACTCTTCCAATCTCCCTCCCAAGCTTTCTCCTCGCTCAAAATATGTAAAAATATGTGTTCGTCTCGTTGATATGCTTGGAAAAAGGTATAAATAGGCTTGCGATCGAATTTGGGTGTTCATGGGCCAAAATACGCGTCAAGGTCGAGTAGAGGTCGAGTAAAACTACTCGACCTGTTGCAGCTCGAGTGCACTACTCGAGTGCCCGAGTAGTGACTACTCGAGCGACTCAGCTCGAGTACTTTTCGGCAGCTGTACACATGTTCGTAAAATCTTCATATCTCCTCAACCGGGAGTCCGTTTTGGCCGATTCAAAGTCCTACGAACTTCTCGTTTCACCCTCTATCCATCTATGAAAACAAAAGACACAAATTCATCACTTTATAAAAATGATAATCAAATGACTCCAAACTCTCATAAAAAACACTCAAAACATGGGCAAATCGGGCACCAAAACATAACAATTTCACGCCTAATCAACCCCCCCAAACTTACCATGTTGCTTGTCCTCAAGCAACGAAATAATAAGTCAAGTGAAATTGTTAGGAATGAGTCAAAAAATCAAATCATGCAAGCAAATGAACTCGAGCTTCAAAGATCAATCACATGTATACTCAATCACCTTCCTTCATCATACTCATGCAACAACAACAAGAACCACCAAGATCAAACATGGATGTGCACTCAACGATGTGTTTCAATCCCTCTCAAGTGTATAACAATGATCAAGTGACTCACTCAATCAATCAATCACACAAATTGGCAGCCATAGGCTTGTAAGTACTCTCAACTCCGACCATACTCTAGAAATCAATGCTGAATCAAAAAGGACTTTTCTCAAGGTTGTAATGTATGCTCTTTGGACAGGTGGGATAACAATATAGGGTAAAGCGACTAACGTGAATGGAGAATAGAAAATCAAACTTTGGCACTTCGAGATTAGGAACAGACTACTTCAAACATGTTCAATCAACACCCTTTCAATTCCATACTCTCAATACTTCAATTTTTTCTTTCACTCTTTTCATTTTTTTTTTCAATCACTTCATTTTTTTTTTCTCTTTTTTCGCACAAACACATGAGCTCATTTTTTTTTTTTTTTGCTCATTCTCAATTTTTTTCTTTCCCACAACTCAAATCTCATTCACACCCTTATTTTATCACCACTCAACCATCATAATTCATTTTCTCAACTTAACTCAATCCCTTCAACATTCACACTTTTCCTATTCTCCACTCAAATTGGGACAAAAAGGCTTAGGAACTGGAAATAGTGTTAAAATGTGCTAGCAAATAAAAATAGGCTTAAAGGCTCAAAGGGGCTAGCAAGGGATACATGTCATTGGTAAGGAAAATTTTGGCTAAGTGACTCACTCAAATCAAAGATGGCCTAAGATCACATTCGGCATATCAAACTAGACACAATCAAGAAGCAAAAGCACACACAAGTTCTAGCATCCTCTAAGGTGACGATCCACTCACAAACGAAGAGATCAAATCATGCATCAAAATCTCATAAGGCTCAAATCTCACGGCTTTCACATCCATGCTAGTCTAGTGCATTCTCACAATCATCACACAAGCACTCAAAAGGAACATTTGTAAGCATACGAGTTCTCTCTCAAATCAACTCTAACTCAAACACTCACACAATAAAACTCCTAACTCAACCTCACAACTCAGCTCTACTCATCAAATCATACTCAAAGATAGCAATTAACAAGCATAAGATGGTTGATAGGCATGAAATATGCAATAGCGAGTCAAATCAAAATTACCCCAAGGAGTATCTCAACAAACCAATAATCAATCAAACTCAACTCAAAGATAAGGGCGTGCATGCATGTGCAATGTAATCATAAAACAAATAAAAAACTCCACCCCCCCAAACTTCGACCTTGCTAGAGGTCTAAGTTTGGGGTTGTGAGTTACCTCAACCAAATAATTCAATTTCTCTCAATAGCTTTGCACACTCCCTTGTCTCAAGTTGGTTCCTTCAATCTCCACTTCTTTGGCACTCCATCGAGACAAGCCTACAAAATAAAACTCTCAAGTACAAGGTTAAACATACGACTCAACAATATCCTAGTAACATAAAAGGAAAATAACTAAAAACACTCAAAAGCAAATAAAAATGGGTTGCCTCCCATTCAGCGCTATTTTTAAGGTCCTCATGCCGGACCAAGCTCAAAGGAGCTTAATGGATATCATACTCAAATTTACCTCCCTTACTCTCATAAGAGTGGTGGTTGCATTCTTTTCCTTGATGCCCCTCCATCATGAGCTCATTTGCTTCCTTCTCATCCCCAAGTGTTATGGGTCTCAACTCCTTCTCACCTTTATCTGGAGGGGTCTTACCAAACAGTTTCTTGAATTTGGACTTTTTCTTCTTAACTCCTCCTTTTCCTTCTAACTGGACCACGTCCACTTTCTTCACCTCTTCATCCTTCAACTTCTTCACTTTATCCCTATCATCATAATCACGATCATAATGCACATTGGTTAAATCATCAAGTGAAGGATTATAAAATTCATGAATATGAGAAGGATTAGGGATAGGAGGTGTGTCTTCAACACGAGGATCAATTGCATCCATGCAATACAAACTCTCATCCTCCTTCGGGTGCTTCATGGTTTCATATAGGGAAATCTTCACTTCTTGATCATCAACCTTCAATGTAATCTTCCCATTTGCCACGTCTAGCACCATCCCCGCCGTAGCTAAGAATGGTCTTCCCAAGATTAGGGGCACGTGCTCATCTTCCTCCATCTCTAGCACTACAAAGTCGGCTGGAAAAATGTGATCTCCAACTCTCACGAGGACGTCTTCAACCACACCTTGAGGTCGAGTAATAGATCGATCGGCGAGTTGAAGCGTCATCATTGTTGGTTGAAGTTCTCCGCCATCCAACTTCTTGAATAGTGACAAAGGCATAAGATTGATGCTCGCTCCAAGATCGCACAACGCTCCTTTCTTGATCCCATTCCCAATATCACAAAGAATGGTGAAGCTCCCGGGATCCTTCAGCTTTGGAGGAAGCGCCTTGTGCACTAATGCACTCACCTCGTGGTTCAACTGCACCAACTTCGGCTCATCCACTCACCGTCTTTTCGCGATCAAGTCCTTCAAGAACTTTGCATAATGCGGCATCTGGTCCAAAGCATCATAAAAAGGAATGTTAATGTGAAGTTGTTTAAAAACATCAAGAAATTTTGCAAATTTTTCATCAAGCTTATTTTTCATGAAGCGCTGTGGATATGGGACATGTATCACAAATTTGGGTACCCCCCATTCATCTCTTTCTGTTTCTTTCACTTTCTCCCTTGCTTCCTTTGCCTTCTTTCACTTAGGAACTCTCTCACCCTTCTCAAGGCCTTCCTCTTCAAGCTCTTTGCTCTGATGAGACTCATCCACATCTTTATGCTTCTCAATCCCTTCACTTTCAATCCCCTTCTCAACAGTAACACCTCCATCTTTCTTGTGTTCTCTTTCTCCCATCTCAACTTCCCCTTGGGCGTCTCAGAATCAGCAGGCATCTGAGGACCTTCATAATTGGTTCCACTTCTAAGCTGGATTGCCTTGCAATGGTCTTTCGGGTTCCCCTCCGGCATTGACGGGTATTTGCCAGGCTCTCTATTCAATGACTTTGCAATCTGACTCATCTGGAACTCTATAGAAGTGAACCTTCGATTGTTCTCTTGTTGAGTTCTCGTCCACTCAACATTCATCTTCTGGAGCTCTTGATCACGATGGTTACCCTTCTTATGCAACTCCTTCACATCGTACTCCAAGGATGACAACCTCTTACTTCCTTCCTCCACCTTCTGAAGGATAGCTCTCAACATCTCCTCGGTTGAGGCACTGCCTTCTCCACCTGAAGGCTTAGAACCTGGGTCAACACCTGCAGGAACAGTAATACCAGCTTTTGGGTTAGCATATGAAAAATTCTCATTTTTCCTCCATGTGTTTTGAGGAGGCTGCTGGCCTCCTTGATATCCTTGTGTGTTCCTCCATTGATTTTGAGGCGGCTGTTGCCCTGGAGGTGCAAATGGCTGGCCATAAGAAGGCCTTCCATATTGATTTCCACCTTGGTAGCCATTCTGATTGTAATACGGACCGCCCATGTAATTGGTTACCTCTTGCTGTCCACTTGGCTGGTCTACTCTATCATTCTCTGCTATATTCTCTCCAATCATATTCTTCCCCAACTCGAGGTTGTTGATCTTCTCCATCATGGCCATCAATAGCCTTCTCGTTCCTTCACCTTCCTCAACCTGATGAACTCTTTGTAAATCCGAGTCTCCATTCCAAGCCCCGGCATTCGTGACAATGTTGTCCACGATCTCTCTACACCTCTCTATACCTTGATTCAGGAATGCTCCGCCCGCACAGGCATCTAAATGGTCTTGCCCCGCCTTGTTGGCACCGCTGTAGAAGAATGCCATAATATCTCCCTCATTGTACCCGTGTTGCGGGCACTCTATCAGCATGTTTGAGTATCTCTCCCACGCTTGACGTAGGTCCTCTCCTTGCTTCTGGCGGAAGGAAGAGATCTCAATCCTTGCTTTGATTGTTCTGGATGGAGGGTAGAATCGCTCGAGGAACAGACGCTCGAGCTCGGCCCAAGTGGTAATACCTCCCCGTGGAAGCGTATTATCATACCACTCTTTGGCTATTCCCGTCAATGAGAATGGGAACAGCCTAAGCCTCTTGGCATCTTCAGACATGCCATTATAATTGAATGTGGAGGCTATCATAAGGAAGCTCCTCAAGTGTGTATGAGGATTCTCCTTCCCAATCACCCCCTTGAACTGGTTCTCGGTAAGCAACTTAAGGATTCCAGGGGAAATGGAGAAGTTATTTGCCTCAACAGGAGGCAATGCCACTCCATCATAGTACCTCTGCGGTTGTGCCGCGAACCTGCCCCGAATAGCCATATTGTGATCTGCGTTCTGGGGCACAGGCTGAGGAGCAACAGGTGGTGCTGGTACTTGTTGAACTGGAGGTGGTTGGTACACAGGTGGTTGGTTGTAAACAGGAGGTGGATGATATGGGTATGGTGGATAAGGGTATGGTGGGTATGGGTAATGTTGGTATACTGGGTTGTTGAAAGGTTATTTGGGTTTTGTGGGTAAGCAGGGTTGTTCAGAGGATTTTGGACAAGATTCTGAGCTGGATTGATAACGTTTTGTGCACCCGGGTTTTGGCTCTGACTATCCCCTAACGGATCTTGGTTCTTACTGGTGTTGCCCTCAGTGCCGTCAACCCGGTTCAATGCCTGATTGAACTCATTCTCAACATCGTCCAACTCATTAGTGATGTCCATCGGTTCTTTCCCTCCGGCAGCGTTCATCCTTCGTAAGAAGGCTCGGTTCCTTCTAGCTATCGTCTCAGGGTCCAAAGGTATTCTCTCTTCGCTCGTGTTGCCTTGTGAGCGTGTTTTCATATACCTGACACACTAGCAGAAGGATCAAAACGCAACTGCCGAATGGATAAAAAAAAAACAGAAAATAAAAGAAAAGAAAAGCACTCACTACTAACTACTAAGCTATCTACAAGTCCTATTCAAAAAGCATACAACGCCATCCCCGGCAACGGCGCCATTGACTTGAAACGAACTACACTAGCTTTTACTAGTAGCTTCCCCGCAAGAGTACGGGTTCACAGTAGTATGGGCAAGTATAGGGACCAAGTATTATCGAACCCAAGGGAAAGTGTGTATGCGAACAGATCCCTGAAGATCTACGCGTCGTAGTTAATATGAGTGTAATATTTTTGGGTTTTTGAAAGATTAATTAAAATACTGAATTAAACTAAGTAAACTAAAATACTAAAGAAATCAAATTAACTAAGGGTTGTGTTCTAATGAGAGATGGTGATGCTTAGGATTGGAATCCCTACGTATACTAACGGAGCAGGTACATAATCAAAATAACTGTGACGCGCCAGAAATAACCTAAGTACAAGAATGCAAGATGAAAGCTCAAGATTTTAAACCCTAATACTTTATCCTAACACTCGACTTCATTAATCTACTAACAAGTTAATAGATTGTGCTTTATTAATGAGACCCTAATTTAACTAAGGTGATGCGGTCGTCCTCCTTCGCTAAACTGGTAGATGAATTAACCCTTCCTAAACCCTCTCGTTAAGTCTACTCGTTGTTAAAGAGTGATACGGTCGTCCTCTCTCTAACACTTTTCGAACGAAATTCAAGAGCGAAGTCTAGATTAATTTTAAGAATTCATTAACCAAGAGAATTAAAACCTAACGTCACAGGTTACCCTAATTACGTACCCACAACCTACTTCTACGAGTTCATCCTACCCCAAGCATGAAAGGGTTCTAGCCTAACATGGTGGTTTGAATAATAAAAGCAATCACAAGAACAATAATCATATGCATAATTAAATTAACGAAAGAAATCAAGAACATAAACGAAAGAACAAATTAAAGTCTCTAAAGAAATCTATATAAATCTGAAAAACTAGGTTTAATCGTCTCCAAGAGTAAATAAAGAAAGAATTAATCTAATACGTTCAAAAGAAATACTAAACCGAAGAATTCGTAAATTAAAACCTCAATTACAACGTATAAAACTCTTCCAATCTCCCTCCCAAGCTTTCTCCTCGCTCAAAATATGTAAAAATATGTGTTCGTCTCGTTGATATGCTTGGAAAAAGGTATAAATAGGCTTGCGATCGAATTTGGGTGTTCATGGGCCAAAATACACGTCAAGGTCGAGTAGAGGTCGAGTAAAACTACTCGACCTGTTGCAGCTCGAGTGCACTACTCGAGTGCCCGAGTAGTGACTACTCGAGCGACTCAGCTCGAGTACTTTTTGGCAGCTGTACACATGTTCGTAAAATCTTCATATCTCCTCAACCGGGAGTCCGTTTTGGCCGATTCAAAGTCCTACAAACTCCTCTTTTCACCCTCTATCCATCTATGAAAACAAAAGAGACAAATTCATCAGTTTATAAAAATGATAATCAAATGACTCCAAACTCTCATAAAAAAACACTCAAAACATGGGCAAATCGGGCACCAAAACATAACAATTTCACGCCTAATCAGACTCAGTCAGCTTTAAGGTTGAAAAATTGGTATACGTGTATTCCCCCCCCCCCCCACCCCATACACGTATTCTTCAGTCTTGTACCGGGACCAACAAGTGGTATCAGAGCAGTGGTTCGAAAGACCACTGACTTTGAATACTAATAGTTTCAGAGGAGAAACTGTTGGTGGTCACTGAACAGATCTGAGTTTGCTTTTCATAAAACTTGCATCATCATGACTTCGAGGAGACTTGAAGCTTCGTTACCTGAATTCTCTGTGTCTAACTTTGTCTATTGGAAGTTCAGATTAGAAGCACATCTAGATGCCATCCATGACCAGATGCCGCGTGTACTCAGGGAAGGACCGATCAAGATAACTATTCCTAACGTCAGAGGACTGGGTTATGAAGATCTTGTGATTGGCGTGCAGGTTCCTAAAGAAAGGAAAGACATGACCAACGATGAAATCAAGATGGTGGGACTTGACAACGTCGCCAGAAACATCATCTTGCATACGGTGCCCTTCGAGGAGTCAGCTAGGCTGATGAACTTAAACATGGCAAAGGAGGTTTGGGATGAGCTGACAAGGATGTGTGAGGGATCTGAAAAGATCAAGGAGAACAAGAGAAACATTGCCATTCAGAAATTCGAGGTGTTCGAGATGCTGCCTGACGAAAGTATAGATCAAATGGAGTCTAGATTCATCAAGTTGATTAATGAGTTGGTGATGCTGGACAAGGATGTCCCAAGGAGAGATGTTGCTTCAAAGATCCTGAATGCCCTTCCTGAGAGATGGGACAACAGTGTAATTATGCTTAAGAACACTCAGGATATGAGTAACATAACTTCTGCTTTACTTTTTTCAGAGCTCAAAGCGCTTGAATTCGATCTTAACAAAAGAAAGAAGAAAGTTCAGTCAGAAGAGGAAGTGAAGGAGAAAACTCCTGAGAAAAGTGTGGCGTTCAAGGCCAGGTCTGAACCTGTTGAGCCCTCATCAAATTCTTCATCAAAGTCACTGATGGAGATGAGCAGGGAAGAACTCGCTGAGGAGTACAGCCTGATGGCCAAACGATTTGACAAGCTCAATTCCAGGTTTGGTCGTTATAAAAAGTTTTATCAGGACTCACGTGACAGGAAACCTGAAGGAATCCACCAAAGCTCGAGGAGATATGAGGAGCGAAGGAACACTGACCAGAGGAGAGAACGTGGTGATGAAAGGAGATATTCTGAACCAAAACCCGAAAGAAGAGACGAACAGAGACGTACTCGCGATGATAGATATCCAACCAAGGCTGAAAGCTCACCAAGAACCAGGGAACCTGACTCAAGGAGGAACCCTGAACCAAGAAAAGAAAGAGTAAGTGAGCAGGTAGCATGTTACAACTGTAACAAGATTGGTCACTATCAGTACGACTGCCCGGAGCTGAGTGCAAGGGAGAGAGAGGAAAGGAGAGCCACTAGGGATCTAAGATCTGCTGATCGGAGAGCGATGATCGCTGAAGACGCAACAAATTCTGACGGTCCTGCTGAAAGGTCACCTGAACTCTTCTCAGATGACGAGTACGATGATGTCTGTCTGATGGCTAGGGATGAGCCTGAGGTAACATCAAATTCTGTTTGTGCTTCTTACACTGGTCAAAATCCTGAGCTTAACTCAGAGTCAGTTAGAGAAATGAACCTTCAGATCTGCCTTGATCAATTGATGGTTGATTTCTCCAGATTGCAGGAAACTAATGTCTTCTTGGTAGAGGAGAACAAGAAATTGAGTACTGAAGTTCAAAACCTGAATGAACAACTCACTCAGTCTGATCTTAAAGAATCAGCTCAGATTGTGAGACTAACTCAGGAAATTGATATGATCAATGCTGAGCGTCTCCCAAGAGAGAAGATTCTGAAGGAATTGGCTGAGGAAGAGCTGGTCAGGAAAGGAAGAACTAAAAGTACTTAAGAGTAAGTTTGATGACCTCTTTACCAGACATGAAATCCTGAAAAAGAGTGAGGACTCTCTCAAGAAAAAGGTTGCAGCAATGAATAAATCCTCAGTGGCTAGAGAGGAAATAAATAGCAGCCAGATACTTGGGAACAAGAAAAAGGGACTTGGATATGTTCCTGAGAAATCCTCACAAGGTCAGTCTCATGTTGCTTCAGGGAGCAACACTGAGAGGGTATTTGTTCAGACAGGCCAGAGTGCACCTAAGGTTATGCTCCATGCCCGTCAAACTGATAAGGGCAAGGAAACCGTTGACACAGTCAGGGTTGCTCCTAAGGTAACTAAGCCAAAACCCAAGGGAAAGGCGAAGCAACCTAAGGAAGCCCCTGAGAGCTCAGGCCAGGGAAAACCTCAGCGAAAGCAGAGGAAGACTCAGGCCAAGAGCCCTCAGACTGGTCAGCGAGGGTACCATCATGCTTGGCAATACCAACAGGGAAGGCCAAATATGATGACACCCCTGTGGTTTTGGCATCCTGAGGCCTTTAACTGTTTTCCATTCCCTCACTTGCCTAGGTGGAATAGAAATCAGGGTCCTTATCAAGAACAAGGCCCAAGAACTGCTGCATCCAGACCTAGGAAGAACAGGAAGCAAGCCCAAAAGGCACCCACTCAGGCTCCTGTGAAGCCTAAGTCTAGCACTCATACACCATCTTCCTCTCAGGCAAAGAAGAAGAAAGTTATGTATGTTGATGTTTCAGGGAGACAGATTTACCACTATGAGGCAATCAGGGTTGTGAAGCAAGTCTGGATCCCGAAGGGTACAGCTGACACGATAGGACCCAACACCCAATGGGTACCTAAAGCCTGATTTGCTTGCAGGCGGCTGTGGATCACAACAAGAGGAGAGGAGACTCAATCAAAGTTGTTTGGTACCTAGACAGTGGTTGCTCAAGGCACATGACTGGAATGAAGAGTCTTCTCCAAGAATATCAAGCTAAAGATGGTCCACAGGTAACCTTTGGTGATAACTCAAAAGGTGTTACTAAAGGTTTTGGTGTTCTAATTATAGGTACAGTCAGAGTGGAAAATGCATCCTTTGTGGAAGGACTGAAGCATAACCTGCTGTCAGTAAGTCAATTCTATGACAAAGGGTTCAGTGTTGAGTTCTCATCGAATATATGTTCAGTCAAGGACAAATCAACACAAGTGCTTCTATCAGGTATCAGGAAAGGTAACGTTTATCTCCCTGATTGGAGCAGCACTATTCCTAATGCCTGTTTTGTTGCTAAAAGCTCTCTAGAGCTCAGTTGGTTATGGCATAAAAGATTAAGCCACCTGAACTTCAAGATTCTTAACAAAATTTCTAGACAGTCACTTGTTGAAAGTCTACCGAATGAAGTTTTCAGCAAAGATCATGTGTGCAAAGCTTGTCAGGAAGGGAAGCAGGTCAGAGCGTCATTCAAAGAGAAAGCTTCTCATTCCACTGACAGGATACTTCAGCTCTTGCACATGGATTTATTTGGTCCCATAACACCTGTGAGTATGAATGGTAGAAAATATACCCTTGTGGTTATTGATGATTACTCTAGATATACTTGGGTTATTTTCTTGTTGAATAAGAAGGAAACACAGGTGAAGCTTCCTGAGTTGCTCAGGAGACTCAACAATGAGAAGAATCAGTCCATTACTAAGATCAGATCTGACAAGGGCACTGAATTTATAAACTCATACATTTTTTACTTTTATAATGAACTTGGTACATCTCATGAGACTTCTGCAGCTAGAACTCCTCAACAGAATGGTGTCGCTGAAAGGAGAAACAGGACACTGAAGGAAGCTGCAAGGACTATGCTGGCTGAGTCAGGATTGCCCAAGAAATTCTGGGCTGAGGCAATCAACACTGCATGCTACACTCAGAACAGCTCCATGCTGAACAAACAACATGCTCAGACCCCATATGAGACATGGAACAAAAGGAAACCTCGTATTTCTTATTTCCATGTATTTGGTTGTAAGTGCTTCATTCTCAACAATGGGAAGACCCAATTGAAAGCTTTTGATAGCAAATCTGATGAAGGAATATTCTCAGGATATTCTGAAGTTAGTAAAGCCTTCAGGGTTTACAATTGTACGATCCTTGTTGTGGAAGAATCACCTCATGTTGTCTTTGATGAATCTGCTAATGAGTCTAGGGCAAAGGTGTTGAATCCTGACACTGAGGAGGTCACAAGGAGTGTGACAAGGCTGAGCTTGAAGAATCAACCTGATCCTAAGATCAAGACTGTGCCAATTCCAAGATGGGATGATGATGACGATCAGGATGAGGAATCAGGTGCCACTCCTAAGCCCAGCACATCAGGGATTGTTGAGCCTCAGACTGAGGAACAGGCTCAACCTGAGGTAAGTACCGTCTATGAAGATGTTGTCGCAGCTGAGACGGTTCTTGAGTCACCTCATCAAGGGGGAATCAATGTCCCTGACATTGAGCTTGTTAATCCCTTTGGTATAGACTCAGGATCATCCCCTTCTGTTCAATTTCCTGAATTCTATGAGCCTGTAGACACTAACATTGCAGGTACTTCAGGAACAACTCCTGGCAAAAGAACATGGATAGAGGATCATCCCATTGATCAAATCATTGGTGATCCAACTGAGGGAGTCAGGACCAGACGGTTTCAGGGTGAGAGTGCATTGTTCTGTTGCTTTCTCTCTGAGCAAGAGCCTCAGAACATTGAAGAAGCTCTCACTGACTCGAACTGGATCATTGCCATGCAAGAGGAGCTGAATCAGTTCACAAGGAATCAGGTTTGGGAACTGGTAGATAGACCTAGGCATCAAGGTGTGATTGGTACCAAGTGGGTCTTCAAGAACAAGAAGGATGAGAATGGTGTTGTGGTAAGGAACAAGGCTAGACTGGTTGCAAAAGGGTATTGTCAATCTGAGGGAATAGACTATGATGAGACTTTTGCTCCAGTGGCTAGGTTGGAAGCTATCAGGTTATTCCTTGCCTATGCAACGTATAAGAAGTTCAAGGTGTATCAAATGGATGTCAAAAGTGTCTTCCTGAATGGTGTACTCAATGAAGAGGTTTATGTTGAACAACCTCCCGGGTTTGAGGTTGGAGATAGAGTATACCATTTGAAGAAAGCACTCTATGGACTTAAGCAAGCACCAAGAGCTTGGTATGATACCCTCTCTCAATTCCTGACAGACCATGGGTTCAAGAAGGGAACTGTGGATAGGACATTGTTCAGGATCACTTAAGGTGATGACATTCTCTTGGTCCAGATTTATGTGGATGACATAATATTTGGATCACCAAATCATCATCTCTGTGAGAAATTCTCTAAGTTGATGACTGGTAAATTTGAGATGTCCATGATGGGAGAGATGAACTTCTTCTTAGGATTGCAGGTCAAGCAGACTGATCAAGGTATCTTCATAAATCAGGCCAAGTATATAAGAGACTTGATTCATAAGTTTGGTGTTCAGAACAGCAATCCAGCCAGGATCCCTATGAACACAAATTGGAAGATGGATCCTGACACTGAAGGGACTTCAGTAAATCAGACTGAGTATCGTGGGCTGATAGGTTCTTTGTTGTACCTGACTGCAAGTAGGCCTGACATAACGTTTGCAGTTGGTGTGTGTGCTAGGTATCAGTCTGATCCCAAAAGAAGTCATTTGGAGGCTGTTAAGAGGATACTTAAGTATTTGAAAAGGACAGTCAATATGGGACTATGGTATCCTTCAGATGACAACTTAGAACTGACAGGTTATTCAGATGCAAATTATGGAGGTTGTAGGATAGATAGGAAATCAACCTCAGGGACATGTCAGTTTTTGGGTAGTAAGTTGATCTTGTGGTTTAGTAAGAAGCAGAATTCAGTGGCGACATCCACAACGGAGGCTGAGTATATGGCTGCAGGTAGTTGTTGCGCTCAGATTTTGTGGTTAAGGCAACAGTTGAGGGACTACCAAGTATTTGCTAATCAGGTTCCAATCTATTGTGATAACAATAGTGCTATAGCAATTACTCAGAACCCAATGCTTCACACAAGGTGCAAGCATGTGGACATTAGGCATCACTTCATTCGAGATCATGTGGAGAAAAAAGATATCAGGATGGAAAAGATTCACACTGACAGGCAAAGAGCTGACATCTAGACTAAGCCTTTGGCTGAAGCAAGGTTTATGGAACTGTCAGTGGAGTTAGGACTCTTAGATCCGGGAGAACAGTCAGTGTAGGGTTCTAGGGGGAACTCAGGCCAGACTCGACTCAGCGAGGTATCAGGGTGCTACAATGTCTCCCTGACAGGTATGAGTTCTAACCTGACTCCTGTGAATTTCAAGCGTCTCCCTGAGTCCTTCGTCCTGAAAATCTTTATTAAATATATTCCGTTTTTATTAAAAGCGCGCCTTTTCATATTTAAAACCCACGCGCACGGAGCATTTAATGCAACAGTTACTTTTTCATATACGTGTCTGTTTTATACGGAATATGACTGACATGGGGTTTGATTGAAGCTGAGATTAATCCTGGCCCCTCATTTCAAAACCTTTCGAATTCAGGGATCAATCTCAACCCCACGTTTGAGTAACTGACTTAGTCTTATCAATCAAGAGTGCCATTTGAGGTTTTTACGCAAACACAACGCACAATCTGCACACTGAGTTTTCTCTTGCTCAAACACAGAAATTTCAAAAATCTCTTCTTTCAAAACAATGGCATTCCTTGATTCCAACTGGACAACTGACAAGATCATAGACGTTGTTGAAAAGAAACTGATACACATGGAGCAAGTCATCTCCATGGAAGGTATCTATCTCACAGTTGAGGAAATCAAACCAGTTTTAAAGTGGATTTCCGATGCTGGGTTGGAAACATACTTCACCACCCGCCCCACTTCCGTGCTCCCAAGAACAGTTGTAGAAGCATACTTAAATATGTTCTTACGGAAGGGGGAGATTTATACGAAGGTGACTGCACTTAAGCCGAAGGGAGAGAAGGACGGTGACGGCGAACCTCTCTACAACTCAGAGGTGTTCACTATCGACGTCAGGAGGGTGGTGAGGGAAGTCTTCAAGTTGTCGTTCTCAGGCATCAACCCAAGAAAATATAAGGAGAACTCAGAGGGAGAGCTTCTTGGGAATTGGACCAAGTCAGGGTCATCAGAGTTCAAGGCTCGTCAGAACAAGAATACGCTGAAGCCTGAGTACAGAGCTCTGGTGGATTTGGTGTCCAAGATAGTGATGGGTGCAACTGGCTCTCACGAGCAACTGAGTCTGCCCAAGCTGAGACTCATGGGAGCAATTGCTGATGGAGTGGAAGCGAACTGGGAGCAGTTCTTCCTTGATCAACTCCATCAGGCCGGTTTGGACAAGCTTAAGCGAGATGAGGAGAAGAAGCACATATCCGTCAGTGCCATCTTGCCATTCGGCACGAGGATGTCCATCCTGATTGCTCATGCTTGCCATGGGTATACCTTCGACTTTGAAGAGAGTCTCTCCTCAAAGAAGGTAATGTTTTCCTCACTGAGTGATACCTATTCAGTGCTAGGGCTGACTGATCCCAATGCGAAAGCAAAAGGTCAGACCAAAAAGCCAGCTGGTAAGGCCAAGAGAGTGGCAACCATTCTCATTGAAAGGGTAGATGACCTCTTTGAGAGGAGTAAGGACAGTGAGGAGGTTGCAGTTGAAGAGGTGGAGCAGCCTGAGGCGGAAAAGGCTGAGAAGAGGAAGAAGGTAAGGGTCGTGCTGTCAGGGAAGAGCACAAAATCAGGGACTGAGTCTGATCCCAAGAAGGCCGGGTCAGAGGCTGAGGGAACTGACGATGACGTCAGAAAGGAGGGTGCTCAGGGAGAGAGGCCCCTGAAGAGGCTTAGGAAGGGAACCAAAAATTCCCCTACTAAGAAGCTGCCTGAGGTGAGTGAGAGGGAGAAGTCAAGCTCTCCTGGAGCCTCTGACTTGGAGGAAGTGAGAAAAACTGTCGAGACGGCTGAGTCGTTGTAGCCTGAGATAGTACCCACTCAAACACCCCCACACCCTGAAACCCAAACACCTTCCATCCCTGACCCCATACCTTAAACCCCCCAACCACCCCAAACCTCAGAGCCAAATCAGCCTACTGAGTCAGTGCCATCAACTTCACCTACGAATGAGCCTGACCAGTCAGCCGAGCCAAACCTTCCAAACCCCACAGACTTTCCCTCATACCCCAATCCCAAGGACTGCCCCAAATCCATTTCAGCTGAAGAGGATGAATTCCTTGAAGTGGAGGAGGAGGAATTAGACGAACACATGGCAGGAGGGATTCTGGAGAACACTCTCAGGGGGAACGCCACAGAATGGGTAGGAAAGTGCTGGCATGGGCTGTACAAGTACAATGAGCTGCTAGCTTATGTGATCGAGCTCAAGGTTTGGTTGGACTTCAAACAATCAAACATGCAGGAGCAGCATCTGCTAGTGGACGCTCGTGGCTGGGAGCACTGGGAGGCGGAGGAGGCCAAGATTTGCTCCTTCTTTGGACTGACTAGCTGGCTTCAACTTCTGAACTTTGACAACCTGAAGCAGTTAGTGGCTGATATGACGTCCAAGAGCAAGGCTGACATCCTGTCTGGTGACGAGAAGGATGATGAGGATGATGATGAAGCTCAGGGTGGAGACATGGAGAAGGCAGTGGAGGAGACTGCACAGGAGGTTGATGAGATGATCTCTGAGCCTCAGGCTCAGGGGGAAGGTGATAAGGATACTGGTGCCAAGGGTGGACCAGTGGCTGAGGATGTTTTGAACATCTCAGCTGCCAATGAGACATCTGTCGATGTAGGGATTCCCTGCCCTGAGACAAGAGATGAAGATGTTGAGGCATTCAAGGAGACTCTCAGTTCCGAGGGACTTGCTCCTAAGGTTCAAGTTAGCTTAGCTGAGCCTGAGCAGGCGGCTTTGACTACTTCACAACTGCCTTCAGTGCACCTTGACGAAGGGACTGATGATGCAGGGGCTGACAAGGGAAAGCAGACAATCACTGATGCGGCCGTTGATGATGAAGATGTGATAATAACCGGGGTCGGACATGCTGAATTTACAAGCATAGTGGAGGTCAAGCAGGAGAAAACCACAGAAAATCTAGCTGAACTTCAGGAGGAAGTAATGAGGCTACGAGCTGAAAAAGATGAAGACTCCAAGGCCCTGGCAAAACACATCAGGTGGACAAAGTCAGCCTACAACACCCTTGCCAACAGGGAGCTGATTTTGCTAAAAAGGACGATGACTGACACGGCCAAGTCAGTGAGGAATGAGAGGAAGCGCACCAAGAAGATGCTTAGGAACACTCTCAAGAAACTTGATGAGAGGGATGCGATCAGAGATGAGAAGTTGAATCAGGCAGTTGATAGGCTTGCAGTTCAGACTGGAGGTATTGTCACTCAGGCCATGAAGGACTCAGCGTCCAAACTGGAGCTGGAGTCAGGGAAGTTGGATCGCACCTCTCAGTCAGTGGCAGACATTTTGGCGAAGGCCACTGAAGAGTCGGCAAAGATACTAACTGAGGCCAGCAGAGTCAGCGGTGAGTCCTTGAAGGTGGAGGAAAGGATCACCAAGGCTGAACAAAGTCTCCAACTCTCTATGGAGGTCTTTGAGAAGAAAGTCAATGCTGCTATCAGTTCGGTTTCTTACGCAGGCACTGGGATTGCCACGGGAGTTGAGATGATGAAGGAGGGCGTATTGGAAGTTCAATCTTTAGCCTCTTTTGTTATCAACAGTGGAGCTGAGTCACTCCCATCCCAGACCAATGATAATGCCAAAAAGGAGGAAAAGAAGAAGAAAAGATCCCGCCCTGAGGCATCGGAGGCAGTCAACCAAGGTGAGACCGTTCTAGCTGACCCTGAAGCCAATCCTGAAGGGAATATACTAAGGGTGAGGAAGTCAGCTAGGTTAGCGGCAGTGGAGAAGGAAGGAGAGGATGTTGTTGCCAGGCTGAGAGCGGAGGCAACAAAGGCAAATGCTGATGAACCTTCCAAGCAACAACCTGAGCCAGTTCAGAGATCGTCTCCCATGAGCTCAAGGAAGAATCCCATCACTTACTCAGGGGAGTTGGTGGCAGAGCTATGTGCTGAAGCATGGGGAGATCACTCTGAGAAATCTGAGGCTATGCGCAGAGCTGAAATTGCTCAGAAGGAGAAGATGCGCATCTTGGAGAAGAAGGTTGAGAAGCTGATTGATATCACTGAGTTTCAACAACGAGAACTGGATGATGCAGTGATCAGCTTGCTAAGGAGGAAGAAGGCGAAGCCTGAGCCTAGGAAGTACAGGAAGAAGCCAACAGTTAGGAAATCAACAATTCTTCATGTCAGTAGGCCTGAATCAGGAGTAAGGGAAGCTTTTGTCGATGAGTTCGTCTCAGAGACATTGAAGGAGTTTTGGATTGATGCAAGGGATGAATTTGTTAGACTGTGGTATGTTGTGAAGAAGTGGGGCGACACTGAGGATATCAATGCCCACTTCACTGACTACATGATGGACAATCATCCTGAGCTATTCCAAAAGATCTTGGAGGAGGCTGATGCAGCTCAAGTTCAGGTGAAGGCTCCTGAGTTCACCATTCGAGCTCCTCTCTTAGTTCCTGGAACTCAAAAGCATGACACAAAGGCCATCATGATGGAAGTATTGAAGATAGCCAAAGCTGAAGGATACGTGAACAAACCTAGAAGACTTGACGAGCTGAAGGCAAGAGTTTATGCAGGATATGGACTCAAACCTGAAATGAGATTAGTCTAGGTGTTCACAGGCTTCTTTGTAATAGATTAGATTCATTGTAACCATTTCCACATCTATCAATGAAATCTATTACTTTTGCCCACAGACAAAAACTCATTGTCTTTTTGGCTGCTGTTTAAATTCTGTACTTTATCAAGAATTGCTCTAACACTGTCTTATCTTATAGATAGGTTCTTCATATTTCCTCTAAATGTTTTGAGGATCTTTTCAGTGTTTTGGCATTATCAAAAAGGGGGAAATTGTTGGGATATTGTCAGTTTTGATTAAGATCCCAAAGCCCCTGAAAAGATGTTTGCCTTAATCTGTCTTTGTCAGGCTAGTCTTGGTTAGGATTAGTACTTAGTCATTCTACACTTCACAGGTAATCAGTGAGAGGAGAACTCACTGGAGACAATCAAGACTCAGAGCCTGAAGACGAAGAGCACCATCCTGAACTTATGGCAGTCCTCTAAGCTGGCTGAGTAAGTGTCAGTGATGAAGGGTATGACCCTGAGGTCATTACTAACTCAATCCTGAAGGGAACAGGATGTCACTGAGTTTATGGAAAGACTTGGAGTAGAGCCAAGCAATGCAAAAGGAATTTCAGCGTCAGGACAAGACTGGTGGGCTCAAGACAAAATGAACTTAATAAGACAAGCCTGAAGCTCAGGAATAAGTTCTGACATTCTCACCAACCTGATGACGTGGACCAATCCGAGAAGGACACGCACGTACGGAACCTGACATGAAGACTGAATTCAGACTGCACATTCAACGGGCAAGCATTTAATGGGCATTTAATGCAAATACCAAATCCATGCAAGGACGGCTGCTGCATGAAGATATGTCCGTTTGAAGCCACTCTACATAGATGACTCGAAGGCTATCTCTCCAACGGATAGTTTTTCAAATCACCTATAAATACAGAAGACCTTGAACCCATTCAAGGTTACGGGAAATTTCCAAGTCATTAATTACTCAAACTCTCAAGCACTCAAAGCATTCAGCCTTTAAGAGAAGCACTCGAAAACATCCAAATTTCCCAAGTGTTTCTTAGCAACTGAGAGTTATTCTGTATTCCAAGAGCTAAATAACATTATCTTATGCTTAGAGAGATTATCCAATCCTTAGCATAGCTTTGCCTTGTAAGGATAATCTCAATCTAGTTGGAATCCAAACTGAAACCAAAACCCTAAGTTAGGCTTGTTGGGAGTAAGTCAGTTAGTGTGTTAGTAGTGGAGTTGTATAGATCAGTGAGGATAGTTGGTCTTGGTGCACCTTGGCACGTTAAAAACAAGAATCCCTTGAGTGGATTTCCTGTTAAGTCAGGCCGTGGACGTAGGAGCTTGAGACTCTGAACCACGTTAAACTCCTTGTGTTCTTACTGCTTTGATATTGTGCATACTTGCCATATTATTCGTTCATTCATTGCATTCAAGTTTATCAGGCCTGAATCAATCAGGCTAATCTTCAAAAGAGCACTGCCCTACTAAACACTATTCAGAATTGAGTAAAACAAGTTTTTCAGAAAGCAAACTAAACAAGACTTTAAACTTTCAGGGCTCAAACATTTCCGCACTGAACTTGAACTGATAGTTAGCCAACTGACCCGCACCAAGTGTAGTCAGTAGGTGTGTTATCAGCTCCTAGTTCTTTACCACTCTGAGTAAAGGGGACTCAATCAGCTTTAAGGTTGAAAAATTGGTATACGTGTATTCCCCCCCCATACACGTATTCTTCAGTCTTGTACCGGGACCAACAAAAGGGATGCGACTCTAAGTTTGAATAAAAAACACTTAAATAACTAAATAAAATTTCTCAAATAACATGCATCCGCATCCACCATCCCTCCACCTCACTCCTTCAATCTATAAATGTTAAATAGTATGGTATGAGCAAAACCACTAGCTCAGTGTGATCATCTTGTCAAGACTAAATATAGCATAAAAATAAAATGCATAACCACAAGCAATCATGTAATTCACATATTGACACATATAAACTTTTATTCTTGTTAACTTATTATTGAAAATTAATATTTCACGGTTTTCCCAAGGACCTCTCTTCAATCCAACAGAGTCCCCCACAAAGACCTCTCATCAGTCTCGTGTTCTTTCTTGTGTACGGTGGTTCCCCCAAGGATCTCTCTTCAATCTTGGGTTCCCCAAGGCCTCTCTTCAGTCCTAGGCCCCTCTTAAGCCCCTGGCCTATTATAATTTTTTTTATGTTAGGTCAATGTTGTACAGAATGTTACAATATTTTCCGCAACATCAAAATTTTCCCTTTCTTCTAACACTAACTCTGAATGTTTCAATGTTATCTTTAATGTCTAAACATACAGATTGGCGATGTGGAAGTTACCAGGTCAAGCGGTTGCAGTTTTAGAGTGAGAAGATTAAAGATAAGCATAGGTGGTTTTCAAGATCATGGAGCTAAGTGGTAGACGGTTTTGGATCATAGAAAACCATGATTTCCAAATGTTCACATGCTAGATTCGAAGTCTATAACTACCACACGCATGGGACACATTCAAATGAAGAAATCAGACTCCTATTTACCTATAGCAAGTGTAGTAGCTTCGGTTCTCTCCATTGTAACTCAAAGAGTGTTTTAGTTAAGCCTATAAGTAGGTTGTTTACACAATTAGGGTTCTTGACTTTTGGTGGTATATTTAGGATATATTACCTTGATGTAAGATCTTACAATAGGATCTTATTTTGTCTTTGTATCACTACTCGTTATAACAAAGTTTCGCCATGAGACGTCATAGATTATTTTATAATCTATGATAAAGTTTCGATATCGTTTGCAATTTTGCTTTTCAAGTCTTCCGCGATGTATGTTGTCTTTTATGTTTCAACACTTATAACAATATTTTGGAAATACACCCACACACACCCTTCAACTGACACCGGTGCCATAACTAGATATACTTAGTTAGATCTTGTGTTATTGAGTGTTTTATTTTGTTTGTAGTGGAATATCCACTTACCCCCACACTAAAACCACCGGTTTTAGATAGTTTGAGTTATTCGTACTGGAAATCAAAGATGCGGATGTACATCAAAGCTCTTTATGAATGAGCATGGAGAAGTGTACTCTCAGGATGGACGCAACCAGAACTCCAGCTGATGAAGACAATGAAGTACGGATCATGCGAGAGCTTGATTGGATGAATGATGAAGTAACCGTGGCTAGTTACAATTCGAAAGCCTTGAATGCCATATTTACATTAGTTGATGTATCTATGTTCAAGTTAATTTAGAATTGTGTTTCTACAAAAGATGATTGGGATTGATTGCAAGAACATTGTGAAGGATCCGAGAGTGTTCGAAGGACAAAGCTTCAGATGCTAGGCATAAAATTCGAAAACCTCAAGATGAAGGATGGTGAATCCATTTCTGCCTACAATGAGAGAATTTCTGAGATTGCAAATGAATCTCACTCTCTAGGTGATCCTATATCTAATACCAGGTTAGTTCATAAAATTTTAAGAACCGTTCCTAAATGTTATGATGCTAAAATATGTGTTATAGAAGATGTTGTAGGGGTAAAAAGTATTTGACCCCGACCTCGATAATTGAGGTAACCTCGCCTTAATAATGACCTAGCTTCAATGGCGACCTTGCCACTCCGGCGACCAAGCCTCTCCAGCGACCTCGCCACATTGGCGACCTCGCCGCCTCAAGCGACTCCGCTCCATCACGGCCACGTCGGGATGGGCCTCGTCTGGAGAACTAGGACAAGCTCTTAATAAGCTCACTCCAGATAAGACAGTTGGAGATTTGGCATCTGGGAAGGACGTAACCACAAACATGCAATTGCGCCCGCACCTGGGAAAAAGACGACTGCAATATCAGATATCAGCAGGAAAGGACTGAAAGGCACCCAATAAGGCCAACAGGCCAGCTGCCCTGCTTCCATTAGAGGAGGACAGCCCGTAGATACAGCATATGGAGGCCACCTTATCCCAGTGACTAGGCCCCAGCAAAAGATACCAAATTATTAGCAATCATTGTATATTCAGCCAAAAATAGGTAAGGCAAGTGACTATAACCTAGGAATTACTATAAATAGAGCCTAAGGGCTCACAAATAAAGGGAGCAACTTAAGACCGAGCCTAAACCCTTGGCAATCCTATGACACTTTTTATTTCAGTTCTTTATCTTGTTTTATCCGATCATAGCCACATAAAGTTCTTCAAAATCTCAATCGGGTAACAACAATTGGTGCTATAAGGAGGGTGGAGTATATCCCAAACCTCTCACTAAAAAAATCTCTTGGAACACTCACGTTCCTGGGGAAAGAAAGCCTAGGAGATCCAAAGTCTATCTTGGATCCTAACAAGACAAAAATCCCACGAAAATGAAGAAAGCTACCAGAGTTACCAGGGCCTTAGCTAACCTACGGTCCACTATTGTCCCTGCTGCAAAAACTCGAGCCAGAACGGCAGCAGGAGTGGTGGCCTGGGCCCGCACACAGGAGTCCACTTCTAGATGTGAGTGCGGAACTGACTCGCCTCAAGGAGACTCCCTCTTTGTACCCATCAAAGAATACGAAACCCCTGAACAAGTGGCATCTGCCATTGCCATCCTCACAAGGAGGGGGAGGAGTTGAGGACCAGTTAAAGTGCTCCAACGGCTCCCAGGAAACCATGCTTGACCCATTTGGCTAAGGGCAACCGGAAGATAATGGAGCAGCAGGGTGAAAGCATCCCGATCCGCTCTCGGGGCTACGACTCGAGACAACGGCTCAGGACGAAGGTGTACCCCACGTCGGTTTTTGTTGGTCCCAAAAATGTATCAAGGTCTAGAGGGGGGGGGTGAATAGACCTTGATTTTTAAAAATTAAAACTTTTTAAGCAACTAATAAAGTATACAGATTGAACTCTGCAGCTGTAGAGTTAAAAGCAAAGCTTTGCAGCTGCAGACTTTTGAAATGCAAAGTCTGTATAATTAATTTAAACACTTATCAAAATTGGTGTTGTAATACTTTGGAGTATTTTAACACTTAGAGCAGCGGAAATAAGTAAAGTGTGTGAAGTGAAAAATCAAATCAAAGCTTTAAAAATACAAAGAATATGAATGATGCAATAAACAATAAGATAGATAAAGTAAATGAGCAATAGATAACAAACAAGGAGAATTTATAGTGGTTCAGAGGTGTTGTAATCCTTCTACATCCACTGTTACACCATACATGTGCCAAATTCACTAAGAAACCACACAGTCACAAGATGTTCCCCTAAGACTTAGAGTTCTCACACAGATCAGTCTAGTCTAGGATGAAACACAAATTCACTCCGAAAACTCTCTCTATCTCACACAGAAATAAACACTCACTAAGAATAAAATCTACACAAGGTAGAATACAAGGGTATATAGTGAGGAACAACAACAATGAAAAATACAAGACAATAATCCTAGCTTCTAAGTCCAAAACTTCTATATCTGAAGGGCTGTAGACTTTGAAGGATGTAGATATTGTGCAGTATACTTGAGAGCTTGGGGTTGTTGTTTTTGAACCTCTGAGGTCTCCTCTCCTATTTATAGGAGTCTTGAGGGGTCCTCTAGCCGTTGGAGGAATTGAGAATTTCAAATATTTTCACCTCCACCTTTGACTTCTGCTTAATTAAAGCTTATTGTCATATACCAACGTCCTTTACGTAGTACATGTTGTCTTTTAGTGATGACTGCTCAAAGAGCTGTTAATCACTGAGATACTTGTTTCTACTGGCTAGTAATTAGCTCTGGTAAACACTGAGACTTGTCAGACTAAGTGAGTGAGTGTACCATGTGTACTACACTTAATTAGTCCTGCTAATCACAAGTTTACAGCTTATAGTCTCTAACTCTGCAGATGTAGACTCTTCGGCTGTGGACTTGTCTTCAACTCTTCAGATGTAGACTTGTCTTCAACTAGCTGTAAGGTCTGTATCCAATGTTTGCAGATGTAGACTTTCATCTATTAAATTCTTCATTTCTCTTTGTACTTGCAATGTTAGTTTCCACAATACAAATATATCTGTTTTGACATTATCAAACTTATAGTGAGAAAAATCCTTAGGACAAAAATATCCTAACAATTTCCCCCTATTTTGATGATGGCAAAACTAATCAAACAAAATAATTGAGAAACTAAATTGCATAAAAGAGACAAACAAAGTCTAGGAAATAGAGAGAATTGCATTCAACTGTAAATTAATACATGATTACTGATCAATTACGATTCCTTCTACTCTAACATAGACTTCAGCTGATTTACCTCTCTTTACCTTCTCTTGTGCTTAGGATCCATATCTTCATCCTCAGAGTCATACCTTTCAGGGCTTTGTGGGATGATTCCTTGAGCTATAAGGGCAGCATTCTTCAAATCTTCTTCCTCATATACCTTTAACATCTCAAACTCAATCCTTGCACTCTCAGCTTCTTCTTCTTCTTTCCTTGCTTTAGATCTTGGGGACAGAGTCCTGGGCATCTTCTTTCTTCTGGCAACTTGCTTCTTCTGAACTCCTCCTCCTAACTTCCTCAGCAACTTAGCATTATCACCTGAATACAGAGTACCTTGGCCTTTCAAGGTCTTGAACAGTATGAGTCTGTCAGTTAAGCTAGCATGCTTTTTAAGTAATGGATGGAAAGGACCAATATTTCTAAATTCTTCCATAAACATCTTGGTCTTCTCCACCAGATTTTCTTCTTCCTCTGGAAATGTGTTTGTAGACTCTTCAAACATTTCATCTGCAGGGTTTGTCCCAGCTATTGAAACTATGTCTACAGGCACAGAAGAAAATGCATCTGTAGGATTGGCAACTATAGGATTCTCAAAATCTTGACTTTGAACATTTCCTAACAGTTTTTGTGTGAACACAGAGACTGGCTGTAATTTCTTTTCTTGCTGTCTTGCCTCTTGAAATCTTGCTTCCCTTCTCTGATTAACCTTATCTTCATATTTTCCAACAAATTTTTTATTTTGGGGAAACTTGATAATTCTGCCTTTGTGAAATTCTCCTTGGGCATGTGACTTATCCTCCGGTTTAGAAAACAAAGAAACTCCACCTACTGGTCTGTCAAAACCACTTAGTCCAGTCTTGAAAGCTTGATCCAGTTCTTTCTCAAAGTTTCCTTGTAAATTCTGAAAATTTGACAGTAACAAATCAAGAGCATCTTTCTCACTAGATTTTTCCTTTAACTCCATGGATACAACATCTTCCCCCTTTTTGCCATCAACAAAATAGCTTAGGAGAGTATCCATCTTGGCAGATAGGTTGGATTCAATCTGACTTGAATTTGCAGCTAAGGAACTCATATTCTTAATAATTCCTTCAATAGATTCCTTTATCAACTTGTTGTCAGCCAAAATACTTTCAAGAGAGCTCTTCAATTCTCCAATCATGTCTCCTTCTGTTGTAACTCTTTCTTCATCATAAGATGCATACTTACCAAGTTTTCAATGGATTCCTTAAATTTTTCTTGAATCTGTAGCTTTTCTTCTTTTGCTTTCTCAAATAACTTGGTTATCATCTCTTGCAATCCTTCCTTGATTATTTTAGACACAATATGCTCTGGAATCCTCCTTAGTTCTTCCTTGATGTTTGTGGAAATCTCTTCCACAGTAGTTGCAATAGAAATAACTTTCCTCAGAATTTCCTCATTGTTAACAACTTTTTCATCAAAGATATCTTCATCTCCTTCAGATATTCTCAAAGCAATTTCTGACTTTTCCTTTCCTTCCACGAGTTTAGGTATCTTGGTGGGTCAAACATACTGGGAGCAGGTGTCTTCCTTTTCAAATTCAAAGGTGTGGGCACATCAGGTGTGACCAACTCCTTCAATAATCATCGAAGTCCTTCTCGTTCATAGTCTCTTCACCTAGAGGTGTAGATGGATCAACATTTTCTAAAACAATAAAGGCGGATTGTGCTTTGAAAGCTTCTTAATCCTTACCTAGATTCCCTGTAGTTAGCTGAGTCTCATCTGTAGATCCTTGGAAGTTTTGAGCTGTAGAGTTTGCAACACTTGCATTCACTTCAGATGAAGTATTTGCAACAGCTTGGCCTCCTTGAGGCTGTAAACCTCCATCTCCAGCTTCATCATCATCATCATCACGTTTCCTCAGGTCATCATTCTTGCAAGGTGATTTATCATTATTTTCATCTTTTTCTTTCTTGTCTTCTGTAGACTTTCCTTCTTCTATCTCTCTTTCTTGAATAGCAGTAGATTTCCCAGCTTCAGCAGCAAGTTGTACTCCTTCAACCAGTGTGTTAAGGTTTGACAAATCTTCCATTAGAGGGCTAGGTGGCACAGCAGAGCTTCCACCTTCTCCACTTAAAAATCCTTCATTTTGAGGCATGTCTTCCTCATCTGTACTCTCTTCATCTCCATTAGCAGATAACAGTTATGTTCCAAGAATTATTGCTTGATCATCAGATTCATTGGCAAGTACCACCCTCAATACTTCGGCTACTGACTTGCTCAATGGTTTTCCCTTGGAACTTTCAACAAAAACTTCTTTCCATTTTCCCTTTTTGAATTCTAGGGCTTTCCTTTCACTGATTTGCTTTCTCTTCATTTCATCAATTTTCTTGAAGAAAAACTTATTGTCTAGTAACACTTTAATATCTAAGGTGTTACTCCACTCTTGAATCCAAACAAATTCTTCTTCCTCTTTTTTCTTAAGAATCTCCAACTTATTCCTAAGATCTCTCTATTCTTCATGATGGTCCCGTTTTCGAATATCAAAATGGGAATTTAGGATTTTTTTTAAACTTTTGCATTGCACCCTGAATGAGTTCAGTGAAAGATATTCAAGTCACTGCATTTCTAAGAGTCAGAGCACTCAAGTCAGTGCAACTGACTTGTGAGCTCAGGCTCTTAACAAGGCAGTGACTCGAGAGACTGAACTCTCGAGTGCTTGCTTAAGCCTGTCAGTGAGATTGATTCTCCCTGACTAAAATACTTAGCTAATTTCCTTTTCAACATTTCCAAGTACACTCAGTGAGCATACACTACAAAATAATTAGCAAGTGCTTAAACAATAAACAACACTCAGTTTAACGTGGTTCAGAGACTCAAGCTCTTACATCCACGACCTGATTTAACAGGAAATCCACTTACTGGGATTCTTATTTTTAACGTGCCAAGGTGCACCCAGATCTATACTCCAGATCTTGCTTACTTCCTTACAAACAACCTACTACCAACAAACCTGACATTAGGGTTTTGGTTTCAGTTGAGGTTTCTCAAACTAGGTGAGGTTTTCCCTTACAATGTGTTAGCCTAAAGCTAAGATTGGGAAAACCTCATTAAGCTAAGAGTTACAAGTTGAACACTCATTTGTGTATAAATAGAGACCCTAATGGTCAGTGTACAAGATATGAATCGTGCCTCCTTATAACTCCCTTTGAAACGCACTAAGCACTCACACCTTCACAGCTTGTAGGTGTTGATTTTTCTTATTTCACACACTCTTAAACCGAAGCTATGAGCTTGTATTTATAGTGTGGATTCAAATATAACCGTTGGAGGAAATTACATTTGAATCCATACAATTAATGGTTTCAACCACTTTTCTTGGAATGCGGCCTTGTCAGTGTCAGATTTGCTGCCTTGTGCTGATTGGTCCATGTGGACTGCATCCAACGGATCTTTGACTCAGTGGGTTGACCAGGTCCCGCTGACCTTAGGTAGCTTCATCCTTCACTGACTTGATGATCTTCAGTGGACTGAACGTCTTCAGTGTAGGTGTCCTTTAGTTGACTCTTGAAGATCTTTTCCAAGAAGTTTGTCATAAGGCTGAATGACAAACTTCCCTGACCACAGTAGCCTGACTCCTTCAGGGCCTACTTAGTGCAGCACTGATCCTCTTGATCATGCTCTTCACTGAGTGGTCCACCTGACTTAGCTTAGATCAGCCAGGTTTACACTCAGCGGGACATCTTTCAGGCTTCTCTACAGGTTCAGGTTGCTAGCATGGCTTCAGTTAGTTCTTCTTGGTGTCATCTTGATATCCTCAGGCTGTGTTACTGAGTTCCCCCTCAACTAACAGCCTATTCTACTGAGAAATAACCTAGCCTGACCTGAATCAAAAGATACTATCCCGACTGCTTTCAAACCTATTACATGTTGTTTTAGAAAATCATCAAAACTAAAACATATCCCAACACTTCATATCTCTGCAGTTCTTGAACATGTTCTGCAGACAACTCTTCATTATCCAACTCATCATCTCCTGATTCAGCTTCTACTAAATCCTTTACTTTCTCTCCAATATTTTTGCTTAGCAACTCTGCAGATGAAGAAGTCACAATGGCTTGTGTCTCCTTTGGGGCAATCACTTTCTCCTCACAAGTCTTAGCTGCAGTTTCTGTAGACTTAGTAATCTGAGCTGTAGACTCTAAAGCTTCCTTGGAATGTCTTTTCTTCCTTCTCATCTCCTTAGAGATTTATTTATTGTTGAGAATAACAGTGTCATCTTCATCCTCAACCAACTCCAGCTTTCTCTTAGCTTTTGACTTATACTGATGGACAACAGGGGGCTTAGAAATTTGTGCATATTTGGGCTTCTTCTGTTTCTTTTGCTTAGCAACCAATGGTGCATATGCAGCATCTCTCTTAAATTTTCCCAATCCAATGATTCTATGCACGAAAATAGGTACAGGACCACGAGTTTGAAACAAGGGTACATTAAGATGTCTCAAGATATAGTTCAAGAATAAACCAAAACCTTTAGTGTTTCCACTTTTGGTCACGTTATAAGCAATCCTATTGAATATTAATTAACTAACATCTACCTTAAGACCTTTATCAAACGCAATCATTAAATCCCATGCAATCTCAGGACCATCATCATGACTACCTGTCCTATTGAGAAGGGATTTGTCCATTACCTCATAAAGATAGACATACTCCTTTGATAGTTGGTTCTTTTTGAAATGTCTGCTCCAACTTTCAGGCAACTCCAATCCACCAGTGAACTTGTTGTAGTAGATGATATCTTCATCCTTAAATTTGAATTCTTTAAAGTGAAGTCCTCCAACAGGTATCTTTAGGGCTTCACTGTTGACTTTAGTGGTGATCTTGACATCAACTCCATCAATACGAGCATCAATATAGATCTTTCCTTCAGTATAAGATGCAGTTTCATAGAATTTACGAGGCACAACATCATCATATCCCTCAGGTCTATTAGCAAGAATAAATTCCAATCCCTGGGTCTTATGTGTCGGAATATACGAGCCATTACTTCAGATTTATCAAGTGCTTCAATAAGAGCATTGAAATAAAATAAAAGATCCAAAGAGTATCTTCATGATTTTCAAAATATTGAAACGAAGAAAACTTTGGTTTGAAGTCTGTAGGTAGAATGCGAAAGGGGTTCAAGTGAAAAATAATAAACCGGTTTTGTGCTAAGGGTTCCTATTAATACTTGCACAATACTTAAGGAAAATGTTAACGTTGAGAAAACAGTTTGTCCTTATATTTTGGAAATCAACGGTCTAAAAATTTTGGGTTATTTACTCATTTAAAAGATCAACACCTTAGAAATGAAGTAAATAAAATCCAAATTTTGAAAGTCAATTTATAAATGTACACTGTCCTGTAAATTTTTATCAATTAAAAACCTGGGACAATAAATCCAAAAATTCTATATACACGCAAGTACAAGTATTTGGAATTTAGTAGTGTACGCATTTAATAGCCAAGAATGTACAAGTCAACTTGAAAATCTACAGTTTGAAGTTTACAGTTTGATAACTCAAGTTAGAATAGTCTGCAGTTAATCAAAGTTTACATCTGTAGACTTAAGTCTGCATCTGCATTCTTTAAGTTTACATTTGAATAACTCATCATAACTTCTTGACATCCTGTTGAAATTTTCAACTTTGTACTTTATTACTGAGTGAATTTCTCGTAACTCTAACATTCCTAGTTCTCCTCTCAAAGTAGAGAATCTTGATTCACATAGGGGCTTGGTTAAGATATCTGTAAGATTAAGATCTGTATGGATCTTTTCCATTTTGATATCTCTCTTTTCAATATGATCTCTAATGAAATCATGTCTCACATCAATGTGCTTGGATCTTGAGTGTAGAACAGGGTTCTGTGTGATAGCAATTGCAGTTGTATTGTCACAGAATATGGTAGTGTTCTTTGACTCAATATCATAATCTTTTAGTTGGTATTGCATCCACAAAATTTATACACAACAGCTTCCTGTAGCATTGTATTCTGCTTCAGCTGTAGATAGCTCAATTGAAGTCTGTTTCTTGCTATGTCAAGATACTAGTCTTTGTCCAAGAAATTGACATATCCCACTAGTACTCTTCCTGTCAACTTTACATCCAGCAAAATCTGAGTCTGTGTAACCTTTCAGTTCTATTCCACCCTCTTTTGAATACCATAAACTAAGATTTTGGGTAGACTTAATGTACTTGATTATCTTTTTCACAGCATTCAAGTGTGATTCTTGGGGTTGCCTTGGAACCTAGCACATACACCCACAACAAACATAATATCTGGTCTGTTAGCTGTAAAGTAGAGAAAAGATCCAATCAATCTTCTATACAATGTAACATCCACACTTTTTCCATTCTCATCTTTATCCAACACGGTTGATTGTGACATGGGAATAAATGTAGGCTTTGAACAACTCATTCCAAACTTCTTGATCAGTTCTTGAGTGTATTTGACCTGATTTATGAAAATTCCCTTGTCCATTTGCTTTACTTGCAATCCTAAAAGAAATTTATATTTTCCATCATGCTCATCTCAAACTTTTCTTGCATAAGATGTGAAAATTTCCTACACAATTCTTAATTAGTTGATCCAAAAATAATGCCATCAACATAAATCTGAACTAGTAAGATGTCTTCACCATGTTTGTGTCTAAATAGGGTCTTATCCACCATTCCTTTCTTGAAACCATTCTTGATCAAATGATCACATAGAGTATCATACCATGCTCTGGGAGCTTGCTTTAATCCGTATAAAGCTTTTCTGAATCTGTAGACTTTGTCTCCATCTGTAGAGTCTTCAAAACCAGGAGGTTGCTCTACATAGACTTCTTCTGACAAAAGTCCATTAAAATGCACTCTTTACATCCATTTGATATACAATAAACTTCATATGAGCAACATAGGCCAAAAATATCCTAATTACCTCAAATCTTGCATCTGGTGCAAAAGATTCATCAAAATCAATCCCTTCAGCTTGGCAATATCCCTGTGCTACAAGTCTAGCCTTATTCCTCGTAACAACTCCTTCTTCATCAAGTTTGTTCTTAAATATCCATCTTGTTCCAATGACTTTTTTATGCATAGGTCTAAGAACTAATTCCCAAACTTGGTTTCTCTCAAATTCATTCAATTCTTCTTGCATGACAAGTATCCAATTGACATCCATAAGAGCTTCTTCTATGTTTGATGGTTCTATTTCAGATAGAAAACTTGCAAACATAGCTTCATACTGTTGTCTTCTGGTTCTTACTTTGTCAGTTACATCTCCAATAACTTGTTCAAGGGGATGATTTTTAAGTTATTTCATGTTTAAAGGGTCATGGTGAATATTTTGTTCAGCTGTAGAGTTATTAACTGTAGATTCATTGAATCTTTCAGTTAACTCTTCTACTGAAGGAATATCATCTTGATTGTCTTGACATGTTTCATTCACATGATCTTCAATCCTTGGTAACTCCTTAGAATATTCTCCATTGCCTTGTTCAGTTATTCCTACTGGAATTTCAACTATTACATAGGTTGTAGAGTTCTATTTATAAAGTTTTCATCTTTCTGCAGATTTTTAAGGATCTTTTGATTCTCTCTATCTTCAATGTGTGGTCCATCAAACACAACATGTGTAGATTCTTCCACCAGCATTGTTCTCTTATTAAACACTCTAAATGCTTTGCTTACTACTGAATATCCAAGGAAGAATCCTTCATCTGCCTTAGGATCAAATGTCTTTAGATAATCCTTCCCATTATTCAGAATGTAGCATTTGCATCCAAAGATGTGAAAATAAGATATGTTAGAACTAAATCCTTTCCATAATTCATAAGGTGTTTTGGAATGTGACTTGTTGATTAAACACTTGTTTTGTGTGTAACAAGCAGTATTGGTAGCTTCAACCCAGAACCTTTTGGGTAAATGAGCTTCAACTAACATGGTTCTAACAGCTTCTTTTAGAGTTCTATTCTTCCTTTCAGCCACACCATTTTGTCGAGGTGTTCTAGCTGCTGAATATTCATGATGAATCCTATGGAGAGAACAAAACTCCTCAATAACTTGATTTGTAAATTCAGTTCCTCTACCAGATCTGATTTTTACAATCTTTAAACCTTTCTCATTCTGAAATTTTCTCATAAGTTCAGTAACCTCTGTAGAGTCTCACTCTTTTTTCCTTAGGAACACAATCCAGGCGAATCTTGAGTAATCATCTACCACCACAAGGGTATACTTTTTCCCACTAATGCTAACTGGTTCTATGGGTCCAAAAAGATCCATATGAAGCAGTTCCAGAACTTTGTTTGAGCCATCAAAGATTTTGTTCATAAAAATCTTCTTTATTTGCTTATCCTTTTGGCATGCATCACAAAGGTGATCGTTCTTGAACTTTGTCTCTGGTAGACCTCTTACAAGTCTGTTCTTCACAAGGTCATTCATGGTTTTGAAATTTATGTGATTCAGTCTTTTATGCCAGAGCCAGCTTGTATCTGTAGAGTTGTTTGCTATAAAACAAATATTCTCTTCAGCTGAGCTCCATTCAACTATATACACATTTCCTTTTCTAGTACCAAAAAGCTTGACTTATTTGGTTTCAACATCCTTAATCATGCATGAGTTTGGTGTAAAGTCTACAATGTAGCCTTTGTCACAAAATTGACTCACATTTAGTAAATTATGCTTCAGTCCATACACAAGATATACATCATTAATTTGAACATTTCCTCTTCTTATTGAACCTGAACCCTTGGCAGTTCCACTGGCATTATCATAAAAAACTACTCTAGGTCCATTTAGTTCTCTAAGGTTGGAAAATGCTTCTTTATTACCTGTCATGTGCCTTGCACAACCACTATCAATATACCATATTTTCTTAGGAGTGGTTAACAAATGTCCCTGCAATAAGTGAAGAGTTAGTGCTTAGGTATCCAAAGATTTGGATCTTCTCCAGTGACATTCTTAACCACCCAAGTTGGTTTTGCAATAGTTGGTCTTTTGCCTTTCTTGTATGGAACTTCCTGAGCAACTTTCTTGTCACCTGTAGACTTCTTTTCATTCCAGAATTTGTTAAAATTCTCTTTTCTCTTAAAGTCTACAGTTGCTTCCGGCTGCACAGTTGTTGTCTTAGAGTTTGACTTGAAGTCTCTTCTTTACAGATTGATTTGATCTTGTTTGTGTACAGATTGATCTTTTCTTCCAAATGTTGTTCATTTTCAATCTTTCCATAGATAATATCAATAATCTTCTTTTGTTTCTCATCAGATAGATTTTTGACTAATCTTTGAAAAGCTGGTTCCTCAAGTTCTTGTAGAAGAATGTTTTCTCTCTTGAAATCTTGTTGTTTTTCACAAATATAGGAACAGATTTTTCAATATATTCCATCCAATCACATGGATTGTATCCAATGCCTGTCATATCTCCAGAAGGTCTTTGCTGTAGAAGCATTTCCTTCAATTTTCTAGAAGATTTACCATAACATTCTCTTAGTACCTGCAATATTAGTTTCCACAATACAAATTTATCTGTATTGACATTATCAAAATTATAGTGAGAAAAATCCTTAGGAAAAAAATATCCTAACAGTTTTTAACCGATTGGAAAATGCGGACCTTTCCTGGCACCCATTCTCATTGGCCCCGCTAACCAGCTATGAGACTGGCTCCCTAACTAGGTCCTCCGCTCAGGTGGTGCCTGAAGCAAGAGACATCTCCCCCGCGAACTCCTCCATACGGAAACTGAACTTCGCGCAAAGCGAGCTATAGAGACGGGATAGTCCGCGTACCCCCGCATACGACCGACTCGGTCCAGGACATAGCACCCAGGTTGAGACTACTCCCGAACAAGCCATCCAGGGGGCCGTGCTGCTGGCGATCAAGCAGAAATTGAAGGATATGCAAACCAGGATTGATGGCGATGGACAGGGGGCCAGGGCCAAGGCGGGTTTCCAAGAGACGCTATATGAGGAGATTAAGCTAGCCCCTGTCCAACCCAAGATCACGCCACCAGCCATCCCGATGTATGAAGGCCGCACTGATCTGGAGACCCACATCAGCAAGTACCAGATTTATATGACTGGATGCGGGCCCACTGATGTGACCAAGTGTCAGATGTTTCCGTTGACATTGGGCGAGCTCGCCCATATATGGTACGTGTCACTATCCCCAAGGTCCATCTCCAGTTTCACCAAACTCTGCGACCAATTCACGGTATACTTCACCGCAAAGATTGCTCGGCCGGAAAGCATGCACCGACTGTTGAGGATACATCAAGAGGAAGACGAAAGCGACAAGTCCTACATTGATAGCCTGGATGAGATAATCCTCACAGGAGAGCTCGTGAGCGATGAGCTTGCTCTCCACTCCGCTTTGGCCGGGTTCAAGGGGAGATCCTCCATGTTTAAACAACTCACCAAAGACTTGCCCAAGATGTACACTGATTTCCGTCGATAAGTAGGAGACGCTGTTACGCGCAATAAAATCTTAGCCCAAAGATTGGGAGAGAAGAAAGTCGAGGGCACCCTCGGCAGCTGCAAAAGGCGGTAACCAGTGACGTTACAGAGGTCGGAAGACCCCGGGGAACTTCCAACCCTTCGACGGGGATGCAGGTGAGGTCCAAATCTTGGACAAGCTGAAGGAGACATCGTACGTGTTCAATGCAATCCGCCACACAGATATGCAGGCCAAGCCAAAGCCCGTCAAACAAGATGCATCCAAGCTCAACCAGAACAAGTTCTGCCACTACCACGAAAGTCCGGGGCACAACACGAGTCAATGTCGGGACCTCCTCAAACAACTATGGAAGTTGTACAAAGAGGGATGACTAGACAAATTTATCAAGAAGAAGCCCCAACCTCGCCATGACCAGGGGTGGGAGGCCAACCAGGGGCAGCATAGGGATGGGGGGCGACCACAGTGCCAGCAGAGGCAACCGAACCCATTGGCCGCCTTTGATGACTTTGATAGCAAAGACGACGGCGTTCCACCGCATAACGCAGGGGGGAGGATAAACATACTGCAGGCTACAGGGGGTCCTTTAGCTGGGCTCACACCGAAAAAGGAAGGCTGAGCTTAGGGCCGTAAGCGGGATCAACCTAGTCGGCACCCCACCGCCGTAGCTCACGATAGCGCCAAACCTACCGACCACCTTCACAAATGCTGATCAGGGGGAAGCGCAACCCCGCCTCCATGGTATGATAATTAACGGTGACCATACCAGGAGGTGGCTGATCCACTCTCTCCGTCGGATCCGGGGCATAGAGATGCACATTAATTGGAACCTCCCACCGGATCCTCCAGGCAGCCAACTCCGGGGCCATCATAGTGCTCGCCCTCTCGTCCCGAGAGGCGAACCATTCGGACTTCTCAGCCCTCTCAACCGACCGAGGGTTTCATCTCCGGTACACATAGGGAATCCTCCTCAAGTAATCGGCATAGTCAAAGACCGGAGGAGGGCCAACAATTTGATCGATAAACTCTTCCCAGGCCTGGTAGGCCACAAATACCTGCTCATTGTAGGTTTCCGCATTCTGAGCGTACTCAAACATGGGCTCCTCACCACCACCTTCGGCCACTGGATCGTTGGAGGCCCTAGCCTCGGCAGAATTCCCACCAGCCTCACGGTCCTCCCCAGCCGATTGCAGAGAGGGATCGATGGAACTGGCCAAGCATGGGCCACCAACGGATGACCCCTGAGTCCCAGGGGTGGAAAACGGGGGCAGCGAATGACCCCTCTGCCCAGAGGAACTGGCCCCATCGTCGACCATTTTGTAAAATTAAAAATAAGGGAAAGATGAAAACTAAAGATTACCTTAGAAGAAGAAGAAATAGCCAAGGAACATCGAAGATAAGAAGCGGGAAGCGAAAGATTTGAAAGAATGAAGGAAATCCTATTTTTTAAGGAGAAAAAAACGGGGGCAATTTTGCAAATAATGATCACCAGTAAAGAGGTGACTCTTCATCTTCAGACGCGTACGCTGGACACGATCATAAATAATCATGTCTTTTTATTAAAGGCGCGTCCAATCGAAAAGATAGGCACTTTTCAGGCCATCGTAATGCCCCCTCTTTAAAGCAACGAAAGACCGACACTTTTCTGAAGGGTCTCACACGCCAAGTCAGCCACCGTTTGAAATACTCAAACCACGCCATGGCACGTAGACTGACGCCGGTCACAAAGATTCGTAAATGATCTCACTCATGGATTTCCCAAGGAAAACAAAAATGTGAAGCCTAGGTCTCACCCTTTGTGAACAGTCACCTTTGGCACCTTCCGACCTCGGTGACCAAGTTGAGAGGCAATTGTTATAGGGGTAAGAAGTGTTCGACCCCAACCACGTTAATTGAGGCAACCTCGCCTCAATAATGACCTAGCCTCAATGGCGACCTTGCCTCTCCGGCAACCAAGCTTCTCCAGCGACCTAGCCACATTGGCGACCTCACCGCCTTAAGCGACTCCGCTCTATCCCGGCCACGTCGGGATGGGCCTCGCCTAAAGAACTAGGACAAGCTCTTAATAAGCTCACTCCGGATAAGACAGCTGGAGATTTGGCATCTGGGAAGGACGTAACTGCAAACCTGTAATTGTGCCCGCACCTGGGAAAAGGACGACTGCAATATCAGATATTAGGCGCAGGAAAGGACTGAAGGGCACCCGATAAGGTAGTACCAACAGACCAGCTGCCCTGCTTCCATTAGAGGAGGACGGCCCGTAGATACAGCATATGGAGGCCACCTCATCCCAGTGACTAGGCCCTAGTAAAAGATATTAAATTATTAACATTCATTGTATATTTAGCCAAAAATAGCTAAGGCAATTGATTGTAAATTAGGAATTACTATAAATAGAGCTTAAGGGCTCACAAATAAAGGGAGCAACTTAAGACCGAGCCTAAACCCCTCGGCAATCCTCTAAGTCTTTACATTTAAGTTCTTTATCTTGTTTTATCCGATTATAGCCACATAAAATTCTTCAAAATCTCAATCGAGTAACAACAGAAGAGGCCAATACAATGAGTCAAAATGAACTTATAAGTATCTTAATAAACTATGAAATGAATCTTGATCAAAAAGATGATTCTAATGATAAGAAAATATCTGTTTTCAAAGGTGAAACCTCATCTAGCAACGTAAAGTGTTTATTTGTAACTGAAGTTTATTCTGATTCTGATTGAGTTGATTTATATGAAAATAATTATGATGATATTGCTTTCTTAGCCAAACAATTTAAGTCTTTTCTGAAAAATAGAGCAAATAGGTTAAAGGGCAATATTCAACCAAAAGTAGAAATCAACAATAATAAACAAATGTCTAAAAGAAGAAATAGGATCAATCAAAATAGAAAAACAGGCAGTAGCAGTAGCAAACCTAGGTATGATCCTGAGTATAGAAAGTCAGTAAGATGTGATGCATGTACTGGTTTTGGTCATTATGCAAATGAATGTGCCAATATCATTCTTAGAAAGAAACTGAACTTTAATGCTACTCTGAGTGATGAATCAAAAGAGGAAAACGATTCTGAAAAGAATGAAGAATGTGTTTTCTTTGCAAGAATTGAATATGATGATACTTTTGATTATCATCTGGATGATTATTATTCAGATGTTGATACAGATGTTGTATCATTTGATACAACATCTAGTAATATCAGTCCTGGTGTGAACTGTTTTACGAGTTCATTTATGGAGATAGGTACTTCCTCATGTAAGAACACATCAAAAAGATTGAATCTTAAGCTCAGATTCTTAAGTCTATGACTTTAGAAAATTCCGAATTAAGAGATTCTTTGATAAAGCTTGAAGTGATCCTTACTCGAAAGGATATGGAGGTTGAAAAGTTGAAAGAAGAGCTGAAAAGTTCAACACTGAACTTCAAGAAGTTTACAAAAGACACTGAAAATCTAGACAATATCTTAGTGATTGGTAATTCTGGTAGAACAGGTCTTGGTTTTAATATTCTTCAAAACCTTTGACAAGTAATGAACCTATAATGCTTGTTAAATCAGAAGTGCAACTTGATAATGATGTTCCTGATACAACAGATGGAGTTGTTCCAAAAACTGATAAAAAAAAAATTCATGTCATTACTGTCATAAAAGGGGCTGTAATAAACCATACCGCTGGAAATTGAGAAGAGATGTGCATTCAAAAACAGTGTCGCCAAATTTGATACATCATTTAAGAGAACATTAGTTAAATACTGCATGGGTCAGTCAATCTAATAGTTGTAATGTTGTTTATACTTCATTGAAAGCACATGCACCTGGTTCATGGTATTTTGATAGTGGTTGTTCTAGACATATGTCTGGTAATATTGACTACTTGACTGATTATAGATTAGATGATGATGGCCATGTGATTTTTTGAGGTGGTTCCTGTTGTAAAGTCATTAGATAAGGCACTTTGAATGTTTCTAGTTTTCCCAAATTGACTAATACATTGCATGTTGATAATTTGATTGTAAATTTGATCAGTATAAGTCAACTATATGATGATGGTTTACATGTGGACTTTGATAAAGACTTGTGTTATGTGAAAGATAAAAATGGTGATTGTCTTATGATAGGTAACAAGTCAGTAGACAATTAACAATGTGAAAACTGATGAAAGTTTCTTGTAGCATCAAAAACTTGATCATACATATTACCAAAGTATTTTTAAACTGGTTAGAATAGGAGCTATGAATGGTCTTCCTAAACTACAATTGAACAAGTCAAAAGTATGTGGACCTTGTCAAAAAGGAAAGCAGGTTAGAGTGTCACACAAAATGCTGCCACATTGTACCACACAATGATGTTTTGAACTTCTTTATATGGATCTCATGGGTCCAATAGAAACTAAGAGTATTGGTGGAAAAAGGCATTCTTTTGTTTTAGTTGATGATTACTCTAGATACACTTAGATTGAATTTCTTAAAGAAAAGTCTGAAACCTTTTTCATGTTTAAGAATCTTTACAAAAAAATTCAAGAATGCTTTCAATTTCAAGGTCAGTAAGATTAGATCTGATCATGGTAGGGAGTTTGAGAACAGTGAATTTACTAAATTTTGTGAAGATAAAGGTATCATGTAAGAATTTCTTCACCAAAAACACCACAGCAAAATGGTATTGCAGAAAGAAAAAGTAGAACTCTATAAGAGATGGCTAGGGTAATGCTTATGTCAAAACATCTTTCTAAAAGATTTTGGGCTGAAGCTTTGAACACTGTTTGTCATATTTCAAATAGGGTCTATTTAAGGTTTGGTACTGTTTGCCAAATTTGTTAAAGCATAAATTCGAACTCACTCGCAAGTGTACGAGATCGTTGTTATAGTAAGGCAATTGACCAAGTTAAATATCGAACCACGGGACTAGTGGCTAATGTAGCCCTAATACTATACGTCGTCGCGTAATTGTAGTGCGGATCAAGGTTTAGGATCGGGTTTTTTCGAAATTAAAACACAAATGAAAGCAACTAAACAATCAAAGAAAATAACTAAATGAAAGCAATAAGCAAATACTAATTTTAGGGATTTTTCGAACAAGAAAACGAGACGTGTTCGGGTGTTCATCATCACATGAGAATCAAGTACACGATCGATAAGTAATAACTATTCAAGTTTCCAATCATCTATAGAAGCAATCACTAAACATCACGTATTCACCGTACTGGATAAGCCTAGGTAAACACGTCAAATGAAAACATCGGATCGTTAATCTTCTCACTTATCACCAATTTCTCAATTAAGCAACAAGTGTAGGAAATATGGGGTTCTAATGAAAATACCCAACTCTCGTTGCGATACTCCAATATCCACTCAAATCGCATAAATCATCCACACCCATACAAGATCATGCATCGACCCAACTCTCGTTGCGATAAACACACAATCTAAATACGAATTACAAGAGCAATCATGAAATCGAACAAACAAAACCATAATCCTAATAGATTGACCTTCAACTATAATAGATATCACAAATCAAATCAAATACTCAATTACCCATGTAAATCCAAACACCCAAACACAAGAAAATTAACTAAGCATAATATCAAACAAACTCATATGAAATAAAGAACAATAATCCATAAACAAGAAATTAAACCAAAGGAAAATGAAATTAAGGAAATAAGTCACCTCTTGGGAATTGATTTAGCTACAAAACTTGAGAATCCTTGTTTGAATTGAAAGAAACTACTAATTGAAAGTATAATCTAACCTAATCTATACTTGAAATTGAAAGGAAAATCAAAAGAAGAAAAAAAAGAAAAATAAACTAGGGGAATTAGGGTTCTAAGCTATGAGTATTGTTTTCTCTTCTTTGTAAATCTGATGGAAAATGGTATTTAAGGTGTGGAATGAGGGCTTAAGGAGAAAATTGCAATTAAATCCCTGAAAAATGGTGAATTTTCGGATTTTTAAGACTTGGCCGAATATCTCACGATATCTCGCGAGAAATTGGAAACCTTGAAAATGGCCTGAAATTGGCTCTCACGGTTTCATACCGGTTTGCATCAGTTTGTACCGGCCGGTATGGAATACTGCTAACCGGTATTCAAGGGCCGAAGCAATTATACCGGTTTGGACATTTTGATCTCGGCCGGTACAAAAACTCCCAAACCGGTGCTGAGCTCTCATTTCCAGCATGGCGGTGCGCTCTGCTTCTGGCCAATTCCAATTTTCGGCCGACTTTGAGTGGTGGCTGCGAAGCTTTCTCTCTTTGAATTCCGAACGGCGAACTTCGAACTCCGGCATCGAGCTTCATTCCCATTTCCAGCGACGAGCTACGTGAGCTTTTCCGGCGACGGCGAGGCTTCTTTCTTCAACAATGGTTTGGTGCTTCTCCGACTTCAAATTTCGGTGGTGAGCTTCGATTTCCAGGTGAGGCTGCTTCTTCCTTTCCGGCATGCGTTGCTTCTTCGATGCGGCCGTGAGTGGTGGCTTTCAGGCGTGGGCTGCTGCAATTTCCGGCGACAAGAGCAGCTCTTCCAGGCGTCAATTCAAGCTCTGCTTCCAGCTTAAATGGCGTTTCCGGTGAGATTTTCTAGCTCTTCCGGCATCGAAACGGTGGTCAACATGATAAGAATTTCTGCCATACTTTTCCTCTCTCTCTTCGTATCCAAAAATGGCTGGGCTCATTTCCTTCTTTGAATTTGCTGGTTTGACCTTCTCCAATTTAAGAATTGGTGGGGCCCGCGAGAGGATGCCTTTTCTTTCCTATTTCACATTCACGTGACTGACTTGCTGCTTTGAATTTATCCATCCCTTAGAATAGGAAATGGGCTTTAATAATATCATGTGGGCTTCTCCTTTCTCCAACTGGGACGAGAATAAATACATTTGGGCCTCAATTTAAATTAATTAGGCAGCCAACTTTTCCCATTTCCTTGGGCTGAAAATTATTAAAATGAGCCCAATTCATTTTCTTCTCGATTTTTCTCTTCGCTCGACCACTGCAGAACATAAGCTCGGGATTGCTTCTAAAAATCCTTAATTTTTTGCAAAATAAATTACAAGCACCTCTCTCGACAATTAAGCATATTAAATCAATTTAATGTAAATAATTGCAAGAAACTCAATAAAATAAGCAATTTAAGTGCACGAATTTCGAGCAAAAATCACACTAATCAGGTACTACAAAAAATTCTTATGAGATTTTAAATAACAAAAACCCAAATGTGAAATATTTCCATATACTTGGTTGTGTTGTTATATCCTGAATGATAGAGAACAACAGCACAAGTATGATTCAAAGAGTGATAAGGGGTTCTTTCTAGGCTATTCAAGAAATAGTAAAGCTTATTGAATCTATTATTTAAGAACTGACACTATGTAAGAATCTGTTAGTGTAGTATTTGATGATAAGGCATGTCTTGCAGGTCCAACTATTGAAGATGATGTTCTGATCTTATTGATATACCAGGGGTTTCTACAGATTCTGTTCAAAATAAGGATGTTGTTCCAAATATTTCATCATCAAGAACAAAATTACCTGAAAAACCAGGTATATTAACTGTTAGTGTTAGTGTCCGAGAGACAATCCTTTGTGAGGACATGATACTAAAATGATATTCAGTTTATGGTTTAATATTATTGTTTGGTTTAATGTTAAATGTATGGCTTTACACTTATCAGAATATTATGTTTGATTGTTTGCATTATTCATATCTGTGTTCCCTTGAATCGATACTGTCATTGAGTGAGTGAGAACTCAGATGACCGAAGTACGATTCTCAAACAGCCCCGATCAAGGATCATCAAGAATTGGATATTGATGATGCAATGGAGATTGATGTGCGATCTGCATTATACTCTATGGTGAGAGTGTAGTAAGATCTCACTTACTACGAGATACTAGGTATCTCATAATGGATGCATAAATACCTTAGAGGGTATAGGTATACCCATCCGAGAAACCGTTTGATGTAATTCAACATAATGTGTCTACGGGTGTCTCGGTTAGTGGGAGCGATGCGATACTCCTCAGACTTGAGGTCAATACGCACGACATGTGCGGAGTGATGAACTTTGACCATGATCGACACTTTCACCCTCCAAGGGTAGATATGACATGGATTGGGTTCATCACAAAGTACATGTGTGTGGTAGTTGAGCCAAGAATATGATTAATTCCTCATTGTGGATTTAAGAAAGAATACTCGTCTTCTCATCATAATCGGATCTAAGACATCGGCCGATGCAAGTTGACTTGGACTTTGTGGCCAAGTGCGACGCGAGCGATCAATTAGTGATTTGAGATAACATGATTAAGTTATTTGAATAGACACTTCATCATGTTCAAGGCTTAATCGAGTATTCGCGAATGAAAGGAAGATATCACAATAGCCTACAGTATTACAGATAGTTGCAGATTTCCTCGCAACGTACCTCGTATATTGAGAATGTCTGATTTATTATCTAGGGTTCAATTAAGACCGTTAGTTTGAAAATCGCTCGATATACGAGGGCCTATGGGTCACACAACAAGCAATGACAGTTCACCGATTATAGTTGGTTGATTAAGTATTATATTGGACATAATATTTAATTTATGGAGAATATAATAATAATTGTATTTAATTAATTATTATTATTATCTAATTAAATTAGATATGAAATCCCAATAATAATATTTGAAATATTATTATACAAGAATAATAGATATAGTAAATATATTATTCGTAGGAACATATCTAGGGAAATATAATCCGTAGATATTATATTACGGGCTAGACCCGATATCTTGCTTAAGAATTAAGCTAAGTTAATCCCTATAAATATGTGTCTTATGGGAATTCCTAAACACACAAGAAATATAATTTCTCCATAAAATCTCTTGTTCGAGTTTTTCTAGCAAGTTCGTCTAGAGATTCAAAGCTGGCACCTCGGTGCAAATCGATGAATACTTGTTGCGTGGATACCGTAGTAGAGGATTCCGCGTACGAAGCTCTGTAAGATTTCTTATTTAAGATATCTCGTATTTAATTATGCAATTAAATTATTCGTTGTTGGAGAACGTTTATTTCCGCTGCGCATGTTTACGTGTTTACGTGCTTATAAATTCCAACAGTGGTATCAGAGCTCAGGCTCTTGCATAATTAAATTAAATTTTTCTTGATTAATTGATTGTTTTTTGTTTCAATTAATCAACTCCCAATTTTGTATGACACGTTTAGAAAATTGAGTGACAGTGGTTTAGTTATTGGGTCTTTATATTTTTTAATAAACTATTTTGTGGTTTGTTTAAAAATAAATATTACTAGTTTGATTGTTTGTAAAACACTAAATGTAATATCCTAGATTTTCATGACCTTATCTGCTTTGCTAAGTGCTTTATAATTCTTCAAGAATCAATGTGACGCATTTACATCCAAATTTATGCCAAGGCACGTTTATATGTTTTATTTACTCGATACTTACAATTAACATATTATTTGCTCAATACATGCTTATTCTTGAGACTTTATAATTTTTATATGCTCTTTATTTTATTTCTTAAAGTATTTGATATAGAAATTAATATAATCCTTAAGTATAGTAATTTATTTCATAAGTTATAAGTTGAAAAATGAACGTTTCTTTAAGAAACGAATTACGTATCGATTACTCGATATATTTTTATGATTAGTATATAGACTTTATAATTATTTAGAGCCTTAGAAGAGTTATAATTTTATTTCATAAGATAGTATAAGTAAATTTTATTAGAATTATCCTATAATTACAATTTCTACTTATTAAATTCATAGTATATATGTGTTATTTCTAAAAAATACAAGACTACTCTTATACTTCTTGTAATTTACGAAATTTTAGGATAAAGTTAGGAGAATTAGAGAAGCTTCAAGACTAAGATTAAGATAAGATAAGATAAGATAAGATAAAATAATTAGGAAGAAAAGTCAAAATTAACTACTAACCTAAAAGTGTCATGTGTTTAACTTACTTAACCTCCAAGATTATCCAAATTTCTCCACAAGCTTCCTAAAGTGGAGGTCAAGAGGAGGTTTAGAGTAGCCTCCAAGCACATCTTCCCCTATAAATACATAAGCTTGCATGCAAAAATAAGCATAAGAAAAAGTTTAAAGAAAATTTCACAAATACTACTATTCTTATACTTAGAAGTTGAGAAAGGAGAAGAAGAGATTTCTTGTAGCTACCTATCTCTAAGTAAGCTTCTCTTCTTGATTGAGTAATTATTTAAGTGGTAGTATGAAATTTATGCATGATATGTGAATTAATTGATAGGAAAATGAGTTTTGATGAGTAATTTGCATGTTATCCATGTTTTACTTCATGTTTGAATGTTTAATTCAATTTCTTCATAAGTTATGATCAAAATCATGTTTATTATTTGATTATATATGCTTTAGAAGTAGAAATCATGAAATTATATGGTTTAAAGTGAGTTTAAGATGATATGTTCTCCATGTATGCATAAAACCGAATTTCTGGACTAACTTTGGAGTAAATTTTGTTTTTGATCCAATTTTTATCGGTGTAAATTTCTGAAATTTTTATATGTGAAAATAGACTTGTGAAGGAACCTAATTTTCAAATTTCATAATTTTTGGACTGGTATTCAATTCGTGGTGATTTTTCAAAGTAGAGCTAGGGTTTTGGACGTAATTACAGGAACAGTAGAAGTTTGCTATGATCTGAGAATAATCGGTTAGGTTTTTATAGAAAACCAGAGTATGTTCATAAATTATATGAAGTTGGAAGTTCATGATTAAAATTTCATGAGTATTGGTCATGTGGTTGATTTATGGTGAATTTTTAAAGTTATGTGACCAGAATCTGTTACTGTGTGTTCCTTACGAAATATTTGATGTTTGGATGTATAGATAATTTAAAATTTCATAATTTTTGGATGTATAGATAATTTAATATCAATTTTCAAAGTTAGGTGTGTAATCTGCCAAAAATGAATTTTTGTATGAAAGGTTCAAAATGGCCCGGTTACATTTTTACAGTCGATATTTATTTATAACTTGTTATTTGATGATTTTATATACTTAATTGATATTTGGGTGTTAGTATACAATATTTGAATATGTATTGAAATTGAATTCAAGTCTTACAATTTACAAAAGTGAAGGGATAAGTAACAATGTTTCTATTTTAAAAATTTTACTTGTAGGTACAAACCTGCAAGGTGGGGAATCACTTTGCTCTTCACCGAGTGTTCTATTATTATTTAATTGCACTTATTAAATGTTGAATGTTAAATTTTGAGTCTGGCCCGCTATCGACTGGCCCCACATATAAGTCCAACTTTATGTTGGCAAGCATATAGTCCGGTCGTTCCGGCACCACGGCTTGGTCACGCCGCCCAAGCATATACCCGGTGAAACTCCGGGGGCTCCATGTTACATGCATTTCATGTTTAGTTTGTGCAATTAACAAGAGATTTCTCACTAAGTGTTTATAAACGCTTATCCCTTCCACTTTTAATTTTTTTTTCAGATGCTATGGATCCGGACGTGGGCGAATGAACTCGGCAGGCTGTGAAGATTTCTATAAGACTTTATATTTTCAAGAATAATAATTTAAATTTTGAGTTTGTAAACTAAGCTACGAGGATACTTAATTACTACTTCCGCTGTGTTGATGTGTGGCGTGCGTATATTTTAATACAAAGTACTATTTTAGTGTCGTTCCTACTTGTGCCACATCATATTTTCCGTACTATATTAAGTGGGGACGTCACACTAAAACTGGTAAATCACCATATCGTCAGTAAAGAATCAATTCACCGATTTTTGAGATATGGGCGCTGTAATATGAGATATGGGCGCCGATTTTTGAGAATAAGCAGAAAGTGCTGAAAAGGGGCTGGGCCTGCCTTAATTAGAAGTTTTGTGCCTGAATTATTTAATGTTGGGCATGAATTTCTAATGAAATGTCCTTTAATTCTATTAAAGGAATTTTGGTTTGACCAAAATAATTAATTAGAATTTTAATAATTAAGATTATTTTAAAAAAAATAAATTGGATTTTAATTTTGTTTTAATAATTTGTTAATTGTTAATTTCCCACTTGGTTAACTTATTTTATTTCAAATTTGTTAACGCGCTTTATAGTCCCCATTATAATTGTTTGGGTAGGCGGCGCCCAATAATTGTCAGACCGTTATATATGTTTTGAGTAGACGGCGCCCAAATAAATGTTAGTCCGCATAAAATCATGTTTGGGTAGGCGGCGCCCTATAATTGCTCAAATGTGATGTAGATTAACATGTGGATCTCGATTAAGCAATTAATAACCCGCCTTTAAAATGTTCCTCGCTAAAATTTGATTTTTTCATTGAATTGAAAGATGTCTTCCATTAAAATTAAAAGTAAAACGGAGATTTCGTTCCAATGAGTATTTAAGATCTTAGTCTTTTGCTCGGATCTACATCTAACGGGACTTTTATAGGGACATGTTTCTCGCAGCTTAATGGTTGTAAACCAACTTAAATTCTGTTTCACCAGCCCTAGCAGGGAAACGAGAATTAGGTGACATCCGATTGAACTAGGTTCAATCAACTAGGAATTGCGTGAGACAATTGGTTTAGAGACCTACAATGTAACGCCCCCACTTAAAATAGTACGGAAAATATGATGTGGCACAAGTAGGAACGTTACTAAAATAGTACTTTGTGTTAAAATATACACACGCCACACATTTACACAGCGGAAGTAGTAAATAAGTATGATCGTAGCTTAAGTTACAAACTCAAAATTTAAATTATTATTCTTGAAAATATAAAGTCTTTAAGAAACTTCACAGCCTGTCGAGTTCATTCGCCCACGTCCGGATCCATAGCATCTGTAAAAATTTAAAGTGAAAGGGATAAGTGCTTGAAAACAATTAGTGGGAAACCTCTTTGTTAATTGCACAAACTAAACATCAATTGTTTATAATATGTGAGCCCCCGGAGTTTCACCGGGTATATGCTTGGGTGGTGTGACCAACCCGTGGTGCCGGAACGACCGGACTATATGCTTGCCAACATAAAGTTGGACTTATATGTGGGGCCAGTCGATAGCGGGCCAGACTCAAAATTTAACATTCAACGTTTAATAAGTGCAATTAAATAATAATAGAACACTCGGTGAAGAGCGAAGTGATTCCCCACCTTGCAGGTTTGTACCTACAAATAAAATTTTTAAAATAAAAACATTGTTACTTATCCCTTCACTTTTGTAAATTGTAAGATTTGAATTCAAATCTCCATACATATTCAAATATTGTATACTAACACACATATATCAATTAAGTGTATAAAATTATCAAATAACAAGTTATAAATAAATATCGACTGTAAAAATGTAACCGGACCATTTCATACATTTCACACAAAATTCGATTTTGGCAGATTACACGCCTAACTTTGAAAATTCATATTAAATTATTCATACGTCCAAAAATTATGATATTTTAAAAGTATATTACCAATTCAATAAAGTTTATCACAATATTTTCATATTTCTCAAAATCTTTACCAAACATCAAATATTTCGTAATGAACACACAGTAACAGATTCTGGTCACTTAAATTTAAAAATTCACCATAAATCAACCACATGTCCAATATTCATGAAATTTTAACCATGAACTCCCAACCTCATGTAATTTATCAACATACTTCGGTCTTCTATAAAAACCTAACCGATTATTCTCAGATCATAGCAAACTCCTACTGTTCCTGCTATAGAGTCCAAAACCCTAGTTCAACTTTGAAAAATCACCATGCATCGAATACTACTCCAAAAGCTATGAAATTTGAAACCTAAGTTTCTTCACAAGTTTTTCTTCAGATATAAAATTTTCAGAATTTTCCACTGAATGAATTGGTCAACACGAAATTTACCCCAAAGTTGGTCCAGAAATTCGGTTTTTATGCATACATGAAGAACATATCATTTTAAACTCACTTTAAACCACATAATTTCATGATTTCTACTTCTAAAGCATATATAATCAAATAATAAACATGATTTTGATCATAACTCATGAAGAAATTGAATTAAACATTCAAACATGAAGTAAAACATGGATAACATGCAAATTTACTCATCAAAACTCATTTTCCTATCATTTAATTCACATATCATGCATAAACTTCATACTACCACTTAAATAATTACTCAAACAAGAAGAGAAGCTTACTTAGAGATAGGTAGCTACAAGAAATCTCTTCTCCTCCTTTCTATAAGTGTAGTAGTAATGTTTGTGAATTTTTTTTTCTTCTTATGAATATTTTGCATGCAAGAACATGTATTTATAGGAGGGATCATCCTTGGAGGCTACTCCATCCCTCTCTTGGCCGACTTGGAAGAAGAGTGTGGAGGAAATTGGATGATTTTGGAGGTTAAGCCATTAAACACATGGCATTTTAAGATTTGTTGTTAATTTTGACTTTTATTTTCTTAATTTGACTTTGATTCTTGAAGATTCACCAATTTTCCTAATACTTCTCTACTTGGTCGAATTTTATGGACAATTCAAGAGAATTCTTGTGTCTTGTAGTTAAGACACATGTAGGCTTTGAATTTAATAAATAAAAATAAAAAAAATTATGATTTTCTAATTTATTTAATGCTTTTAAGGTACATTATGCATAAAATTACTTACACTATCTTATGAAATAAAATTAAAACTCTTCTAAGGCTCTAAATAAATTATAAAGTCTATATACTAATCATAAAAAAAACATCGAGCAATCGATACGTAATTCGTTTCTTGAAGAAACATTCATTTTCAACTTATAACTTGTGAAATAAAGTACTATTCTTAAGAACTACATTAATTTCTATATCAAATAATTTAAGACATAAAATAAAGAACATATAAAAATTATAAAATCTCAAGAATAAGCATGTATTGAGCAAATAATACGTTAATTGTAAATATCGAGCAAATAAAACACATAAACGTGCCTTTGCATAAATTTGGATGTAAATGCATCATATAAATTCATGAAGAATTATAAAGCACTTAGTAAAGCAGATAAGGTCATGAAAGTCTAGGGTTTTACAGTCTAACCCCCTTAAATAAATTTCGTCCTCGAAATTTCAAGTGTTACCGTAGATATTGAGGTAAGGGTACTTTGCTAAGATTTCGTCCTCTCGCTCCCACGTAGCTTCTTCTGTTCCATGCCTATCCCACTGAACTTTAACCATAGGAATATCTCTATTCCTTAACCTATGAAGCTTTCTATCAAGTATGGCTATAGGGACTTTGTTGGGATATATTTTAGTTTTGATGATTTTCCAAAACAAACATGTAATAGGTTTGAAAGCAGTCAGGATAGTATCCTCTGTTTCAGGTCAGACTAGGTTAGTCTTTCAATAGAATAGGCTGTCAGTTGAGAAGAACTCAGTTGAGGGAACACTCAGTTGAGGGGGAACTCAGCGAGGGGGAACTCAACATCACAGCCTGAGGAAATCAAGTTGACATCAAGAAGATCAGACTGAAGCCAAGTCAGAAACCTGAACCAGAAGAGAAGCCTGAAGGATGTCCCACTGAGTGTAAACCAGGCTGATCTAAGCTAAGTCAGGTGGACCACTCAGTGAAGAGCATGATCAGGAGGATCAGTTCTGTACCAAGTAGGCCCTGAAGGAGTCAGGCTACTGTGGTCAGGGAACTTTGTCATTCAGCCTTATGACAAAGTTCTTGGAATGATCTTCAAACAGTCTCTGAAGGACAACTACACTGAAGACGTTCAGTCCACTGAAGATCATCAGTCAGTGAAGGAGGAAGCTACCTAAAGTCAGTGGGTCTTAGTCAAACCCACTGAGTCAAAGATCCGTGAATCCAGGCCACGTGGACCAATCAGCACGAGGCAGCAACTCTGACACTGACAAAGGCCGCATTCCAAGAAAAGTGGTTGGAACCATTAAATGTTGGATTCAAATGTATCTTCCCTCCAACGGATACATTTGAATCCCCATTATAAATACAAGCTCATAGCTTCAGTTGTAAGTGTGTGAAAAAGAAAAAAAAACACCTACAAGCTGTGAGAGTGTGTTAGTTGTTAGGGAGTCATAAGGAAGTGTTACACACCCACGACACTGACCTTTAGGGTTATCACTTATATTCATTGAGTGTCAAGCTTGTAACTCTTAACTTAGAGAGGTTTTCCTAATCTTAGCTTTAAGGCTAACATATTGTAAAGGAAAACCTCACATAGTTGGAGAAAACCAAACCAAACTAAACCCTTTCAGAAGATTGTTAGGTTTGTAGTGAGGTGAGGAGAGGCAGCCCAGGGAGTGGCGTGAGTCCAGTTGTAAGTGCACCTTGGCACGTTAAAAACAAGAATCCCAGTTAGTGGATTTCCTGTTAAATCAGGCCGTGGATGTAAGAGCTTGAGTCTCTGAACCACGTTAAACTGAGCGTTGTTTATCGTTTAAGCACTTGCTAATTATTTGTAGTGTATGCTCTCTGAGTGTACTTGGAAAGTTTGAAAAGAAGATTAGCTAAGTATTTTAGTCAGGGAGAACCAATCTCACTGACAAGCTTAGGCTAGCACTCGAGAGTTCAGTCTCTCGAGTCACTGCCTTGTTGAGAGCCTGAGCTTTCAAGTCTCATCTCTGACTTGATAGCTCTGACTCTCAGCAACGCAGTGACTTGAGTATTCCGTCACTGAACTCAGTCAGGGTGCAAGCTGTGTTTTATAACGCACTCGAGAGTTCAGCATCTCAAGCCACTGTCCTTGCTCAGAGCATGAGCCTCCAAGCCTTCTCACTGACTTGGTAGCTCAGCCTCTGAGCAGAGCAGTGACTTGAGTATCTCACTTTTGGTGAACCCTGAGGAAAGGTTTTAAAAAAAAAAAAATTTGCTCCTGAATTCCCATTTTGCCCTTCGAAAACGGGACCTTCAGACTTCCTCATAGGTTAAGTCGGTATCCAGTTCTAATTCAGGTAAGTTTACTATGTGGGTAGGGTCAGGTACGTACTTTCGGAGCATCGAGATATGGAATACATTGTGTATTCCTGCCAAGGATGGTGGCAGCGCTAGCCTATAGGCTAAATCTCCAACTCTTTCCAATATCTCATAAGGTCCAATATATCTAGGCTTCTACTTTCCTCATTTTCCAAAGCGGAAAATTCCTTTTATTGGAGATACCTTCAAGAATACCTTGTCTCAAATCTCAAAACTTAATTCTTTCCTTCGCCTATCCGCATACAATTTATGTCGATCTTGAGCCGCTTGCATCTTTTCTTTAATTTTCTTTACTACTTTGTTAGTTTCTTCCACCAATTCCGGTCCTAACAATTTCTTTTCTTCAATTTCATCCCAGCATAGTGGAGATCTGCACTTCCTTCCGTACAATGCTTCGTACGGTGCCATTTCAATTGTAGCTTGATAACTATTGTTGTAGGCAAATTCTACTAAAGGTATGTACCTCTCCCAACTTCCTCCAAAGTCAATGATACAAGCTCTTAACATATCTTCCAAAGTCTGGATTGTTCTTTCTGATTGTCCATCTGTTTGAGGATGAAAAGCTGTACTGAATTCCAACTTAGTACCCAAAGCTTCTTGAAGATTGTACCAGAATCTTGATGTAAATCGTGGATCTCTATCCGACACAATAGAAATTGGAACTCCATGTAATCAGACAATTTCTTTAATATAAATCTGAGCCAATTTATCCAATGTGAACGTCATTTTTATTGGTAAGAAATGTGCCGTCTTGGTCAATCTGTCGACAATTACCCAAATAGCTTAATTTTCTTGTATTGACTTGGGTAATCCTACCACAAAATCCATCGTAATGTGTTCCCATTTCCATTCAGGAATCTCGAGTGGCTTCAACAATCCCAATGGTCTTTGATGTTCAGCTTTTACCTGCTGACATGTCAAACATTTCTGTACGAAATTTCCAATATCTCTCTTCATATTTTTCCACCAGAACAACTTCTTTAATTCTTGGTACACTTTCGTTCCTCCGGGATGAACTGTATATGGTGTAGAATGTGCTTCTTCCAATATTTCCTTCTTGAATTCTTCTTTGTCTGGGACACATATTCTTCCTTGACATAACAATGTACCATCCTTACATGAAAACTCCTTTGCTTTACCTTCCTTGATCTTTTGCTTTATCTTCTCTAAGAATGCATCGTCATATTGAGCTTTTGCTATTCTTTCCTTCAGTGTTGGTTTCACAACCAAGGCATTGATCTTTCCCTTGCGACTTAAGGCATTTGCTACTACATTTGCCCTTCCCGGATGATACAATATCTCGCAATCATAATCTTTCACCAACTCCAACCATATCCATTGCATCATGTTCAATTCCTTTTGTTCGAAGATATACTTCAAACTCTTATGATCTGTGTATATTTCACACTTACTTCCGTATAAGTAATGCCTCCAAATTTTTAGCGCATACACCACTGCCGCTAATTCCAAATCGTGTGTAGGATAATTTTGCTCGTGTGGTTTTAACTGTCTTGATGCATACGCTACTACTTTCCCATTTTGCATAAGTACACATCCCAAACCTTGTTTAGAAGCATCACTGAACACTGTAAATCTTTCTGTACCCTCCGGAATTGTAAGAACTGGAGCTGTTGTTAATCTTTTCTTTAGTTCTTGAAAACTCCTTTTACACTCTTCTGTCCATTCAAACTTTATTTCTTTCTGAGTCAACTGAGTCAAAGGTTTTGCAATTCGAGCAAATCCTTCAATAAATATCCGATAATATCCAGCTAACCCAAGAAAACTCCTTACTTCATTCACCGTAGTTGGTGTTTTCCAGTTGTTTATAGCTTCTACTTTTGTTGGATCCACTTCTATTCCCAAAGCTGAATTTGTATGTCCAAGAAATACCACTTTATCCAGCCAAAATTCACATTTCTTGAATTTAGCATACAATTTTTCCTTTCTCAGGATTTCTAGTGTAATCCGAAGATGTTCCGCATGCTGCTCCTGATTTCTCGAATACACCAGAATATCATCAATAAAAACGATCACAAATTGATCCAGATATTGATGAAATACCCGATTCATCAAATCCATAAAAATAGCTGGTGCATTACTGAGTCCAAATGGTAGCACCACGAACTCATAATGACCATATCGAGTCCTGAAAGCTGTCTTCGGAATATTACTTTCCTTTATTTTCACCTGATGATACCCCGATCTCAAATCAATCTTTGAAAATACACTAGCTCCTTTTAATTGATCGAACAGATCTTCAATTCTGGGAAGAGGGTATTTATTCTTGATGGTAAGTTTATTCAATTCCCGATAGTCGATGCACATTCTTAATGACCCATCTTTCTTCTTCACAAATAATACCAGTGCTCCCCAGGGAGACACACTTGGTCGAATAAAACCCTTATCCAGTAATTCTTGCAGTTGCACCTTCAATTCTTGCAATTCTTTTGGTGCCATTCTGTAAGGTGCTTTTGAAACAGGCGCTGCTCTGGGAATTAAATCAATAGTAAATTCTAACTGACGATCTGGGGGTAGTCCTGGCAAATCATCTGGGAATACATCCTTGTATTCACATACTACCGGCATATCGTCCAATGTTGGACCATCAGACTTTGTTGCTACAACATTTACTAGAAATGCTGTACATTCTTCTTTCCTTAAAAATTTCGGAGCCTTTACTGCTGAAATTACCCTAGGTATAGTTCCAATTCTAGCACCATATAGTGTAAAGTTTTCATCCTTTGATCTCCGTACTGATATTTCTTTTTCTTGACACTTGATGAGAGCATGATTTGCTATAAGCCAGTCCATTCCCAAGATAACATCAAAGTCCTTCATTTCTATTATATGTAGATTTGCCGGGAGTATTGCATGCTCAAAATCAATCTTCACATTCCTACATAGTCCTAAGGATTGTGTCGTACTACCAGAGGGAATTTTACTTCTAGGAAATTTTCTTCTACCATAATATGGGCAGTCTCAATTTGTTCAAACATCTTTGTAGAGATGAATGAATGTGTAGCACCAGTATCGAATAACGTGAAAACAGGTATTCGGAATATTTTGAACATACCTGCCATCACTTCCGGGTTTGCTGTCGTCTCCTGCTGACTCATGGCAAACACTCGAGCAGGTGCCATCTTCTGTTTTTCTTTCCACTTTGGACAATTAGTTATGACATGTCCTGGTTCCTTACATCTGTAACAGATTCCTGTTCCCTTCAGGCACTGCCCAAAATGTTCCTTCCCACAATTTCTGCACTTAGGTGGCCTCTGTTGTTGTCGTGGCACTATTTCTGTCTTTTTAACTTGCTTAGAATTTCTTCCTTGGTTCATACCCATCCACTTCCTTTTGTTTTGTTGTGATTCTGGCGTTCTTACGTCCTCTGATTTCATATATGCTGCTATCATCTGAGCTTTCTCTAATGCCGAGGCATAAGACTTAATATCTTGTGCCGCTAAGATAGTGCTGATTTCCGGTCGTAAATTCTGCATAAATCTTTTTGCTTTCCTTTCATCAGTATTAATCAAATGAGAAGCATATATTCCCAATTGATTAAATTTCCTTTCATATTACTGTACTGTCAGATTTTCCTGCTTCAACTGTAGAAATTTGGTCTCTTTCTAATCTAAGAATGACTGTGGTATGTAATTCTTAACCACTGCTTCTACGAATTTCTCCCAAGTAACTGTAGTTTGTTCTTCTTCCGTCATTGTTCTACAATGAGCTTCCCACCAATAATCTGCATCTTCAGTCAGCTGAAATATAGCACAAGAAACTTTCTGCTCATCGGTGCACTTAAGGTAAGCGAATATCTTCTCCAAGCTCCGAATCCAGTTTTCTACTTCCATAGGGTTTTCCCTTCCGGTAAGTGTTGAGGGTCTAAACTTCTTAAATTGGCTAACAATGTCATGGTTTTGGGTTGAGGATACAGGTGTTTGGGATGATTGGCTTTGCTGACCTAGTTGCTGAGCTAACCCCCTTAAAACGGAAGCTAGATCCTCGCTCATGTCTGAGTTGTTTTGGTTTCCCCTACGACTCATAGTTCTATTCAAACAACAATGTAATGCAATAACTACACAAACTTTTAAATATTCAAACAAAATTTCAAATAAATAACAAAATTTAAGCACATATAAAATATTTACCTGATCCCGTCGTGGAGAATGATCTCGGTGCGGCTGTTTCCTTTTAAAATTTTAAAACACACTATTTTTAAAAATACTTTAGCAGACGAACCTCCTCTGATACCACCTGTAATGCCCCCACTTAAAATAGTACGGAAAATATGATGTGGCACAAGTAGGAACGTTACTAAAATAGTACTTTGTGTTAAAATATACACACGCCACACATTTACACAACTAAAGTAGTAATAAGTATGATCGTAGCTTAAGTTACAAACTCAAAATTAAATTATTATTCTTGAAAATATAAAGTCTTTAAGAAACTTCACAGCCTGCCGAGTTCATTCGCCCACGTCCGGATCCATAGCATCTGTAAAAATTTAAAGTGAAAGGAATAAGTGCTTGAAAACACTTAGTGGGAAACCTCTTTGTTAATTGCACAAACTAAACATCAATTGTTTATAATATGTGAGCCCCCGGAGTTTCACCGGGTATTTGCTTGGGTGGCGTGACCAACCCGTGGTGCCGGAACAACCGGACTATATGCTTGCCAACATAAAGTTGGACTTATATGTGGGGCCAGTCGATAGCGGGCCAGACTCAAAATTTAACATTCAACGTTTAATAAGTGCAATTAAATAATAATAGAACACTCGGTGAAGAGCGAAGTGATTCCCCACCTTGCAGGTTTGTACCTACAAGTAAAAATTTTTAAAATAAAAACATTGTTACTTATCCCTTCACTTTTGTAAATTGTAAGACTTGAATTCAAATCTCCATACATATTCAAGTATTGTATACTAACACACATATATCAATTAAGTGTATAAAATCATCAAATAGCAAGTTATAAATAAATATCGACTGTAAAAATGTAACCGGACCATTTCGAACCTTTCACACAAAATTCAATTTTGGCAGCTTACACGCCTAACTTTGAAATTCATATTAAATTATTCAAACATCCAAAAATTATGAAATTTTAACAGTATATTACCAACTCAATAAAGTTTATCACCATATTTTCATATTTCTCAAACTCTTTACCAAACATCATATATTTCGTAATGAACACACAGTAACAGATTCTGGTCACTTAAATTTTAAAAAATTCACCATATATCAACCACATGTCCAATATTCATGAAATTTTAACCATGAACTTCCAACTTCATGTAATTTATGAAAATACTTCTGTCTTCTATAAAAACCTAACCGGTTATTCTCAGATCATAGCAAACTCCTATTGATCCTGCTATAGAGTCCAAAACCCTAGTTCAACTTTGAAAATTCACCATGAATCGAATACTACTCTAAAAGCTATGAATTTTGAAACCTAAGTTTCTTCACAAGTTTATCTTGACATATAAAATTTTCAGAATTTTCCACCGAATGAATTGGTCAAAACGAAATTTACCCCAAAGTTGGTCCAAAAATTCGGTTTTTATGCATACATGAAGAACATATCATTTTAAACTCACTTTAAACCACATAATTTCATGATTTCTACTTCTAAAGCATATATAATCAAATAATAAACATGATTTTGATCATAACTCATGAAGAAATTGAATTAAACATTCAAACATGAAGTAAAACATGGATAACATGCAAATTTACTCATCAAAACTCATTTTCCTATCATTTAATTCACATATCATGCATAAACTTCATACTACCACTTAAATAATTACTTAAACAAGAAGAGAAGCTTCCTTAGAGATAGGTAGCTACAAGAAATCTCTTCTCCTCCTTTCTATAAGTGTAGTAGTAATGTTTGTGAATTTTTTTTTCTTCTTATGAATATTTTGCATGCAAGAACATGTATTTATAGGAGGGATCATCCTTGGAGGCTACTCCATCCCTCTCTTGGCCGACTTAGAAGAAGAGTGTGGAGGAAATTGGATAATTTTGGAGGTTAAGCCATTAAACACATGACATTTTAAGATTTGTTGTTAATTTTGACTTTTATTTTCTTAATTTGACTTTGATTCTTGAAGATTCACCAATTTTCCTAATACTTCTCTACTTGGTCGAATTTTATGGACAATTCAAGAGAATTCTTGTGTCTTGTAGTTAAGACACATGTAGGCTTTGAATTTAATAAATAAAAATAAAAGAAATTATGATTTTCTAATTTATTTAATGCTTTTAAGGTACATTATGCATAAAATTACTTATACTATTTTATGAAATAAAATTAGAACACTTCTAAGGCTCTAAATAAATTATAAAGTCTATATACTAATCATAAAAAAAACATCGAGCAATCGATACGTAATTCGTTTCTTGAAGAAACGTTCATTTTTCAACTTATAACTTGTGAAATAAACTACTATTCTTAAGAACTACATTAATTTCTATATCAAATACTTTAAGACATAAAATAAAGAAAATATAAAAATTATAAAATCTCAAGAATAAGCATGTATTGAGGAAATAATACGTTAATTGTAAATATCGAGCAAATAAAACACATAAACGTGCCTTTGCATAAATTTGGATGTAAATGCATCACATAAATTCATGAAGAATTATAAAGCACTTAGTAAAACAGATAAGGTCATGAAAGTCTAGGGTATTACATACCAGTTATGTTGTTGCAATGTTCAGCCCTAGCAGTCATTGTAATAGTAGGAATGTGGATCCTAATCCATTACAATTTATATTGGATATAAATTCGTACTCTTCTGATGAGGTCATCGAGTATTTGAAAATAATGGAAACAAAATAAATAAAAGGCCATGTTTATTTTGATTGCTGAATATTGATCATAGGAATTATGTGTTTTAATTCCCGTTTAAATTTTATTTCCTAAGATTATTGAAATGTATAACTTGTCGTTGAGAAGTGTTTTGGAAACAAACAAATTGGCTGGGCCAAATTTTCTGGATTGGCACTGAAACGTGCGTTTGGTGCTTAGGCAAGAAAAGATTGAGTACGTGTTGGACACGCCAATCCCAGTTACCCCTGAGGCTGGTTATGAGGAAGCCGAAGCATTTGATGCCGAAGCTCAAAAGAAGCATCCAGATGATGTTTCCCAGGCTCAGTGTGTTATGTTGCTCGGCATGACTCCCGAGTTGCAAAGGCAACACGAGAGGATACTTCCCTATGAGATGCTTATACATCTGAAGGATCTCTTTGATTCTGAGTCTCGTTCCGAGATTTATGAGGTGATGAGAGATCTGTTTAGATGTCGACTATCTGAAGGAGGGAAAGTCTCCCCTCATGTTTTGAAGATGATAGGGCTAGTCGAGAAACTTGGTCGTTTGAGCATTAAGCTGCAGACCAATGTTATTGTTTATGCCATTCTTCAGTCGCTACCTGATTCATATTCAAGTTTCGTTGTAAACTTCAATATGAACAAGACGGTTTCGACCATGCCTGAGCTTCATAACATGCTTAAGAATTTTGAGTTTTCCATTGCTAAGGAAAAACCCATGCTCATGGTGGGTGCTTCTAGTTCTTCTGCCCCTAAAGGGAAGAAGAAGCATAGAAGCAAGGCTAAGAAAGGCTCCAAGCCTAATTTCCTCAAGCCGTAAGATGGAATTCAAGGAGCGGGTAGATAAGGATGTATGCCTCCACTGCAAGCAAAAGGGGCATTGGAAGAAGGACTGCAAGGTTCTAGCAGCTGAAAAGAAGGCACAAGGTGCTTCAGCCACTGGAACAAGTATGTTTGTTATTGAGATAAACATGTCCACAAATGATTCTAACTGCTGGGTATTAGATACCGATTGTGGCTCGCATATTTGTACAAATGTGCAGGGGCTCAAGGACAGCAGAGCGGTTAGACCGGGTGAAGTCGCCCTTCACGTGGGGAATGGAGCAAGAGTTGCTGCTGAACGTGTTGGGACTTATATTTTAGACTTGAATTAAATAATTGTTATTTTGTTTCGTCTATTACTCGTAACATTATTTCCGTGCCTATGTTAGACATTGAGGGATTTTCCTTCCGTTTTGCAAATAATACTTGTTATTTTTCGCTTAATGGTGATGTTTATGAAAATGCTCCTCTTGTGAATGGTTTATATTTATTACATTGTGGATATAATGTTCTTAATATACAAAATAAAAGACTCAAGCTTAGTAATCATGAAAACCCGACTTACTTGTGGCATTGTAGACTTGGTCATGCAAACGAGAAAAGAATCGCACGGTTAAGAAAGTTGGACTACTTAACCTCATTTGACTTAGAGTCTTATGGAAATTGCGAATCTTGTCTCATGGGCAAGATGACCAATAAACCCTTTTCGGGGAAAGGGGTGCGTGCCAAAGAATTTCTAGAGTTGATCCACAGTGATTTTTGTGGACCATTGCCCACTCTAGCTAGGGATCAATTCGGCTACTTCATCACCTTTACTGACGATTACTCAAGATTCAGATACGTGTATCTCATGAAACACAAATCCGAATCGTTTGAGAAATTTAAGGAGTACAAGGCTGAAGTAGAGAATCGTCTTGGTAAGAGTATCAAGCCTCTTCGATCAGATCGAGGAGTTGAGTACCTTAGCCACGAATTCATGGATTACTTGAAGCTTCATGGGATCCAATCACAATGGATTCCTCCCAGAAACCCCTCAGATGAACGGTATGTGCGAAATGAGAGATCGAACCCTGTTGGACATGGTCCGGTCTATGATGAGTTTTGCCTCCCTTTCAACATTCTTATGGGGACACGCATTGCAAACCTCAATCTACATTCTGAATATGATTCCGTCTAAATCAGTTGTGCAAACTCCATACGAGTTGTGGTATGGCAAGAAGCCATCTTTTTTACACATTAGAACGTGGGGTTGCCCTGCAATTGTGAAGAAAATGCAAACTGATAAGTTGGAATCCAAAGGTGAAAAAGGTTATTTTGTGGGATATCCTAAGGAGACCAGAGGATATTATTTCTATCTACCGGAGAAACAAACGGTGATTGTTTCTAGGCAAGTTAGGTTCCTAGAAGACGAGTATGTCTTTAAGGAACAAAGCCGTAAGAAGATAGAACTTGAAGAAATTCAAGAACCACAAATTCACATAGAGACTGATGATTTGTCAAAGCAACATGACAAAGAATCAGTGGGAGCATTCATCGACTCTCATGGTGGAAGTTTATCACTAGATGATCCTCTTTCAGCCAGTGGGAGCATAATTGGAGTTGTTTCGAAACAACCTCCAAGTAGGCTGAATGAGAATAGCATAGTTCAAACTCCCGCCCAAGAGGCATCTGAAAGTGTCACTCTTGAGGACTCTCCGTTCAACGATGAAGTCGTTGCACCATAAAATTTTCACGATCAGAATGTATAGCCTGCACAACCACAACTCCACAAGTTAACTAGGATTTGAAATCCAACGATAGGTATTATGGTTTCCTCGTGGAGGAACACGATGACGTGGATATACCGGATAAGGACGAACCTAAGACTTACACTGAGGCGACATTAGATGTTGACTTAGAGAAGTGGCATGAAGCCATGAAATCCAAGATGGACTCGATGTACATCAATCAAGTTTGGGACTTGGTTGAATTGCCAGGAGGGGTAAAACCCACATGTTGCAAGTGGATCTTCAAGAGGAAGACCGATACAAATGGCAAGGTACAAACCTACAAGGCTAGGTTAGTGGCGAAAGGGTATATTCAACGCGAAGGCATTGACTATGACGAGACCTTCTCACCGGTTGCAAAGATCAAGTCCATTCGTATTTTACTTGCGATAGCTGCACACTATGATTATGAAATTTGGTAGATGGATGTCAAGACAACCTTTCTCAATGGAAACATTGATAAGGACGTGTTTATGACTCAACCGGAGGGTTTTATATCTAAGCCAAAGTCTAGTCGTGTGCAAGCTTAAACGATCCATCTATGGATTGAAGCAAGCTTCTAGGAGTTGGAATATCCGATTTGATGAAGCTGTTAAGTCTTTTGGCTTCATTAGAAATCTAGAAGATCCATGCATTTATTGTAAACGCAGCGGGAAGAGTATTGTCTTTATAGTCGTATATGTCGATGACATATTGATTATAGGAGATAGCATCCTACTCATGCAGTCCGTGAAAGATTGGTTATCAAAGACCTTCATGATGAAGGATCTTGGCGAAGCATGCTATATCTTAGGGATCAAGATCCATAGGGATAGATCCAAGAAGATGTTAGGGCTGTCACAATCCACCTACGTAGATAAGGTGTTGAAGTATTTTGCGATGGAGAACTCTAAGAGTGGATATCTTCCAGTAAATCATGGGATAAAGCTATCGAAGAAGGATTGTCCTTCTAGCGAAGCTGATATCAAGCACATGAAGGATGTTCTATATGCATCTGCAATTGGATCCATCATGTACGTCATGACTTGCACTAGGCCAGACGTGGCCTACGCTGTCAGCATCACGGGTAGATACCAACAGAATCCAGGTGAGCCTCACTGGATTGCTATCAAGAATATTCTTAAGTACCTCAGGCGTACTAAAGAACATTTTCTTATCTACGGTGGGTAATCAGAGTTAGTCATCACCGGCTACGTTGATGCAAGTTTTTAATCCGACTGTGATGATTACAAGTCGTAGTCAGGATACGTCTTCACTCTCAATGGAGGCACGGTGTGTTGGAATAGTTCTAAACAAGCGACAACCGCGGATTCATCAATTGAGGCTGAGTACATAGCTGCGGCAGAGGCTGCCAAGGAAGCTGTTTGGATGAGAAAGTTCTTAACTGAACTAAGGGTAGTTCCAAGTGCTAGTAGTCCAATAAAGTTGTATTGTGACAATACTGGTGCAGTTGCACAAGCAAAGGAACCGAGATCCATCAACAAAAACAAGCATGTACCAAGGCGTTATCACTTGATAATAGAGATGATCGCTAACAAGGAAATAGAGTTAGAGCGCATTCCCACAGATGATAATTTGGCTGACCCATTCACCAAGGCTTTGAGTGTTCATGTACACACTAGAAATTTTGATGGTGTAGGGGTTAGACATGTTGGTGATTGACTCTAGTCCAAGTGGGAGATTGTTAGTGTTAGTGTCCTAGAGACAATCCTTTGTGAGGACATGATACTAAAATGATATTCAGTTTATGATTTAATATTATTGTTTGGTTTAATATTAAATGTATGGCTTTACACTTATCTGAATATTATGTTTGATTGTTTGCATTATTCATATCTGTGTTCCCTTGAATCGATATTGTCATTGAGTGAGTGAGAACTCAGATGACCGAAGTACGATTCTCAAACAGCCCCGATCAAGGATCATCAAAATTGGATATTGATGATGCAATGGAGATTGGTGTGCAATCTGTATTATACTCTATGGTGAGAGTGTAGTAAGATCTCACTTACTACAAGATACTAGGTATCTCATAATGGATGCACAAATACCTTAGAGGGTATTGGTATACCCATCCGAGAAACCGTTTGATGTAATTCCACATAATGTGTCTACGGATATCTCGGTTAGTGGGAGCGATGTGATACTCCTCAGACTTGAGGTCAATATGCACGACATGTGCGGAGTGATGAACTTTGACCATGACTGACGCTTTCACCCTCCAAGGGTAGATATGACATGGATTGAGTTCATCACAAAGTACATGTGCGTGGTAGTTGAGCCAAGGATAGAATTCATTCCTCATTATGGATTTAAGAGAGAATACTCGTCTTCTCATCATAATTGGATCTAAGACATCGGCCGATGCAAGTCGACTTGGACTTTATGGCCAAGTGCGACACGAGCGATCAATTAGTGATTTGAGATAACATGTTTAAGTTATTTGAATAGACACTTCATCATGTTCAAGGCTTAATAGAGTATTCACGAATAAAAGGAAGATAATACAATAGCCTACAGTATTACAGGTAGTTGCAGATTTCCTCGCAACATACCTCGTATATTGAGAATGTCTGATTTATTGTCTAGGGTTCAATTAAGATCGTCAGTTTAACTAATCACTGGATATACGAGGGCCTATGGGTCACACAACAAGCAATGACAGTTCGCCGATTATAGTTGGTTGATTAAGTATTATATTGAACATAATATTTAATTTATGAAGAATATAATAATAATTATATTTAATTAATATTATTATTATCTAATTAAATTATATTTAATTAGATATGAAATCTCAATAATAATATTTGGAATATTATTATACAAGAATAATAGATATGGTAAATATATTATTCGTAGGAACATATTTAGGGAAATATAATCCGTAGAGATTATATTACGGGCTAGGCCCGATATCTTGCGTAAGAATTAAGCTAAGTTAATCCCTATAAATATGTGTCTTATGAGAATTCCTAAACACACAAGAAATATAATTTCTCCATAAAATCTCTTGTTCAAGTTTTCCTAGCAAGTTCGTCTAGAGATTCAAAGCTGGCACCTCGGTGCAAATCGGTGAATAGTTGTTGCGTGGATACCGTAGTAGAGGATTCCACGTACGAAGCTCTGTAAGATTTCTTGTTTAAGATATCTCGTATTTAATTATGCAATTATATTGTTCGTTGTTGGAGAACGTTTATTTCCGCTGCACATGTTTACATGTTTACGTGCTTATAAATTCCAACATTAACTACATTTTGTGATAATACTACTGCAATTAATATATCTAAGAATCATGTACAACATTCTTTGACAAAGCACATAAGTATTAGACATCACTTTATTAGAGATCTTGTTGAGAAGGAAATTGTGAAATTAGAGTATATCTCCACTGAGAAACAAATTGCAGAAATATTCACAAAAGCCCTTAATTTTGAGAGATTTTCTTCTCTTAGGAAATCTCTTGGTTTGTGTTCATGCTGAATAAATTATTACTGTGTTGTGAAAAGTGTCTCGACATTTGATAAAACATTAGAAAATACTTAGTAAATATTCTAAGTATTGTTTCTATTTGATCTTTGATTAATCCTTTTGTATAATGGTTATTTGAATATGAAAATGTGTTTATTGTTGTGGTCACATATCATTACGTGCTAAAAAGTTTGAAATATCACAATAAGATACTTTAATCACTGGGTAACTATGGAACATAGAAATCGCTACTACTATGTACTCTTTTCAAAAGGTGATTAAAAATGTAGCAATTTGTACATAATCCACATTGTAACTAAAGGGCACGAAGTTTGCAACTACGATGTTCTCTTTTCAAAAGGTGGATCAATATAAAACATTGTGATAAAAATATTTAAAATTGATAAAACAATCCAATGTTGATTGTGTTATTAAAATGTTGAGATATGAGTTCCAACAATAATTGCAATATAAATAAGGTTTGAATTACTTATTATTTTTATGAGTTATTTAATTTTCAAATTAGGGTAATATTAAGGGGATCTATTAAGAATATTCTACAGTAATTATTTAAATTCAGTTTATAAGCATAGATCATGGGTAGTTAATTATTTTTCTCAGAAATTTCAAAACACACACACTTACCCATACAGTTCCTATCTTTGTGGGAGGTTTTAAAAAACCACCACATTATGCACGTCATGTAGTGGAGCATGTGTGATAACTTCTATTTTTCTTCTCTATATAAGCTTTTCTAATCCAGTATTTATTTTCATATCTTATAAGGTTAGTTCGATTTATTGTTTGTCCAGATTCCTAAGGTATTATTAATATATCACATAAGTATAGTACACAATATTTTTTAGTATCATCTTCTTCGACCTATTGTATATCATATTTTTTTAGTTCAATTTTTTTATTAATTTCAAATTTATTGCAGGATATATGGCATCTCAAGGAGACTTTCCATCTTCACCACAAGCTAACTCTCCCAAAAATTCAACCACGTCTTCTACTTCCGAAAATCCACTCAATATTCTTGCTTCAATGGCTGCCAAAAATGATTCCCAGAATGTTTCAGTGAATGTTGGTGCCTCTCCACCAACATCTCCCTCGATTACTATCGGTTCGATTGAGGTGAAAATCTCTCAAGGTATTGTTCCCTCATCTTCATCGTATCATATCCTTGAAATATTTCCTACTGAAATTCATATCGAAAACCCTATTCCATTGAAGGATTCTTTTGAAATTCCTTCATCCTCTATTAACTCAACTACTTATATGATAGCCTTTCTTGATCCTACTCCTATTACCATTAGCTTCAATTTAGGAACTCCATTTGAGCAGATTGTTGCTGCTCATCAAGACCTGAGACTTGAAACCAAGTATCCTAAAATCCTACTTGGGGATGAAGAAGTTGATTTGTTTGAACTCGAGAGGATGTGTAATCCCTCTCCGAATGTTCAAGAAGTTGGTGCTCAAGATGCTGGTGCAGGTGATAGGCAAGAAAACTCCAATGATACTATAAGAGTTGGTAAGAAAATCAAGAAAACTTGGAGGAAAAGGAAGGGAAGCTCATCAAACAAAGGAGGAAAGAGGAGGAGATCCTACAGGAAAATGGGCAAGAAGGTTGACTATGATGAGACCAAGAGGAAAGGGAAAAGGCTGATACATCTAAGCCTATATTGATTGATGAGAGTTCTGAGGAAGCTGCTACTGATCCTGAGAAAGGGGAAGCTGAGGAAGTTCAATCTGGACTGGCACAAGTTTCAGATTCTGACTCTGAGATGAACATCCCCATTGCTCAAGTGAGAAGGAGAAACAAAGGGAAGAAGAAAGTTGTTCCTATGCCAAGTGTGACTGAAAGTATGTCGGATGTTGTTGAGAATTAGCTCTCACCTATGGCAACATCTAAGGAGTTTGAGTCTAAAAAGAAGAGGAGAGTGAGGACAAGGACATCTCAGACCCTGATGTTGGTTATCCTTTATCTGATGGATTTGACTCCAGTGCTAAGGTACTTTCTGACTTTTCTTCTAGTGATGAGGAGTATAAAGATACAAAGAGTGAAAAGTACAGAAAAATACGCACTAGGATTCTTGTTGGTGAGAAAGTAGTTAAAATGGCAGAATTTAGAGAATAAAATTTGGTTGAGTTCTTTAGAGAAAGATCTTTGTTGCATGCTCTTGAATTTGCTACTCCATATATAGTTGAATGAGTATATGAATTTTATGTCAATCTAAGGGAGAGCTCAGGGAAGACAAATTCAAAACACTATGGGATTGTTTGGTTTAGGGGTGTTAAGGTCCGTTTTACTCCTAAATCAATCAATATGTTACTGAAAAACCGTGATAGAAGACACCGTGGATGATATGAATAAGGTGATAAAAGTCTTGACATGTAGATAGTTAGAAGTATGGGAAAATAGGTTGAGTAGTTCCAAGTTGACTAGCCTATATTATGTGCTTCACTAGTTATGTGTGTATAACTGGTTACCCTCCTCGAACACTATTGTATTGACTAAGGAGCAGACTATTTTGATGTATAAGATGGACATTTGAAAAAGTTTAATCTTGGCCAAACCATCTTCAATAATGTGTTGTCTTATACTGGTGATATACATGGAAAATAATTAATGTCGTACCCTAGTTTAATCTACAAGATGTTGGAAAACAAAGGGTTTGAAAGAAATCTAAGGGAAGAAACCATCTGTGGTTATACTGCTAGCTTTGGGGTTTCAAATGTATTTGTTGGGAAATAATTGATGTAAGTTTTGATTTAGATGCCAAAAGGCTCTCCTTAGAAAATATAAGTAAACTGTATTCAGTAGAGTTAGTCAGTCACTTGTTAGGGAACTGAAGTGTATTTGCTAAAGACTAGAGTGTATTACAAGTTAGAAGTGAAGTCTCTGAGAAGAGAAGTCTACTGAAGAGACATCAACCGAAGAAGTCACCTGAAGACTAAATGTTGTCTAAGTGCATTTATTCTAAGGGTAATACCATCAGTAGAGGTTATGAAACTATACTGATGAAGACTAACGAGAAACATTAAATGCTAAACACATTAATATCAGTTAGTTTTTTGGTTGGAAGCAAGGCAAAAGGAATGTTAGGCCACCTGTATTAAATGAAGGAATAGAATGTTCCTTCAGTAGAGTTTCACCTTAAACCCAAACAGGCTCTGCACCAAGTTGACTATGCGGTCCAATGAGGAGGTGACACATAGGTGTACTTCACTGACAGCTGACCTGTTCTAGACTGGCATTCACCAAAGTCAAGCTACATTTTTTCTACTGAAAGTAGGTTGCAGGGAAGACTTTCTTGGCAATTATTAACGCGATATAAAGCTACAAAGAGTCGTTTGAACCTATCAAAACTAGTGGCTTGCATGAAAAGATTTCAAATCCAATGGGAAGATTTTCAAGGAGGCCTATAAATACAGAAGGTCGTGCATATTTTCAAGCACGGGAAATTTCAAAGAGAAGGAGCATTCTCTATGCATTCTAAAAGCATTCAAGGAAGCACTCGAAATTACTCAAGTTTCCCAAGTGTTTCCAGTTTAAGTAGAGATACCAAACCTTCTATTACTTGTATTCAAAGCCATATCTAAAGCTTTGAAAAGAGATAATCCATCCTTAGAACTTAAGCTCATTGTAAGGATTATCTCAAGATATTTGGAACTAAACCCTACTCAAAACCCTTCCCAGAGTTAGGTTGAGAGCAAAAGTTAAGAAGTGTGAGTAAGCTGGAATTTGATATCAGTCTGAAAGGCGGTTGTTTTTGGAAACTAGGATGTGGAACTATCCTAATAGAGGAATATTTGATCAGTGCAAGTGAAAGAAATTCTCCTGTTTAATCAGGACAGTGGACGTAGGAGATTCATCTCTGAACCACTTTATATCTTGTGCATTAACATTCAGTCATTACCTAAGTGTGAGTTTTGATAAACAAGTTTTCTAAAAGTTAAGAACGAGTAAATCTGTAAGGGCTCACTATTCCCCACTAAAAGCTGAGTAGATAGTAACTCAACTGACAAGCTTTGAAGCTATCAGTGGAGGTAATATCTTAGTAAGCTTTTACTCAGTAATCATCAGTCGACTTACAAGTCATCTAAAGATCCGATGTCTTAAGTAATCTGATAAGTTTTCAAAGAAAAAGTGTTAATTTTCAACAGATGTATCCCTCCCCCCATACACCTGTATTACCCGTTTTAGGACCAAAGTGTTGCTTACTGGCCCTAGGGTAATTAATCTTCCATATCTAGATTCAACAACTGTGCAGGGTGAAGGAGCAGATCCTGATGCCGCTCAAAATGTTGGCAATACTTCTGCCAACATTCCTCATACCGCTACACTGACTTCAGTTTCTCTATAACTTAGCAGATTGATACATTACAGAGATCTATTACTAACATGCAGTCCTTGATTGAGGACATGAAGAACCAAAAGTCTTTTTGGGAGCTGCTGCTTTCTACTCCAACAGGGGGAGAAGAGCCTAATGTTGGTGATGGAGGAGTATCTAGAGATGGAGCTGGTACGACTGGCGCAAGTGGTGTGGTGCTAGAGGAGATTCCAGAAGAAGAAGAAGCAGTCCCAGTGAATCCTATAAACCCCAATCCTGAGGAAGAAGATCCTGACTTAGATGTTCTTTATGGAGATCTAAGAGGAGGAAAGTGAAGAGCTTGAAGACAGGGGGAGAATGAAGAAATGGGGAGTTCGTGCAGACTATGTAGATGCAACTGACTTATGAAGATCAGTCCAATCATCTCCTTAGTTCACATATTTAATCCATATATTTCAAAGCTCTGTAGCTTTTTTGTTCTTAGTATTTTTTTTTTAGTTCCGTTAGTTAAAATCTTAGTAGTTTGTTGTTGTTTCTTTTAAATATCCAGCTCTGAAACACTTAGTTGTTTAGTTGTTTATTTCTGTGTATTTTTGCCTAAGCACCTTGTTTTGTGCTTAGTGGTTTATGTTAATTTTTGTTATTTTACTTTAATTTAGTTTTAGCAATTAAATGTCTTTATGTTGAAGTTTAGTTGTGTTTCTATCTTAACACATATTACTGCATGTTTACAACATCATGTGTGTTGTAGTAGAAAGGCCAAATTGGAGGAGATTGTTGATGTTAGGTCAATGTTGTAAAGAATGTTACAATAATTTCTACAACATAAAAATTTGCTAGGAAAATTCAACTAGAGATTTTATGAAGAAATTATGAAGTAATCAAACTCATAGAAGTAATGAATCCCTATGGTCTTATATTTATAGAGAAAGTCCAGCTTAAATCTTAAGTTATCAGGATTAGGAAATATATTCCTGAATCTTGCAAATCAAATCTATGTGATTTCCCTATCATAGATTTGATTTCCCTATTAATATAAAATCCTACAATAATTCCCATATATTATTTTGGGACTCCTATTTGTTGATGTTGGCTCAGTGTTGTACAGAATTTTACAATATTTTCCGCAACATCAGAATTTGCCCTTTCTTCTAACATTAACTTTGAATGTTTCAATGTTGTTTTTAATGTCTAAACATGTAGGTTGACGACGTGGAAGTTGTCAGGTCAAACAGTTGCAGTTTTAGAGTGAGAATATTAAAGATAAGCATAGGTGGTTTTCAAGATCATGGAGCTAAGTGGTAGACAGTTTTGGATCATGGAAAACCATGATTTCTAAGTGTTCACATGCTAGCTTCAAAGTCTATAAATATCATACGCATGGGACCCATTCAAATGAATAAATCGAGACTGCTATTTACCTATAACAAGTGTAGTAGCTTCGGTTCTCTCCGTTGTAACTCTAAGAGTGTTTTAGTTAAGCCTATAAGTAAGTTGTTTACACAATTAGGGTTCTCGGCTTTTGGTGATATATTTAGGATCTTACAGTAGGGTCTTATTTTATCTTTGTATCACTACTCGTTATAGTGAAGTTTTGCCATGAGGCATCATAGATTATTTTATAATCTTTGAAAAAGTTTTGATATGTCGTTTGCAATTTTATTTTTCAAGTCTTCCGCTGTGTATGTTGTTTTTATGTGTCAACACTTGTGATAACATTCTAGAAAAACACCCATGCACACCTTTCAATTTTCTTAGTATAATTATCATATATCTTTACTTTCATATCATAAATTTATGCTGCAGACTCATATGAGATATTTAATGTTGGTCCCGGACAAGTCTGAGTGATACGTGTATGGGGGGGGGAGGGAATAAACGTATACATTTTTTTTAACTTTCTTTTCAAAGCTGAGTCCCCTTAACTCAGAGTAGTGATAGGTACTGAAAAGATAATACACCTACTAACTGCTCTGAAGCAAGTCAGTTGGCTAACTATCTTTTTATGCATTGGGCAGAATTGTGTGAGCCCTGAAAGTTTAAAGACTTGTTTAAATATTTTCTGAAAACTGAATGTTCCTTTTTAATAAGCCGTGGTTAGAAGGGCAGTGCAATTAGTTCAGGTCAGGCTGATTGATTCAGCACCGATAAAGCATGCGATGAATGACTAAAGATAAGCAATTGAAAGCAATATATCAAAGCAGTAAAGAACTCATAGCGGTTTAACGTAGTTCAGAGACTCAAGCTCCTACGTTCACGGTCCTGATTCAATAGGAGAATCCACTAAAGGATTGACTTATTTTTAACGTGCCAAGGTGCACAATGACCAGCTCACTGATCCCTAGAATGCGAGTTCTAGTCCTCTTCCTTCTAACCAATTTTCTAACCTTAACCAACAAACCTAACACTTAGGATTTTGGTTTCACTTTGGATTCCAACTACTAGTGATAATCCTTACACGGCAGACCTATGCTAAGAATTGGATTATCACTCTAAGCTTAAGATATGAATATGTAGCTCAGTGGAATACATAGTAGACTCTTAGACTTATACAAAACACTTGGGAAATTAAAAGGGTTGCGAGTGCTTCTATGGATGCTTTGAATGCTTGTGAGTCTTGTGTAATTTCTGGCTTATGAAATTTTCCATAACCTTGTTTGGGACAAGGTCTTCTGTATTTATAGATGATTTTAAAAACTATCCGTTAGAGAGATAGCCTTCTAGTCACCTTTCTTGTAGGATACTTCAACGGACATAATCTTCATACAGCAGTCGTCCTTGCATGGATTTGGTAAATGCATTAAATGTTTGCCCGTTGAAAACTGCAGGGATGTCAGGTTCAAGTCAGTGTCCGTACATGAATTTTCTTCTCCTCATTGGTCCACATCAGCGGGTAGGTGAGAATGTCAGAACTAATTTTTCAGTTCAGTCTTGTCTTTTCTGAGTTCAGCTTTGTCCTCATCTACGTACATGGTCCATCACTGACATTCATTTTGCTTGCTAGGATCCTACTCAAAGTCTTTTCCCAAATCACTCAGTGTAGTCCTGTTCCTTTCAGGCTGAGTGAGCAATGATCTCAGGATCATGCTCTTCATCCTGACCCTTACTTAGCCAGTTTAGAAAGACTAACATAGATTTAGTGATGGTGCTCTCGTGTTCTTTAGGCTTCAGTTTTGACTGTCATCAGTGATTTCTCTTCTCACTGAGTACCTGCGAATATAAAATACTCAAACTGCTCTAACCTATCAAGACTAGCCTGACTATTACAACACTTAGGCAAATCATCTTTTCATGGTATTTGGGATCAACTCAAAACTGACATTGTCACAACATTAAATAAAAACAAGTAAAGAACACATAATAAAATCAACTCATGTAGCATGCATGTAGATAAATAATTTACTCCTATGAAAAATTTAATAAAGACAATTAAACCACACATAAATAAAATATACTCACGTAGTATGCATGTGGAAAAAAATTTACTCGTACGAAATATTTAATTATAACAATTAAACCACACCTCAAATTAATGTTGTGGATGCAATGAAATAACTTTAATCCCCTTTTTTTATTGTCTTGTCCTTGCGTCAAAATTTTTAATAGAATATATTTCAAAGAATATTTGGAGGAAAATATGAAATTTTAATTTAATATAATATAATAAAGATCATATGATGTGTAAAAATATTAGAAAATTTTGAGTTGCTTAAATATAAGTTTTTATTTTTTAAAACCAAAATGATTAAATCTGTAAAATCTGTACAATTGTAGTAAAAGGGGGATTTCTGAAAAACAAGAACTTGAAATACTTTTAAAATTTTACAGAATATAAATAACTTAGTAATTTATAACATATCCAAAAATCAGATTTTCCAGAGTAAATAAATATGAATTTTTTTATTTTTGAAACTAAAATATATGACTTTTGAAAACAGGGATAACATTAGAAATAATTTTATAATTAATATAAAATTGACTTGGATGACCTTGAAAATTTTATTATAAGCTCAAAACATTATAATACATAAGCTGTACAAAAATCTTATGATTTGGACATATAGAAATATAGATTTTGAATTTTTAAATCGAATAGGCAGAGCTGCGAAAGTTTTGAATACAAGGAGTATAAAATTCATATAAAATAGAATACAACTCTAATTGCTTTGAAGTTTTACTGTACATATATAACGTAATAAAGAAGAACATGTTAAAATTTTGTAAATTTTGGACATGTAGAAGAGAGATTTCGAAATTTTAGAAAAGAATTACCTATGAATAATGAGGAGAAGACTTTAAAAGATGATGAATGAAAAATATGAGATTCGATATTTGTGCATATGAATACTATAGATTTATACACACATATATAGACATGTATCTGGGCTTGGGCTTTGATTTAGAAATGATTATTGTTAAGATTTTAAAAGATATGAAAATCTTATCACACAAGATTTAAGAATTAAAATATTATCTTCCACCAAAAATCCTTATTATTTTATTTTTAAATCATGTAAAATATAAAAAAATATTTTGGAAAAATATTTTTTTAAGATATGCATTATCATTGATTTTAATATATTTTAATATTTTAGAATTAATTAATGAATATTATAAATAATAATTAGGGGTGTTACAATAGGAGTAATAGTCAAACCTCGGCGCGACCCCAGTGATGAAGTCTACGAACCCGACCCATAGGGCACAGGTATTGTCCACCTCTCTCTCGCGCTCACTGTGAAGGTGCACTGCCTCGGTCTTTTTTGCTTCGATCTCGGCCAACACCCTCTCGTTTGAGGTGGCGGCATCCAAGTCTTGGAGGATCTGCTCACCAAAAACATCTACATCTGCGGCGGTCAGCTCAGCCGCACCACTACTGCGCGTCTCTTTTGGTTGGAAATAAGAAATTCCCCAATTGGGATCCACTCGCCTCCAACGGGCGGCCGAGGAAAATTCCCTCCATTCCATCTTCGTCGGATAGTTAATAAGATCTCAGAATCATGCGGGGCTGGATCACACGATTTGTGCCAAAAGAGCTACCGGCACCGGAGGAAGGCCTTCTCCTATGAGAATGAGTCATTTTGTTCAAAAAGAAAGAAGAAAAAGAGGAACTAAATAGAAATACTAGGATTTTTACCTTGAAAAGTCACCAGAAACTCAAGGCTAATTTTTCGCCGAAAAACTTGGAGATTAAAAAGTTTAGGGTTGCAAACGGAGCGGGAAGTGAAAAGTGTTTCCCTTTCTCTTTCGCCCCTTTTATAAGCGAAGGTGTGGGTCATTTTGCAATTTAGGTAAAGTCATTTTCGGGGCCTGAGCGAATTTTTTGAAGAGACATAGGATCATATCAAAATGGACGCAATGATCACGCCCCCTTTCCCTTGTGTGCCTCGGTCCACTCGCCCCCTTTCCCAAGGGACGCAATGATCACACCTCAAGAAACGAAATACTTGACAGCTTTACGGGGAAACCAAACATTTTGAACTCTCTAGAGTCCGTGTGGTCTCGTCAAGTACCAAGTCAAGGATCTCAGCACACAACCACCTCGGCATACTACCGGGCACTCCATAGACGTAACAAACGAAGGGCCCGAGGGGCAATTGTTGTGTACATAATAATTAACCTTCACGACGAGGCCGAGATAAGAAGAGACCAAGGGAATACATACCTTCACCTCAGAAACCAATCTCGGTACCGAGATCCAAAGAAATGCCCAAACTAAGGATCAAGACCTCGGCACCAAGACGGTATGTAAAGAACTCTGAGGGAAGTCATCGCTAGACAAAAGGAAGGGACCTCGGTACTGTTGAGGATGAGGTAGTGTCAAACACCATCAGAGGTTATCATTTCTTAAAAAAGATGACCAATCGTGAATCGACACCTACCCCAGAGGGACTGGCCATATTTATGGTAGGAAATTCCACAATCTCTAGAGGCAGTACAACTCTCTTTCCACATGTCCTCGTCGCATTGGGCCAAGCTCACCTACTCGGAGGTCCTCAGCCCAATATCGAAACTAGGGCTAGCCCAAGCATTCAATGCTGGGCTGCCAAGATAGTTTTAGGGGCAGCCCAAGTGTTAGGGAAGTCGGGGTGCCAGATCTATTCAGGATGAAATTTAAATACGAATTAAAATCCAATTATTACTAGCATGAACTAATTCTAAATTAATTCAAATAATAATTAACCAACAATAAATAATTCATGCCAATGAATATAATCACGTAAAATTTTATCTCGGAATATCTAGGAGTTTTACATGAACACATACCTCTTGAAGTGACGTCCAACCGAGAAGACCGGGACAAGCGAAATGATCCTATCAACCGTAAAAGCCTTCTCAAGTATTCCCTCTTCGCCTTATTCGTTCACCGGTGGGAATCGCTCATGAACAATTTAATAATATAAGGGAGGAAGAAAATATTTATTGCTTTAAATTTTTCCAACTCATGGAAATTGTAAACTGGAGATCAAATAATATCTCCTACTTATAGATGCAGGGTGGCCGATTTTTTCATTGAATATAGGGGAGGAAAAAATATTTTCTTGATCTCCAAGAAATCTTGAATATATCTCATATATTCTTTTCTCCATAAAAAAATATTCCACAAAAATCTCACCCTCCTAATTTATATGTAATTTTCGAAAATTAGAGATTAAAAATACTAGATTTGGATCTTCTTGAATTTATGAGATAATCTTGTATTCCAAGAATACATATCTTCCATATTATCTTTCCAAGAAAATAAAAAAAATCTTTTCTCTCTCTGTAGGATCAAGCGCTTGCCACTAGACTAAAAGCCCGGACTTGTAGTGAGGTGCTACTTTATTTCCTTTAACCCTATCTAGCTGCAGCGCCACAGGTCGAATAGCCTCCGCCGGACTTGGCTCAACGAGCCTTTATCGCGCCCGACTCGGCTGGGAGATGCTGGACTCCGCGCCCAACAATCCCCCCAAGCATCTGCCAGCCCTCTTGGCCAACAAATGCCTTCCACTGGGATTTGAACCCGTGACCTGTGCTCTGATACCAATTGTAGGATCAAGCGCTTGCCACTAGACTAAAAGCCCGGACTTGTAGTGAGGTGCTACTTTATTTCCTTTAACCCTATCTAGCTGCAGCGCCACGGGTCGAATAGCCTCCGCCGGACTTGGCGCAACGAGCCTTTATCGCACCCGACTCGGCTGGGAGATGCTGGACTCCGCGCCCAACACTCTCCATATAAGTGATTTTCGAAAATAATAAGAAAATATCAGCCATTATATTTTCTTGTATTTTAATCACCTTATTATTATTGGGCTACTCGAGGGGCCTTTAGGAGAATTAAGAATGTACCCCTAATTGGCTTCTGAATTTCAATATTGAGCTCCAATATTATTCAGCCCATTAATATTTAATTAATACCACTATCAAATTAGTATTGCACTATCCATCTTAATCCATATTACGATAACATGGACTCCCAGTTATTATTTCCCATGTTTAGGATTATCTAGTCTATTAATTAATTGAGCTTTTGAATATCTCTAAATTAATTAACTTCTTATGCCTTAGAGTAAAAACAACTCAACATTATTATCCATACCGGAAAAAAAAAATTCACTTGCAAGATTTGGTACGATAAATTTTTTTAGCCCACCAAGGGGACAAATCACACAAGTCGTACTCGCACACATTTCTCCGTATTAAATCTTAGCAATCATCGTATGATTAATATTATTGCCCAAAACACAAGGTTCGAAGTCACGATGATTCTCACCCGACATGTATCAAAATAATAACTATTGACCACACACGGTCCTATTTAAGTGACGGAGATTAAGAAATAAATAACCACTGAGGTCTAATTCTTCACCTTTCAGAACAAAAGAATTTATCCTCGCAATAGGTCTTCTTCAACACATACAAAATGTGCTAGTGCAATCTCTTGGTCAAGACATGCTAATCTAAGAACTACATGTTGGGACAAATTTCAATTTTGAGTTGATCCTAAATACCCTGAAAAGATGAATTTACCTAAGTGTTGTAATAGCCAGGCTAGTCTTGATAGGTTAGTATAAGTTAGAATTTTTTATATCCACAGGTACTCAGTGAGAGGAGAACTCACTGACGACAATCAAGACTGAAGCCTAAAGAACACAAGAAGCACCATCACTGAACTTATGGAAGCCCTTCTAATCTGGCTAAGTAAGTATCTGGATGAAGAGCATGATCCTGAGATCATTGCTTACTCACGAACCTGAAGGAGTCAGACTGCCTAAGTATTTGGGAAAGACTTGGAGTAGGATCCAAGAAAGCAAAAGGAATGTCAGCGCTGGACCATGTATGTAGATGAGGACAAACCTAAACTCAGAAAAGACAAGACTTAACTGAAGAATGAGTTCTGACATCCTCACCTACCTGATGACGTGGACCAATGAAGAGAAGACAAGTCAGGTACGGACACTGACTTGAACCTGACATCCCTGCAGTTTTCAACGGGCATGCATTTACCAAATCCATGCAAGTAGGCGGTTGCATGAAGATTATATCCGTTTGAAATATCCTACAATACAAGGTGACTATGAAGCTATATCTCCAATGGATAGTTTTCTAAACCCATCTATAAATACCGAAGACATTGCCCCAAACAAGGTTACGGAAAATTTCGAAGCCAATAAATTACTCAAGACTCTCACGCAATCAAAGTATTCAAAGAAGCACTCGAAACTCCTTTAATTTTCCAAGTGTTTCTATAAGTCTAGAGTTTATTCTGTATTCCACTGAGCTCACTATACATATCTTAAGCTTAGAGTGATAATCTAATCCTTAGCATAGGTTTGCCTTGTAAGGATTATCACAACTTTAGTTGGAATCCAAACTGAAACCAAAACCCTAAGTGTTAGGTTTGTTGGTTGAAGTTAGTAAGTTGGTTAAGAAAAGGAGGACTAGAACTCGAATTCTAGGGATCAGTGAAACTGGTCATTGTGCACCTTGGCACGTTAAAAACAAGCTAATCCATTAAGGGATTCTCCTGTTTAATCATGAACGTGGACGCAGGAGCTTGAGTCTCTGAACCACGTTAAACGCTCTGATTCTTTACTGTTTTGATATTGTGCTTAATTATTTCTCATTGTCATTCATTGCATATTTGTCAGTGTTGGATCAATCATCCTGACCTTTGAACTCATTGCACTGCCCTTCTAACCACGACTTCTAAGTAACAAAAATAAAGTTTTCATAAAGCAACTTAACAAGTCTTTAAACTTTCAGGTCTCACACATTTCCGCACTCGGGCATAAATAGATAGTTAGTCAACTGACTTGCTTCAGAGCACTTAGTAGGTGTATTATATATTCAGTGCCTAACACTAAGACTATAAGTTAAGGGGACTCGGCTTTGAAAAAGAAAGCAAAATTTTTATACGTGTATTCCCCCCCATACACGTATTACTCAGACTTGTCCGGGACCAACACTACACATCGACCTTTTGCGGCAGATTGTTCAATTCCACCTAGATCGTGAATTTGTACATTTAGTTACAAGGAACTGTTAATGTGATCTTCCATAATCTGGTATCACCACATTAACTACAATGCAACACATACTATAAATTGAACAGTTTGCAATAAACATTTAACATTCATTCATATTTAAAGCAATAGTGATAAAAGATTTATTCTCATAAATAAGTGTTTAATACATAGGTTATACAAAGTAAAATCATACTTTCACGTATAGCCCCAATAATCTCCCACTTATACTTAAAGTCTGCTTTTATGTATACATCATGAATGTTTAGTGTAGTTCTACGTGACATCTCATGTCAACCTACACTAACCTAATACTTCCTCCCACTTATACTAAAAGCAAATTGGCAATAATCTTAAGACTCATTCCATCCACATGTCTCTCGAATATATTCTGAGGCAGACCCTTTGTGAATGAATCCGCTAGGTTATCCTCCGACGCGATCTTTGCCACCTCTATATCTCCTCTCTTAAGGGTTTCTCGTATAAGATTGAACTTTCTTTCAATATATGTGTTTGTTGGCCTTGTGGTTACTTTGAATTTGCAACTGCTCCGACATTATCATAATAGACAGTTATTGTGCTGGGTAATTTCGAAACAACTTCCAAGTCCACTAAGAAGTTCTTTAGCCAAACCGATATTTCGCTGCTTCATAAACAGCTACTTATTCGGCTTCCATGGTCGAATCTGTGATGCATTTCTGCTTATTGCTTCTCCATATCATGGCTCCTTCTCCCGTGCAAACATACTACCAAAGGTAGATTTTCTGGAGTCTAGGTCTGATTGGAAATTCGAGTCTGTGTATCCCATAGAGAAACTATAGAATGCATTTAATTGTAGTCTAATAATATTTTCTGGGGTTACTTTGATATCTTGCCACCATGTCTACGGCAAAGTAGATATCCAGTCTCATACACAACATTGCATACATAAGACTTTCTACGCCCAAAACATACGGAATGCCTTTCATGTCATCTATCTCCACTTGCATCTTAGGGCCTATTTCTTTGGATAGATGGATTCTGTGCCTAAAATATACAAAACCTTTCTTGGAATCTTGTGTTGGGAAAATGTATAAGACTTATGTTTTGATTAGATGCCAAAATGTTCCTCCTAAGTTGTTTTGTAAGTAAAATATTCAGTAGAGTTAGTACTTAGTAAATCAGTTCAGCTGTTAAGGAACTGAAGTACAATTAGTAATTGTTAGAGTGTATTTAAGAATGAAGTCTGCTGAAAATGAAGTCCACTGAAGTGAAGTCCGCTGAAGACAAGTGATCTAAGAAGAAGTCTAAGTCTTGAATATTTTCTAAGTACATTCTCACTAAGACTAAAACTATCAGGAGAGGACCAAGGTCCACTGATGGGAACTAACAATGCACATTCAATGCTAAACATATTAAAAGCTGTTAGTTAATCTGGTTGGAACAAGGCAAAACTAATTACATTGAAGCTTACAATAAATGAAGGAATAAGAAGGTTCTCTCAGAGGAGTTCCACCTTAAAGCAAGACAAGAATCTGGGCATGCAGACTAAAGGTCCAATGAGAAGATGACACGTCAGTGTACTTTACTGACAGCCGACCTGCCCCAGCCTGACAAGTACCAAAAGTCTTTCCCTAGCAATCTACAGAAAGTTGGTGAACAGGCATGGTCTTTCAGCCGTTTCTTGACAAGACTTAAAGCTTCAAATAGAGCCATTTGAACCAATCAGATACAAGAAGACTTACTTGAGAAGATTCAAATCCAACGGGAAGATTTTCAAGGAAGCCTATAAATACAGAAGGACGTGCTCATTTCTATGCACGGGAAACTCACAAGATCAAAGCTATCTCTACATTCATAACAACTAGAAGCACTCAAAATTACCTTTGTTTCCCAAGTGTCTCACAGTTGTAGAGAGCCTAACAAACCTTCTGTAACCAAGCTTAAAAGCTATATCCAAATCTTAGAAAGAGATAATCCAATCCTAAGCCTTGAGCTAAACTTGTAAGTATTATCTCAAAATAGTTGGAACCAAAACCCTACTCAAAACCCTACTCAGTGTTTAGGTTGAGAGCTAGTGTTAAGTGGTGTTAGTAAGCTGATTGTTGTATCAGTCTGAAACTGGTATGTTTTGGGAACTAGGACCTGGAATTTCCTAGTGATCAATCATCCTAAGAGAGGATTAGTTGATCAGTGCACCTTGGCACTATAAAACAAGAATTCCAAGTGAAAGGAATTCTCCTGTTTGATCAGGACAGTGGACATAGGAGATTCATCTCTGAACCACTTTATATCTTGTGTTCTTATTATCTGCTTTCCAAAGTGTATGTTAATCTCAAAGTTTATCAAAGTAAAACGAGTTTTCTAAAGAGCTCACTAATCCGCATCTGAAAGCTAATTAGATAGTAGTTCAACTGAAAGTCTTGAGCTTTCAGTGGAGGTATTATCTCAGTAAGCTTTCGCAAAGTAACTCTCAGCAGACCTCAAGTCCACTGACGAGCTACTGTCTTAAGTAACCTGAAAAGTTTTATAAAAAGTTTTAATTTTGTAACCACAGGTGTATTCCCCCCCCCCATACACCTGTTTATTCGTTTCAGGACCAACAATTGGTATCAGAGCAGTGGTTCAAAAGACCATTGTTCTAAGTATACCTTGTGCTTAAAGGTATTTTTTCAAGGTCACCTGAATTGATCTCTTGATAAACTTATTTTTATACTATGGCTGACAATGCAGTTAGGGTAGCACCACCAGCAGAGAACAACATATGAGTTAATCCCTTGAACCATATGTCTCATCACAAGCTTCCACAATTCTCAGTGGAAAACTATGACTTCTGGAAGATCAGAATGAGAGCTCATCTTGCCTGTGTGCATGATGAAATGTTGAGGGTTATTACTAAAGGTCCATTTGTTTTTATGACACCTAACCCCAGAACTACAGCTGAAACTATTGCAGATCCTAGAGAAGAATGGCCCAAGGATGAAGATAACTTCACTGCAGATGAGAGGAGGAGAAACAACCTCAACTTCATAGCCATGAACATTCTCTACACCACCATTCCAGATTCTGTAATGGGAAGAGTGATCCACTGCAAAACTGCAATGGAACTATAGGAAAACTCTTGCCCTCATGTGTGAAGGAACTGACAAGATAAAGGAGAACCAGCTTTCAGTAGCTGTTCAAAAGTATGAACAGTTCACCATGGAGCCCACTGAGACCATTGACCAGCTTGATGGGACGTTCACAGACATCATAAATGAGATAAATTCTCTGGGAAAAGTCTATACCAAAAGGGAGGTTGCCTTAAAGATCCTGAGAGGTTTAACCTCAAGATGGGATGTGTACTCTGTGATGATGCAGAATACCAAGGATCTATCCAGCATGTCTATGTAACAGGTATTCTCTGAACTCAAGGCTCATGAGTTTGATCTGAACAGGAAAAGGGCTCCTGATGAGACCTCAGCTGAGAAGGGAGTAGCCTTCAAAGCCAAGGAGTCTGAGCCAAAATCCCCAAAGCCTCAGAAGAGTACAAAGGCAAGCAAGTCTCAAAGCAAGGCTGAGATGCAGGAGGAACTCAGCCTGATGGCTAGAAGGTTTGAACAACCTAACAGCCGCTTTGGCAAGTATAAAAGATTTTTCAGGGATAACAGAGAAGGTAGAATTTATCCACAAAAGACCACCAGAGAAGGAGAGAAAAGCTCATCTGAGCTGGAAAAGAAGAAGGAATACAAGAATTACACCAAGGCTGAAGGATCATCATCAAAGACCAGAGAGTCCACTGAGGAAAAGAATGATGATGCCAATAGGTGTTTTCAGTGCAAGAAGATTGGACACTTTCAATATGATTGTCCTCAACTGAGCACAAAAGAGAGAAAAGAAAGGCAAGCCAAAAGAGACAGAAGATATGGAGAAAGGAAAGCCATGGTGGCTGAGGATGTGGATGAAAATCTGGAGTCATCTGATGGACTGTTCTCTGACAACAGTGATGATGACAAGTGCCTCATGGCAAGAGAAGAACCAGAGGTACAATCTAAACCATCCATTTCTCTAGAACACTCACCTGAGCTATGCTCAGAGTCAACTGAAGAACTCAATCTTCAGTCCGCTTTGGAACAATTGATGATTGATTTCTCAAGGTTGCAAGAAGCAAGTTTCTGTCTTCAAGATGAAAACAAACATCTCTTGAGTGAAAACTCCAAGTTAATCGAGTCTGTGAATCAAGCAGATCTGAACTCAGCCAAATCTACCATTGAACTGACAAAAGAGGTGGAAACCCTCAGGAGTCAAGGAAATGGTAGAGATCAACTGATAAAAGATCTCAATGAATCTAAGATAAAGTTAACTGAAGAGAATTTAAAATTGGTAAGCCAAATAAAGGATTCTCTTCTGAAAATTGATGTCTTACAAAAATCTGAAGAGACCTTGTTAAAAAGGATTGATGCTCTAAACAAACCCTCTCTTGCCATAGAGGAGATTCAAAATTTTCAAATCAATCCTAATAACAAGTGTGGGATAGGCTTTATTCCAAAACCTTCAGAAGGTCCTCTGAGTGTTGCTTCTTCAAGTGGCACAAAGAGAGTTTTTGTTAAGTCTGTGACATTTCAACCACAGAATTTGGATAAAGGAAAAAGACCAGCTAAGATCACTCAAAAGAAAAGTCAATCTAAGCCAAAACCAAATTGAAAGGCTCAGGTGACTTATCAAACTATATTTCAGCAGAGGTACTATCAGCCGAGGTCTTCACAGATGAAGCAACCTCAGCTGAGAGCACCCAGACATGAGCAGTCCTCAAGGAATGATTCATATGGAAGACCTATTCTTTTTGTGCCTAAAGGAAAAGGTCCTTCATACCTTTATCAACAAAAACCAAGACCAGGTGCACCCAAGCCGAATAGAAAGAATGTAAAGAAGGTTTCTGTTCCTTCAAAGGCTGACACCCATAGAAAGTTTACTCCCAAGGCACCAAGGGAGATAACAATCTATGTAGATGTTTATGGAAGACAAATTAGCCAATCTAAAGTGATTAGAACTGTGAGGCAAATTTGGATTCTGAAAGGTACAACTAACCTGGTAGGACCCAACACCAAATGGGTACCTAAAGCTTGATTTGTGATTACAGGGCTCGGTGGACCTCAACAAAGGAGATGCTCTTAAATCTTCAGTCTAGTACTTGGACAGTGGATGTTCTAGGCACATAACTGGCAACAAAGAAGTAAGCAATGTATCCTTTGTCAGAATTTGTTGAGAAAGAAGGTCCACAAGTTACCTTTGGTGACAACTCACAGGGAGCCACTAAAGGTTATGGTACTTTAGTAATTGGCTCAGTAAGAGTAAGCAATGTATCCTTTGTCAGTGGACTTAAGCATAATCTTCTGTCCATAAGTCAATTTTGTGATAAAGGATACGGTGTTGAATTTTCATGTAACCTGTGTTTTGTTAAGAATATATCTTCACAACAGGTACTACTAACTGGGCCAAGAAAGGGAAATGTCTATCTTGCAGATTGGAAGTCTTGCACACCAAATGCATGTCTTATTGCTAAGAGCTCAACTGACACTAATTGGTTATGGCACAAAAGACTAAGTCATCTGAACTTCAAGATGATGAACAGGATAGCAAGACATGGACTGGTAGAAGGAATGCCCAATGAAGTATACAACAAAGAACATATCTGCAAAGCCTGTCAGGAGGGAAAGCAAGTAAAGGCATCTTTCAAGAGCAAAGTAGCAACCTCTACTGACAGAATACTTCAACTGTTACATATGGATCTCTTTGGTCCAGTAACCCCTGTAAGTATCAATGGGAGAAAATATACACTTGTTGTTGTTGATGATTTCTCCAGGTACACATGGGTGATATTCCTAGCAAGAAAAAAGGAGACTCAACTGAGGCTGCCAGAGCTCCTGAAGAAAGTTAGCAATGAAAAGAGCCTAAACATTGTAAAGATAAGATCAGATAAGGGCACTGAATTCATTAATTCTATTATATTTGATTATTGCAAAGAACTAGGTATTGCACATGAGACATCAACTGCAAGAACTCCACAACAAAATGAAGTAGCTGAAAGAAGAAATAGAACTCTCAAGGAGGCAGCAAGGACAATGCTTGCAGAAGCTCAAGTTCCTAAAAGATTTTGGGCTGAAGCTATCAACACTGCCTGCCACACTCAAAATAGATCCATGGTAACCAAACATCAAGGAAAAACTCCATATGAATTATGGAATGGCAGAAAGCCACAGGTATCCTATTTTCATATTTTTGGTTGCAAGTGTTTCATTCACAACAATGGGAAAACTCAACTGAAAGCGTTTGATAGCAAAGCTGATGAAGGAATTTTCTTAGGATATTCCCAAATCAGTAGAGCCTTCAGAGTTTACAACTGTAGAACTCTTGTTGTGGAAGAAACACCTCATGTGGTCTTTGATGAATCTACTTTTGAGTCTAGGAGTAAGGAGAATGAGGAGGTAATTAGAAAAAGACTAACCAGACTAAGTATCAAGTCTAAAGGCTATCATGAGAATTGTGTTGATACATACATCCCAACATGGGATAATTTAGAAGATCAACAATTCAAGGAGGTCACCCAAAGTCAAACCACCCCTCAAAGTTCACCTGAGAGCTCTCCTGAACAAGCAACTGAACTGATGAACACTATCCCAGTTCAAGAGGTAAGTGATGTCAATGAAGATGTGGTCACAACTGAGACATCCACTGAACCCATCATTCAAGGGGGAACCAATGAGATTACCATTGAGAATGAGAATACCTTGAATGATGACTCAGGACTTCAACCCTCTGTTTTATTTCCTGAATTTGATTTTATTCCTATATCTAGTGACTCAACTTCAGAAGAGTTAAACTCTACTGAAGGGCATCAGCCTAGGAGAACTTGGCTCTCAGATCACCCTGTTGAGCAAATCCTAGGTGATCCTTCCTCAGGAGTCAAAACTAGAAGTTTTCATGGAGAAAGTGCTTTGTTTTGTTGTTTCTTATCAAACCAGGAACCAAGTTCCATAGCAGAAGCATTTCAAGATTCCAACTGGATCATTGCCATGCAAGAAGAGCTCAACCAGTTCACAAGGAATCAAGTTTGGGAGTTGGTGGACAGACCATATCACTGCAATGTGATAGGAACTAAGTGGGTATTCAAAAACAAGAAGGATGAGAATGATATCATAGTCAGAAACAAAGCCAGGCTTGTTGCAAAGGGCTATTCTCAAGTTGAAGGATTTGACTATGATGAAACATTTGCTCCAGTAGCCAGATTGGAGACAATAAGGTTATTTCTTGCATATGCTGCTCACAAGAAATTCAAGGTGTATCAGATGGATGTTAAAAGTGCCTTCTTAAATGGGGTACTCAATGAAGAAGTCTATGTGGAGCAACCCCCAGGTTTTGAAGAAAGTCACAAAGTATATAGACTGAGAAAAGCTCTATATGGATTGAAACAGGCTCCAAGAGCTTGGTATGATACTTTGTCACAATTCCTTTTGGATCATGGTTTCATCAAAGGGAGAGTTGATAGAACTCTATTCAGAATCACAAAAGGAGAGGACACTTTGCTTGTACAAATGTATGTGGGTGATATCATTTTTTGTTGTCCCAACCAAGTCCTCTGTGAAAAGTTTTCTCAACTGATGAAGGGAAAATTTGAGATGTCTATGATGGGAGAAATGAATTTCTTCCTAGGACTTCAAGTTAAGCAGTCCCCTGAAGGAATCTTCATCAATCAAGCCAAATATACAAGGGAGTTGATCAACAAGTTTGGATGCCAGACCTGCAAAGTAGCAAGAGTTCCACTCAACACCATCACCAAGATGGAACCAGATGAAGATGGTGAATTAGTAGACCAGACTCATTACAGAGCCATTATTGGATCTCTACTGTATCTCACAGCAAGCAGGCCTGATATCACATTTGCAGTTGGGATTTGTGCAAGATATCAAGCCAACCCCAAGAAAAGTCATCTGGAAGCTGCTAAGAGGATTCTTAAATATCTTAAGGGTACTGTGAATATGGGATTGTGGTATCCCTCAGATGACAATATGGAACTCACAGGATACTCAGATGCTGACTATGGAGGATGTAAAATTGACAGGAAATCAACCTCAGGCACTTGTCAATTCTTGGGAAGTAAGCTGATTTCTTGGTTCTCCAAGAAACAAAATTCAGTAGCCACAAGCACTACTGAAGCTGAGTATATGGCAGCTGGAAGTTGTTGTGCTCAAATTCTTTGGCTAAGACAACTAAGAGATTACAATATCTTTGCCAATGAAGTTCCTATTTTCTGTGACAACAATAGTGTAATTGCTATTTCAGAAAATCCAGTTCTCCACACAAGATGCAAACATGTGGACATAAGGCATCATTTCATCAGAGATCATGTGGAGAAGAAGGACATCAAAATACTCAAAATCCACACTGACAAGCAGAAGGCAGATATCTTCACAAAACCCTTGGCTGAAGCAAGGTTTCAAGAGTTGTCAGTGGAGCTTGGACTCCTAGATCCAGGAGAGTAAATAAAGGATTTAATCTCAGAAGAGTTACCTTCAACTCAGTGGAGGTTCATATTCAGAAGAGGATCTTTCTCAGAAGAAGCTTCTCATCTCAGAAGAGGTCTGAATATCAGACGAGGTCGAACCTCTGTGGAGGTCAAAGTTTATACTTAGTGTTTTTCAAATCTAAAGCCTCTTAGTTTTTAAAATATATATTTTGATTCAATAGAATTTCTAATGAGTGCTTTCTGAAAATTAAATCTTTCTCACACTTTTTCGAAGAGATTTTGGTATGGCAAGCATTTAATGCGCGTTGTACAAGCTAGGTTTACTTTTACAGTTACCTATCTCACGCGCCTTAAAACCCGGACGATGTGACCTTCCGGCTACCAACCCTTCCAATCCATACCATTCATTTTAGGCGGTTCTTTTCTAACCGCCAAGATATCTTAAAAACTCCCCACTAAACTCTTGGACTATCCACGATCTCAACCAGATCAATCTCAGACGTTGATTTTTCCAATCAATCTAACCGCTCATTTCTCATATAAAAACCCCAAATTTCAGCCCAAGAACCTTTTCGAACACACTTTCAAGCAAACACTTTCTATCTATCCTATACACTCTGCAAATTTTATCTCAAACTCCTTTCGTTCAAATGGTAAAACTAAATCTTAGTTTCCTTACCAATAAGGAAAATTTCTGGTATGAACCCATTGTGGTTTTTGATAATCCTCAGATAGAATCCAAACCAGAATTTGCTCATATAAAAGAAGCCCTAGAAATGCTTAAATCTGTTGGGTTAGAGAAGTTTTTGTCTGTTCATCCTAAGAACTGCTTTGACAGGCAGGTTCTTGAGTTTTTCAATCATATATCCAATTCTGATTTAAGGATCAGGTCTCATCTAGTACTCCAGAGAAAGAAGAAGGTGATGAGGGACGATATGGAAATAGTTGAACACCAGAAGATAAGGAAGGAGATCCGTGTCAGTGGTGATGATTTGAAGGAGTTGTTTGATCTCCCCTCTGAAGGTCCGAATCCAGATACTTGCATCGTGGATGAAGAGGAAGAATGGGTCAATACTATTATGCAGAGGAAAGTGAAATACAGTCCAACAATGAACAGAAATGTACTCTTACCAGTATATAATGTTCTCTGTGAGGTTGTTGGAAAATGTATACTGGGAAACCAAGGAAGCACAGAGTAAGTGAGCAAGCCCAAGCTCAGGCTGATGAAGGCGATTGTGGAAAGAAAGGAGAAGTCATACAACTGGCAACCGTTCTTTTTTAGGGCGTTGAACAAAGAGCACTCAAAACTCCAACCTGACAAAACTCCCCAACTATCTAGTAAGCTCAATTTTGCAACAAAAATCTCCTATCTGATAGAGAATGTAGATCTGGGAGTGGACTGGATTCCAGATAGGAAGTGGAGTAATCTCAAAGCCTTGTTCAAATTTGGAAAGGCTCTGGAGACAAGGATGATCAGGCCTGCTGAGGATAGCCCAGAGGCAGTTGAGGAAGAGGAAGCTAACCTTACTGAAGGGAAGAAAACCAAGCTGAAGAGGAGGCTGGTTAAGTTGAGTGACAAGATGGCGTAGCACAAAGAAGCAGAGGCAGAGAAAGCTTCTAAAAAGGAAAGGAAGAGGTCTACTGAGGCGGAGAAGGACAGTGCCTCCAAGAAAGTCAGAGTCTCCAACTCTACTGATGAATCTTCATCAGGTAACCCAGACTCTTCCCCTAACATTATCTCAATTGAGTCTGACTCAGATGTCCCTGCACCCACCCCCATCAAACCTAAAACAACTAAACCACACACTCCTGCCAAAACCAAACGCATCTCCACAATAACCAAAACCCCCACTGATGGCTCTCAACAGCCAGAAAGTGGATCCCAAACAATCCCCACTGAACCCATCTCAACCCCCACTGAAACCATCTCAACCCCTACTGAACCCATCCCCTCAACCCCTTCTGAACCTACATCCTCAACCCCCACTGAACAAAACCCAACATCCACTGATACTCAAAACCAAACCTCCACTGAACTAAATGTTCCTGATTCACACTCAACTCACCTGGAGTCTATCCCAGAGGAGCCAACTGAAAGCAGATCCCCTACCCCTTCCCTTCCTTCAGACGATGAAGAAGAGTACTCATTCCTAGACACTCTCAAGGATGAGGTAGCTTACTCTTTGGAGTCTAAATACCCTGAACTTGACAACTTTCCCACACTCAAAGCCATGTTCTTGAGACTGAGACTCATTGTCCAGCTCAAAGATAAAAGACTTGGTGAAATCCTTCTGGCTGTAAGAGACAGCAATGCAGAGGAATAGAAAAAGGAGGAGGTAGAAGTACTGCAGTTTACTGGGATGCACAAGACCAGACTTCTCTGTGATGAGAAGATCTTTGAAAGTCTGGTTTTGGAGAAGATAGCTGAGGCCAGGAATGAAGTAGAGGTGGAAAAGGTTGCTGAAGGTGAGAAAGAGAAGCCAGCTGAGCCTATAGCTGAAGGAGGAGCTGATATTGAGAAAAATATTGAGGCAGCTGAGAAGGAGAAGGAGAAGGAGAAAGAGAAGAGTGAAGAGGAAAAGGATGAAGAATCTGTACAAGGAGGAGGTGCTTCACCAAAGCAAGGTGATGGTGAAGCAGCCAAGGATGTATCCATGGCAAGGGATACTGAGGCACAAAATTTGCCACAGGAGAGCTCAGTAGAGGTGTCTACTGAAGCTCTCCCACAACAGCCCTCAGTGGTGGCTAAGGAGTCAACTGAGGTGTCTGGTTCTGGTGTAGTTGAAAAATCAAATGAGAAAGAAAATGAGGTAGAGATAACTGCTGTAAAGAGTGGAGAGATAAAACCAATCATCCCTGTAAAGGGTGAATAGGCTGAGAAAAAGTTAGTTGAAAAAGAGAGTGAGGAAGAGAAAAGAAAGAAAAGTGAGGAGGAGGGAGTCCCTATGGAGGTAGAGGCATCAGGAGACCTAGGTGGAGAGGCTGAGGGAGTTAGAGCTAACACTATTTGCCATGCAGGTACTCAAACTCTTGAAATTCCCCCAGCAATGGTCAACCTAACTCCTCTGAGTGATGCTGTTCACTCACTCAAAGAAGAAAGCCTTCCATCTTTCCAAGAACAACTGAGGGATGTCCAGGAGATAGTACAAGAAGAAGTGGATGAGATGGCTATCCTCTCAGACCACGTTGATGAACTCATGGAATCCACAACAACATCACTTCAGAATCTCACTCTAAAAGTTGAAGACTCTCAGCAGATGATGATTGATGTCGTTGAAGGACAAAGTGTGCTGGTCATAGATGCCCAGAAGAAGCTGGAGAAGACTGAAGAAGAGGCCAGAGCTAAGTTTCTCAAAGACTCAGTGGAGAACGTATCCATCAACCTAAAGTCCTCAGTAGAGGCTTTCTCAGCGGACCTACTTGGGAAGGTTGAAGGGTTATGGAACTCTAAGCTGACTGAATTCAAGGCCAAACATGCTGAGCTAGGAGCTAAACTGGGAGAAGTACTGAAGAAGGCAGTTGAAGACTTCCCAACTCAGGAGAAAACAAATGTGCTGATCGATGAGAAGCTGGCACAATTTGTTCATTTTGGGCAGACAGCGGGAGCAACCCTGGAGAGGCTTGAAGTTGAGGTAGATCATTGCTCAACTGAGCTGAAAGCATTAGCCCATGATCAACTGAAGCTCAACATCACTGTGGCTGAGTGCATGATTAATGCCGGAAAGGGGGAAAAGATGATAAGTGCTAAGGACATGAAGCTTGATCCAAAGAATAAGATGAACATTATCCTTGAAACCCCTAATTTCGAGAAAGGCCAACAGGTGAAGAGCACTCTGAAGAAGGTGGATGCTGAAGCACAGAAGATTGCAGAAGCCAAGAAGGGCAAGAAGACCTTCTCAACTGACCTATCAAAGTTCAAAGAGGAGCATCTGAAGCAGAAGGAGGAAAGAGCTGCAAAGAAGGGGGAAACCACAAAGAGAAAGGCATCTGATGCCCTCTCAGCAGAGGTTGCCAAAAAGACAAGAACCTCAGGGAGGTTGGCAGCTAAGTCCACAACCTCTACTGATGAAGTTCAGGTACTCCCCATTCTCAATCCTGAACCTTTGTCTTCTGAACCTCCTAAGTCTGCACCCTCAAGAGTCACTGAGCTCACTGAGCTAATCAAAGAGGCTAGAGTAATGAATGAAAGAACAAGGAAGCTAACAACTCAGCAGCAGGATAGGAGAGACAAGGTGGTTGGGAAGATAGAGACAATTGCTGAGCTAGCTGAGAGGAAAAGAAAGAAGAGGCTAGCCACATTTGATAAAACTACTTCAAAGAAGTTCAGGAGTGGTTATCAAAGGTGGGCTGCTAAGCTGAAAAGAGACAAAATCACTCCATCTCAGAACAGATTTCCTCATCATGATGCCTGGGTTCCTAAGAAGCTCAATGATGCTTGGGAGACTGCTAAAAGGGAATTTGTGTATTCCTTTTATGTCAGTGGAGAGTTAGGAAGAGAGAATGCTCAAGAAGTTTTCAACTCATGGTTGTTTGATGCCTATCCTAAACTCTATCCTGAGATCATGCCCTGAAGGCCCCTGAGAAAATCATCTACTGGCCTCCTCAAGATGCAACTGGTGCTGTTGATAGAGAAAGGATCTCTGAAGAGTGGACATCCTTGTGTGAGCATCTTGGACTCAGAGGACATTCAAAGGAGATGGTGGAGAGAAAGAACGAGCTAAAGATAAGAGTATTCAAGCAGTATGGACTTAAACCCATTTTCGAATCCATATGAGAAGTTAGTATCTTTTGCTGGGCATTTGTTTATAAGTCCCAGGTGTCCTTAAGTTTGAAACTTTTGATAGTAGACTTCATGTAATATGTACTTCACCATTTATCAATGAAATAAACTCTACTGATGTTCTGCCCAAGATAATATCTCATTATCATTTAGGCTTATGTACTTGAATGCTTTTACTTACAAAATCTGTGAACTTTGTATGTCATCTGAAGAACCTCATCTGAAAGAAGATATGTAATAAGATAGGTTCCGTCATAATCAAAAAGGGGGAAATTGTTGGGAAAATGTATAAGACTTATGTTTTGATTAGATGCCAAAATGTTTCTCCTAAGTTGTTTTGTAAGTAAAATATTCAGTAGAGTTAGTACTTAGTAAATCAGTTCAGCTGTTAAGGAACTGAAGTACAGTTAGTAATTGTTAGAGTGTATTTAAGAATGAAGTCTGCTGAAAATGAAATCCACTGAAGTGAAGTCCGCTGAAGACAAGTGATCTAAGAAGAAGTCTAAGTCTTGAATGTTTTCAAAGTACATTCTCACTAAGACTAAAACTATTAGGAGAGGACCAAGGTCCACTGATGGGAACTAACAATGCACATTCAATGCTAAACATATTAAAAGTTGTTAGTTAATCTGGTTGGAACAAGGCAAAACGAATTACATTGAAGCTTACAATAAATGAAGGAATAAGAAGGTTCTCTCAGAGGAGTTCCACCTTAAAGCAAGACAAGAATCTGGGCATGCAGACTAAAGGTCCAATGAGAAGATGACACGTTAGTGTACTTTACTGACAGCCGACCTGCCCCAGCCTGACAAGTACCAAAAGTCTTTCCCTAGCAATCTACAGAAAGTTGGTGAACAGGCATGGTCTTTCAGCCGTTTCTTGACAAGACTTAAAGCTTCAAATAGAGCCGTTTGAACCAATCAGATAAAAGAAGACTTACTTGAGAAGATTCAAATCCAACGGGAAGATTTTCAAGGAAGCCTATAAATACAGAAGGACGTGCTCATTTCTATGCACGGGAAACTCACAAGATCAAAGCTATCTCTACATTCATAACAACTAGAAGCACTCGAAATTACCTTTGTTTCCCAAGTGTTTCACAGTTGTAGACAGCCTAACAAACCTTCTGTAACCAAGCTTAAAAGTTATATCCAAATCTTAGAAAGAGATAATCCAATCCTAAGACTTGAGAGCTAGTGTTAAGTGGTGTTAGTAAGCTGATTGTTGTATCAGTCTGAAAGCTGGTTTGTTTTGGGAACTAGGACCTGGAATTTCCTAGTGATCAATCATCCTAAGAGAGGATTAGTTGATCAGTACACCTTGGCACTATAAAACAAGGAATTCCAAGTGAAAGGAATTCTCCTGTTTGATCAGGACAGTGGACGTAGGAGATTCATCTCTGAACCACTTTATATCTTGTGTTCTTATTATCTGCTTTCCTAAGTGTGTGTTAATCTCAAAGTTTATCAAAGTAAAACGAGTTTTCTAAAGGGCTCACTAATCCGCATCTGAAAGCTAATTAGATAGAAGTTCAACTGAAAGTCTTGAGCTTTCAGTGGAGGTATTATCTCAGTAAGCTTTCACAAAGTAACTCTCAGCAGACCTCAAGTCCACTAACGAGCTACTGTCTTAAGTAACCTGAAAAGTTTTATAAGAAGTTTTAATTTTGTAACCACAGGTGTATTCCCCCCCATACACCTGTTTACTCGTTTCGGGACCAACATCTTGTATGCTGAACCGCTTCAAAACAATGTCTTTGTATGAAGCTCGTGACAAGCCCAACATCATTTTCTTGTATGTACGCCATGACTTGCACCGGGCCAGATGTGGCCTATGTTGTCAGCATCACTGGTCGATATTAGCAGAATCCATGTGAGCCTTACTAGATGCGGTCAAGAATATTCTGAAGTACCTCAGGCGTACTAAAGTACATTTTCTTATCTACGGTGGGCAGCCAGAGCTAGTCGCTACTGGCTATGCTGATGCGAGTTTCCAATCCGACTGTGGTGATTACAAATCAAAGTCGGGGGTATGTCTTCACTCTCAATGGTGGGGCGGTTAGTTGGAATAGTTCCAAGCAAGAGACAACCGTGGATTCAAAAGTGAGGCTGAGTACATTGCTGCGGCAGAGGCTGCCAAAGAAGCTGTTTGGATAGAACAATTCTTAACTGAACTAGGGGTAGTTCTGAGTGCTAGTAGTCCAATAAAGTTATATTGTGAAAACACTGGTGTGGTTGCACAAGCAAAGGTACCGAGATCCAACAACAGAAATAAGCATGTACCGAGGCGTTATCACTTGATAAGAGAGATAATCGCTAACAAGGAAATAAAGTTAGAATGCATTCCCATGGAAGATAATTTGGCTGACCCATTCACCAAGGCTTTGAGTGTTCATGTACACACTAGACATTTTGATGGTCTAGGGGTTAAACATATAGGTAATTGGCTCTAGTCCAAGTGGGAGATTGTTAGTATTAGTGTCCTAGATACAATCCTTTATAAGGATATAATACTAAGATAATATTTAGTTTATGGTTTAATATTATTGATTGGTTTAATATTAAATCTATGGCTTTACACTTTTCTGAATGTTGTGTTTGATTGTTTGCACTATTTATATCTGAGTTCCCTTGAATCGATACTGTCATTAAGTGAGTGAGAACTCAGATGACTGAAGTATGATTCTCAAAAAGCTCCGATCAAGGATCATCAAGAATGGGATATTGATGATACAATGGAGATTGGTATGCGATCTGCATTATACTCTATGGGAGAGTGTAGTAAGATCTCACTTACTACGAGATACTAGGTATCTCATAATGGATGCACAAATACCTTAGAGGGTATTGATATACCCATCCGAGAAACTGTTTGATATAATTCCACATATTATGTCTACTTGTATCTTAGTTAGTGGGAGTGATGTGATACTCCTCTGACTTGAGGTCAATATGCACGACATGTGCAGAGTGATGGACTTTAACCATGACCAACACTTACACCCTCCAAGGGTAGATATGACATAGATTGGGTTCATCACGAAGTGCATGTGCGTGGTAGTTGAGCCAAGAATATGATTCATTCCTCAATATGGATTTAGAGAGAATGCTCGTCTTTTCATCATAATTGGATAAAAAACATCAGCCGATGCAGCTCGACTTGGACTTTATGTGCGATGCAAGTGATCAATTAGTGATTCGAGATAATATGATTAAGTTATTTGAATAGACACTTCATCATGTTCAAGTCTTGATCGAGTATTCGCGAATTAAAGGAAGTGGTTGGAAATATTCCTGTTGTAAGTTTGATTAAGATGCCAAAATGTTCTCCTTAAGTAATGCAAGTAAATTGTATTCAGTAGAGTTAATTTAGAGTTAGTCAATTCACTTGTTAAGGAACTTCTAACCAAAAGATTTTCTATTACAAGAATAATGTCAGAACACGAGTAATAGTTTGAAATATGCAGGAATTCCCATAATTTGAAACGTTTAAGATCTGTTCGGTAGACCATTTTTCTTAACAAAACTGGATCAGTGGTCATGTGAACAACCCGCTCTGATACCAATTGATGGTCCCGTTTTCGAAGGGCTAAAATGGGAATTCAGGAGCAATTTTTTTTAAAACTATTCTCAGAGAGTTCAGCAAGAGTGAATAAGACTCAAGTCACTGCATTGCTAAGAGGCTGAGCTACCCAGTCAGTGAGAAGACTGGAAGGCTCATGCTCTTAGCAACATAGTGACTCGAGAGGTTATTCTTCAAGTCACTGCTTTACTCAGAGCCTGAGCTACCAAGTCAGTGTGAAGACTTGGAGACTCATACTCTAAGTAACGCAATGACTCGAGAAGCTGAACTCTCGAGTGTGTTGCCTGAACTGGTCAGTGAGAGGGATTCTCCCTGACCTAAATACTTAACCAAAGTTTTCTTAACAATGCTCTCAGTGAGCAGATTTTTACAACACTTTAGTAAATACTCAAAACAATAAAACGCTCAGTTTAACGTGGTTCGGAGACTCAAGCTATTACATCCACAGCCTGATTTAACAGGAAATCCACTAACTGGGATTCTTGTTTTTAACGTGCCAAGGTGCACAAAACCCTGGACTCACGCCACTCCCTGGGCTGCCTCTCCTCCCATCACTACAAACCTATCATCCTTCTGAAAGGGTTTAGTTTGGTTTGGTTTTCTCCAACTAGGTGAGGTTTTCCTTTACAATGTGATAGCCTTAAGCTAAGAGTAGGAAAACCTCTCTAAGCTATGAGTTACAAGCTGAACACTCATTTGTGTATATCTATGAACTTTGAAGTTCAGTGTACAAGATGTGAATCGTGCCTCCTTATAACTCCCAATATAATGCACTAAACACTCACACCTTCACAGCTCGTATGTGTTGATTTTTCTTACTTCACACACACTTGAAACGAAACTATGAGCTTGTATTTATAGTGTGGATTCAAATGTAACCGTTGGAAGAAATTACATTTGAATACATACAATTAATGGTTTCAACCACTTTTCTTGGAATGCGGCCTTGTCAGTGTCAGAGTTGCAGCCTTGTGCTGATTGGTCCACGTGGGCTGGATTCAACGGATCTTTGACTCAGTGGGTTGACCAAGACCCACTGACTTTAGGTAGCTTCCTCCTTCACTGACTGATGATCTTCAGTGGACTGACCGTCTTCAGTGTAATTGACCTTCAGAGACTGTTTGAAGATCACTCCAAGAAGTTTGTCATAAGGCTGAATGACAAACTTGTTGGTCCCGAAACGAATAAACAGGTGTATGGGGGGGGGGGGAATACACCTGTGGTTACAAATTAAAACTTCTTATAAAACTTATCAGGTTACTTAAGACAGTAGCTCGTCAGTGGACTTGAGGTCTGCTGAGAGTTACTTTGTGAAAGCTTACTGAGATAATACCTCCACTGAAAGCTCAAGACTTTCAGTTGAACTACTATCTGATTAGCTTTCAGATGCGAATTAGTGAGCCCTTTAGAAAACTCGTTTTACTTTGATAAAATTGGAGATTAACACACACTTAGGAAAGCAGATAATAAGAACACAAGGTATAAAGTGGTTCAGAGAAGAATCTCCTACGTCCACTGTCCTGATCAAACAGGAGAATTCCTTTCACTTGGAATTCCTTGTGTTATAGTGCCAAGGTGCACTGATCAATTAATCCTCTCTTAGGATGATTGATCACTAGGAAATTCCAGGTCCTAGTTCCCAAAACAAACCAGCTTTCAGACTGATACAACAATCAGCTTACTAACACCACTTAACACTAGCTCTCAACCTAAACACTGAGTAGGGTTTTGAGTAGGGTTTTTGGTTCCAACTATTTTGAGATAATCCTTACAAGTTTAGCTCAAGGCTTAGGATTGGATTATCTCTTTCTAAGATTTGGATATAGCTTTTAAGCCTGGTTACAGAAGGTTTGTTAGGCTCTCTACAAATGTGAAACACTTGGGAAACAAAGGTAATTTCGAGTGCTTCTAGTTGTTATGAATGTAGAGATAGCTTTGATCTTGTGAGTTTCCCGTGCATAGAAATGAGCACGTCCTTTCTGTAGATAGCTAGAGAAAGACTTTTGGTACTTGTCAATTCAGAGCAGGTCGACTGTCAGTAAAGTACACTGACGTGTCACCTTCTCATTGGACCTTTAGTCTGAATGCCCAGATTCTTGTCTTAATTTAAGGTGGAACTCCTCTGAGAGAACCTTCTTATTCCTTTATTTGTTGTAAGCTTCTTGGTAATTCGTTTTGCCTTGTTCCAACCAGATTAACTAACAGCTTTTAATATGTTTAGCATTGAATGTGCTTTGTTAGTTCTCATCAGTGGACCTTGGTCCTCTCATGATGGTTTTAGTCTTAGTGAGAATGTACTTAGAAAACATTCAAGACTTATACTTCTTCTCATATTACTTGTCTTCAGCGGACTTCACTTCAGTGGACTTCATCTTCAGCAGACTTTATTCTTGAATACACTCTAAAAATTACTAACTGAACTTCAGTTCCTTAACAGTTGAACTGTTAACAAAGCACTAACTCTACTGAATAATTTACTTACAAAACAACTCAGGAGGAATATTTTGGCATCTAATCAAAACTTAAGCATTATACATTTTCCCAACAATTCCCCCCTTTTTGATTATGCCGAAACCTATCTTATTACATATCTTCTTTCAGAGAGGTTCTTCAGATGACATACAAAGTTCACAGATTTTGTAAGCAAAAACATTCAAGTACATAAGCCTAAATGATAATGAGATATTATCTTGGGCAAAACATCAGTAGAGTTCATTTCATTGATAAATGGTGTAGTACAGATTACATGAAGTCTACTATCAAAAGTGTCAAACTTAAAACATCTGGGACTTATAAACAAATACCCAGTAAAAGATACTAACTTCTCAGATGGATTCGAAAATGGGTTCAAGTCCATACTGCTTGAATACTCTTATCTTTAGCTCGTTCTTCTTCTCCATCATCTCCTTTGAATGTCCTCTGAGTCCAAGATGCTCACACAAGGATGTCCACTCTTCAGTGATCCTTTCTCTATCAACAGCACCAGTTGTATCTTGAGGAGGCCAGTAGGTGATTTGCTCAGGGGCCTTCAGGGCTTGATCTGGGAAGGCATCATTCCAAGCATCACTGATCTCAGGATAGAGTTTAGGATAGGCATCAAACAACCATGAGTTGAAAACTTCTTGAGCATTATCTCTTCCTAACTCTCCATTGACATAAAAGGAATACACAAATTCCCTTTCAGAGTGCTCTTCACCTGTTGGCCTTTCTCAAAGTCAGGGGTTTCAAGGATAATGTTCATCTTATTCTTTGGATCAAGCTTCATATCCTTAGCACTTATCCTCTTTTCCCCTTTTCCGGCATTAATCATGCACTCAGTCACAGTGATGTAGAGCTTCAGTTGATCATGGGCTAAAGCTTTCAGCTCAGTTGAGCAATGATCTACCTCATCTTCTAGCCTCTCCAGGGTCGCTCCAGCTGTCTGCCCAAATTGAACAAATTGTGCCAGCTTCTCATCGATCAGCACATTTGTTTTCTCCTGAGTGGGGAAGTCTTCAACTGCCTTCTTCAGAACTTCTCTCAATTTGGCTCCTAACTCAGCATGTTTGGCCTCGAATTCAGTCAGTTTAGAATTCCATAACCCTTCACCCTTCCCAAGTAGGTCCGCTGAGAAAGCCTCTACTGAGGACTTTAGGTTGATGGATACGTTCTCCACTGAGTCTTTGAGAAACTTAGTTCTGGCCTCTTCTTCAGTCTGCTCCAGCTTCTTCAGGGCATCTATGACCAGCACGCTTTGTCCTTCAACGACATCAATCACCATCTGCTGAGAGTCTTCAACTTTTAGAGTGAGATTTTGAAGTGACGTTGTTGTGGATTCCATGAGTTCATCAACGTGGTCTGAGAGGATAACCATCTCATCCACTTCTTCTTGAACAATCTCCTGGACGTCCCTCAGCTGTGCTTGGAGAGAGGGAAGGCTTTCTTCTTTGAGTGAGTGAACAGCATCACTCAGAGGAGTTAGGTTGACCTCTGCTGGGGGAATTTCAACAGTTTGAGTACCTGCATGGCAAATAGTGTTAGCTTTAACTCCCTCAGACTTACCACCTAAGTCTCCCGATGCTTCTACCTCCATAGGAACTCCCTCCTCCTCACTTTTCTCTCTTTTCTCATCCTCACTCACTTTTTCAACTATATTTTTCTCAGCCAATTCACCCTTTACAGGGATGATTGCTCTTATCTCTCCACTCTTTACTCCAGTGATCTCCACCTCATTTTCTTTCTCATTCAAATTTTCAACTACACCAGAATCAGACACCTCAGTTGACTCCTTAGCCACCACTGAGGGCTGTTGTGGGAGAGCTTCAGTAGACACCTCTACTGAGCTCTCCTGTGGCAAATTTTGTGCCTCAGTATCCCTTGCCATGGATACATCCTTGGTTGCTTCACAATCACCTTGCTTTGGTGAAGCGCCTCCTCCTTGTTCAGTTTCTTTCTCCTCCTCCCCCTTCTTCTCTTTCTCCTTCTCCTTCTCAGCTGCCTCAATAGTTTGCTCAATTTCAGCTCCTCCTTCTGCTATAGGCTCAGCTGGCTTCTCTGTCTCTCCTCCAGCAGCCTTCTCCACCTCTACTTCCTTCCTGGCCTCAGCTATCTTCTCCAGAACCAGACTTTCAAAGATCTTCTCATCACAGAGAAGTCTGGTTTTGTGCATCCCAGCAAACTGCAGTACTTCCACCTCCTCATTCTTCCAGTCCTCTGCATTGCTGCCTCTGACAGCCAGAAGGATTTCACCAAGTCTTCTATCTTTGAGCTGGACAATGAGTCTCAGTCTCAAGAACATGGCTTTGAGTGTGGGAAAGTTGTCAAGTTCAGGGTATTTAGACTCCAAAGAGTAAGCTACCTCATCTTTGAGAGTGTCTAGGAATGAGTACTCTTCTTCATCGTCTGAAGGAAGGGAAGGGGTAGGGGGTCTGCTTTCTGTTGGCTCCTCTGGGATAGACTCCAGGTGAGTTGAGTGTGATTTAGGAAGGTTTGCTTTAGAAGAGGTTTGGGTTTGGGTATCAGTGGAGGATGGGTTTTGTTCAGTGGGGGTTGAGGATATAGGTTCAGAAGGGGTTGAGGGGATGGGTTCAGTAGGGGTTGAGATGGGTTCAGTAGGGGTTGAGATGGGTTCAGTGGGGGTTGTTTGGGATCCACTTTCTGGCTGTTGAGAGCCTTCAGTGGGGGTTTTAGTTATTGTGGAGATGCGTTTGGTTTTGGCAGGAGTGCGTGGTTTAGTTGTTTTGGGTTTGATGGGGGTGGGTGCAGGGACATCTGAGTCAGACTCAGTTGAGATAATGTTAGGGGAAGAGTCTGGGTTACCTGATGAAGATTCATCAGTAGAGTTGGAGACTCTGACTTTCTTGGAGGCACTGTCCTTCTCCGCCTCAGTAGACCTCTTCTTCTCCTTTTTAGAAGCTTTCTCTGCCTCTGCTTCTTTGTGCTGCGCCATCTTATCACTCAACTTAATCAGCCTCCTCTTCAGCTTGGTTTTCTTCCCTTCAGTAGGTTAGCTTCCTCTTCCTCAACTGCCTCTGGGCTCTCCTCAGCAGGCTTGATCATCCTTGTCTCCAGAGCCTTTCCAGACTTAAATAAGGCTTTAAGATTACTCCACTTCCTGTCTGGAATCCAGTCCACTCCCAGATCTACATTCTCTATCAGATAGGAGATTTTTGTTGCAAAATTGAGCTTACTTGATAGTTGGGGAGTTTTGTCAGGTTGGAGTTTTGAGTGCTCTTTATTCAATGCCCTAAAAAAGAACTGTTGCCAGTTGTATGTTTTCTCCTTACTTTCCACAATCGCCTTCATCAGCCTGAGCTTGGGCTTGCTCACCTGCTCCGTGCTTCATTGGTTTCCCAGTATACATTTTCCAACAACTTCACAGAGAACATTATATACTGGAAAGAGCACATTTCTGTTCATTGTTGGACTGTATTTCACCTTCCTTTGCATAATGGTATTGACCCATTCTTCCTCTTCGTCCGCGATACAAGTATCTGGATTCGGACCTTCAGAGGGGAGATCGAACAACTCCTTCAAGTCATCACCACTGACACGGATCTCCTTCCTTATCTTGTGGTGTTCAACAATTTCCATGTCGTCCCTCATCACCTTCTTCTTTCTCTGTAGTATGAGATGAGATCTGATCCTCGAATCAGAGTTGGATATGTGATGGGAAAACTCAAGAACTTGTCTGTCAAAACTGTTCTTAGGATGAACAGTTAAGAATTTTTCTAACCCAACAGTTTTAAGCAACTCTAGGGCTTTTTTGATATGAGCAAATTCTGGTTTGGATTCTATCTCAGGATTATCAAAAACCACGATGGGTTCATACCAGAAATTTTCCTTATTGGTAAGGAAACTAAGATTTAGTTTTGCCATTTGAACGAAAAGGGTTTGAGAGAAAATTTGCAGAGTGTATAGGATAGATAGAATGGAGTTTTGCTTGTGAGTGATTTCGAAAAAGTTTACAAGTGTAAGTTTGGAGTTTTTATATGAGTAATGAACGGTGAGATTGATCGGAAAAATCAACGTCTGAGATTGATTTGGTTTGAGATCGTGGATAGTCCAAGAGTTTAGTAGGGAGTTTTTAAGATATCTTGACGGTTAGAAAAGAACCGCCTAAAATGAAAGGTATGGATTGAAAGGGTTGGTAGCCGGAAGGTCACATCGTCCGGGTTTTAAGGCGCGTGAGATAGGCAACTGTAAAAGTAAACCTGACTTGTACAATGCACATTAAATGCTTGCCATACCAAAATCTCTTCGAAAAAGTATAAGAAAGATTTAATTTTCAGAAAGCACTCATTAGTAATTCTATTGAATCAAAATATATATTTTAAAAACTAAGAGGCTTTAGATTTGAGAAAATCATAAGTATAAGCTTTTGACCTCCACTGAGGTTTGACCTCGTCTGATATTCAGGCCTCTTCTGAGATGAGGAGCTTCTACTGACAAAGATCCTCTTCTGAATAAGAACCTCCACTGAGTTGAAGGTAACTCTACTGAGATTAAATCCGTTCTTTACTCTCCTGGATCTAGGAGTCCAAGCTCCACTGACAACTCTTGAAACCTTGCTTCAGCCAAGGGTTTAGTAAAGATATCTGCCTTCTGCTTGTCAGTGTGGATTTTGAGCATTTTGATGTCCTTCTTCTCCACATGATCTCTGATGAAATGATGCCTTATATCCACATGTTTGCATCTTGTGTGGAGAACTGGGTTTTCTGAAATTGCAATTGCACTATTGTTGTCACAGAAAATAGGGACTTCATTGGCAAAGATATTGTAATCTCTAAGTTGTTGTCTTAGCCAAAGAATTTGAGCACAACAACTTCCAGCTGCCATATACTCAGCTTCAGTAGTGCTTGTGGCTACTGAATTTTGTTTCTTGGAGAACCAAGAAATCAGCTTACTTCCCAAGAATTGACAAGTGCCTGAGGTTGATTTCCTGTCAATTCTACATCCTCCATAGTCAGCATCTGAGTATCCTGTGAGTTCCAGATTGTCATCTGAGGGATACCACAATCCCATATTCACAGTACCCTTAAGATATTTGAGAATCCTCTTAGCAGCTTCCAGATGACTTTTCTTGGGGTTGGCTTGATATCTTGCACAAATCCCAACTGCAAATATGATATCAGGCCTGCTTGCTGTGAGATACAGTAGAGAACCAATGATGGCTCTGTAATGAGTCTGGTCTACTGATTCACCATCTTCATCTGGTTCCATCTTGGTGTTGGTGTTGAGTGGAACTCTTGCTACTTTGCTGTTCTGGCATCTAAACTTGTTGATCAGCTCCCTTGTATATTTGGCTTGATTGATGAAGATTCCTTCAGGGGACTGCTTAACTTGAAGTCCTAGGAAGAAATTCATTTCTCCCATCATAGTTATCTCAAATTTTCCCTTCATCAGTTGAGAGAACTTTTCACAGAGGACTTGGTTAGGACAACCAAAAATGATATCATCCACATAGATTTGTACAAGCAATGTGTCCTCTCCTTTTGTGATCCTGAATAGAGTTCTATCAACTCTTCCTTTGATGAAACCATGATCCAAAAGGAATTGTGACAAAGTATCATACCAAGCTCTTGGAGCCTGTTTCAGTCCATATAGAGCTTTTCTCAGTCTATATACCTTGTGACTTTCTTCAAAACCTGGGGGTTGCTCTACATAGACTTCTTCATTGAGTACTCCATTCAAGAAGGCACTTTTAACATCCATCTGGTACACCTTGAATTTCTTGTGAGCAGCATATGCAAGAAATAACCTTATTGCCTCCAATCTGGCTACTGGGGCAAATGTTTCATCATTGTCAAATCCTTCAACTTGAGAATAGCCCTTTGCAACAAGCCTGGCTTTGTTTCTAACTATGATATCATTTTCATCCTTCTTGTTCTTGAATACCCACTTGGTTCCTATCACATTGCAGTGATATGGTCTATCCACCAACTCCCAAACTTGATTCCTTGTGAACTGGAATAAAATCAAATTCAGGAAATAAAACAGAGGGTTGAAGTCCTGAGTCATCATTCAAGGTATTCTCATTCTCAATGGTAATCTCATTGGTTCCCCCTTGAATGATGGGTTCAGTGGATGTCTCAGTTGTGACCACATCTTCATTGACATTACTTACCTCTTGAACTGGGATAGTGTTCATCAGTTCAGTTGCTTGTTCAGGAGAGCTCTCAGGTGAGCTTTGAGGAGTAGTTTGACTTTGGGTGACCTCTTTTAATTGTTGATCTTCTAAATTATCCCAGGTTGGGATGTATGAGTCAACATAATTCTCAGGATAGCCTTTAGACTTGATACTCAGTCTAGTTAGTCGTTTGCTTATTACCTCCTCATTCTCCTTACTCCTGGACTCAAAAGTAGATTCATCAAAGACCACATAAGGTGTTTCTTCCACAACAAGAGTCCTACAGTTGTAAACTCTGAAAGCTCTACTGATTTGGGAATATCCTAAGAAAATTCCTTCATCAGCTTTGCTATCAAAAGCTTTCAGTTGAGTTTTCCCATTGTTGTGAATGAAACACTTGCAACCAAAAATATGAAAATAGAATAGATGTGGCTTTCTGCCATTCCATAATTCATATGGACTTTTTCCTTGATGTTTGGTTACCATGGATCTATTTTGAGTATGGCAGGCAGTGTTGATAGCTTCAGCCCAAAATCTTTTAGGAACTTGAGCTTCTGCAAGCATTGTCCTTGCTGCCTCCTTGAGAGTTCTATTTCTTCTTTCAGCTACTCCATTTTGTTGTGGAGTTCTTGCAGCTGATGTCTCATGTGTTGATGAGAAAGGTACTGATTACACAAAGGATGATGTTTCTAGTATAGCCAAAGAAAATGATGATCTCAGAGAGACTGTGACCAAGCTGGAAGTCATTTTAACCAGAAAAGACCTAGAAATCTCTAAACTAAAAGAGGAATTGAAAATTTCTACTTTGAGTTTTAAGAAATTATATTCTAAGAGCTCTTCTGTTGTTTGTGATAATCTGAATGTTGGTCAGTCTAGTAAGCATGGTTTAGGCTATCTTGGTGAATCTACTTCTAACAGTATGAATAAACCTGTGAAATTTGTGAAGGGTAAAACTGAGTTTTTAGCTGAAGCAAAAGTACATGTGATTGAAAAACCTGTTAAGAAGTATGTGTGTCACTATTGTTCTGAAATTAGTCATATCCGTCCTTATTGTCAAAAAATGAAAAGGGGTCTGGAAATTCAGAAAGTGTTGTCTGAAATTTCTTCACATTCTATGAAACACTTGTCAAAATCTGCTGGGAAAAAGAAAGAACATGTTACTGGTAATGTTGTTCAAACTTCTCAGAAAGCATGTGTGCCTGATTTATGGTATTTTGATAGTGGTTTCTCAAGACATATGACTGCTCATGTTAACTACTTATCTGATTATGAACCTTGTAATGGTGGGACTGTTACATATGGTGGTGGATCAAAAGGAAAGATTATTGGAAATGGAACTTTAAATGTTGAAGGTTTTCCTAAGCTTAAGAATGTTTTTCATGTTGATGGCTTACTTGCTAATTTACTTAGTATAAGTCAATTGTGTGATGACAATTTGCATGTTGAATTTGATAAATATTCATGTTATGTTCTAAACAAGGATAATACGTATCTAATGACTGGTAATAGGATGGCTGATAATTGTTATCTAATTGGAACAAACAATGTGTGTCATTTGTCAAATTGTAATGATAATGTCCTATGGCATCAAAGACTTGGACATGCAAACTATAGAGTCATGCAAAAACTGGTCAAATCTGAAGCTGTGAGAGGATTACATAAACTGAAGATAGTTATACCTACTGTATGTGGTTCATGCCAAAGAGGTAAGCAGGTAAGAGTGTCGCATAAGATGTTATCACATTGCTGAACACATCGTTATTTTGAATTACTGAATATGGGTCTTATGGGTCCTATGGAAACTGAAAGCATTGGTGGTAAGAAATATTCACTGGTTGTGGTAGATGATTACTCTAGATATACCTGGATTGAATTTCTTAGAGAAAAATCTGAGACTTTTGATGCTTTTAAAGTTCTTTACAAGAGATTTAAAACTGTTTTTAACTTAAAATTTAGCAGGATTAGGTCCGATCATGGTAGGAAATTTGAAGATATCACGTTTTCAGAATTTTATGATAAGAAAGGTATTGTCCAAGAGTTTTCTTCTCCTAAAACTCCACAACAAAATGGGATTGCTGAAAGGAAAAATAGAACTCTTCAAGAGATGGCTAGAGTAATGCTCAATTCAAAAAATCTTGGTAAGAAATATTGGGCTGAAGCATTAAATACAACATGCCATATTGTTAATTATTGGTCCCGAAACGAATTATACAGGTGTATGGGGGGGGGGGAATACACCTATTGTTACAAATTCAAACTTCTTTTTTAAAACTTATCAGATTAACTCAAGACAGTAGATCTTCAGTGGACTTGGAGGTCTGCTGAGATTTACTAATGAAGGCTTACTGAGATATCAGCTCCACTGAAAGTTCAAGACTTTCAGTTGAGTTGCTATCTAATTAGCTTTCAGCTGCGGATTGTGAGCCCTTAAGAAAAAACTTGTTTTACTTGATAAAAACTTGTTTGAACAACACACATAAAATTATTAACTGAATGTAAGTGCACAAGATATAAAGTGGTTCAGAGATGAATCTCCTACGTCTACTGTCCTGATTAAACAGGAGAATTTCTTTCACTTTGGAATTCCTTGTGTTATATTGCCAAGGTGCACTGATCAAATAATCCTCTCTTAGGTTATTTGATCCCTAGGATAATTCCAGGTCCTAGTTCCCAAAACAACCAGCTTTCAGACTGATATCAATAATCAGCTTACTAACACCTCTTAACTCTAACTCTCAACCTAACTCTGTGGTAGGATTTTGAGTAGGGTTTGTTTCCAATTGTTTGTGAGATAATCCTTACAAATTAGCTCAGAAGCTTAAGGATGGATTATCTCTTTCTAAGATTTGGATATGGCTATAAGCGCGATTACAGAAAGTTTGGTATACTCTCTACAAATATGAAACACTTGGGAAATAATGGTGATTTTGAGTGCTTCGTATTAAGTTTATGAGTGTAGAGAATGCTTGTTCTTTTAGGTTTCCCTTGCGTAACAATGAGCACGACCTTCTGAATTTATAGACCTTCTTGAAAAATTTCCCGTTGGAGATGAATCTTCTCAAGTAAGTCTTCTTGTATCTGATTGGTTCAAAACGACTTTATTTAGCTTTATGTCTTATAAAAAACGGCTGAAAGACCTTACCTGCTACAAGCTCTCTGGAAAATCTAAAGCAAGACTTTTGGTGCTTGTCAGTCAATGATAGGTCGGTTGTCAGTAGGGTACACCTACGTGTCATTTTCTTATTGGGACGCGCAGTCTACTTGCTCAGAGTCTGTCTGGTTTTAAGGTGGAACTCAACTAAGAGAACCTTCTAATTCCTTCATTTATTACAAGCTTTACTGACATTCGAATTGCCTTGTTCCAACAAGATTAACTAACAACTTTTAATGTGTTTAGCATTGAATGTGCTTTGTTAGTCTTAATCAGTAGACTTCTTTTCCTCTACTGATGGTACTCCCTTAGTATTAATGCACTTAGAAAACATTTATAGCTAAGGCATCTTCTTCAGTTGACTTCTTCTCAGTGGACCTTTGTCTTCTGTGAACAACTCTTAAATACACTCTAGGAATTAGCAAATGCACTTCAGTTCCCTAACATTTGAACTGGCTAATTCTAGTCTAACTCCTCTGAATATACTTTACTTACATTTGACTTAGGAGAAACCTTTTGCCATCTTAATCAAAACATATGTCTATACAATTTTCCAACATTAATTGAGTCTATTTTAGATTTGGAAGTAATAAAACCCCATATGAGATCTTGAACAATAAAAACCAAGTGAGAAATACTTTCATATTTTTGGTCGTGTGTGTTACATTCTGAATGATTGGGATCAACTGCATAATTTTGATTCTAGGAGTGACAAAGGGTTCTTCTTAGGTTATTTTAGAAATAGTAAAACCTATAGAATTTATAAACTTAGAACTAACACTGTTCAAGAGTCTGTGAATGTAGTGTTTGATGATGATAAGAATCTGATGGATGGGAATTACACTGAAGATGTGACTAAAGTTACTGAGGCTCCTAAAGAATCACTGAAAATAGAGAATGTTTCACCAAATGTTCCAGCATCTGGTACAACATCCCCTGCAGATTCAGCAGATTCTTCACAGAACAATCAGTATACTCCAAAGAAAAATCCAGCAATATGGATTACCAAAAGCCATCCTTCAAATCAGATCATTGGAGATGCTTCAGTTGGTGTTCAAACCAGAAGGAGAGTAAGTGCAAACCGTGTTGATGTGGTAAGGTCTGTGTGCATGTTATCTATATGCAATGTTGTGAATGTTCAGTGTTATTATTCTGAAATTGAATCTAAAATATTACAGAAGCATTAAAAGATGAAAATTGGATTAATGCTATGCATGAGAAACTTAATCAGTTTGAAAGGAATGATGTTTGGACATTAGTTCCAAGACCTGATGATGTCAATGTCATTGGAACTAAGTGGATTTTTAAGAATAAAACTGGTGAGTCTGGTAACATAGTTAGGAACAAAGCTAGACTGGTTGCACAAGGTTACACCCAAGTTGAAGGTATAGATTTTGATGAAACATTTGCACATATTGCTAGGATAGAATCTATTAGATTGTTACTAGAAATTGCATGTTACATTAACATTACTCTTCATCAAATGGATATAAAAGCTGCATTCTTTAATGATATATTAATTGAAGATGCATTTGTTGAACAACCTAAAGGCTTTGAAAATTCACAGTATCCTGATCATGTGTACAAGCTAAAGAAAGCCTTGTATGGTCTCAAACAAGCTCCTAGAGCTGGGTATGGTAGACTTACTGACTTTCTTTTGCAGTTTGGTTTTATTAGAGGTGAGGCTGACAGAACCTTGTTCATTAAACATTCTGGATAGGATTTGTTAATAGCTCAAATATATATTGATGACATTGTTTTTTGTTAAACTTGTAACATCATGTTAAACAAGTTTGTTGAAGCAATGACAACAACATTTGAGATTAGCATAGTAGGTGATTTGAATTACTTTCTAGGACTTCAAATCAAACAATCTAATAAAGGTATTTTCTTCTCTCAGAGTAAGTATGCAAAGAATTTAGTGAAAATATTTGGATTATAAAACTCAAAAGTCATTAAAACTCCTATGGGATCTACACAAAAGTTGTGTAAAGACACTGCTGGACAAGATGTTGATCCAACTTTGTATAGATCCATGATAGGTAGTCTAGGTACAAAGCTTGTCCTAAGAAGTCACATTTGAATGCTGTCAAAAGAATCATTAGATATGTGGCTGGTACAACTGATCTTGGTATATGGTATACCTAAGACACAAGCAGTGCACTTGTTGGATACAGTGATGTTGATAGGGCTGGAGACATTGGTGATAGGAAGAGCACGAGTGGTGGTTGCTTCTACATGGGAAATTACCTGATTTCCTAGCATAGTAGAAAGCAGAATCGTGTATTATCACAATCTACTGCAGGGTCTGAGTATACTGCTGCAGGTAGTTGCTATACACAACTTCTTTGGTTAAGTAAAATATTTAGTGATTATGGTTTAGAGAGTGACATTTTAACTGTATATTGTGATAACACCAGTGCTATCAACATTTCGAAAAATCCAGTTCAACACTCACTTACTAAACACTAAGTACTAGACATCATTTCATAAGGGGTCTTGTAGAGAAAAATATTGTGAAGTTAGAATACATACCCACTGAAATCAGTTTGCTGATGTGTTTACTAAAACTCTTGACCATGAGAGATTCTCATTTTTGAGGAAATATCTTGGTATGTGCAGTATCTGAGTAACTGTGAAGCGGATGTTGTTATGTATGCTCAAACATTTGTAACAATATCAGGGTATATGCATGTTTTACTTAAAGCTAATCCTTATTTTCTGTTTTATGATTACTTTGCAAAATAAAGCTGGACCTAGTATGATTGTTGTATAAAAATAAGGAGGAATCACATTTCTCAAACGCATAATAAGTTTTGTATTTGAAAAAGCACATCAAGATGTAATTAATTCACTGAGTAACTATGGAGCACGGAGTTCGCTACTACGATGCCTTCCTTTCAAAAGGTGATTAGTTAAACATCAATATGTCACAAATCCATTGGGTAATTATGGGGCATAGAGTTCGCTACTACGATGCACTCTCTTGAAAAGATGGATCAATGTGGATAGAAGTGTTAAAGTTGTTTGATGAAAATGCGACATTGGATGTTAAAACCAATGTTGAAGTGTGTGTTCCAATTTTGAATGCAACATCATATGCCGTTCGTATTTATTTTCCAAGTCAAATTATGTAACCGATTTTTCAGGGATTTGTTTTTAATTATCACATGTTTAAAGCCCACGTTTTCAGTTATTTATTTCATGTACAATTTTTATTGTTTGATTAATTAAAATCTGATTTTTTTAGATATGAGAAACCTACGATCTAATCATGGGGGAGTGGTATCTCTTACATTTCTTAATTCCAGATTTTTCTTTTGTGGGTTACAAAAATTAACTTCCATATTCCATCTCCTATAAATACCCTTTATGCTTCATGTTTAATATTCTTTGTGTTCGTATATTGAGTAAAGTTCTGAGTTTTTCATATAAATGTTGAGAATATTTGTGTTCACCTTCTAGGGTTAAATTGTTATTTCTTTTATTCCATATATCATTTTCATTCATTTTCGAAAGGCCTATAAATGGCTGGAAATAGGAAAAACTCTTCTCATTTTTCAAAATATCCCTCGAACTCTCCACCTTCTCAATCCTCAAATCCCCCCAACCTTCTCGCAGAAATGGCCTCATCCTAGGATGCTGCACCAGTTGCTCCATCATCTAGCACAACACCACCTCCACCTCAAACCCCAATTCGAGCCTTTCCCATGAATATCCATATCCATTCTGATGCGACGGTTGATCAGCTTGAATAAATCGCTCATGGGATAGCCCAAAGACTTCAGGGAACTCCTGTCGTTCCTAAGCTGAGTATTGGCTCGATTGAAGTTAATGTTTCTTCCTACATGAACCAAACCCAAAATACTTCACATATTTCTCAAATCGAAGGCACCTCTTCGATTGCCCAACCTGGAAAACCACAATCCTCACACCAAGCCGAGACCCCTGCTACTAATGTTTCAAAAGCTGTTGAAACAGGTGACCAGACTATAGAAAATGCTCCCATTGCTAAGGAGACTGTTGCTGAGGAAGCTAGAGAACAAACCCTAATGTTGAAGTGCCTGACGTGGAAATGCTAGAGGAAGACAAGGAAGAATCACCCAAAACTGATTCTTCAATGTCTGAGGATTCTGAGCCTATTCCAATTGCTAAGGCTGTGAAGAAGAAAACGGGTGGAAAGAGAAAGAGAAGCCATACTCAGTCTAGGAGACGTTCTGGAAGAGTTAGGAAGAAGGTGAACTACGCTGAGACCTCAAGGAAGAAAAAGAATGATGAAGGAGATGTTGCTACACATCCTATTAGGGTATTTTCTGGATCTCGAAAAGGAGTCAAACCCAAAAGACTCAACTGATGGTGAAGCTGGAGGTCCGCAAACCAAAGACAAATAAGCTTCTGATGAGAGTGATGTGCCTATCTTCGAACTGAGAAGGAGAGCCAGAGTTGAACTGAGAACAAAGAAAAGATTTGAAAATGTTGCTGACTTTGCTGGAACAAGTACAACAGTACCAGAACCAGAGGATGATGACAGCAACCCTGAGAGCAGCTCCGAGAAGACCAAAACTAATTTTGACAGAGGCAATGAATCTGAACACTCTGTTGAACTAGCTACTTCTGATAATGATGATAAATCCATTGAACAAAGTATCTCTAGGTTAAGCAAAAGAAATTTGTTAATTGAGAGAAAGATTAACATTGATGAATTTGAATCTAAGGGTCTAGTTAGATACTTAGAGGAAAAGAGTTTGATGCATGCTGTAGCCTTTGCTGATGCCTTTGTTAATAGTTTGGTTTATGAGTTCTATGCTTGTTTGAAGGAAGGTCATGCTAGAAGGAATTCTAGGTGGAATGGAATAGTAAGGTTTAAAGATAGGAATGTTCCATTCACCCCTGAGTTAATCAATGAGTTTCTGCATGTTGAAAATATTGTTGAAGATGAAGCTCCTCACATGGATGAAATCATACATGTTCTTACTGGGGGTAGAGTGAACAAATGGGAAAGAGATATGCTTGCTGCCTCTCTTACTTCTCTGTATTCAGTTTTACATAAACTTGTTGTGTATAATTGGATACCATCCACCAACTCAACCAAATTAACCAGAGATCAAGCTGTGTTGATGTATAGAATAGGTGTGATGAAAAATTTCAATCTGGGATTGGTTATTTTTCACCACATGATAAAGTTTACTGGGAAGATTTCTGAGAAAGGCAATCTGCCTTATCATGTGTTGATATATGGCTACTTAAGGGGTCGTAATTTTATCCATAGGAGGAATGAGTTGTTGGGGGGGAGAGTGAGTCCGATGAGTATTTATCACTATCTTATGTCTGTGAATAGAGTAGTAGACTTGCCTTTATAGGTAAGTGATGATGAAGAAGCTCCAGAACAAGGCTAACCTGTTCTTGATCAAAATGCTGCTTAGAATGTTGGGGACATACCTAGCAACATTCTTGCTCCTGCTGCATATTCTTTGAATATCTCACCTGAGTTCATTCAAGCACAGCTAAAACATTTGCAGGACTCTATAGATGAACTCCAATTCTTGAAAAACTACTGGGAAAATCTACTTTTTGCCACAACAGGGGGAGTACCAATTACTGCCCGAGGAGTTGTGATTCAAGAAATGGATGAAGTTGCTGAACCGCTGCTGATGTTGCTGAAGAAGGAGGAACAATTGTGAATGAAGCTGTTGCAACTGGACCTGATGGTGCTGGGAGAAGTGCAGATGCTGCTGAAGATGTTGTTGGAAACCTCGCAACATTTAATATCCAGGAAGCCGAGAAAGATGAAATGTATGGATATCTACTAGACATTTCTTCCAAAGTCTGAGATGTTTAGCGACTAGAGGAAGCACAATTTATGGGAGAGCTTAGTGCAAGATACTTGTGGCTGCAGTTGTGTATTTTATACAGTGATCTCAAAGTTTCTTATTGTGTAACTCTAAGTACTCTTGTTTTATTTATGCTTTTGATTAGCTAGCTCTGATAGTTAGTTTTAATTCCTGAAAGATAATATTATATTAGAGTGATAGGATGTTTATATTTAAGTTATTTTGAGTTGTATTTTGAATGAGGTAACACCATGTTACTCATTTATGTTTTAATGAGCATATATGATGATGTTCATTTTGTTTGAGTGAGCAAATGTTTGTTCATTCTGTTTTTGGTGAATTAACTTATTGTTATTCATCTTGATTTTTATGATTCAACTTATAATTTTTCATCTTGTTTTTTGGCTGTTTTGCTACACAAATGTGAAAAGCTAAATGTACAATATGATGTGGATCTCTATTGTACATACATCACTGACTTATATACTGAAAAATATATACATCAAGTGTGTTGTAGCAGAAAGGTCAAATTGGGGGAGATTGTTAATGTTGTTGGTAGTGAAGTATTCACTATTTACTTTGAAACAACATGAATTTGCCTTTTCTTCTCATTAACTAACACTTTATGATCAAATGTTGTTTTATATATTTTGACATGCAGGTTGAAGATCTAGAAGGATCTACAAGACTCTGGAATACTCAATGTTCCTGTGAATGTTGCAAACATTGGTTGCAACATGGAGCGGTTACGGGTTCCAGAATGTTCTACAAAGACCTACAAGGACCTATACGTTTCAGGCTATTCCAGATCCGTTTAGAACAATCTAGATCAGGCTATTGCAGTCAGGAACATCAGAATAAAGATAAGATCATGGGCTGTTAATAAAAGATCATGGAGGAAGTTACATGAAGAAGTTATTTACGGATGAATATTTCCATCTATAAATAGAAGCCAAAGTCTTCAATGTCAAGTGTAGAATAAACGAGTACACCTACACTAGTGTTGATCCTGAGTTCAAAGGTGGTAGGCAATTATTCCAACTTTTATGTTATACCTAGAAGTTTAGTACATCTCGCATAGCTTGTGATCAATCCTATATCTTTAGATAGAGAGATCATTGATATATAGTGAGATCGACTTTGACGGTGTATAGGTTTATAGACTTAGCCAATTTAGATTTGATAGGTGATATTAAGTCTTGTTTCCGTTGTGAATGATTTAACTCTTCACACAACTTTTGTATCACTAATTTTACTATAGTGAACGTTTCGCCGTAAGGCTAGCACAAGCTATTTTATATAGATTGTGTTAAAAAGTATTCCATCTTACAATTGTGTGTTTTAGTCTTCCGCTGTTCTAAATCGTACTCTGTTTTTCCAGTTTGTTGTAATAAGTGTTTTAACATTCATTACAACATCTACACTTAACACACACGGCACACCTTCACTTATAATGTCCTACTTAAATTAGATATGCACCCATCTAATATTATGAATGTTATCCCTTAGAATGTTAATTGGGTTTGATAAATTCTAAGGGATGTTTTGGACATCAGATTTTGGCATGTCAAGTGTGGAATGGTTACTACAAATATAATATTATGAATGTTTTGCCTTAGCATGTTAAGTATGTTTGATTAATTCTATATACTGTTTTTCCATGCTACTTTGGGACTATAAAGAATACATTCATGATTCTGTCAATTTGTAATAAAAAAAGTAACAATTCTTGTGGAAATTGTATACTTGATTTGATTTTAAGTATTTGTTTGGCTTATATTGTTAATTAATATATGTGGAAGATAGTAAGATTTTGTTAAAAAAGAACCAAAATTGTAGTTTTTCATAACTCGTGAAACAATAATCAATGTGGTAAAAATCTACCGTAGTAATTTAAAGGGTTCATAGTAATAATTATTTTCCTGTTAGTATAAATGAATATCACCTTAGTATAAAAATCTTGAAGGAGATCCAACTTTTACTTCCAACAGAATTTTCATAATATATGACGTGGCCATTTTTTATTTTTTTATTTTGTTATTCAATCTTAAATAGCACTGCAACACTTAATTGATATTGGCTTAAGAAAACAAAGAATATTATGTACAAAGAATTTAAACTTAGAGAAATATATTTTTTTACGAAAAAAATATTAGTTAAATTTTAATATACAATTTGGTTAAATTAAGTTATTAGGCTTATGATGTCCCCTTTAAATATTAAAATTATGCACGAAATGTAATTATTGAAATTCGTTTACTTAAAAGATTGAACGTCATGGGCATAGGCCCAACAAGCCATATAAAATAGGGGCAAATTCTTTTCTAGCCATAGTATATATGTTGTATGTCAAAAATGCCCTAACCATTTGTAAAATTTCTAACCATTTTAAGGGTAAAATGATATTTTTATCCCCAAACTAACATTTTATGCCCTTTGAGTCCCCTGCCCTGAGCCGACCGAATGGCTAGAAAAGAATTTGTTCATGAATCGATTTAGTTTCAATTTTCCCCCTGAATTATTGCCAAATTTGTTCTTTTCATCGAATTTCCCCCTCAAATTCGTTCTAAACCCCTGAAAACGGAAAACGTGGGTGGCTTTTGTCGTTGGCTTTTGAAAGCAATCAATCGAATTGGAGGTGGGTTTTTTCGCGAATGTGAAAACAGAAAATGTATTTTGTTGAAAGCTTTCGCGAATTGTTACGATTAACTTCAAGTTTTGGTATTTGAAGGTACATATTCTTTTTCGACTCTCAGTTTTTTGGCTCCTATTTTTTCTCAAAGCTTTCGGGCTCTGGTTTTTTCGTTAACAATGTACATTGATTGGTTTTCTTCTTGTTATTCCTTATTATTTGTGCGTTTAATTTAAGTTTGGACAGTTATTTTACACCATATTTAACTACCCTGTTTTGTTTCCGAATTCTTGTAATTGTTATTTGCATCACCTTTCCCTTTTACTGTAACTTAAGTTTGTAGCACTAATTTATATCTTCATTGTTTTACATGGATAGATATGAAGACAAGGAAATTTTTGGGTGTACATTATAATGGATATTTTGAAGATTCGAAATATGTTGGTGGTAGTTTTGGTGCTGTAAGGATATTTGAGCAGAAGATGAGGCTCACTAATTTTAGTAGACTTGTTCTTGAATTTTGTGGTCCAACTAGCTGCGGGAAATATTATATGTTGGGAAAATGTATAAGACTTATGTTTTGATTAGATGCCAAAATGTTCCTCCTAAGTTGTTTTGTAAGTAAATTATTCAGTAGAGTTAGTACTTAGTCAAACAGTTCAAAGTGTTAAGAACTGAGTACAATTAGTAATTACATGAGTGTATTTAAGATTGAAGTCTGCTGAAGATGAAGTCCGCTGAAGTGAAGTCTGCTGAAGACTAAGTGATCTGAGAATAAATCTAAGTCTTGAATGTTTTTCTAAGTACATTCTCACTAAGACTAAAACTGTCAGGAGAGGACGAAGGTCCACTGATAAAGAACTAACAATGCTAAAACATTTTAAAAGCTGTTAGTTAATCTGGTTGGAACAAGGCAAAATAAATTTCAGTGAAGCTTGCAATAAATGAAGGAATAAGAAGGTTCTCTCAGACGAGTTCCACCTTAAAGCAAGACAAGAATCTGGGCATGCAGACTAAAGGTCCAATGAGAAGATGACACGTCAGTGTACTTACTGACAGCCGACCTGCCCCAGCCTGACAAGTACCAACAGTCCTTCTCTAGCAATCTACAGAAAGTTGGTGAACAGGCATGGTCTTTCAGCCATTTCTTGACAAGACTTAAAACTTCAAATAGAGCCGTTTGAGCCAATCAGATACAAGAAGACTTACTTGAGAAGATTCAAATCCAACGGGAAGATTTTCAAGGAAGCCTATAAATACAGAAGGACGTGCACATTTCCAAGCACGGGAAACTCACAAGATCAAAGCTATCTCTACATTCATAACAACTAAGAAGCACTCGAAATTACCTTTGTTTCCCAAGTGTTTCACATTTGTAGAGAGCCTAACAAACCTTCTGTAACCAAGCTTAAAAGCTATATCCAAATCATAGAAAGAGATAATCCAATCCTAAGCCTTGAGCTAAACTTGTAAGGATTATCTCAAAATAGTTGGAACCAAAACCCTACTCAAAACCCTACTCAGTATTTAGGTTGAGAGCTAGTGTTAAGTGGTGTTAGTAAGCTGATTGTTGTATCAGTCTAAAAGCTGGTTTGTTTTGGGAACTAGGACCTGGAATTTCCTAGTGATCAATCATCCTAAGAGAGGATTAGTTGATCAGTGCACCTTGGCACTATAACACAAGGAATTCCAAGTGAAAGGAATTCTCCTGTTTGATCAGGACAGTGGACGTAGGAGATTCATCTCTGAACCACTTTATACCTTGTGTTCTTATTATCTGCTTTCCTAAGTGTGTGTTAATCTCAAAGTTTATCAAAGTAAAACGGGTTTTCTAAGGGCTCACTAATCCGCATCTGAAAGCTAATTAGATAGTAGTTCAACTGAAAGTCTTGAGCTTTCAGTGGAGGTATTATCTCAGTAGGCTTTCTCTAAGTAACTCTCAGCAGACCTTCAAGTCCACTGACGAGTTATTGTCTTAAGTAACCTGATAAGTTTTGTAAGAAGTTTTAATTTGTAATCACAGGTGTATTCCCCCCCATACACCTGTTTGCTCGTTTCGGGACCAACAATTGGTATCAGAGCAGTGGTTCAAAAGACCATTGTTCTAAGTATACCTTGTACTTAAAGGTATTTTTCAAGGTCACCTGAATTGATCTTTTGATAAACCTGTTTTTATACTATGGCTGACAATGCAGCTATGGTAGCACCACCAGCAGAGAACAACATGGGAGTTAATCCCTTGAACCATATGTCTCATCACAAGCTTCCACAATTCTCAGTGGAAAACTATGACTTCTGGAAGATCAGAATGAGAGCTCATCTTGCCTGTGTGCATGATGAAATGTTGAGGGTTATTACTAAAGGTCCATTTGTTTTTATGACACCTAACCCTAGAACTACAGCTGAAACTATTGCAGATCCTAGAGAAGAATGGCCCAAAGATGAAGATAACTTCACTGCAAATGAGAGGAGGAGAAACAACCTCAACTTCATAGCCATGAACATTCTCTACACCACTATTCCAGATTCTGTAATGGGAAGAGTGATCCACTGCAAGACTGCAAAGGAGCTATGGGACACTCTTGCTCTCATGTGTGAAGGAACTGACAAGATAAAGGAGAACAAGCTTTCAGTAGCTGTTCAAAAGTATGAGCAGTTCACCATGGAGTCCACTGAGACCATTGACCAGCTTGATGGAAGATTCACAGACATTATGAATGAGATAAATTCTCTGGGAAAAGTCTATACCAAGAGAGAGGTTGCCTTAAAGATCCTGAGAGGTCTAACCTCAAGATGGGATGTGTACTTTGTGATGATGCAGAATACCAAGGATCTATCCAGCATGTCTATGCAACAGGTATTCTCTGAACTCAAGGCTTATGAGTTTGATCTGAACAGGAAAATGGCTCCTAATGAGACCTCAGCAAAGAAGGGAGTAGCCTTCAAAGCTAAGGAGTCTGAGCCAAAATCCCCAAAGCCTCAGAAGAGTACAAAGGCAAGCAAGTCACAAAGCAAGGCTGAGATGCAGGAGGAACTCAGCCTGATGGCTAGGAGGTTTGAAAAACTTAACAGCCGCTTTGGCAAATATAAGAGATTTTACAGGTATAACAAGGAAGGTAGAAGTTATCCACAAAAGACTACCAGAGAAGGAGAGAAAAGCTCATCTGAGCTGGAAAAGAAGAAGGAATACAAGAATTACACCAAGGCAGAAGGATCATCATCAAAGACCAGAGAGTCCACTGAGGAAAAGAATGATGATGCCAACAGGTGTTTTCAGTGCAAGAAGATTGGGCACTTTCAATATGACTGTCCTCAACTGAGCACTAAAGAAAGAAAGGAAAGGCAAGCCAAAAGAGACAGAAGATATGGAGAAAGGAAAGCCATGATGGCTGGGGATGTTGATGAAAATCTGGAGTCACCTGATGAACTGTTCTCAGATAGCAGTGAAGATGACATGTGCCTCATGGCAAGAGAAGAACCAGAGGTACAATCTAAACCATCCATTTCTCTAGAACACACACCTGAGCCAAGCTCAGAGTCAACTGAGGAACTCAATCTTCAGTCCGCTTTGGAACAATTGATGATTGATTTCTCAAGGTTGCAAGAAGCAAGTTTCTGTCTCCAAGATGAGAACAAACAACTCTTGAGTGAAAACTCCAAATTAATTGAGTCTGGGAATCAAACAGATCTAAACTCAGCCAAATCTACCATTGAACTGACAAAAGAGGTGGAAACCCTCAGGAGTCAAGGAAATGGTAGAGATCAACTGATAAAAGATCTCAATGAATCTAAGACAAAGTTAACTGAAGAGAACTTAAAATTGGTAAGCCAAATAAAGGATTCTCTCCTGAAAATTGATGTCTTACAAAAAACTGAAGAGACCTTGTTAAAAAGGATTGATGCTCTAAACAAACCCTCTCTTGCCATAGAGGAGATTCAAAATTTTCAAATCAATCCTAATAACAAGTGTGGGATAGGCTTTATTCCAAAACCTTCAGAAGGTCCTCTGAGTGTTGCTTCTTCAAGTGGCACAAAGAGAGTTTTTGTCAAGTCTGTGACATTTCAACCACAGACTGTGGATAAAGGAAAAAGACCAGCTGAGATCATTCAAAAGAAAAGTCAATCTAAGCTAAAACCAAATGGAAAGGCTCAGGTGACTTATCAAACTAGATCTCAGCAGAGGTACTATCAGCAGAGGTCTTCACAGATGAAGCAACCTCAGCTGAGAGCACCCAGGCATGAGCAGTCCTCAAGGAATGCCTCATATGGAAGACCTATTCCTTTTGTGCCTAAGGGAAAAGGTCCTTCATACCTTTATCAACAAAAACCAAGACCAGGTGCACCCAAGCCAAATAGAAAGAATGTGAAGAAGGTTCCTGTTCCTTCAAAGGCTGACACCCATAGAAAGTTTTCTCCCAAGGCACCTAGGGAGATAACAATCTATGTAGATGTTTATGGAAGACAAATTAGCCAATCTAAAGTGATTAGAACAGTGAGGCAAATTTGGATTCCGAAAGGTACAGCTAACCCGGTAGGACCCAACACCAAATGGGTACCTAAAGCTTGATCTGTGATTGCAGGGCTCAGTGGACCTCAACAAAGGAGAAGCTCTTAAAACATCAGTCTGGTACTTGGACAGTGGATGTTCTAGGCACATGACTGGCAACAAAGATCTCCTGACAAAATTTGTTGAGAAAGAAGGTCCACAAGTCACCTTTGGTGACAACTCACAAGGAGCCACTAAAGGTTATGGTACTTTAATCATTGGCTCAGTAAGGGTAAGCAATGTATCCTTTGTCAGTGGACTTAAGCATAATCTTCTGTCCATAAGTCAATTCTGTGATAAGGGATACAGTGTTGAATTTTCATGTAACCTGTGTTTTGTTAAGAATATATCTTCACAACAGGTACTACTAACTGGATCAAGAAAGGGAAATGTCTATCTTGCAGATTGGAAGTCTTGCACACCAAATGCATGTCTTATTGCTAAGAGCTCAAATGACACTAATTGGTTATGGCACAAAAGGCTAAGTCATTTGAACTTCAAGATGATGAACAGGATAGCAAGACATGGACTGGTAGAAGGAATGCCAAATGAAGTATACAACAAAGAACATATCTGTAAAGCCTGTCAGGAGGGAAAGCAAGTAAAGGCATCTTTCAAAAGCAAAGTAGCAACCTCTACTGACAGAGTACTTCAACTGTTACATATGGATCTTTTTGGTCCAGTAACCCCTGTAAGTATCAATGGGAGAAAGTATACACTTGTTGTTGTTGATGACTTCTCCAGGTACACATGGGTGATATTCCTTGCAAGCAAAAAAGAGACTCAACTGAGACTGCCAGAGCTCCTGAAGAAAGTTAGCAATGAAAAGAGCCTGAACATTGTAAAGATAAGATCAGATAAGGGCACTGAATTCATAAATTCTATTATATCTGATTACTGCAAAGAATTAGGTATTTCACATGAGACATCAGCTGCAAGAACTCCACAACAAAATGGAGTAGCTGAAAGAAGAAATAGGACTCTCAAGGAGGCAGCAAGGACAATGTTAGCTGAAGCTCAAGTTCCTAAAAGATTCTGGGCTGAAGCTATTAATACTACCTGCCACACTCAAAACAGATCCATGGTAACCAAACATCAAGGAAAAACTCCATATGAGTTATGGAATAACAGAAAGCCACAGGTATCTTACTTTCATATTTTTGGTTGCAAGTGTTTCATTCACAACAATGGGAAAACACAACTGAAATCTTTTGATAGCAAAGCTGATGAAGGAATTTTCTTAGGATATTCCCAAATGAGTAGAGCTTTCAGAGTTTACAACTGTAGAACCCTTGTTGTGGAAGAAACACCTTATGTGGTGTTTGATGAATCTACTTTTGAGTCCAGAAGTAAGGAGAATGAGGATGTGATTAGCAAAAGACTAACCAGACTGAGCATCAAGTCTAAAGGCTATCCTGAGAATTGTGTTGATTCATTCACCCCAACCTGGGACAACCTCAATGATCAACAATTCAAAGAGGACACTCAAAATCAAACCACTCCTCAAAGCTCACCTGAGAGCTCTCCTGAAGAAGTAACTGAACTGATGAACACTATCCCAGTTCAAGAGGTAACAAATGTCAATGAAGATGTGGTTACAACTGAGACATTCACTGAACCCATCATTCAAGGGGGAACCAATGAAATTACCATTGAGAATGAAAATACCTTGAATGATGACTCAGGACTTCAACCCTCTGTCTTATTTCCTGAATTCGATTTCATTCCAATATCTAGTGACTCAACTTCAGAAGAGTTAAACTCTACTGAAGGGCATCATCCTAAGGGGACTTGGCTCTCAGATCACCCTGTTGAGCAAATCCTAGGTGATCCTTCCTCAGGATTCAAAACTAGAAGTTTTCATGGAGAAAGTGCTTTGTTTTGTTGTTTCTTATCAAACCAGGAACCAAATTCCATAGCAGAAGCACTTCAAGATTCCAACTGGATTATTGCCATGCAAGAAGAGCTCAACCAGTTTACAAGGAATCAAGTATGGGAGTTTGTGGACAGACCATATCACTGCAATGTGATAGGAACCAAGTGGGTATTCAAGAACAAGAAGGATGAGAATGATATCATAGTCAGAAACAAAGCCAGGCTAGTTGCAAAGGGCTATTCTCAAGTTGAAGGATTTGACTATGATGAAACATTTGCTCCAGTAGCCAGATTGGAGGCAATAAGGTTATTTTTTGCATATGCTGCTCACAAGAAATTCAAGGTGTACCAGATGGATGTTAAAAGTGCCTTCTTGAATGGAGTACTCAATGAAGAAGTCTATGTGGAGCAACCCCCAGGTTTTGAAGAAAGTCACAAAGTATATAGACTGAGGAAAGCTCTATATGGACTGAAACAGACTCCAAGAGCTTGGTATGATACTTTGTCATAGTTCCTTTTGGATCATGGTTTTATCAAAGGGAGAGTTGATAGAACACTTTTCAGAATCACAAAAGGAGAGGACACATTGTTGGTTCAAATTTATGTGGATGATATCATCTTTGGTTGTCCTAACCAGGTCCTCTGTGAGAAGTTTTCTCAACTGATGAAGGGAAAATTTGAGATATCTATGATGGGAGAAATGAATTTTTTCCTAGGACTTCAAGTTAAACAGTCCCCTGAAGGAATCTTCATCAATCAAGCCAAATATACAAGGGAGCTGATCAACAAGTTTGGATGCCAAACCAGCAAAGTAGCAAGAGTTCCACTCAACACCAACACCAAGATGGAACCAGATGAAGATGGTGAATCAGTAGACCAGACTCATTACAGAGCCATCATTGGATCTTTACTGTATCTCACATCAAGCAGGCCTGATATCACTTTTGCAGTTGGGATTTGTGCAAGATATCAAGCCAACCCCAAGAAAAGTCATCTGGAAGCTACTAAGAGGATTCTCAAATATCTCAAAGGTACTGTGAATATGGGATTGTGGTATCCCTCAGATGACAATCTGGAACTCACAGGATACTCAGATGCTGATTATGGAGGATGTAGAATTGACAGTAAATCAACCTCAGGCACTTGTCAATTCTTGGGAAGTAAGCTGATTTCTTGGTTCTCCAAGAAACAAAATTCAGTAGCCACAAGCACTACTGAAGCTGAGTATATGGCAGCTGGAAGTTGTTGTGCTCAAATTCTTTGGCTAAGACAACAACTGAGAGATTACAACATATTTGCCAATGAAGTCCCTATTTTCTGTGACAACAATAATGCAATTGCTATTTCAGAAAATCCAGTTCTCCACACAAGATGCAAACATGTGGACATAAGGCATCATTTCATCAGAGATCATGTGGAGAAAAAGGACATCAAAATGCTCAAAATCCACACTGACAAACAGAAGGCAGATATCTTCACAAAACTTTTGGCTGAAGCAAGGTTCCAAGAGTTGTCAGTGGAGCTTGGACTCCTAGATCCAGGAGAGTAAAGAAAGGATTTAATCTCAGAAGAGTTACCTTCAACTCAGTGGAGGTTCATATTCAGAAGAGGATCTTTCTCAGAAGAAGCTCCTCATCTCAGAAGAGGTCTGAATATCAGACGAGGTCGAACCTCAGTGGAGGTCAAAGTTTATACTTAGTGTTTTTCAAAGTTAAAGCCTCTTAGTTTTATATATATTTACTTGGGTTCAAAACTTACTAATGAGTGCTTTCTGGGAAATTAAATCTTTTTTCCACTGTTCCGAAGAGATTTTGGTATGGCAAGCATTTAATGTGCATGGTACAAGTCAGACATGCTTTTTCAATTACCTATCTCACGCGCCCTAAAAGCCGGATTATGTGACCTTCCGGCTACCAACTTTTCCAATCCATGCCATCCATTTTAGGCGGTTCTTTTCTAACCGTCAAGATCTCTTAAAACCTCCCCACTACCTTTGCATCTGTCCACGACCTTTCACTCAAAATAATCTCAGACGTTGATTGCAGAATTTAATCTCACCGTTCATTACTCATATAAAAACCCCAAACGTTCGCTTGTAAACCTTTTCGAACACACTTTCTAGCAAACACTTACTATCTATCCCATACACTCTGCAAATTTTCTCTCGAACTCCTTTATTCAAATGGCTAAACTAAATCTCAGCTTCCTTACCAACAAGGAAAACTTCTGGTATGAACCCATTGTGGTTTTTGATAATCCAGAGATTGAAACAAAACCTGAATTTACCCATATCAAAGAAGCCCTAGATTTGCTAAAATCTGCTGGGTTAGAGAAATTTCTATCTGTTCATCCTACGAACTGCTTTGACAGGCAGGTTCTTGAGTTCTTCAATAATGTTTCCAACACTGAATCGAGGATCTGGTCTCATCTTATACTCCAGAGGAAGAAGAGAGTGATGAGGGATGATGTTGAGATTGTTGAACATCAGAAGATTAAGAAGGAGATCCGAGTCAGTGGTGATGATCTGAAGGAGTTATTCAATCTACCCTCTGAAGGTCCGAATCCAGACACCTGCATCATGGATAAAGAAGAAGAATGGGTTAACACCATTATGCAGAGGAATGTCAAGTATAGCCCAACAATGAACAGAAATATACTCTTTCCAGTATATAATGTTCTTTGTGAGGTGGTGGGAAAATGTATCTTGGGAAACCAAGGGAGCACAGAACAGGTGAGCAAGCCAAAGCTCAGGTTGATGAAAGCTATTATTGAGAGCAAGGAGAAGCCATACAACTGGCAGCAGTTCTTTTTGAGAGCCTTGAACAGGGAACACTCAAAATTTCAGGCTGACAAAACTCCCCAGTTGGCAAGTAAGCTAAATTTTGCCACTAAAATTTCTTACTTAATTGAGAATGTGGATGTGGGAGTAGACTTGTTAAAGGATAGGAAGTGGAGTAACCTGAAGACGCTATTCAAGTCTGGAAAAACTCTGGAAACAAGGATGCTCAAGCCTGCTGAGGAGAGCCCAGAGGCAGTTGAGAAAGATGAGGCCAACCCTACTGAAGGGAAGAAAACCAAACTCAAGAGGAGGCTGGTTAAACTGAGTGACAAGATGGCCCAGCACAAAGAAGCAGAGGCAGTGAAAGCCTCTAAAAAGAAGAAGAAGAAGTCTCCTGAGGCAGAGGAGGACAGTGCCTTCAAAAAGGTCAGAGTGACCAACTCTACTGATGAGCCTTCATCAGGTAACCCTGACTCATCTCCAAACATCATCTCAACTGAGTCTGACTCAGATGTTCCTACACCCACCCCATCAAACCTAAAACCACTAAACCTCGCACTCCTGCCAAAACCAAACGCATCTCCACATTAACCAAAACCCCCACTGATGGCTCTCAACAGCCAAAAAATGGATCCCAAATAACCCCCACTGAACCCATCTCCAACCCTACTGAAACAACCCCATCAAACCCTACTGAACCCATCCCGTCAACCCCATCTGAACCCACATCATCAACCCCTACTGACCAAAACCCAACCTCACCTGATACCCAACCTCAAACCTCATCTGAACCAAACCCTCCTGAAATTCATTCAACTCAACTGGAGTCTATCCCAGAAGAGCCAACAGAGAGCAGATCCCCTACCCCTTCCCTTCCTTCAGAGGATGAAGAAGAGTACTCATTCCTAGATACTCTCAAGGATGAGGTAGCTTACTCTTTAGAGTCTAAATAACCTGAACTTGATCAATTCCCCACACTCAAAGCCTTTTTCTTGAGACTTAGACTCATTGTCCAGCTCAAGGATAGAAGACTTGGTGAAATTCTTCTTGCTGTAAGAGCCAGCAATGCAGAGGAGTGGAAGAAGGAGGAAGCTGAAGTGCTGCAATTCGCTGGGATGCACAAGACCAGACTTCTCTGTGATGAGAAGATTTTTGAAAGCCTGGTCTTGGAGAAGATTGCAGAGGCAAAGAAGGAGGAAGAAAAGAATGTTGATGTAGAAAAGCCAACTGAACCCACAACTGAGAAGGAGGTGGAAAAGGAGAAGAGTGCAGAAGAGAAGGCAGTGGAGTCTGAATTAGAAGGAGGTGCTTCACCTAAGCAAGGTGGTGGTGAAGCAGCCAAGGATGTATCCATGGCAAGGGATACTGAGGCTCAAAACTTGCCAAAGGAGGGCTCAGTAGAGGTGTCTACTGAAGCTCTCCCACAACAGCCCTCAGTGGTGGCTTTAGAGTCAACTGAGGTGTCTGGAACTGGAGAAGTTGAAAAAGAGAGTGAAAAAGAAAAAGAGGTGGAAATAACTGCTGTGAAGAGTGGAGAGATTAGAGCAATCATCCCTATAAAGGGTGAATTGGCTGAAAAAATAGCAGTTGAAAAAGAAAGTGAGGAAGAGAAGAGTAAGAAGAGTGAGGAGGAGGGAGTCCCCATGGAGATAGAGGCATCAGGAGATCTAGGTGGTGAGGTTGAGGGAGTTAGAACTAACACTTCTTGCAATGCAGGTACTCAAACCATTGAAGTTCCCTCAGCTGAGGTCAACCTAACTCCACTGAGTGATGCTGTTCACTCTATCAAAGAAGAAAGCCTTCCAAATCTTCAAACTCAGCTAAGGGAGGTCCAGGAGATTGTACAAGAGGAGGTGGATGAGATGGTTATTCTCTCAGATCACATTGATGAACTCATGGAGTCCACAACTACATCACTTCAGAATCTCACACTTAAAGTTGAAGACTCTCAGCAGATGGTGATTGATGTAGTTGAGGGACAAAGTGTGTTAATCATTGAAGCCCTGAAGAAGCTGGAGGAGACTGAAGAAGAGGCCAGAACCAAATTTCTCAAAGACTCAGTAGAGAACGTCTCTATCAACCTGAAGTCGTCAGTAGAGGCCTTCTCAACTGACCTACTTGGAAAGGTTGAAGGGCTATAGAACTCTAAGATGTCTGAATTCGAGGCCAAGCATGCTGAGCTAGGAGCCAAACTGGGAGAGGTACTGAAAAAGGCAACTGAAGACTTCCCAACACAAGAGAAAACTGATGTTCTGATCAATGAAAAGCTTGCACAGTTTGTTCAATTTGGGCAGACTGCTGGAGCTACTTTAGAAAGGCTTGAAGATGAGTTAGACCATTGCTCAACTGAGCTGAAGGCATTGGCCCATGATCAACTGAAGCTCAACATCACTGTAGCTGAATGTATGATTAATGCCGGAAAGGGGGAAAAGAGGATAAGTGCTAAGGACATGAAGGCTGATCCTAAGAACAAAATGAACATTATCCTTGAAACCCCTGACTTCGAGAAAGGCCAACAGGTGAAGAGCACCTTGAAGAGAGTCGAAGCTGAAGCTCAGAAGATAGCAGAATCCAAGAAAGGCAAGGAGACCTCCTCAGCTGATCTTTCAAAGTTCAAAGAGGAGCATCTAAAGGAGAAGGAGGAGAGAGCTGTGAAGAAGGGGGAAACTGCAAAGAGAAAGGCATCTGATGCTCTCTCAGCAGAGGTTGCCAAAAAGACAAGAACCTCAGGGAGGTTGGCAGCTAAGTCCACAACCTCTACTGATGAAGTTCAGGTACTTCCTATTCTCAATCCTGAACCCTTATCTTCTGAACCTCCCAAGTCTGCACGCACAAAAGTCACAGAGCTCGCTGAGCTAATTAAAGAGGCTGGAGGTATGAATGAAAGAGCAAGAAAGCTGACAGCTCAACAACAAGAAAGAAGAGATAAGGTGGTTGGTAAGATGGAAACCATTGCAGAGCTTGCTGAGAGAAAAAAAAAGGAGAGGCATGCCACTTTTGACAAAACTACTTCTAAGAAATTCAGGAGTGGTTATTTAAAGTGGGCTGTTAAGCTGAAGAAAGACAAGATCACACCATCTCTGAACAGATTTCCTCATCATGATGCCTGGGTTCCTAAGAAGCTCAATGATGCTTGGGAGACTGCAAAAAGGGAATTTGTGTATTCCTTCTATGTCAGTGGAGAGTTAGGAAGGGACAATGCACAAGAAGTCTTCAACTCATGGTTGTTTGATGCCTATCCCAAACTCTATCCCGAGATCAGTGATGCTTGGAATGATGCCTTCCCTGATCAAGCTCTGAAGGCCCCTGAGCCAATCACCTACTGGCCTCCTCAAGATGCAACAGGTGCTGTTGATAGAGAAAGGATCACTGAAGAGTGGACATCCTTGTGTGAGCATCTTGGACTCAGAGGACATTCGAAGGAGATAATGGAGAGGAAGAACGAGCTGAAGATTAGAGTTTTCAAGCAATATGGACTTGAACCCATTTTCGAGTCCATCTGAGAAGGTTGTAACTTTTGCTGGGCATTTGTTTATAAGTCCCAGGTGTGTTTAAGTTTGAGACTTTTTTAGAATTGACTTCATGTAATATGTACTTCATCATTTTTCAATGAAATGAACTCTACTGATGTTTTGCCCAAGATAATATCTCATTATCATTTAGGCTTATGCACTTGAATGTTTTACTTACAAAATCTGTGAACTTTGAATATCATCTGAAGAACCTCATCTGAAAGAAGATATGTATTAAGATAGGTTCCGGCATAATCAAAAAGGGGGAAATTGTTGGGAAAATGTATGAGACTTATGTTTTGATTAGATGCCAAAATGTTCCTCCTAAGTTGTTTTGTAAGTAAATTATTCAGTAGAGTTAGTACTTAGTCAAACTCTTCAAAGTGTTAAGAACTGAGTACAGTTAGTAATTACATGAGTGTATTTAAGATTGAAGTCTGCTGAAGAAGAAGTCCGCTGAAGTGAAGTCTGCGGAAGACTAAGTGATCTGAGAATAAGTCTAAGTCTTGAATGTTTTTCTAAGTACATTCTCACTAAGACTAAAACTGTCAGGAGAAGACGAAGGTCCACTGATAAAGAACTAACAATGCTAAAACATTTTAAAAGCTGTTAGTTAATCTGGTTGGAACAAGGCAAAATAAATTTCAGTGAAGCTTACAATAAATGAAGGAATAAGAAGGTTCTCTCAGAGGAGTTCCACCTTAAAGCAAGACAAGAATCTGGGCATGCAGACTAAAGGTCCAATGAGAAGATGACACGTTAGTGTACTTACTAACAGCCGACCTGCCCCAGCCTGACAAGTACCAAAAGTCCTTCTCAAGCAATCTACAGAAAGTTGGTGAACAGACATGGTCTTTCAGCCATTTCTTGACAAGACTTAAAGCTTCAAATAGAGCCGTTTGAGCCAATCAGATACAAGAAGACTTACTTGAGAAGATTCAAATCCAACGGGAAGATTTTCAAGAAAGCCTATAAATACAGAAGGACGTGCACATTTCCAAGCACGGGAAACTCACAAGATCAAAGCTATCTCTACATTCATAACAACTAAGAAGCACTCGAAATTACCTTTGTTTCCCAAGTGTTTCACATTTGTAGAGAGCGTAACAAACCTTCTGTAACCAAGCTTAAAATCTATATCCAAATCTTAGAAAGAGATAATCCAATCCTAAGCCTTGAGCTAAACTTGTAAGGATTATCTCAAAATAGTTGGAACCAAAACCCTACTCAAAACCCTACTCAGTATTTAGGTAGAGAGCTAGTGTTAAGTGGTGTTAGTAAGCTGATTGCTGTATCAGTCTGAAAGCTGGTTTGTTTTGGGAACTAGGACCTGGAATTTCCTAGTGATCAATCATCCTAAGAGAGGATTAGTTGATCAGTGCACCTTGGCACTATAACATAAGGAATTCTAAGTGAAAGGAATTCTCCTGTTTGATCAGGACAGTGGACGTAGGAGATTCATCTATGAACCACTTTATACCTTGTGTTCTAATTATCTGCTTTTCTAAGTGTGTGTTAATCTCAAAGTTTATCAAAGTAAAACGAGTTTTCTAAGGGCTCACTAATCCGCATCTGAAAGCTAATTAGATAGTAGTTCAACTGAAAGTCTTGAGCTTTCAGTGGAGGTATTATCTCAGTAGGCTTTCTCTAAGTAACTCTCAGCAGACCTTCAAGTCCACTGACGAGTTATTGTCTTAAGTAACCTGATAAGTTTTGTAAGAAGTTTTAATTTGTAATCACAGGTGTATTCCCCCCCCCATACACCTGTTTGCTCGTTTCGGGACCAACATTATACATTTTTCGAACTCGCAAAATTCGGATCTCCATCTAAGGGTAAAAATATTTTTGTTGAGATTAAGAACGATGATGATATCGAGTCGTTTCTTACTTGTTCAGATGCCCCCGAGGTTTATGTGTGTAGTAAGTCATTTGAAATCCCCATTTGTGAAGATTTAGGTCAGCAGGGCACGATAAGTTCATATGTTCAAAATAAAAATATGAATGGTTTAGAGGATTTAGCTTCTAAATTTTTTAGTTTTCCCCCAAATCTTTCGGATCACGTAGTGTCTATAGATAGTGACAAAGAGTTAAGTAGTCCCCACTGTTCTGATTCTTCATACTCCTCCTATGAATCAGAGGATGATCATGACTGCCCACCCCTAGTACCCACACATCCAGTACCTAATCTGCCTATTCCTGATCCTTGGTTGCTCCCACGCATCCCCAAAAATTTACATCCCCAGGAAGTACATTTCCCACCAACCTTCCAAAAGCACGTTCATAGACAGTTATCCACAAAAGACGTATTTTTGTCCAAAGCAGAAATAATTCACTCTGTTGGTCTCCACCATCTTAACAATCACTTAGAGTTTTGTATTGCACGGTCGTGTACTGAGAGATGGGCTGCGGTCTGTCCTAATTCGGATTGTTCCTTTGCAATCAATACAAGGTCCACGAAAGGGGTGTGGGGGTTCAGCCTTTGTAAAAGTCACACATGTCGTTTTGATCCCGATCGCAATCGACCAAGAAGGCTCCCTTCAAAAGTGCTTGGGTCCATATTTGCTAACAAACTGAAGGACAGGGAGGATGCCTACACACCCAAGAGTATCCAAACTGAGTTGAGTAAAATGTATGGGATGTAAGTGTTGTATGGCCAATCCTTTAGGTCGAAGCATTGCATGGCCGACATAATATATGGAAATTATCTCGAGTCATTTTAGATGCTTTCTTCTTACCTGCAAATGCTAGGTGCTGCAAATTCCGAATCTCAAATGAAGCTTTTAAGGGAATATAATGGTAGCTTCAAATATGTTTTTTTTGCGCTTCGTGCTTCAATCGAGGGTTTTAAACACGCAAGACCTGTTATAGTTGTGGATGGAACTCCCTTGAAGGGAAAATATAAGGGTATTGTATTTGTTGCTGTTACCAAAGATGTGAATGGCTTGATGCGAATATACTAACTTCTACTAGTCGCTTACCCGCAAGCGGACGGGTTCACTGTAGTATTAGTGAGTATAATGGCCAAGTATTATCGAACCCACGAGATGGAGTGTATGCGAACAGATCCCTAAAGATCTACGCGTCGTATCTAATATGAGTGTAATGTTTTTGGGTTTTTTAAAAGATTAATTAAAACTAAATTAAACTAATTAAACTAAAGAATTAAAGAAGACGAATTACGGTTTGTGTTCAAGTAAGAGATGGTGATGCTTAGGATAGGAATCCCTACGTATACTAACGGAGCGGGTACATAATCAAAATAACTGTGACGCGCAAGAAATAACCTAAGTAAAAGAATGCAAGGTGAAAGCTCAAGATTCTAAACCCTAATACTTTACCCTAACACTCGACTTCACTAATCCACTAACAAGTTAATAGATTGTGCTTAATTAATGAGACCCTAATTTAACTAAGGTGATGCGGTCGTCCTCCTTCGCTAAACTGGTAGATGAATTAACCCTTCCTAAACCCTCTAGTTAAGTCTATTCGTTGTTAAAGAGTGATACGGTTGTCCTCTCTCTAACACCTTTCGAATGAAATTCAAAAGTAAAGTTAAGATTAATTTTAAACATTTATTAATCAAGAGAATTAAAACCTAACGTCACAAGTTACCCTAATTACGTACCCACAACCTACTTCTACGAGTTCATCCTACCCCAAGCATGCAAGGGTTTTAGCTAGACATAGGTTTTATGTAAATAATAGCAATTGAATAAGTAACGAACATGAACATGATAATTAAGACTAGGGTTTAACGAAATAAAAGAATAAACTGAATCTAACTTCAGAAAATAAGTCTCAACGTGTTCAAGAATGAAAATATAAAGAAACGAAACTAAAAGTAAGATCATAATGTGAATTCGTAACGAAAACCTAAAAAACGTAAATGTAAACTTGCTTCTCTCCTTGCTCTCTAAAAACGAACTCTAAACGTCTAAAAATATCAAGTGAAGTGTGGTATTCCGTGTTGTCCCTAAAAAACGAGCTTTGGACGCGTATATATAAGCCACGGGCCGAATCGTGAACTCATGGGCCGAAAAACGCCTTTGAAAATGTAAAAATTGAAGGCGCTCGAGCAGGCCTGCTCGACAAGTGCTCGAGTGGCTAAAATCCTCTGCATGTTTTGGGGCGCTCGAGCAACACGCTCGAGCGGTGGCGCTCGAGCTGCTCGAGCGCATGAAATTTTCTGTATATTTTGGGCGCTCGAGCAACGTGCTCGAGCGCTAGTGCTCGAGTGCTTTACTCGAATGCTCCCAAATTTTCACCAAGTAGCACTTTTCTTCTTCAACACTAACACCAATCGTATTTCTTCGATATCTTCTCATCCGGGCATCCGTTTGAGTCGATTCAAAGTCCTACGAACTCCGTTCTTCGCCCTCGATTCACCTACAAGCATCAAAGAGACAAATTCATCAAAGAGACAAATTCATCAATGTATTTCGAGTGACGAATCATGACAATTTCACGCCTAATCAGTGAACCATCGAGTATTTCCCCTAGCTATGGGCATTGGTGCTGTAGAAAACAATTAGTCATGGACCTGGTTCCTTCATCTATTAAGTGAAGTCTTTGGTTCACCTCCAGGTCTTTTGATTGTGTCTGACCAACACTTGAGCATAATACATGCTGTTGAGACTATTTTTCCGGGTGTAGCTCATGGTTTGTATTTTTTCCATCTAAACAAGATATATGCTAAATACGGGAGGACTGTGGCAGAGTGTTTCTCATCAGTAGCACATACCTATATTCCTGATGAATTCAACATGTACATCTAAATTGTAAATTCTTTATCCTTTAGTTATTTTTGCATAACAAGTTTTTGAGTTCTTACTCTTGTATTTTAATTTAAATAATTTGGAATTATATGTAGTTGCATGAGTATTCTTGATAGTGTTTCTGGAGGTAAACTGGGTGAATCTCTACGAAGTAAAGGGTTTGATCACTGGTCACGAGTTCACTGCAAAGCTCATCGGTATGAGTTCATGACGTTAAACTGTGCAGAGTCGTAGAACAGTCAAATTCTTTGGGCACGTGATAAGCCAACTGTCTATGTTTTAGAAGCAATTAGACATGATATGCAAGATTGGTTCAACGAAAGGAGTACTGAGCTAGGTTCAGAGTCTGGTTACCTTTGCTCGCGTGTATCCGATATCCTTTCTAGGCAACAAATAATGGTCGATTCACACAGCATCGAGCAGGTGACTGCATATCAGTCTATAGTGTCCAAGGAAAACAACAGTTACATGGTCGACTTGGATAAGCGTACCTGCTCATGCTTTCATTTTGAAAAAGAAGGTATTCCATGCGTTCATGCACACGCTGCCATTAGGTACGATGTATATTTGTCTTACAGTTTAATTTTGCTGATATTTGTGATTAGTATGTTTATTGGTTCGTTAATAATGTTGACATGTGTTTAGAATTTAGGAATTATTATCTTAGATTTATCTTAGCTTTTTTTAAGTATGGTTTTAGGTTGTTCCTTGTGTTGTACGTTCATTGCTTGCTTTATTAGTATTTTTATAGGAAGCATAATTTGAAAGTGAGTAGGTATGTCGATATTTGCTACACATCTGATAGTGTGCGACGAATGTGGGCGAGTTCAGTAATGCTCGTACCCGATCCGAAAAACTGGTGTGTTTCTAAAAATACGAAAGATGTTGTATGCAATCCACCACCTATACACAAGCAAGCTGGTCGGCCAAGGATGAGCAGGAAGAAAGCCAAAATAGAACTGAAGCCTAAGAAGAAGCGCACCAAAATAGAACTGAAGCCTAAGAAGAAGCGCAAGAGACAACAATGCGTACGCTGTCATGGGTTTGACCACAATCAAGCAACCTGCCATGTGTTCATGCCTTTAAATTCTGGAAAAAGTCAACATTCATTGGATGAACCAGAGTCATCCTGTCGTCCTCCTCAAATGAGTCATTCCTAATGTACTAACATTCAACTTTGGAATATTAATTAATGATCTGTATTCTGCTATTTGGTAAATTTTGTAATACTTTGAGAAGTGTTGTAATGTGAATGGGATGTGGCATATTCTAGCTTGTATATATACGTTAATTTCATTATTATTTGTCTTATTTTTTTTAAGTGGTGGTAACTACGTAGTTGATGTGGAATGAGACGGAGTGAGGTGGAGTGTATTGTTAAGTTTGTGGACTGTAATGGAATGTGGTGTATTCTAATTTGTAGATGCATGCTCATTTCATTATTATCTGTGTTCAATTTTTTGGGTGGTGGAAACAACGTAGTTCATGTGGAATGAGGCGGAGTGTAGTGGAGTGGGTTGTTAAGTGTGTGGAATACAGTTATTAATTATTTTCTCCTTCTGTTTCCACATAATTCCATATATAATAATTGTTTTATAAGTAATGTGCACTATTTTGTGCTTCCCATTAACGTTACGCCATTAAATATTATATTTTCATTATTGACAAGGAAGAAGAATATGTTAATAAAACTTCATCTTCTTAGAAGAACACATTTCTCCACGTTATTTCACTGTATTTCAATTTAATACACATTATTCCACATTTAGACCACACTATTCCACACCAGTCCACACTTTCTACATAGCGGTAGTTTATTTCCAACCCAATATACATTATTCCACATTTAGACCACACTATTCCACACCAGTCCACACTATTCTACATAGCGGTAGTTTATTTACAACCCAATATACATTATTCCACATTTAGACCACACTATTCCACACCAGTCCACACTATTCTACATAGCGGTAGTTTATTTGCAACCCAATATACAATATTCCACATTTATACCACACTATTCCACACCAGTCCACACTATTCTTCATAGTGGCAGTTAATACCTTCGTTTTCAAACCAAACCCGAATAATCCCAATTATTATAAAATTAGGGCCAGAAAAAAAATTACTAAAAAATCACAGTGTGGCGCCAATTTCTTATAAATGGCGCCAACACCTATTCCCCCAAAAGCAAATTCTGACAACCGAAACCAATCCCAGTCCAATCGAAGCGGCACCTTCAGCTGTGCCCAATCCCAGTCCAATCCAAGCGGTGCATTCATTGACCCGTTCCCAATTCGACTTAAATTAGACCCTATGGTTATTTAATCACCCAAATGTCATACCAGAAACTCTACCTTTTCCAGTGTAAAATTTGTCCAGTAAAAGACCATCAAAATGAAAAGCACTGTTCATCTTCCCCCTGAAATCATAGGAGAAATATTTGTTAGGTTGCCTTCTAAGCCCATTGTTAGGTGTAAGATCCTGTCTAAGGAGTGGTTTCGTATAATATCAGATCTCACTTTTTTGAAAAGACACAGAGCCCAAATGAGGCTCCAGAATAAAGTCCGCATACTCCTTCAAGAAGAGGATCATTTCATGCCATTCCAATACGAACCACCAGACCATGGTGGTCCTGTATTGAGGCACCTCATTCGGGGGTTTCGAGATTTTGAATACCTTGGTTCGTGCAACGGTCTAGTTTTGATGTGCAGCGGGGATTCTGTTTTTTTCCTACTCAATCCAACTACAGGGATGCGTGCCTATGTGCCTCCTGAACCATCAATTTCCTTGCCTAGGTGAATGGTGCACCCACTCTATTTGGGTTGGGCTACAACGAGAGGAATGACGATTATCATATCCTCTGGATCTCTCTTTCCACAGTAGTATTTGGCTCTCAAAGGTCAAGATATTCTCTAGGAATGCCTCTCAGTGGATGGATCTTGGTCAGCATCCTCACGAAAGTCTCATGTCAGGAAATGGTGTCTATGCCAATGGATGTCTACACTGGAGGGTTTATTCTCGACACCTATCAGTTTTTAATTTGGAGCACCAACAATTCTCGCTCATCACTATACCTGAGTGCATCTCCCAGAGCAATTTGTATTACAAATTATCCTCTTTAAGTTTTGTCCAGGTGGCTCTACACTCTTAACGAACCTGTTGATGTTTGGATTCTGGAAAATTATCACTTTCCTAATTCATGGACAAGATATAAAGTTATTCTAGATGTACCCATTTTCATACCGCGCTATATTAACTTACACCGCTCTATGTTGTGGAGCCACGACGAAACAAGATTGTGTTTAGGTTAAATCCTATTGGCACTTTTAGCTACTTGGACATCTTGCAGGGGAGGTTATTCTTTATTGATGACCAACCAATAGTTAATGTTCCATCCTCTGTTTTCCCATATCTTGAGAGCTCGAGTAGCGATGCATGGAGTGTATTAGTAATTTTATTCGTGTATTTTATTCTGGGTTTAGTTTGTAAACAATCATGCTATGCTTTTTATTAATCCAAGTTGTTTTGCATATATGGGTGTTGTCTTTGATCAATATTTAATTTTTTAAGATTTAAACGGACTCAGTATTTTAGGGTTGTGTCTAATATATACGAATGATATTAAGAAAAAAAATTTGTCTAGTCCATGTCTTTTTTTACTAGAAACATATTAATCTAAAAAAAATATGTTAAATATAAGTTCATTTGAGAATATATGAATAGTCCTAAAAAAAGTATAACGTTCTTTTATTTTTACACGTATGTTTAGGGTTTAGAAAGGTCTAGAATTGGATAATGAGATTAAGAATCAAAACTAATGTATGGTAAGAAAAATTAATTTTTTTAAAGTGGAGTGGGGTTTAGACTAAGCTCATTCCTTCCAAAAAAATGAAGAACCTGAAAAATGTTTTGACGAACGTCTCTATTTTGTTTTCCATATTGAATTAATTTAATTTAAATAAATTATTGTTTGTTGGGTCTTAAATTGAGACACAAAAATGTAGAACAAGCCTTAAATTGGGGGAAAAATTAAAAAAATAAGACTTGATTTGGGACACTTTAAAATGAGTAGTTATATTAACGCATTGCTTTATTTAAACATGTATGTAATCAAAACCTCAAAAAAAATATTAAATAAATTTTTTAATTGATCCGCATTTATAAACCAAAAATCCTGCTACCATTGACCAACCACTCCTCAATATCACTATAATCATGCTCCTCAATTTAAAACTGATCTGCATTGCTTTAATTATAATTATTTTTACATAACATTACCACAAACTAATATTGGGCACATAATCAGTCAATATTCGAATTATATTTGTTTAGGGTTTCCCACTACCATTGACCAACCACTCCTCAATATCAATATTCCTCCACAATCCCCAAACTCAATCCCACGTACTCAATCTACATAAATCCATTTTCTGTCTCAACTATTTTTCAGAAAATTAAAACGCACCCCTCTTAACAATATTAAAAAATTCATGTAATCATTTCATTCTTGGGAGATTAAAAGGACGCAGTCCTTCGCCAACAGGGAACCTGGTCTTTAAATATCCAACCATTGGTTAGTTATTTTTCATCCATCTAATCATCTGTAATTTGCCCTCTTCCCTCATTCAACTTCAACAAATGGAAGATAAATACATGATAGAGCTAACTCATTAGAAGAAACAGAAGTTTGCCCGACTAGAAGATTTAGGCCTTGTCTGCCAGGAAAAATTGACGAGATATAATTTTTTTTAGAAATCCCTTTTCTTTAGGGTTTACAAATAGTTTTGGGTATATATGTTTGGTGTCTCCGTATATGTGAAATCTCATCATCAAAATTTTATTGTAGGCGGCTCGTACGATGTGGGAGATGGAAGAGATTAATTTGAGTTTTTTAATGACCGGGTGATGGTGTTTAGCCATTTGCTTGAGAAAAATCGAAAGAAGATTGACTGTATAATAGGCTATGTTTCGGACGAAATGACTGGGAGCATCGAGGATGACATTACCGAATACAAACGGAAACTCGATATGGCGACACGTGATTACGAACGTGAGGCCAAACTTTTCCGTTCAAGATGGGAATCCTAAGTATTCCTCGATTAATTGTACTATTTCTTTATTGGAATGTAAGGGAAATTTTGTTATTAATATTAACCATCAAATTCTACTTTATCGTTGTTTTTTTTTAATTTATTCTAATTTTCTTCATTAATTTACGAAGAAATCGAATATTCCAAAAACATTGCACATTATTCACACAAGTTTTAAATACATTTATTTTGCAATTAACACATTTTGGGAAATAAAATAATACTCCCTCTATTTCATAATAAATATCTTTTTAGGATTTTTCACACATATTAAGACACCTAATATTCATCAAGATTACACCTATACAAAAGTTATTATTCTTGAAAAAAATTGATTTCATTGGGTCAAAACAATCTATAAGCTACTTTATATGCATTGAAAAGTGTTTCAATGGCTAAAAAGACATCTATTTTGCAAAAAAATACAAAGAGCTAAAAAGGCATTAATTTTGAAATGGAGGGAGTATAATTTTTTCATTTAATAATCACATTCTAACAAAATACCATGGACCATAAAAGCAGATCCATCGGCGAAAGCTAAATAGCTACAAAATCAAAGTCCCTAAATCTTACCCTCTATTAACCTCTTCCTTATATAACCCTTTTTAATAAGTTAACATCAAATGAGATATTTCAAGCTTGATGAATTTTGAAAGTGTTATACATTTTTTATTTAATGAAGGTAAGCATTTAATTCGAGTCACAACAACTAAGGTTAGATTATTACAAAGTAAGTGTGATTTTGAGTCAATTTTCAGCAGCATCATTTATTTTTGTATAGTGAATATAAACTAACACTTTTTCAATTTAAACATTATCCACTTTTTCAATATTTAGATTAGGACATTAATTAAAGATGACCAAGAGAAATGGCGGGAATACTAGATTTTGTCACTGTAAAAAAACTAATCATATGACAACAAATATGGCCCTTCCATTCAAAAATAAATAAACCAATTTAATTAATAAATTTATTCATATAATATTTGAAAAATACGACTGTTATTACCGGCGGTGAATGTTGATTAGACGGTTAATCATATTTCTCGGGTTTTGAATGGAGAAGACGTTTCGTATCCAGTGCAAGCCATCATCAAACCCTTTCAGACAATATATAATCCCCACTATTTTCTAGAATTTTACTCCTCCTCACTAAACACTTTTTCATCACTCAACACATTTCGACCAAAAATGTCTTCCTCTTCCTCAAACTCCCGTCGTCGTTTTAACCTTTAGAACCATCTTCCCGATTGTATCTTTTATAATATCTTCAATCGTCTTACGAGTGAGCAAATTATGTTTTCCGTACGTCTGACATGTCTAAGATGGATGGAAGCTGCTAGCCAATCGACATTGTGGAGAGACGTTTCTTTCAATAATGTCTCAAATTCGGAGTTTGATTTTCGTTACAACATAATGGCTCGCGACGCTATTGATCTTTCAGCCGGTGAACTGAAGTCATTCAAGATCGAACGATTTGGGGATGATTCGTTGTTGGCCTATGTTGGGATATGGTAAATTTTTCTGATTTCTTCATTTTCTCATTTTCATATCCAATCAAATTGGCTTTATTGGAGTTTACTGTATTGAAATGATGATTATAGACGTATATGTTTATTTAGGGTTTAGATCATTATTCAATTAGCATTTGCTGTTGTGAAAAATATGTGATATTTAAAACATGACGTTCATTGTTGTGATTTAATTAGGGGTGATGTGAAATAGATAAGAATATGTCCTGCCCTGTTTCGATGAAGGTCTCCAAATTGTTGATAATGTCTTTGAGTCTGGTGTAGTAGTAGAATGAAATTAATCTATGTAAGCATGGTCTCGAAAGAAGGTGCCCTGTTTTGATGTGAAATTAATCTCTGTAAGTTAGGTCATATGGGTTATGATTATAGTTGTTTTATTTTTTGTTAAGTGTTCATTATAAGACTTTGTGGGTCATTCGTAAAAAATATGCATTTTGTTAAATACGATTTTAACTGTATTTTGCCCTCCTTACTTGCCCAAACTGTTGATGTGCCGTTCTAAGTAAATTTATTCCACAAGGTGATCGTGGTACTTGTTGATTGGTTTGATAATTTAACACATTATTTTTCAATTTATTATATCCTTATGCCCTGTTCCATTCGTGATCGTGGTATTTGTTCAATGTATTTTGCCCTGTTCCATTGCTTTGATAAATTAACACATTCTTTTTCATCGAATAGGGCTCCTAACCTTCAACGGATTACAGTCATAAATCCTGTTTCCGGACTGACCCCTCGTGGATTAGTTTCTGCTCTTTCAAGGATGGTAGATTTGAAAGAGCTTGAACTGAAGTTTGACTCGGCTCCCGAATTCACTCCTGAAAATGTTCGTGTCATTGGCATGGCTTGCCCAATGCTAAAGTCTTTCGAAATTGTGACTTACTATGACGATGTTGATGCTGAGGTTTCCGACGACAATGATGACGGTTCATTATTTATGGAGGCGATTGTGGAGTCTATGTCGGGGTTTGAAAACATCGCCATCAACGTTGAATGGTGTAGAAGGAGCATGTTGGAACGACTATTCATCAATCTGCCGAATCTTAAAAGCTTGAAAATTTGTGGAAGCCTCCACACAAACGTTAATGGTGTTGATCCCCTTTCAGTTCACCGTAGATATGGGTTTAGGTCGTCTAGGCTTTATGATTATAGGTTTGATTGAGTTTTATTCATCAAGAACTGAAGAATTTCTGTTTTTATTTTGTTATTTTGTGAGGAATATGTACTGGTTTACAATGTTTATGTTTTAGGCCTCCGTATTTTGTTAATATCTATTTTTGTATTTTTACTCCCACTATGTAATCATGAATATTTTTAGCGCTACAAGTATTCCACTATGGGGGGGAATCATGTACTTTCCTTCGTACAAGTATGTTTAGTTGAATCCACCTACCCAAAACAAAAAAGCACACACATTATACCACACAAGTATTCCACACGAGCATACCACACAAGTATTATACAGGCAATTGTGAAAAAAGGCCCGGGTGTATACCTAAGCTATCGAATATGCCCTAACCATTTACAAAAACTCTTTCCTAGCCAGTTCACATGTAAAAAGATGGAATTGCAATTAAACAAATTAACTTGGATCAATTTCGTCCCTGCCCGAAACATAATCAAACCTGATCGAAATTTTAAAATTCTTGAACCAAAAAACTCTTCGCTCTTCTCCTTGCTTGCTCGGCGCTCTTTTGCGGTAATCCATCTCCAACTTCTGCGCGGGCTCCGACCAGTTGAGTGAATTGTCCCAAAAGCTTCCCCCAGCTGTGTGATTCTTTTCCATTGCTTCTTTGCTGTAGTTGATATCAAGGCACGTTTGATTCTTATCCTTTTATTTTTCTTTACCTTTTACTCTATGGTATTGTGAAATTGATATCTTGTTGTGTATAATTCGACTTTGAATACTCATTAGTCTGTTCTTGAACTAGGGTTACTTGTGAATATTTGCGGGAACTCTGTGAAATTAGGTTACGCAATTGCGTGATTTTTTATCTGTGTTTTTCAATTTATTTTCTCCCCAATTAAGTCCATGAATGGAATGTTAGTTGTAACCTCAATTCCAATTGTACTCTGTATTGCTAAAAATGAGTTTACAATATCATCGGTTTGCAATATCAGTTTACTCTCTGTTTGATATTCATTTGAACTGCTTGCTTGATTTTGACATATTTTAATGCATTTTTTTTTAATATTATAGGTAAAATCATGTCGAACTTGTGTTTAAATTCTAGAGTTGATTTCTCGCTAATAGATCTTATCAAACGACGATTATCGGCCGATAACATTACGAGGTTTGAACAAAGGTGCTTTGGATATTTCTTACATTTGAAGAAGCAAAATTTCCATGGTCATCTAATCACGCACCTTTTAAAGTATGTTGATTCTTCTTGTATGTTAACAAACGATGTAAATTTCAATGTCGGTGGCGTAGTATGTAAGTTTGGACCTCCTGAATTTGCTCTAGTAACTAGTTTACGATTTGGGGTAAGGCCAGCATCTCTCCCATCTCACTCAGTATTGTATGACAAGTACTTTAGGGAGTATGGGTCAAACATCTTTCTTAGTACGATCAAAATAATTTTTGTTGAAGAAGTAGACCCGACATCTGAAGATTCCTTGAAAGTTGCTTACCTATTGATTGTGTACGGTTTCTTCCTTGTCAAACATAGGCAAAATGCTAAGGTTGACATGTCATTTTTCCATGTTGTGGATGATCTCAGTTTGTTTAATGATTTTCCATGGGGGACGATAGCTTATAACTTTTTAGTTGAAGATGTTAGGAGTAGGTTGTCTGTAAAGGTAAAGGTTGATAAGTATAGAAGTAGGAAGTTGGAGAAGAAGAGAAAAAGATGTGACAAAAGTGTTGGTGGTTGTGTAATAGACTGTTATGGTTTTGTTACTGCAATTCAATACTGGGCGTTTGAAGCAATGCCCTGGGTTGCTAATCTTAGTTCTGTTCAACATGATACCATTAATACCGATTTGCGACCTAGGATGCTACTCTGGTCTCTTATTGGTAACCCCAAGTATAATATGTTGAGTATTAGGTTGGATGCTAGTTCAAGGTTTCCGGAAGAGGTATGCAATATGTAAATTTATTTTCTGGTCACATCTTGAAGTTTTATTATTTAATTTTAACCTACCTGTTACTCATCATTTTATAGGTTGTACATCAGAGGCTGATGCCTACAGATTTTGAGAACTTGAGTACACAGTATACTAGTGCTTTAGAGTGGGAGCAAAAGTACTCTGTAGTTAGTGTTGGGCCATCTGTAGATAAACAACTATTTTCGAGTCTGAGTCAAAATACGAAGAATTATTTGAGGCTGAGTCCAAAGGTGAATTTGGTAAAAGGTTTGAGTCTGTATTGTTGAAGCTGGAGAATTCGAGTGTTGAAAACAAGAAAATGCTGGAGGAGATCAAGGTTTATCAAATTAACATGGAAAATAATTTTGAAGAGTCCATGAAGGCTTTTCAAGTTAACATGGAAAAGAAGTTTGAAGAGTCCATGAAGGCTTATCAAGTTAACATGGAGAAGAAGTTTGAAGAGTCGGTGAAGGATATTAAAATTGCAGTTGAATCTGTCAAAAGCAATAAAAAATAGAGTGATGAGAATTACAAAAGTTTTACAAAACAGTTTCCGGTAAATCCTGCGGAGGCAACATACAGTGAAGACACACCTGATAAGGTACAATTTTGATCTAATTCTCTATTTCAACTAACAATTATGTTAGCATTTTTATATTATTCTCTATTTTAAATATTAAGTTAATTAAATTTTCTTTAGTCTGTGGAACCCAACACTCTATTTGGAAATGATAAGGGAAAGTCAGTTTCCCATGATGATGAAGTAATATCACCTGAGTATCAAACTCCACAATCACATTCCAATGAATCCCCACAATCCGGAGATGCCAAAGAGGGTGGTTTTGCAGAACCCTGTGGCCGCGTTGAATTGGATGAGGCATCACTTGATCATCAAACTAGACAACCACTTTCACACGAGACCCTGGAAAGCGGAGATGCCAAAGATTATGGAGTTTCTGAAATGGATGAAGGATCAAATGACCATCCAACTCCACATCTAGTTTCCAATGAGACCCCACAATCACAATCTGGAGATGCGAGGGAGACTGGGTTTGGAATGGATGATCAAACTCTACATCCTGTAGATGTTGCCACAGCTCCAGGGAATGAGATTGAATCAACACGTGTTAGCGTAAAATGTTTCTAAGTTTCAATTTACCTCTTCAAATAGTTATGTTGGCTTCATAAACTTTCAAATAACTAAATTGCGGCAGGTGTCACCATGCAAAGCAATTGTACTGTTCTCTCCACCGATCACTACTGCACAAGACAACATTTCATCAGAGGTTTGATAATTTCATATTATTTCTAACTTTTATTATAAATTGTTTCTGAGGCAAAATCCAATTTTGTTTCAACACCATACAACCATCCTCCAAAGCACAAAATGTAGCACATGAGAGTCCTGTTGCACATGGAGCCGATGCGAGTACGTTGGTGGATGTCCCAGGTTGTAGTAAATTAGAGGTGGATACATCCGGTGATGGAATAGAGGTACGTTGTTTAAACCGTTTATGTTCACTGAATTTACAGATATTTTTAGCTAAATGATTACATATCTGCATTTTTAGATTTCCCTTCATGAAGATGCTATTTGTCCTTCCACTCAATCTCGTAAAATTTTAAAGAAACAAACTGCAATACGACCTCCTCGCCATAAGTTGTCTGGTAAATGCACAATCTCCCCGTTCAGAGACCCAACGAAGCCTAGGATTCCTTGGCCGCAACAGGTCCTTGAATGTTTTTTTGTGGTTTTGATATAGTGTAATTAATAGCTTCATATTCATTTCATACTGTTTGTTTTTTGTTCGCTTAGCCTAGCGCACAGGAGGTCTCCATGGTGTTGGATAGGATGGAACACATTATTTCTGAAATTGGAGAGAAATGAGAAATACTGGCCGTCTTACACGTACAGTAAGACGGAAGTAAAGGATTTTGGTGCTCTTCTCAGACGAAAGAAGAACCCTGTTTCATTTAGTGTCCCGCTCCTCCCCGATAGCCGAAGATCGTTCGACGTTATTTGGTTCAAGAATATTTGGTCTCCAAGAGGATGGTTGAGTATATGGGTATTAATCAAACCTCTCTTTAGTCTATGCTATTGTTTTTTACATTTTTGTTATAAGATGTTTAACCCCATTAAATTTTCTGTTGTCATTCTTGTAGAACCTCAACATTTTGATGCATGTTGTGATGCTGAAGGTTAGAAAATGACCAGAAATGTTTAAACCTAAATGGACAATTGTAGATGGTGCATTTTGGGTAAGACAATCTATTTTCTACTTGAAAATTTCATAATTTTTTAGGGTGTAATGCAACATTTTCTTCGATGCACTTATACCTTTAGAATTTTTCCTGGGTAATCCATTTTGTTTTGTTTGGCAGGATTCCTTGCTTAGGCTTGCATTAGAATCCAGGGCACCGGGGAAATATACAAGCAAAAACAAATTTGATTGGAGTTCAAGGGGTAACCTTATCATGCCCTACTTAGAGGGAATACTGCCCATTTACGGATGGGGACTAGGTTGGGAAGAAGCATACAGTGTTTTCGGTATTGCTCTTATAAATGATAACCACTGGGTTCTTTTTGAAATTCAGCCTCGAGAGTACATGATCAAAGTGTACGATTCATTGTGTGTATCTTTTCCGAATTGGAATGGGAGGGAGGAATTTGCATTATTTGTTTCAGCTCTCGGAGATATATCTGGTGGTAATAAAGTTTACCGTGTTACTCTTAGCCCTGACTCCCCTGGTCAGTTGAATAACAACGGTTGTGGTGTGATGTGCCTCAAGTTTTTTTAGTGTTTAATTTCTGGTATTTCATTCCGGGAAATTGATGTGAAAAAAACCGTCCTCTATCGTCAGTACCTGTGTTTAGATATATATAGGATATCACAGATGAGCAAATGGGCAAATGATATGATGACATTGTTATCTATTGTAGTTGTAATGATTAATATATTTTAAATTTAATTTTCTTCTGATTCTGTCTTGCAATTAGACATATGTTAAGTATTTAAAAATGATTTTGGATAAAGTCTATAGTTAATACTGGTTAAATTTTACAATGTTTCATGTCATGTTAATGTGGAGAGTTCAGAATTTGAAAACAAGTGGATTGAATTTGAAATATATTTTATTTCTACATGTATATGTTATTATTAAAAGGCTAACATCAAACGTTCTCATTTTACCGTTTCAAGTATGGAGAGTTCATAAGTTGTAAGAAATCATGGAAACATGTGGAAACTACGTTTTTCGAATTAAAGACATATGGATTGATGTGGAAATACATTTTATTTCTACATGCATATGTTAATATTAAAAGGCTAACATCAAATTTCTCATTTTATGTGGATTAAAGACATATGGATTGATGTGGATATGTGTGGATTGATGTGAAAATATATTTTATTTCTACATGCATATGTTAATATTAAAAGACTAACATCAAACGGTCTCATTTTATGTGGATTAAAGACATGTGGATTGATGTGGAATTGTGTGGATTGATGTGGAAATATATTTTATTTCTACATGCATATGTTAATATTAAAAGGCTAACATCAAACGTTCTCATTTTATGTGGATTAAAAACATGTGGATTGATGTGGAATTGTGTGGATTGAAGTGGAAATATATTTTATTTCTACATGCATATGTTAATATTAAAAGGCTAACATCAAACATTCTCATTTTATGTGGATTAAAGACATGTGGATTGATGTGGAATTGTGTGAATTGATGTGGAAATATATTTTATTTTTACATGTATATGTTAATATTAAAAGGCTAACATCAAACGTTCTCATTTTATGTGGATTAAAGACATGTGGATTGATGTGGACTTGTGTGGATTGATGTGGACTTATGTGGATTGATGTGGATATATATTTTATTTCTACATGTATATGTTAATATTAAAAGGCCAACATCAAACGTTCTCATTTTATGTGGATTAAAGACATGTGGATTGATGTGGAATTGTGTGGATTGATATGGAAATATATTTTATTTCTAAATTCATATGTTAATATTAAAAGGCTAACATCAAACATTCTCATTTTATGTGGATTAAAGACATGTGGATTATTGTGGAATTGTGTGGATTGATGTGGATATATATTTTATTTCTACATGTATATGTTAATATTAAAAGGCTAATATCAAACGTTCTCATTTTATGTGGATTAAAGACATGTGGATTGATGTGGAATTGTGTGGATTGGTGTGGATACATATTTTATTTCTACAAGTATATGTTAATATTAAAAGGCTAACATCAAACGTTCTCATTTTATGTGGATTAAAGACATGTGTTGATGTGGAATTGTGTGGATTGAAGTGGAAATATATTTTATTTCTACATGCATATGTTAATATTAAAAGGCTAACATCAAACGTTCTCATTTTATGTGGATTAAAGATATGTGGATTGATGTGGAATTGTGTGGATTGAAGTGAAAATATATTTTATTTCTACATGCATATGTTAATATTAAAAGGCTAACATCAAACATTCTCATTTTATGTGGATTAAAGACATGTGGATTGATGTGGAATTGTGTGGATTGATGTGGAAATATATTTTATTTCTACATGTATATCTTAATATTAAAAGGCTAACATCAAACGTTCTCATTTTATGTGGATTAAAGATATGTGGATTGATGTGGACTTGTGTGGATTGATGTGGATATATATTTTATTTCTACATGTATATGTTAATATTAAAAGGCTAACATCAAACGTTCTCATTTTATGTGGGATTAAAGACATGTGGATTGATGTGGAATTGTGTGGATTGATATGGAAATATATTTTATTTCTACATGCATATGTTAATATTAAAAGGCTAACATCAAACATTCTCATTTTATGTGGATTAAAGACATGTGGATTATTGTTGAATTGTGTGGATTGATGTGGATATATATTTTATTTCTACATGTATATGTTAATATTAAAAGGCTAATATTAAACGTTCTCATTTTATGTGGATTAAAGACATGTGGATTGATGTGGAATTGTGTGGATTGATTTGGATACATATTTTATTTCTACAAGTATATGTTAATATTAAAAGGCTAATATCAAACGTTCTCATTTTATGTGGATTAAAGACATGTGTGTTGATGTGGAATTGTGTGGATTGATGTGGAAATATATTTTATTTCTACATGCATATGTTAATATTAAAAGGCTAACATCAAACGTTCTCATTTTATGTGGATTAAAAACATGTGGATTGATGTGGATTCATATAGAATTGTGGATTGATGTGGAAATATATTTTATTTCTACACGTATATGTTATTATTAAAACGTTCTCCTTTTACCGTTTCAAGTATGGAGAATTTATTAGTTGTAGGAAAATGGATGGAAACATGTGGAAATTACGTTTTTCAAATTAAGAAAACTGTGGATTGATGATGTGGAATACTCTTTTACGAAGAAATTTATGTTCTTATCATTGAAAGTCGAACATCGAAAGTCCTCATTTAAAAATGACATGTATGGATACTTCATAAATTAAAACAAATTGGGGTAACATGTGAAAATTACGCTTTCCAAATAAAAAACCAGTGGATTGATGTGGAATAATGTTTTATTTCGACACATTGATCTTATTCAAATGAAAATGTTAAAATGTCCCCATTTTAACATTTCAAGTATGGATACTTCGGTAACTATTCTTGTTTCTTGTCCAAAATATTATCGTTATATTATGGGAATAGTTTATTTATTTTTAATTTTTTTAACATCCACAAACATAAACTCATTTACATGTGTTTCTATGAGAGTTTGGTTTTGGGTTTTCCGTTAAATTTCATAATGTAACATTTATGACAATTACAAAGCAATTCACATATTCAACAATAGTTTATACATTTATTATATGTGGACATATGTGGATTTCTGGGGGAAATAGCGAATAAAGACGTATACATAATAAAATTTAAATAACCTACATATTTTTATAGTAAAGCATAATAATGCTGTAAATTTCAGTACATTTTAGCTTGTTTATTTTTTCAGTAAAGCATATTAATATTGTATACAATGTGGAATATACCATTATGATATATTCCATCATTACTCCACCCGTGATACTTGTATCCCACGTGGTTCCACTACAAACAAAAATGTACTTGTTGACCAATGAATGACCAATGAATGACCAACGAATGACCCACTGCACACTTGGCAGCTTTACTTAATTAAAGTTAACATTCCAAATATTTTTTTTATTATATTGTTTGTTATTTAAATTGTTCATAAATATGGTTATGTCACCTATCACACCTCCCATTTTCAGTATAATCGATTATGTGTACTCCTTATGTTTCCTCCTGGGTTCCAAAGAACCACTTTGAGAGATGCGAGAATTTCATTTTATGGACTCCTGAATTTGATAAGTCTCTCGCAGAACAACTTTTAGTTGAGTGCGAGGAGGGTCGTTGGAAAGTAGGCAGTATTTAAAATCTTCATGCAATCGAGCCCACGACTTTTTGATTGAATTTGTCGTTTCTAATGCGAAAATTTACAGTGGATGATGTTTTAGAGCGTGTAATCTCGTTCAAATCTCAGCATGTCACGAAGGGACCTTGCGTATAGGATCACAATTTCACCGGAATTTCGGTTACTGTTGATATTTGAGATTTTTGGTTGGATGTAAGATTTAAAATAATATATGCTTTTATTAGACAATTATTTAATCAAGAATTACTTATTTTTGTATATTTTTTATATTTAAATTTTATAGGTTGATGAAAAGGCAAATTCATATACCCAGTACGAGAGCCATTGTGGGATATACATCATCAACTATTTCCCAAGCCCTCTCTAGTACCAACACGGCAGGATTGGCTAAAAAGACGTGCAATGGATAATTCTGAGTCTCAGTAGTAATTTTTAGTATTTTATATTTTGGTAATGAATTGTATTAATTTTTGTTAGTATAGTGTTTAAAATAAATGTTTATTATGTAATTAACTCTTCCATTCCATATAAATACAGATAAGTCAAATAATTTCCTATTATACGAAAATTACAAAACATACAAAACAGTCCACATAAGCTTAACGAATTCAAACAACATAAATCTTTTCAAACGATACAAACTACCACATTATCGAATTGAAAGACCCTAACATAGGGGAAACTTCAAGCAGACATAACAACTACTTAAAAGATGCATCAATCCTAATAGGTCTAGTTGACAACCTACAACCCTAACTCTTCAATTATCATCCTCGTCCGAATTGATTGAAGGTTCTAACCATGTTCCAACTTGAAAGTCTAGATCTGGTTCAATGTCCACTTCCGGTTCGTCAAACAACCTGATTTCGGTTCGTGTACGGCGACGACGACGCACTGCTGAAGTTGAGACAACTGGACTATCGACTATGTTCATTGCTTCTAAAATTTGTTGAGCCTCAACATATACACTCACATCTTCTGGAACATGCTCTCCTGGATGGGCAAATAACATGCAGAGCTTCAGATACTCTGGCTCCCCTCGGTGGACGTATGCTCTTACAAGGGCGTTCTCCTTTTCAGAAAAATATTTATTTTGTTTATACATAAAAATGTAAGATGTATTAAAGGCAATAAATAAAAGGTATTACAAACCTACCCGGATCATTCGATGCCAAATTTGTTCAGAAGTGTTGATGATGTTTTGCTCACGGTTCCACCACACACTTGGATGGTCGATCATTAACTTGAACACATTGTATCGGTTTTTGAGTTCTCTACAACGTTCCATGCCATTTGCCCACGTGAGTCTCTTGTGGCAAATTTTGTTAACCTCTGCAATCGTACTTACACATGCATTAAAGTTTATTTGCCTTCTTCCATACCAACGCCGTAGCATTTTTTCTATGATCAATGTATTGATGAATACGTGATCCATTTCATAACTCCACTTCTCATTATACAGAAATGTTTCTTATGGTGGGATTTGTGTGAAATGGATGGAAGGCATGGTGCAAGCACAGTTTACTATGTTACTAACCGTGTTTTTAGTGTTTTGTGATGAAGTATAAGGATGAGGTTGATTTATATAGACTAAAGAACACACAGTTTCTTAAAAAATTAATAAATCACGTGGGGTTTAGTGTGCATATGTAAGCAAACGAAAAATATACATATAAAAATATCATGTGGAATTTCAAAAAAATTGATTCCTATAAATTGTCTTTTTGACCAAGAGAGGCTTTATGGCTTGAAATGACAATTCAAAGAAGAAAGTGGTTGTCTTTTACTTCTATTTTGTCCTTATTCATTCTTGTTCAAGTATCTTATGTACATTTACAATGATCTTGAAATAAGCATCTTAGTACACATAAGACCATGTTTATCCATGCCCGATCACAACCGGGTCATCAAATATAAAATTAATTTCTCACTCCTCCACCTATACATTTTACACCACAACCTAAATTCATCTTTTTTCACACTTTATCCATAACCATTACAACCACAACCAATATTTTAATAAATTTTTTCTTTTATAATTTAATAAGGTATCTATTATTAATTTTTTTTAATAATATTTACACAATATTAAAAAAAATTAATAACTACATACTCTTAAAAAAATTACAACATTCAGTGATAAAATTAAAATTACAAAAATTGAAATACAACTGAAAATAAATATATATAGTTGTGATCCAACATATCAAGACTGGTCTCTATTTATAGAGAATTTAATTTTATTAATTTTGGTAAATATATATATATATATATATATATATATATATATATATATATATTAAGTAGATAAGTGAAAATCGAAAATTACTCCCCCATCAATTCCAGGTATAAATGTTACTATTCATTACCCCACTATCAATATCATTTAATTCATCAATCTTTATTAATTCAATATTTTTACTTTATTTTGTTTTTAATTATATTAATTTACTCAAATATGTAAAATATAAGTTATATTTAAAATTATTTTAATTGATTTTTTAGTCTTATTTTTTTTATTTTGTTTAACACTATTGAAATATTTTGCACATTATTGTGACAAACAAACCTCAAGAATTACAAAGGAAATTTTAACTTGGCTAAGTGTAAGGAACGACGTCGTTTTATTTGTCATACTAACCACTTTCATTTTTTTGAATTGGTGGGTTCAATTGAATGCTGGAAAAGTGATTTAGGGTATAAAACAAATCCAAACAAAACAGTTGCAAAGTAACCCCCTTGGGTTTATGGTATTTGTTCGCCAATCATTAAATTAGATATCGGTCACTTCCGCGAGTTTGCGAATTTACATCTTCCCCTTTACAACAACATCAAGCGATTGTTTTCAAATTATGACAGTTTTTCAATTTACTTTGTGTCAATTATGTATGTCATCTGAGTTTTTAGAGCTACAATTTTGTGTATAGTTGAAGTCTTCGTTCAATTCCTTGGTTTAGTTTAGCGACAATTCAATTCATGATCTGGTACATTTATTAAGTTTGTATATGGGTAGGTTTATAATTTTAATAGCAAACTTGAATTACATGATTAAAGGTGTAGTATAGTTATATTATCCATGAAGTTAGTTTAATTTTAGGGTCCCCAATGATCTAGGGTATAGTAGAATATTGTGTGATTCTTATATTGATATCTGGGTAGATGAGCATCGGTCCGGGGTCTGGTTGGTATCCAATAAAAGTGAATGATGCTACAGAAATTGATCAAATATTATCTTTAATAAACGATGGGATGGACAAGGCGAATTTTGAAAAAGTAGGGAAAATTTGCTTCGGTCAGTTTTTGAAGCTACAAACTCAGAAATTCCAAGGAAATCTACACCTACACCTCCTCTTGAACCAAGTCAAGAATGTTAATGGAAACAGTATCATTTTCAACTTGTTTGGAAAAAGGGCAGAATTTGGTCCTCGGGAGTTCTCTCTAATCACAGGATTGAAATTTGGTCACTATCCACCTAGACCCACCAGTTCCAATTTCTTCTCAAGGATGTTTCCTTTAAAGCATTCCCTGTATCTAACTGATATAATTTCATCATTCGGGTGCCCAAAAGCTAAACCTAAAGACAGAAGGCGATTGTTAATGTTGTTAATACTATATGGTATTTTACTTGCCACCCACGATAGGAAGGAGCTTGATGTTACATATGTTCACCTACTTGGTAATTTTGATGAATTCAACCATTTTCCATGGGGACGGGTTGCATTAGGTGTTGTTGTGGACACATTCCGACGGTTTTAAGACACAATAGGACTTGGGAAAGAGGTAACTTTCGAGTGCGATGGATTCGCTCACGTTCTGCAATTCTGGGCATACGAAGCTATCCTTCGTGTTCCATCATTTTGTGCATTTCCAGTTACAGATGGGAGGACGCGCATGCCTCGGATGCTCAGGTGGACCTCTCCAGATAAACCTACATTCAAAATGTTGAGTAAGAAAGTTTTCAACACTTCCGATGCCGGGGACTTAATGTGCGAAGATGTGAGTATGCTATTCATTAAAATATTTGTTTATTTATCAGTAGTTTAATAAGTGTACATAATAAAACCGATATAATTCTGTTTTGCTATTTTTGTCTGAAGAAATCTCAACCCAGGAGGTTAGAACCCAGTGAGGCTGAACTGTGTGCCCATTACTATAAATTGGTTGTTGATTGGGAGAAGAGGATTCTTATTGATTCCCCACCTCCGCATCATATATTGGGAGTAGACCCGTACATCCTCTGTCATACAAGTATGTCAAAAGATAAATGAAAGTTGGCTGAATTGGGATCCCCTGAAGTCCTGATTAAATCTTTTTTAACACAGTGTCTCAAAGAAGGCTTTGAAAGAATGGAAAAGAGGCACACACTTCTAGAGACACAGTTGGAAGAGGCTAACAAAAGGAATGATGAAATGTTGACTGTATTGAAAACCATAACTGAACATTTGGGTTGCAAAGACATCAAAGACACTAGTTTGTGAAGATCTCCGGGAACTACTGAGGAGAGTTATAAGTTCTTGTTTAAACTTGTTATATGTTGATTATACAGTAGAAAACATTATGAATCAAACGTTTATTGAGATCTCTTGATTTCGGTGCAGGTATAGGGATAAATAAAGAGACAGATTCAAGCTGCAATTCTTTGGAAACGGAATATGACCACACAAAAGATTGCCACACGCAGCTTGTTCTTTTTTTAAGTTCAATTTCATTATTTGCTAATAGGTATACCATATATATTTTTTTTTTGCAGCACCACTTCGAGGTAGGGAATACATCCATTGATAAGGAGTTCATGAAATAAGATCCTCGCCAACACTGCTTGCTGTTATTTTATCATATATGTTGCTTGTTGCCTTGCAATATTTGAGTTTATTTGTAGTTTGTATGACTTAAAGAACCTGTAGACAATAAGATGAAGACATTCAATTTATTTTTTTCATGTTGATTTATGGGGAGTTTCAAACTATAACCAAAGTTTTGGGCTGCCAAATTGAAAGTTTTGGCGGTACAAATTGGAGGGAAAAGGAAAGTGATGACACTACATATGAAGCGGTTTCTTTATTACACAATCATATGAAACCAAATAATATCGTCTTCCTCTTCTTCATTTCCCTATACTCATCACAAGCTGGTTTGCTTTTGTAAAAAAGATGCTAGGACATGCGTGTCCAAGAAGGAAAGAAGCAAAGGTAGGTGGTTTCATACATGTCCTGACTCCATCAATGGTCTAGGCTGTAAATTTTTTGTTTGGGATGATGAGATTGAAGTTTTTAAAAAAGGAATGTTTTTTGGAATGATGAAGAAAATCGATCCACTCATGTTTGAAAATGATGATCTTGCAAAACGAGAACAAAAGGCAAGAGAAGCTGTTGAAATCTTGGAGGCCCAAATCAAAGACCAAGAACACCAAATTCTCTCCCACCAAAGAGAAATTGCTAAACTGCAGAAGCAAAAAAATGGATCCTCATTATCATAGCTATGTGTTTATGCTTTATAATGTTTCGCTATTAGTGTTATTTCATTTCTTATTATTGTAACAAAACAGTTGCAAAGTATGACGTATCTCAGTTTTTTATATACTCATGGAGTTATTTTTATCTTGTAACACAATTCCTAATTATATTTAATTAAATTTTAGATTTGTGTCAGTATGTTTGTTTGTATTATCTTGACCTCTTTTGACTGACAGGAGTAGATATGTATTTGACCAAAATAATGGAGAATTGACCACAACAGTTTTACCCACTAACATTTGGCCAATTTCCTGTTATTATTTCCCCAAACTTAGTCATTCGAAAAAAATCACAAACCAATGGGTGATTCATCCAGTAACCCACAAGATAGGTTTTTGTATGGGTTGGGTAGTTGGAATAGGCTTGTCGCTGAGGTTATGGTTGATTTTTTGGTGACCAAGAAAGAGGAAGGACATTGGAATCCTAAATCATCCAATGAACAATGCATTGTGAATTTGCAAAATCATATAAACTCCACTTTCTCATTCGATTATACTCGCGGGGGTATAATTGCTTGCATTGATGAACTCAAGAGACGATGGACTCTTTTTGGTTCAGTCCTTAATATTTTTTATGTTCATTGGGACAGAGTGACGAACAGGATGTATGTGCCCCATGATCTATGACAGAGGATACTTCAAGTAACAAATCTATAGATTGGAGAGAGGAAATATGTCTTTCACCTAATTTAAAGATTGCTTGTACTCTTGTATTTTCTAATGTCTTTGGTTTTGTAAAATTAGAAAAATATTTTCGCAGAGGCATACACACACGAAGGAGACCCATTGTATCTACGACTATACAAAATTTTCAACGCAATAGAACGAGGAGCAGATGACCCAGATGATGATGAGTTTTTCCCTGCCACATACTGTGACTATGATGAGAGAAATGTCCCTGAATTGATTCAACAAGACCCAGATGAGGAACTAGACTATCTAGATGATATAAGCTTCAGTTCGGGAGATTCTGGAAGTGACTGATAATTACATCTAAATCTATCGCATTGTATGTGTTATGTTGTTGGTTAGAAATGCTTATTAGTATTTTATTAGTGGTTTGTTGTGTTCTTTATGCAATTTGTGTAACTTAATTCGACTACTTATATGGACTGCTAATGTAGATCCTTGTGGAATACTTGTGTGGATTACTTTTATACCTATGGATTTCATTGTCTAGTACCTGTGTGGATCACCGTGTGGAATAATGGGGGGAAATCATTGCGTGGAATACTTGTGTGGAATAGTTGTGGAATTGATTGTGGAAATACTCGTATGGTATGCTCGTGTGGAATACTTGTGTGGTATAGTTGTGTGGAATAATTTTGTGGAATACTTGCGTGGTATAGTTGTGTGGAAACTTGTGTGGTATAGTTGTGTAAAATACTTGTGTGGAATAGTTGTGGAAATACTCATGTGGTATGTTTGTGTGGTATGCTCGTGTGGAATACTTGTGTGGTATAGTTGTGGAAATACTCGTGTGGTATGTTTGTGTGGTATGCTCGTGTGGAATACTTGTGTGGTATAACTGTGAAAATACTCGTGTGGTATGTTTGTGTGGTATGCTCGTATGGAATACTTGTGTGGTATAATGTGTGTGTTTTTTTGTTTTGGGTAGGTAGATTCAACTAAACATACTTGTACGAAGGAAAGTACATGATTTCCCCCCCATAGTGGAATACTTGTAACGCTAAAAATATTCATGATTACATAGTGGGAGTAAAAATACGAAAATAGACATTAACAAAATACGGAGGCCTAAAACATAAACATTGTAAACCAGTACATATGCCTCACAAAATCACAAAATAAAAACAGAAATTCTTTAGTTCTTGATGAATTAAACGCAATCAAACCTATAATCATAAAGCCTATACGACCTAAACCCATATCTACGGTGAACTGAAAGGGGATCAATACCATTAACGTTTGTGTGGAGGCTTCCACAAATTTTCAAGCTTTTAAGATTCGACAGATTGATGAATAGTCGTTCCAACATGCTCCTTCTACACAATTCAACATTGATGGCGATGTTTTCAACCCCCTGCATAGACTCCACAATCGCCTCCACAAATAATGAACCGTCATCGTCATCGTCATCGTTGGAAACCTCAGCATCAACATCGTCATAGTAAGTCACAATTTCGAAAGACTTTAGCATTGGGCAAGCCATGCCAATGACACGAACATTTTCAGGAGTGAATTTGGGAGCCGAGTCAAACTTCAGTTCAAGCACTTTCAAATCTACCATCCTTGAAAGAGCAGAAACTAATCCACGAGGGGTCAGTCCGGAAACAGGATTTATGACTGTAATCCGTTGAAGGTTAGGAGCCCTATTCGATGAAAAAGAATGTGTTAATTTATCAAAGCAATGGAACAGGGCAAAATACATTGAACAAATACCACGATCACGAATGGAACAGGACATAAGGACATAATAAATTGAAAAATAATGTGTTAAATTATCAAACCAATCAACAAGTACCACGATCACCTTGTGGAATAAATTTACTTAGAACGGCACATCAACAGTTTGGGCAAGTAAGGAGGGCAAAATACAGTTAAAATCGTATTTACCAAAATGCATATTTTTTACGAATGACCCACAAAGTCTTATAATGAACACTTAACAAAAAATAAAACAACTATAATCATAACCCATATGGCCTAACTTACAGAGATTAATTTCACATCAAAACAGGGCACCTTCTTTCGAGACCATGCTTACATAGATTAATTTCATTCTACTACTACACCAGACTCAAAGACATTATCAACAATTTGGAGACCTTCATCGAAACAGGGCAGGACATATTCTTGTCTATTTCACATCACCCCTAATTAAATCACGACAATGAACGACATGTTTTAAATATCACATATTTTTCACAACAGCAAATGCTAATTGAATAATGATCTAAACCCTAAATAAACATATACGTCTATAATCATTATTTCAATACAGTAAACTCCAATAAAGCCAATTTGACTGGATATGAAAATGAGAAAATGAAGAAATCAGAAAAATTTACCATATCCCAACATAGGCCAACAACGAATCATCCCCAAATCGTTCGATCTTGAATGACTTCAGTTCACCGGCTGAAAGATCAATAGCGCCGCGAGCCATTATGTTGTAACGAAAATCAAACTCCGAATTTGAGACATTATTGAAAGAAACGTCTCTCCACAATGTCGATTGGCTAGCAGCTTCCATCCATCTTAGACATGTCAGACGTACGGAAAACATAATTTGCTCACTCGTAAGACGATTGAAGATATTATAAAAGATACAATCGGGAAGATGGTTCTAAAGGTTAAAACGACGACGGGAGTTTGAGGAAGAGGAAGACATTTTTGGTCGAAATGTGTTGAGTGATGAAAAAGTGTTTAGTGAGGAGGAGTAAAATTCTAGAAAATAGTGGGGATTATATATTGTCTGAAAGGGTTTGATGATGGCTTGCACTGGATACGAAACGTCTTCTCCGTTCAAAACCCGAGAAATATGATTAACCGTCTAATCAACATTCACCGCCGGTAATAACAGTCGTATTTTTCAAATATTATATGAATAAATTTATTAATTAAATTGGTTTATTTATTTTTTAATGGAAGGGCCATATTTGTTGTCATATGATTAGTTTTTTTACAGTGACAAAATCTAGTATTCCCGCCATTTCTCTTGGTCATCTTTAATTAATGTCCTAAACTAAATATTGAAAAAGTGGATAATGTTTAAATTGAAAAAGTGTTAGTTTATATTCACTATACAAAAATAAATGATGCTGCTGAAAATTGACTCAAAATCACACTTACTTTGTAATAATCTAACCTTAGTTGTTGTGACTCGAATTAAATGCTAACCTTCATTAAAAAAAAAATGTATAACACTTTCTAAATTCATCGAGCTTGAAATATCTCACAACTTCCGTCCAAATTAAATAATATGACTACAATGTTTCCAACTATGAAACAATAATTGGGATTATCACACAAAACTGTCAAATTTTATAGCATTAATGAAAAGTAATAAATATGGAATAAAAGTATTAAACATAGGAGTCTATATTTTTTTTTAACCAAAATTTCATAGGAGTCTTACAATGTGCGCAATTTGAATTTTGGTAGATTATACTTTTAGTATATATTAATTTCAGGCAACCTTAATTAATTAAAAAAATTATATATGTTAATTTGGTTGGTTATACTAGAAGAATTTATTTATGTTATACAAAATTTGAATTTTTTAATATAACGAATCTATTTAGGAAAACACCTAATTTCACTTGATTCCACACAATACCCACCTCACCAACTAACTTTATATACCGGGAAATGTGATCATCATGGCATAGCCACCACCCTACATCTATAGGTGTAGATGACATATTTTTACCAACCCTTTACTCAAGCATTTTTTATAATTATTTCAAAACCCAAACCACTATCCCATTTGATGTTAACTTATTAAAAATGGTTATTTAAGGAAGGGGTTAATGGAGGGTAAGATTTAGGGACTTTGATTTTGTAGCTATTTAGCTTTCGCCGATGGATCTGCTTTTATGGTCCATGGTATTTTGTTTGAATGTGATTATTAAATGAAAACATTTATACTCCCTCCATTTCAAAATAAATGTCTTTTTAGCTCTTTGTATTTTTTGCAAAATAGATGTCTTTTTAGCCTTTGAAACACTTTTCAATGCATATAAAGTAGCTTATAGATTGTTTTGAACCAATGAAATCATTTTTTTCAAGAATAATAGCTTTTGTATTGGTGTAATCTTGATGAATATTAGGTGTCTTAATATGTGTGAAAAACCCTAAAAAGACATTTATTATGAAATAGAGGGAGTATTATTTTATTTCCAAAAATTTGTTAATTGCAAAATAAATGTCTTTACAACTTGTGTGAATAATGTGCAATGTTTTTGGAATATTCGATTTTGTTGGTCCCGGTACAAGACTGAGGAATACCTGTATGGGGTGGGGGGGGGGGGGGGGGAATACACGTATACCAATTTTTCAACCTTAAAACTGACTGAGTCCCCTTTACTCAGAGTGGTAAAGAACTAGGAGCTGATAACACACCTACTGACTACACTTGATGCGGGTCAGTTGGCTAATTATCAGTTCAAGTTCAGTGCGGAAATGTTTGAGCCCTGATAGTTTAAAGTCTTGTTTAGTTTGCTTTCTGAAAAACTTGTTTTACTCAATTCTGAATAGTGTTTAGTAGGGCAGTGCTCCTTTTTGAAGATCAGACTGATTGATTCAAGCCTGATAAACTGAATGCAATGAATGAACAAGTAATATAGCAGGTATGCACAATATCAAAGCAATAAGAACACAACAAGTTTAACGTGGTTCAGAGTCTCAAGCTCCTACGTCCACGGCCTGACTTAACAGGAAATCCACTCAAGGGATTCTTGTTTTTAACGTGCCAAGGTGCACCAAGATCAGCTAACCTCACTGATCTATACAACTCCTCTTACTAACACACTAACTGACTTACTCCCAACAAGCCTAACTTAGGGTTTTGGTTTCAGTTTGGATTCCAACTAGGTTGAGATTATCCTTACAAGGCAAAACTATGCTAAGGATTGGATAATCTCTCTAAGCTTAAGATAATGCTATTTAACTCTTGGAATACAGAATAACTCTCAGTTGCTAAGAAACACTTGGGAAATTTAGATGTTTTCGAGTGCTTCTCTTAAAGGCTGAATGCTTTGAATGCTTGAGAGTTTGAGTAATTTCTGGCTTGGAAATTTCCCGTAACCTTGAATGGGTTCAAGGTCTTCTGTATTTATAGGTGATTTGAAAAACTATCCGTTGGAGAGATAGCCTTCTAGTCATCTATGTAGAGTGGCTTCAAACGGACATATCTTCATGCAGTAGCCGTCCTTGTATGGATTTGGTATTTGCATTAAATGCACATTAAATGCTTGCCCGTTGAATATGCAGTCTGAATTCAGTCTTCATGTCAGGTTCCGTACGTGCTGTCCTTCTCGGATTGGTCCACGTCATCAGGTTGGTGAGAATGTCAGAACTTATTCCTGAGCTTCAGGCTTGTCTTATTAAGTTCATTTTGTCTTGAGCCCACCGGTCTTGTCCTGACGCTGAAATTCCTTTTGCATTGCTTGGCTATACTCCAAGTCTTCCCATAAGCTCATTGATATCATGTTCCCTTCAGGATTGAGTTAGTAATGACCTCAGGGTCATACTCTTCATCACCGACACTTACTCAGCCAACTTAGAGGATTGCCATAAGTTCAGGATGGTGCTCTTCATCTTCAGGCTCTTAGTCTTGATTGTCACCAGTGAGTTCTCCTCTCACTGAGTACCTGTGAAGTGTAAAATGACTAAGTACAAATCCTAACCATGACTATCCTGACAAAGACAGATTAAGGCAAACATCTTTTCAGGGGCTTTGGGATCTTAATCAAAACTGACAATGTCCCAACAGATTTCTTCATAAATTAATGAAGAAAATTAGAATAAATTAAATAAAACAACGATAAAGTAGAATTTGGGGGTTAATATTAATAACAAAATTTTCCTTACATTCCAATAAATAAAAAGTACAATTAATTGAGAAATACTTAGGATTCCCATCTTGAACGGAAAAGTTTGGCCTCACGTTCGTAATCGCGTGTCGCCATATCGAGTTTCCGTTTGTATTCGGTAATGTCGTCCTCGATACTCCCGATCATTTCGTCCGAAACATAGCCTATTATACAGTCAATCTTCTTCCGATATTTCTCAAGCAAATGGCTAAACACCACCACCCGGTCATTAAAAAAACTCAAATTAATCTCTTCCATCTCCCGCATCGTACGGGCCGCCTACAATAAAATTTTGCTGATGAGATTTCACATATACGGAGACACCAAAAATATATACCCAAAACTATTTGTAAACCCTAAATAAAAGGGATTTCTCAAAAAAATTTATACCTCGTCAATTTTTTGCTGGCAGACAAGGCCTAAATCTTCTAGTCGGGCAAACTTCCATTTCTGCTGATGAGTTAGCTCTATCATGTATTTATCTTCCATTTGTTGAAGTTAAATGAGTTAAGAGGGAAAATTACAGATGATTAGATGGATGAAAAATAACTAACCAATGGTTGGATATTTAAAGACCAGATTCCCTGTTGGCGAAGGGTTGCGTCCTTTTAATCTCCCAAGAATGAAATGATTACATGAATTTTTTAATATTGTTAAGAGGGGTGCGTTTTAATTTCCCGAAAAATAGTTGAGACAAAAGGTGGATTTATGTAGATTGAGTACGTGGAATTGAATTTGGGGATTGTGGAGGAATATTGATATTTAAGGAGTGGTTAGTCAATGGTAGTGGGAAACCCTAAACAAATATAATTCAAATATGGACTGATTATGTGCCCAATATTAGATTGTGGTAATGTTATGTAAAAATAATTATAATTAAAGCAATGCGGATCATTTATAAATTGAGGAGCAGGATTATAGTGATATTGAGGAGTGGTTGGTCAATGGTAGCAGAATTTTTGGTTTATAAATGCGGATCATTTAAAAAATTTATTTAATTTTTTTTTTTGAGGTTTTGATTACATACATGTTTAAATAAAGCAATGCGTTAATATAACTACTCATTTTTAAAGTGTCCCAAATCAAGTCCCATTTTTTTAATTTTTCCCCAATATAAGGCTTGTTCTACATTTTTGTGTCTCAATTTAAGACCCAAAAAACAATAATTTCTTTAAATTAAATTAATTCAATATGGAAAACAAAATAGAGACGTTCGTCAAAACATGTTTCAGGTTCTTCATTTTTTTTGGAAGGAATGAGCCTAGCCTAAACCCCACTCCACTTTAAAAAAAAATTAAAATTTCTCACCCAACATTAGTTTTGATTCTTAATCTCATTATCCAATTCTAGACCTTTCTAAACCCTAAACATACGTGTAAAAATAAAAGAACGTTATAATTTTTTAGTACTATTCATATATTCCCAAATGAACTTATATTTAACATATTTTTTTTAGATTAATATGTTTCTAGTAAAAAAAGACATGGACTAGACATAAATTTTTTCTTAATATTATTCATATATATTGGACACATCCCTAAAATACTGAGTCCGTTTAAATCTTAAAAAATTACATATTGATCAAAGACAACACCCATATGTGCAAAACAACTTGGATTAATAAAAAGCATAGCATGATTGTTTACAAACTAAACCCAGAATAAAATTACTAATACACTCCATGCATCGCTACTCGAAGCTCTCAAGATATGGGAAAACAGAGGATGGAACATTAACTATTGGTTGGTCATCAATAAAGAAGAACCTCCCCTAAACACAATCTTGTTTCGTCGTGGCTCCACAAGATAGAGCGAATGTAAGTTAATATAGCGCGGTATAAAAATGGGTACATCTAGGGTAACTTCATATCTTGTCCAGGAATTAAGAAAGTGGTAATTTTCCAGAATCCAAACATCAACAGGTTCGTTAGGAGTGTAGAGCCACCTGGACAAAACCAATTTTTCATTGTTTAAAGAGTATAATTTGTAATACAAATTGCTCTGGGAGATGCACTCAGGTACATTGATGAGCGAGAATTGTTGGTGCTCCAAATTAAAAACTGATAGGTATCGAGAATAAACCCTCCAGTGTAGACATCAATTGGCATAGACACCATTTCCTGATATGAGACTTTCGTGAGGATGCTGACTAAGATCCATCCACTGAGAGGCATTCCTAGAGAATATCTTGACCTCTGAGAGCCAAATACTACTGTGGAACAGAGAGATCCGGAGGATATGATAATCGTCATTCCTCTCGTTGTAGCCCAACCTAAATAGTGTGCGTGCACCATTCACCTGGGCAGGGAAATTGATTGGTTCAGGAGGCACATAGGTACGCATCCCTGTAGTTGGATTGAGTAGGAAAAAAACAGAATTCCCGCCGCACGCCAAATCTAGACCGTATTCAAAATCTCTAAACCCCCAAACGAGGCGCCTCAATACAGGACCACCATGGACTGGTGGTTCGTATTGGAATGACATGAAATGATCCTCTTCTTGAAGGAGTATGCGGACTTTATTCTGGAGCCTCATTTGGGCTCTGTGCCTTTACACAGAAGTGAGATCTGATATTATACGAAACCACTCCTTAGACAGGATCTTACACCTAACAACGAGCTTAGAAGACAACCTAACAAATATTTCTCCTATGATTTCAGGGGGAAGATGAACAGTGATTTCCATTTTGATGATCTTTTACTGGATAAATTTTGCACTGGAAAAGGTAGAGTTTCTGGCATGACATTTGGGTGATTAAATAACCATAGGGTCTAATTGAAGTCGAATTGGGAACGGGTCAATGAATCAGCCGCTTGGATTAGACTGGGATTGGGCATGGCTGAAGGCGCCGCTTCGATTGGACTGGGATTGGTTTCGGTTGTCAGAATTTGCTTTTGGGGGAATAGGTGTTGGCGCCATTTATAAGAAATTGGCACCACACTGTGATTTTTTAGTAATTTTTTTTCTGGCCCTAATTTTATAATAATTGGGATTATTCGAGTTTGGTTTGAAAACGAAGGTATTAACTGCCGCTATGAAGAATAGTGTGGACTGGTGTGGAATAGTGTGGTATAAATGTGGAATATTGTATATTGGGTTGCAAATAAACTACCGCTATGTAGAATAGTGTGGACTAGTGTGGAATATTGTGGTCTAAATGTGGAATAATGTATATTAGGTTGCAAATAAACTACCGCTATGTAGAATAGTGTGGACTGGTGTGGAATAGTGTGGTCTAAATGTGGAATAATGTATATTGGGTTGCAAATAAACTACCGCTATGCAGAACAGTGTGGACTGGTGTGGAATAGTGTGGTCTAAATGTGGAATAATGTGTATTAAATTGAAATATAGTGAAATGACGTGGAAAAATGTGTTCTTCTAAGAAGATAGAGTTTTATTAACATATTCTTCTTCCTTGTCAATAATGAAAATATAATATTTAATGGCGTAACGTTAATGAGAAGCACAAAATAGTGCACATTACTTATAAAATAATTATTATATGGGGAATTATGTGGAAATATGGGGAGAAAATAATTAATAACTGTATTCCACACACTTAACAACCCACTCCACTACACTCCGCCTCATTCCACATGAACTATGTTGTTTCCACCACCCAAAAAATTGAACACAGATAATAATGAAATGAACATGCATCTACAAGTTAGAATACGCCACATTCCATTACAATCCACAAACTTAACAATACACTCCACTACACTCCGTCCCATTCCACATCAACTACGTAGTTACCACCACTTAAAAAAACTAAGACAAATAATAATAAAATAATGTATATATACAAGCTAGAATATGCCACATCCCATTCACATTACAACACTTCTCGAAGTATTACAAAATTTACCAAATAGCAGAATACAGATCATTAATTAATATTCCAAAGTTGAATGTTAGTACATTAGGAATGACTCCTTTGAGGAGGACGACAGGATGATTCTGGTTCATCCAATTAATGTAACTTTTTCCAGAATTTAAAGCCATGAACACATGGCAGGTTGCTTGATTGTGGTCAAACCCATGACAGCGTGCGCATTGTTGTCTCTTGCGCTTCTTAGGCTTCAGTTCTATTTTGGCTTTCTTCCTGCTCATCCTTGGCCGACCAGCTTGCCTTTGTATAGGTGGGGGATTGCATACAACGTCTTTCGTATTTTCAGAAACACACCAGTTTTTCGGATTGGGTACGGGCATTACTGAACCCGCCCACATTCGTCGCACACTATCAGATGTGTAGCAAATATCGACATACCTACTCACTTTCAAATTACGCTTCCTGTAAAAACACCAATAAAGCAAGCAATGAACGTACAACATAAGGAACAACCTAAAACCATACTTAAAAAAAGCTAAGACAAATCTAAGACAATAATTCCTAAATTCTAAACACATGTCAACATTATTAACGAACCAATAAACATACTAATCACAAATATCAGCAAAATTAAACTGTAAGATAAATATACATCGTACCTGATGGCAGCGTGTGCATGAACGCATGGAATACATTCTTTTTCAAACTAAAAGCATGAGCAGGTACGCTTATCCAAGTCGACCATACAACTGTTGTTTTCCTTGGACACTGTAAACCGATATGCAGTCACCTGCTCGATGCTGTGTGAATCGACCATTATTTGTTGCCTAGAAAGGATATCGGATACACGCGAGCAAAGGTAACCAGGCTCTGAACCTAGCTCAGTACTCCTTTCATTGAACCAATCTTGCATAACATGTCTAATTGCTTCTAAAACATAGACAATTGGCTTATCACGTGCCCAAAGAATTTGACTGTTCCACGACTCTGCACAGTTTGACATCATGAACTCATACCGATGAGTTTTGTAGTGAACTCGTGACCAGCGATCAAACCCTTTACTTCGTAGAGATTCACCCAGTTTACCTTCAGAAACACTATCAAGAACACTCATGCATCTACATATGATTCCAAATTATTTAAATTAAAACACAAGAGTAAGAACTCAAAAACATGTTATGCAAAAATAACTAAAGGATAAAGAATTTACAATTTAGATGTACCTGTTGAATTCATCAGGAATATAGGTATGTGCTGCTGATGAGAAACACTCTGCCACAGTCCTCCCATATTTAACATATCTCTTGTTTAGATGGAAAAAATACAAACCATGAGCTACACCTGGAAAAACAGTCTCAATAGCATGTATTATGTTCAAGTGTTGGTCAGACACAATTAAAAGACCTGGAGGTGAACCAAAGGCTTCTCTTAATCGATGAAGGAATCACGTCCATGACTCATTGTTTTCTACAGCACCAATGCCTATAGCCAGGGGAAACACTCGATGGTTCACATCTTAGGTAACAACAACAAATACAATACCCTTGTATTTTCCCTTCAAGTGAGTTCCATCCACAACTATAACAGGCCTTACGTGTTTAAAACCCTCGATTGAAGCACGAAGCGCAAAAAAATATATTTGAAACTACCATCATGTTCCCTTAAAAACTTCATTTGAGATCCAGGATTTGCAGTACCTAGCATTTCCAGGTAAGAAGGAAGCATCTTAAATGACTCGAGATGATTTCCATATATTATGTCGGCCATGCGATGCTTCGACCTAAAGGATTGGCCATACAACACTTCCATCCCATACATTTTACTCAACTCAGTTTGGATACTCTTGGGTGTGTAGACATCCTCACTGTCCTTCTGTTTGTTAGCAAATATGGACCCAAACAATTTTGAAGGGAGCCTTCTTGGTCGATTGCGATCGGGATCAAAACGACAGGTGTGACTTTTACAAAGGCTGAACCCCCACACCCCTTTCGTGGACCTTGCATTGATTGCAAAGGAACAGTCCGAATTAGGACAGACCGCAGCCCATCTCTCAGTACATGACCGTGCAATACGAAACTCTAAGTGATTGTTAAGATGGTGGAGACCAACAGAGTGAACCATTTTTGCTTTGGAAAAAAAATACGTCTTTTGGGGATAACTGTCCAGGAACGTGCTTTTGGAAGGTTGGTGGGGAATGTACTTCCTGGGGATGTAAATTTTTGGGGATGCGTGGGAGCAACCAAGGATCAGGAATAGACAAATTAGGTACTGGAAGTGTGGGTACTGGGGGTGGGCAGTCATCTTCATCCTCTGATTCATAGGAGGAGTATGAAGATTCAGAACAGTGGGGACTACTTAACTCTTTGTCACTATCTATAGACACTACGTGATCGGGAAGATTTGGGGGAAAACTAAAATTATTAGAAGCTAAATCCTCCAAACCATTCACATTTTTATTTTGAACATATGAACTTGTCGTGCCCTGCTGACCTAAATCTTCACAAATGGGGATTTCAAATGACTTACTACACACATAAACCTTGGGGGCATCTGAACAAGTAAGAAACGACTCGACATCATCATCGTTCTTAATCTCAACAAAAATATTTTTACCCTTAGATGGAGATCTGAATTTTGCGAGTTCGAAAAATGTATAATATTTCCCGCAGCTAGTTGGACCACAAAATTCAAGAACAAGTCTACTAAAGTTAGTGAGCCTCATCTTCTGCTCAAATATCCTTACAGCACCAAAACTACCACCAACATATTTCGAATCTTCAAAATATCCATTATAATGTACACCCAAAAAATTCCTTGTCTTCATATCTATCCATGTAAAACAATGAAGATATAAATTAATGCTACAAACTTAAGTTACAGTAAAATGGAAAGGTGATGCAAATGACAATTACAAGAATTCGGAAACAAAACAGGGTAGTTAAATACGGTGTAAAATAACTGTTCAAACTTAAATTCAACGCGCAAATAACAAGGAATAACAAGAAGAAAACCAATCAATGTATATTGTTAACGAAAAACCGGAGCCCGAAAGCTTTGAGAAAAAACATGAGCCAAAAAACTGAGAGTAAAAAAAGAATATGTACCTTCAAATACCAAAACTTGAAGTTAATTGTAACAATTTGCGAAAGCTTTCAACAAAATACGTTTTCTGTTTTCACATTCGCGAAAAAACCCACCTCCAATTCGATTGATTGCTTTCAAAAGTCAACGACAAAAGCCACCCACGTTTTTCGTTTTCTGTTTTCAGGGGTTTAGAACGAATTTGAGGGGGAAATTGAATTTGAGGGGGAAATTCGATGAAAAGAACAAATTTGGCAACAATTCGGGGGGAAATTGAAACTAAATCGATTCATGAACAAATTCTTTTCTTGCCATTCGGTCAGCTCAGGGCAAGGGACTCAAAGAACATAAAATGTTAGTTTGGGGATATAAATGTCATTTTACCCTTAAAATGGTTAGAAAAGAAATTTTACAAATGTTTAGGGCATTTTTGACATACAACATATACAATATGCCTAGAAAAGAATTTGCCCTATAAAATAATATGTATTCCATAATCAATGTGAGGTAGATAGTAGATATTTAGAATTCGGTGCATTCAAAATTATTCAATTTACCACATCAATATACTATCAATACTACGGCAAAAAATTGACCAAATACGGTTTTGCATAATTCATAACAAGAGGATCACTGTGGTATAAAGTAAAGTTAAATAGTAATGTATAAAGGGTTCGTAGTCATATATATTATTAAGTTAGTATAAATAAATATGCAAATATGTGGTTAGTAAAAAGGTTTTTAATAATATCCAACCTTTCCTATTTAAACATATAGTTGTAAAAATATATGACGTGTCATGAGTTTTTTTCATTTTATAAACCAATTTCTTACAGGGCACATATTAGTATTTTATATATTTATTAAACTATTGAATTACATAAAAATCACTAGAACAAATTGGTTTAATTAAGTTATTAGGCGTCATTTTTTAAATTAGAGGTTCATTCATTATACAAATAGGCCCATATAATAGGCCCAAGAAACTATACAATTGTAATATTAGTATATACTAGTATATTACCCGTGCGATGCACGATCGGTATATGTATAATGTGTATTATAATTTTTTTTAAAAATTAAATAAATGATATATATTTAAGGGAGTTTTAACTCTTGACAAAAGACAATTTCATTATATGAGATGAGTTTTTATTTTCGTATTTACGTTATACTTACCTTTAAAACATGACAAAAATTTCATCTCATGCACATCGTTTCATATAAATTTTTTCTAAATTTTTTTTTGTACTTCCTAAATGTTTTAAAACTTATGTAGTATAGAAATTTGTAATATTTTTATTAAAGATGACATTATTCGTGCAAATTTAAAGAACATGTAATAAAGAAGGTGTAATTTAAAGATAATTTCAGTTTGTGCAAATTGGTACTTATGATTTTTTTTTTATATATACATCTAAGATGACTCTACACTTTATATATGGTATTACATCTAACTTATAAAACAAAATTAAAATCCTCAATGTATTTTATAAATATATAGTAATAATTATAATTGAATATTTAAAACATCCCTATATTATATTTAAAGCAAGGGTACAGATGGCGTTTGGCGCTCGGCAGGCGGTATATGGCTGTCAAGGGCCAAGGCCGCCTAGACGGCCACCAAGACTTTTTTTTTAATATAATTTTTTTACCTGTTTAATATTTATCAAAGTAATAATGTTCCACATTTTCAACTTAGTTTGTTTATTATCCAACTTCGGTCGTCTAGATTTGTTAATCCAACTTAATAATTAAAGTAACTAATTAATATAAAAATATTAATAAAATATTTAATACATCTCCAACAAAATGTCCAAATTAATAAACTAGCACAATCCACAAATAACAAAATGTCCAACTTAATAAACTACCACAATCCATAAGTAACAAAATGTGCAACTTAATAAACTACCACAATCCACAAAAAAAAAAAAATGTCCAATTTAATAAACTACCACAATTCACAAACCATAAGTAACAAAATGGATAGTATTAAAAATCAGCAATCCATAAACTACCACAATCCACAATCCTTCAGCCCGCTTATATATTTTTATTTTTATTTTTTTAATTATATAACATTTTAAAGTTATTAAAATTAAAAAAAAAGCCCTAGGCACCGCCGAGGCCGCCTAGGCGCCGCCAAATGAGGTTACCGCCAAATACTACCGATTTGCCCTAATAGTTGGCGGTAGGGGCTGCTAAGTCGCCTAGGCGACCTAGGTGACTGCCATTTACATCACTGATTTAAAGTACACTTATAAATATTATTTTAATAAGTGTTCCATAAACATATGTGTTGCTTATATATATTATGATCTTATTTTCTCTTTATAAGTTGCTTGATAGGGCATCCTATTTAAAATAGCTTCGAATTTATTACCCTACAAAATGAGTTTTTATAAGCTCAAATCAACAATAAATTGTCTTGGCTTCCTACCCCTACAGATTTAATATGGATTGAAAAAAAAAAACTTCCTACAATTTGTTGAGCAGTGTAACATACATAATCACTACTAAATTTGTATCCCCTACTATTATCCCACCTCAAATAAAAAGATCTACAATGTGGAGCGTTCATGTTTCAATATTTGCATGAATTTTTTTACTTTTCGTGTCTCAAATTAATATTTTATTATAATAGTTATGATTCATCTTATACATGAAACAAATCTCATTTACTATTTGCTTATGAGTTTATGGGGATTCAATAGTTAGTTTAAAGGAGAATATGACACAAATATTTAAGCGGAGTATCATTTCTTTTGTATGAGATAAACCGTCTCACACTAAATTTTTTAAAATTTATGTAACACGGAAAATTTTATTAACAATGAAAACAAATCTCATTTACTATACTACGTGACCCATAAGTTTAAAGGAGGCAATGACCCAAACTTTTTTAGTGAAACATCGTCTCATATATGAACTCATCTCACACAAAAATCCCTCATAAACAAAATATTTTGTTAGAAACTTTTTATTGCTAAAATCAATATTAGAATATAAGTTACAATAATTAGAGGGAAAAAGGATATAAAATAAACTAATCAAACAAAATCTAATAGTACATTTTTCTATATTTTTTTTAAAATACAATGAAAAAAAATACTTTATTGATTAATTGCACATTAATTATGTTAAAATATTAAATATCATATTTATCAAAATTAGAAAAAACTTTTGGTATGATTTTATAATTAGTTACTATTTTTAGACTATTTTGTTATTATATTAGTATAGATTTAGAAGTTAGTGCATAAAAAATTATTCCATCTTATTGCTTTTTTCAAAAAAACATCACTATGGATAATTGGATATAATAATATTATAAAATAAATGAACAAATTGTTGTTTTGCATAACTCTTGACCCGAGAATCACTGTGGTATAAAACAAATTAAAATAGAAAAGGGGTTCATAGTAATAATAATAATTGAATTAGTATAAATTAATATGATATTAGTATAAACAAATTTTATAAGATCAAATAATTGTTTTACACATATATTTTTTATACTATATGATGTAACATGAGATTTTTTTCATTTTGTTAATCCATCTTACCGTTCACTTTCAACATTATTTTAGATGTTTACTAAATAGTAGAGGATAATAAGTTCGTATCTAATAGCTAACATGCGGAACATATCTATAATCTATAATACTATTAAAAGTGTCTTATCTCCATAAATTATTTTCAGACCTTTTTGCCCTACACTTTTATTTCCTGCCATTTTTCCCCTTCTCCTTTAATCCCTTATCCTAATAATTCCTTTTTCAAATTTTGGTCTTTCTCCTCCTCGGCCCCCCGACGTTGGCGGTGGTCAATGCGTCCACGACCCCTATCGCCCCTACGTAAGCAATTTCTGCCGTTGGATGCGGTTACCCGATTCGTAGCCGGACCGAGTCTCGCTGATCCGGCGACCCACTAATCTCCGATCAGGTAAATTTCCGATCACTTTCATTGTTCAACTCTATCTGCCATTTGCATCCCATAAATCGTCGGTTTCTCTTAAATTCGCAACTAATTGATTAAACTGAGTGGTTCTAGACTGAAGACCTAGGTTGGTTCTGCAGAATAAGTGGGTTTGTATATGTTGAAGTTCGTCGTTTTAAGTTTAGATTTTAGAAATGATGTTCCTTTGTTTGAATTTTGATTTAGCCTATGTGGAAATGCATTTTCTGATGAACATCTTCCAATGCCAGAATTTGCTCCAGTGGATGCGGTGACGGTCGTCCATGCCGTGAGGCCGAGGAGGAGAAGTGGGTGCCAGTGACCAAGCTTGGTCGATTGGTGAAAGACGGAAAATCAAATCCATCGAGCATATCTACCTTCACTCTCTCCCAATCAAGGAGTTCCAAATCATTGATACCCTTGTGCCCGGATTGAAAGATGAGGTGATGCAAATCATGCCGGTTCAGAAGCAGTCCCGAGATAGTCAGAGGACCCTGTTCAAGGCATTTGATGTTGTCGGACAACAACGGCCACGTCGGTTCCAAAGAGGTTGCTACAACAATTTGTAGCGTTGTATGTGATCCCTGTGAGGAGAGGTTATTGGGGTAACAAGATTGGGAAGCCACACACTGTGCCGTGTAAGGTTACCGGAGAGTGTGGATCCGTAACGGTGCGGATGGTTTCAAAGAAGGTTCTTCAGTTTGCTGGTATTGATGATCGACTAAGACTCTCTGACACTTTGTCAAGGTTTGAATTGAGTTAGATTTTTATGTTTCTTCATTGATTTATTTACTTTCGATTTATTATTGGTTTATGCTCATCATTCCTATAATTTTATCATTTAATATGGATAATTATACTATTGTGGATTCATTTACTTGTTGGCGCTTAGATGATGGGCATTGTTGAATTCATTTTTTGTTTTCGTATTGAATATAGCCTTGCCTTTGTTCAAATAATGATCTAACATTAAATTAGAAGAATCGTGGGGGGTGTGATGCCTCTTGATTAGTATAGATTGTAAGACTCGGGTCTTTTGGCAACTGCTGGATAATCGCATGATAACTTTGAGGATATGATGACTCATTTGAACTATGTATCGTTTCTGGGTTAATCTTTTATTTTTCTGTGAGTAAGTTGGAAATTAAGTTGGCTTATAATATCCCATTGAAGGTTAGGGTTTCCTCATATCGACACCTTTTCGGGTACGGTATGCAGTTCGCAAGAGAAAGATCGATTTAAGCAAGTAAGATACCAAATACTTAATGGCTTCACAGTCCTTTAACCAGATTATGACTTATATGCAAGTATTTTCTGCACCTAAGAGCATCTGGCTTCAACTACTAATTTGAAAATAGTTGCAGTCTTTATAACTATCAGTTTTGACTTAAGCATTTGAAATGGGAATAAAAGGTTTTCTGGTGACATCATGTTTACACATATTCTGTTATGTGCAGGGTTGAATTTCTTGTCCTGGATGAAGCTGACAAGCTTTTTAAGTTGGGTCTGGTCAAGGAGGTTGATGCAGTGGTCAAAGCATGCTCAAATCCTTCAGTCGTGCGTTCACTGTTCAGTGCAACTTTGCCTGATACTGTTGAAGACCGTGCACGTACAATTATGCCTTAGCTATGGATTATCATCGAGGTGCTGGGTTGAGGTAATAGGCATGCGTTCTGCTTCTTGATTTCCGATCATATTTGTATGATTTGATTCTGGCTATCACAAGTCACGATGAGTTGAAATTGGGGTCATGTTATCATTGATTTGTTTCAGTAGTTATCATATGTTAGGTCCCGATTCGTATGTCAATTAACACAAATCTATTGACTAGCAATTGTACTGTCATTATATATGTGTATACATACATACATTTATATAATCTAGATGCCTCTCTTTTTGGGAGGAAACCTGTGTTGGAAGAATAAACTTTCACTATGTGCTTTGCTCTGACCATTATAATGTAAATAGTATATACCCTCAGTAAAAAGTTGAATATTCTGGATTTCGGTTAGTGGGGGTACGTCTAATAATCTACCTTGTGTTACTCTGTACAGGTGCGAATTGCACGTGGCATAATTTAATTAAGGTTTCCTGTGTTTCTATCTCTCTTGGCAGGTTGATCAACTTGTTTTTTAGGGACACAACTGCTGTAACTAGAAAATGCAAACCAATTCAATCTGCTATTCCAGGAAGTACTTTGGGCCCAATCCAGATTGGAGCATTTCTGAGTGGAGGAGTAAGTAATGAATATTCTCCAATGGGTGTTGAATCCTATCTTGACTGCACCTTTTATGCTATATGTATCCAATGTATCTGAGAATATATTAGAGAAATAAAAAAAATATTATTTTCTAAATTCCTGTGCAGACATATTAACTTCTTAATAAACCTTTTACAAGCTCTGGAATCAAGCAAAAATTATAGTCTCCAACCTTTTAAATACATTCTTCTATTCCTCTCTATTCTGGCCTATTTTTAGTCTTTATCGAGCAAACCCACAAAATGTTCAGTACTTCAGTCATTACAATATCAAATCCAAGAGAGGTCTGACTTACGTTAAGCTGCTCAAGGCAAAGCTAGAACTAAGGCCTCTCTTTCTTATCAAAATAAAAGTACGATGCAATTGGTATGTTTTGATAAGAATAAGATACAGTATCTACTATGATATTGATCTACGTGTTTATGTTAATAGTTGTTCAAATTAATGAAGTGCAGCCTCTTTTATTTGTTGTAGAAATTACATGGCACTCCTGGAGTTCATAAATTAGAGGGTTTTACCGGGAAAGAAGTTTTGTCCTTAAGGGAGTTGCTCATAAAATTTTATTAGACAGTCTAGGTTCGCAAACAGAGTACATAATCATTTATGTTAGAAATGATTTCTCATTTGCAATATTATGTTCTCTTTCAGGTTTGACTTGTATTTCCGAAGAAATCCCTTTGGTGGGGAATATACAATTTTTGCTGGTCTGGAAGAGTGCATAATGTTAATTGCGAACTTTAGATTTACAGAGGTTAAAATTTCATTTATCAGATCGTCCTTACCCGTATCGTGCGAGGTATATTGTTTCCATTATATGCACCGGTTTTTCTAGCGATCTGTTTAGTTCACATGTACAAGTAATAAAATTTAAGTAAACTTGTCTTATACATGTGAAAGAAAACATGCATGTTGTATCAGTTTTCTGCAAAAAAGTTTATCTTTTAGCCATGTATATACAATAACTGCAAGAAGGTAAAAGTTTAATATTTCTTCAAGTAGGTAGATTGCAAATATAAATGAAGAAGTGCAGAACTGTTGGGACATTGTCAGTTTTGATTAAGATCCCAAAGTCCCTGAAAAGATGATTTGCCTTTTGTTTGTATTTGTCAGGCTAGTCTTGGTTAGGTTTTGTACTTAGTCATTTTACACTTCACAGGTACTCAGTAAGAGGAGCACTTACTGATGACAATCAAGACTTAGAGCCTGAAGACGCTGTTTACCATCCTGAACTTATGGCAGTCTTCTAAGCTGCCTGAATAAGTCTCAGCGATGAAGAGTATGACCTTGATGTCACGCCCCAATTTTAATAATAGTAATTTTTCTAAAAACACATGATTATTTAAAATTAAAAGACGTGAACGGAAAATTTGACATAAAAATTACTTGGTAAACAGTGGAAGACTTGAATATTAATAACATTTTAAAGACAATTTAATTTAAAACACCAATTGTACCAATACAATACTATTTCAAAAAAAAATTATTTTACTAACAAATAACTTTGGATATAATAAAATACTTTGCAAGGAATTTAATTAATAAATGATAAAATTTAAATTGCATCCACCGCCTCTCCCAGCTGTTAGCTCTTTGATCTGAAAAATGTTAATGAAATTGGGGTGAGCAAAACAACAACTCAATGGGGTTCCCTTTGTCACAGTTAAATATCACATACAAGTAAAATCATCAACTCACATAACATGCATACTCAATACTTGTTCCAAGGCTAAACCAAGGATGCGCTGGCTATACCAACGATGCGTTAGCTGAACCAACGATGCGTGGTTTCCCACGAATAAACATGCGTTAACGAATGACTTGAAAAGCCATAACATGCGTCAACGAAATTTCAGTAAAATTATAAGCGTACAATTTTGCAAGTAACAATATCACTCACATGAACATTTAAAAGTAACAAAGCGAAGTAAGAACCCCACCTGGAAAAATATGTCGTGGATGAAATGAATGCAATAACCTCAAGCCTACTCCTCGCAGTTACTGTAGCCTAAAATAAAGAATTAAATATTCTTAAAAAAATAATTTCTTAACACATCCTCAATTTAATCGCATAGATCCTATCATTTAATTAAATTTGCTACTTTACTAAATCCATGAAACCACTGTACTGACTATGTTAAAATCATACATGAACTCTAAATTACACTCTTATCTTAATCTAAAAAGCTAAATAATTAATGTAATCTTCACTAATATGACTAGATCCCAAATAATTATTTACTACTTACAACTCTCGCATGTATATATACTCTAATACCAAAAAATGAATTAATAAAGAACTAATATTTTAAAAGTAAATTTCCCAAAAGTTTTCTTATATAATTAACTACTCACCTTTGTATAAAAATAAAATAGCAAGCGTATATATTCTTATATATGTAGACTCTGATTAATTAGCCATTGAGAAATTAGTGAAGTATGGTAAAACTAATTGCTTTAGCGCATGAAATACATGTTCAAAAAAAATGAATTTTAACAAAAGAAGGGTAGAGAAAACATTACTCAAAAGGGAGACGAGGCTGCTTTTGGTCTACAGAAACTCTGATGAAAAATATTTTCGGTAGTTTGATTTGAGGGAAAGATCTGATATTAAAGAAGTGAGAAGAGTTTGTTGAGAAATATTTGGAAGAAGTATTCAAAGGTGCGTACGTGGTTTTGTTTTTTTTATTCTAGATAAGAATGCAGTGACTTGAACAGAACGTAATTATTAAAATTAAATTTTAAAAGAAATAATAAACTCAATAATTTTCTTGTTGAGATATTATTGAGTTGAGATTTTGAATCCAATAAAAGAAATAATAAATTCTTAATTCTAGTCTAAATAAATAAATATTTAAAATAATTAAATTAATAATTTCTTAGGTCTTACATCCTACCCTCCTTAAAAATAAATTTCATCCTCAAAATTTAATAGCAACTATTGAGTTGAACGAGGACACTCATATGCTCTATGCCCCGACTGCTTGCACCTAAAGCATTTTCTCTGTTGATTAGGCGTGAAATTGTCATGATTCGTAGCTAAAAACGCCCTAGTTTTGGTCGAATTTATTGAGTTTTTAGAGCCAAATGAGTACTATTTCTATACATTGATGAATTTGTCTCTTTGATACTCATAGGTGAATCGAGGACGAAAAACGGAGTTCGTAGGACTTTGAATCGACTCAAACGGATGCCCGGATGAGAAGATATCGAAGAAATACGATTGGTATTAGTACGTGAGAAGAAAAGTGTTAGTTGCAAAGGAAGGAAGGCTCATTCGAGCATCATCACTCGAGCGCCCCGCTCGAGTGACGTAGATCGAGCGCCTAAAATATACAGAACATTTGGGCCGCTCGAGGGAGATAGCTCGAGCGCCCCGCTCGAGCACCAGAACCGCTCGACCAAGAGAGCTCGAGCGCCCCGCTCGAGCTCCTGATCCGTTCGACCACCATAGCTCGAGCGACCCGCTCGAGCGGGTCTGCTCGAGCGCTTCCAAGGCATTTTCTCCAACTTACGTTTTTTTTGGCCCACGAGTTCACGAATCGGCCCATTGCATATATATATCTCTTCCAAACACGTTTTGAAGGATCCCGAAACGCACCACATCACTTTTACACAGAATTTTTAGAGAGAGAAGGAAGAGAAGAGACGAGCAAGTTTAATTTTATGTTTTTGAGGTTTTTGCTTACGAATTCACATTACAATTTCTCGTTTTAGTCGGTTCTTAATATCTTGTGTTCTTTAATACGTTGAGACCTCGTTTTGCCATTTAATTTCAGTATTCTTTTATATCTTAAAACCCTAGTTTATGTACGATCTTTTCTTTGATTTAATTACCATGTTCATGTTCGTCACTTGTCTAATTGTTATTGTTTACGTTAAATCTATGTCTAGCTAAAACCCTTGCATGCTTAGGGTAGGATGAACTCGTAGAAGTAGGTTGTGGGTACGTAATTAGGGTAACTTGTGACGTTAGGTTTTAATTCTCTTGGTTAATGAATTCTTAAAATTAATCTAGACTTCGCTCTTAAATTTCATTCGAAAGGTGTTAGAGAGAGGACGACCGTATCACTCTTTAACAACGAGTAGACTTAACGAGAGGGTTTAGGAAAGGTTAATTCATCTACCGGTTTAGCGAAGGAGGACGACCGCATCACCTTAGTTAAATTAGGGTCTCATTAATTAAGCACAATCTATTAGCTTGTTAGTAGATTCGTGAAGTCGAGTGTTAGGGTAAAGTATTAGGGTATAGAATCTTGAGCTTTCACCTTGCATTCTTATACTTAGGTTATTTCTTGTGTGTCACGGTTATTTTAATTATCGTACCAACTCCGTTAGTATACGTAGGAATTCCTATCTTAAGCATCATCATCATTTATTTGGAAACACCCTTTGATTCTTAGTTTAATTTTGCTTTTTGCATTCTTAGGATAATTTTAGTCTTTTAATTAATCTTTCAAAAACCCAAAAACATTACACTCATATTAACTACGACGCGTAGATCTTCAGGGATCTGTTGACATACACATTTTCCCTTGGGTTCGATAATACTTGATCTCTATACTTGCCCATACTACTGTGAACCCGTTCTCTTGCGGGGTAACTACTAGTAGAAAGTTAGTGTAATTCGGTTCAAGTCAATGGCATCGTTGCCGGGGATGGCGTTGTATGCTTTTTGAATAGGACCTGTAGATAGCTTAGTAGTTAGTAGTTAGTAGTGAGTGATTTTATTTTTTGTTTTTATTCTTTATTTTCATTCGTTCGGCAGTTGCGTTTTGATCATTCTGCTAGTGTTTCAGGTTTATGAAAACACGCTCACAAGGCAATATGAGCGAAGAGAGGTTACCTGCAGATCCTGAGACAATAGCAAGAAGGAACCGAGCCTTGTTGAGAAGGATGAACGCTGCCGACTTAGGGAAAGAACCAATGGACATCACTAATGAGTTGGAAGATGCCGAAAATGAGTTTAACCAGGGGTTGAACCGGGTTGACGGCACTTAGGGCAACACCAGTAAGAACCAAGATCCGTTAGGGGATAGTCAGAGCCAAAACCCGGGTGCACAAAACGTTATCAATCCAGCTCAGAATTTTGTCCATAATCCTCTGAACAACCCTGCTTACCCACAAAACCCAAATAACCCTTTCAACAACCCAGTATACCAACATTACCCATACCCACCATACCCTTATCCACCATACCCATATCATCCACCTCCTATTTACAACCAACCACATGTGTACCAACCACCTCCAGTTCAACAAGTACCCGCACCACCTGTTGCTCCTCAGCCTGTGCCCCAGAACGTAGATCACAATATGGCTATTCGAGGGAGGTTTGCAGCGCAGTCACAGCGGTACTATGATGGAGTGGCATTGCCTCCTGTTGAGGTAAACAACCTCTCGATATCCCCGGGAATTTTAAAGCTGCTTACCGAGAATCAGTTTAAGGGGGTGATCGGGAAGGAGAATCCTCACACACATCTGAGGAGCTTTCTCATGATAGCCTCTACTTTCAATTACAATGGCATGTCTGAAGATGCCAAGAGGTTTAGGCTGTTCCCATTCTCATTGACGGGAATTGCCAAGGAGTGGTACGATAATACGCTCCCGCGGAGAGGTATTACCACTTGGGCCGAGCTCGATCGTCTGTTCCTCGAGCGATTCTACCCTCCATCTAGGATGATCAAGGCTGGAATTGAGATCTCTTCCTTACGTCAGAAGCAAGGAGAGGACATACGTCAAGCGTAGGAGAGATACTCAAACATGCTGATAGAGTGCCCGCAGCATGGGTACAATGAGGGAGATGTGATGGCATTCTTCTACAGTGGTGCCAACAAGGCGGGGCAAGACCATTTAGACGCCTGTGCGGGCGGAGCATTCCTGAATCAAGGAATAGAGAGGTGTAGAGAGATCGTGGACAACATTGTCACGAATGCCGGGGCTTGGAATGGAGATCCAGATTTCCAAAGAGTTAATCAGGTGGAAGAGGGTGAAGGAACGAGAAGGCTATTGATGTCCATGATGGAGAAGATCAACAACCTCGAGTTGGGGAAGAATTTGGTTGGAGAGCATGCAGTAGAGAATGAGATAGCAGACCAACCAAGTGGACAGCAAGAGGTAGCTAATTACATGGGAGGTCCGTATTACAATCAGAATGGCTACCAAGGTGGAAATCAGTATGGAAGGCTTTCTTATGGCCAACCATTTGTACCTCCAGGCCCACAGCCGCCTCAAAATCAATGGAGGAACACACAAGGAGTTCAAGGAGGCTGATTAGACGTGAAATTGTCATGATTCGTAGCTAGAAACGCCCTAGTTTTGGTCGAGTTTATAGAGTATTTAGAGTCAAATGAGCATTATTTCTATACATTGATAAATTTGTCTCTTTGATGCTCATAGGTGAATAGAGGACGAAAAACGGAGTTCGTAGGACTTTGAATCGACTCAAACGGATGCCCGGATGAGAAGATATTGAAGAAATACGATTGGTATTAGTGCGGACGAGGAAAAGTATCATTTGGAAGGATTAGAGATCACTCGAGCGCATTGCTCGAGCGCCACCGCTCGAGCGCCTTACTCGAGCGCGCAAACGTACAGAACAATTCTTGCGCTCGAGCAGCTCGAGCGCCACCGCTCGAGCGAATTGCTCGAGCGCCCAAAACATACAGAGAAGATTCAGCGCTCGAGCAGCTCGAGCGCGACCGCTCGAGCGAATGCATCATTCGAGCTACACAGCTCGAGCGGGACCGCTCGAGCGTTTTGCTCGAGCGCCCATATACTTTTGCCTCCGGATGCGTATTTTCGGCCCATTAACTCCCGTTTCGACCCGTGCCTATATATACCTCGTCCAAACACGTTTTGAAGGATCCCCAACTTTTAGACATCACGTTTCATAGAGTTTTTAGAGCGAGAAGGAAGAGAAGAGACGAGCGAGCTATAGATTTACGGTTTTGAGGTTTTTGCTTACGAATTTACTTTACGATTTCACGTTTTAGCTTCGATTCTTAATAACTTTTGTTCTTAAATACGTTGAGACCTAGTTTTTGTTAATTAATTTCAGTTTAATCTTTTGCATATTAAAACCTCAGTTTATGTTCGTTCTTTTCTTCGTTTTCGTTATCATGTTCATGTTCGTCACTTGTTTAATTTCTATTGTTTACGTTCAAACTATGTCTAGCTAAAACCCTTGCATGCTTAGGGTAGGATGAACTCGTAGAAGTAGGTTGTGGGTATGTAATTAGAATAACTTGTGACGTTAGGTTTTAATTCTCTTAATTAATGAATTCTTAAAATTAATCTAGATTTCACTCTTGAGTTTCGTTCGAAAGGTGTTAGAGAGAGGACGACCGTATCACTCTTTAACAACGAGTAGACTTAACGAGAGGGTTTAGGAAAGGTTAATTCATATACCGGTTTAGCGAAGGAGGACGACCGCATCACCTTAGTTAAATTAGGGTCTCATTAATTAAGCACAATCTAATAACTTGTTAGTAGATTTGTGAAGTCGAGTGTTAGGGTAAAGTATTAGGGTTTAGAATCTTGAGCTTTCACCTTGCATTCTTAGACTTAGGTTAATTCTCGTTTGTCACAGTCATTTTGATTATGTACCTGCTCCGTTAGTATACGTAGGGATTCCTATCCTAAGCATCACCATCTCTTATTTGAATCCAACCCTTAGTTAATTCGTCTGCTTTAGTATTTTAGTTTAGTTAGTTTATTTTAGTTTTAATTAATCTTTATAAAAATCCAAAAACAATACACTCATATTAACTACGACGCGTAGATCTTCAGGGATCTATTCGCATATACACTGTCCCGTGGGTACGATATACTTGGTCCTTATACTTGCCAATACTATAGTGAACCCGTTCGCTTGCGGGTGAGCGATTAGTAGAAGTTAGTAAAATCGCCTCAAGTCAATGGCGCCGTTGCCGGGGATGGCGTTATATGCTTTTTGAATAGGACTTGTAGATAGCTTAGTAGTTAGTTGTGAGTGACTTATTTTCTGTTTATTTTTATTTGTTCAGCAGTTGCGTTTTGATCCTTTTGCTAGTGTTTCAGGTTTATGAAAACACGCTCACAGGGCAATACGGGCGAAGAAAGAATCCTGTCAGACCCTGAGACGATAGCCAGAAGGAACCGAGCTTTCTTGAGAAGAATGACTACTGCTGGAGACAAAGACAACATGAATCTGGATGGAGATGGAGACTTAGACAAAATAGCTGCAGAGTATACTGTTTTAGTGGAGCAGGCGGTTGGAGTTGAGAGCAGTAACCAGCAAATACCCATAGGGGAACCGCAGAACCAACTCCCAAACCCGCAAAACTCAATCAACTCTGCACAAACACAACCCCAAAGCCAGAACCAAAACCCTGCTTACCCACAAAACCCAAATAACCCTTTCAACAACCCAGTATACCAACATTACCCATACCCACCTTATCCTTACCCACCATACCCGTATCCTCCACCCCCAGTCTATAATCAACCACCTGTTTACCCACCACCACCCCAACAAGTACCAGTACCTGCTGCTAATCCTCAACACGTTCCTATGAACGTAGATCACAATATTGCTATTCGAGGGAGGTTTGCAGCGCAGCCACAGCGGTACTATGATGGAGTGGCTTTGCCTCCGGTTGAGGCGAACAACTTCTCGATATCCCCGGGAATTCTAAAGTTGCTTACCAAGAACCAGTTCAAGGGGGTGATCGGGAAGGAGAATCCTCATACACATCTGAGGAGTTTCCTCATGATAGCATCTACTTTCAATTACAATTGCATGTCTGAAGATGCCAAGAGGCTAAGGCTGTTCCCATTCTCACTGACGGGAATAGCTAAGGAGTGGTACGATAATACGCTCCCACGGGGAGGTATTACCACTTGGGCCGAGCTCGAGCGTCTGTTCCTCGAGCGATTCTACCCTCCATCTAGGACGATCAAGGTTAGGATTGAGATCTCTTCCTTCCGCCAGAAGCAAGGAGAGGACCTACGCCAAGCGTGGGAGAGATACTCAAACATGCTGATAGAGTGCCCGCAGCACGGATACAATGAGGGGGATATTATGGCATTCTTCTACAGTGGTGCCAACAAGGCGGGACAAGACCATTTAGACGCCTGTGCGGGCGGGGCATTCTTGAACCAAGGCATAGAGAGGTGTAGGGAGATCGTGGACAACATTGTCACGAATGCCGGTACTTGGGGTGTGGATACAGATTTTCAGAGGGTGCATCAGGTGGAAGAGGGAGAAGGAACGAGAAGGCTACTGATGGCCATGATGGAAAAAATCAACAACCTCGAGTTGGGGAAGAGTATGGTTGGAGAGCATGCTGTAGAGAATGAGAGAGTAGACCAACCAAGTGGACAGCAAGAGGTAGCCAATTACATGGGAGGTCCGTATTACAATCAGAATGGCTACCAAGGTGGAAATCAGTATGGAAGGCCTTCTTATAGCCAACCATTTGTACCTCCAGGCCCACAGCTGCCTCAAAATCAATGGAGGAACACACAAGGAGTTCAAGGAGGCCAGCAGCCTCCCCAAAACACATGGAGGAAAAATGAGAATTTTTCTTATGCTAACCCAAAAGCTGGTATTACTGTTCCTGCAGGTGTTGATCCGAGTTCTAAACCTCCTGGTGGAGAAGGCGGTGCATCAACCGAGAAGATGTTGAGAGCTATTCTTCAGAAGGTGGAAGAAGGTAGCAAGCGGTTGTCATCCTTGGAGTACGATGTAAAGGAGTTGCATAAGAAGGGTGATCAACGTGATCAAGAGCTCCAGAAGATGAATGTTGAGTGGACTAGAACTCAACAAGAGAACAATCGAAGGTTCACTTCTTTAGAGTTCCAGATGAGCCAGATTGCAAAGTCAGTGAATAGAATGCCAGAAGGGAACCCGAAAGAGCATTGCAAAGCGATCCAGCTTAGAAGTGGAACCAACTATGAAGGGCCTCAGATGCCTGCTGATTCTGAGACGCCCCAAGTTGAGAAGGGGATTGAAAGTGAAGGGATTGAGAAGCATAAAGATATGGATGAGTCCCAGAAGGAAGAAGAAAGCATTGAGAAGGGTGAGAGAGTTCCTAAGTGGAAAAAGGCAAAGGAAGCAAGGGAGAAAGTGAAAGAGACCGAGAGAGATGAATGGGGGGTACCCAAATCTGTGATACCCGTCCCATATCCACAACGCTTCATGAAAAAGAAGCTTGATGAAAAATTTGCTAAGTTCCTTGAAGTTTTTAAACAATTACATATTAATATTCCTTTTTATGATGCTTTGGAACAGATGCCGCATTATGCAAAGTTTCTGAAGGACTTGATTGCAAAAAGACGGCGAGTGGATGAGCCGAAGTTGGTGCAGCTGAACCACGAGGTGAGTGCATTAGTGCACAAGGCGCTTCCACCAAAGCTGAAGGATCCCGGGAGCTTCACCATCCTATGTGACATTGGGAACGGGATCAAGAAGGGAGCGTTGTGCGACCTTGGAGCAAGCATCAATCTCATGCCCCTGTCGCTTTTCAAGAAGTTGGAAGGTGGTGAACTTCAACCCACAATGATGACACTTCAACTTGCCGATCGGTCTATTACTAGACCTCAAGGTGTGGTTGAAGACGTCCTAGTGAGAGTTGGAGATCACATTTTTCCAGCCGACTTTGTAGTGCTAGAGATGGAGGAAGATGAGCACGTGCCCCTGATCTTGGGAAGACCATTCTTAGCTACGGCGGGGATGGTGCTAGATGTGGCAAATGCGAAGATCACATTGAAGGTTGATGATCAAGAAGTGAAGATCTCCCTATATGAAGCCATGAAGCACCCGAAGGAGGATGAGAGCTTGTATTGCATGGATGCAATTGATCCTAGTGTTGAAGACACACCTCATATCCCTAACTCTTCTCATATTCATGAATTTTATAATTCTTCACTTGATAATTTAACCCATGATCATTATGTTCTTGATTATGTTGATAGGGATAAAGTGAAGAAGTTGAAGGATGAAGAGGTGAAGAAAGTGGACGTGGTCCAGTTAGAAGGGAAAGGAGGAGTTAAGAAGAAAAAGTCCAAACTCAAGAAATTGTTTAGTAAGACTCCTCCAGATAGAGGAAAGAAGGAGTTGAGACCCATAACACTTGGGGATGAGAAGAGAGCAAAAGGGCTCATGATGGTGGGGCATCAAGGAAAGGAGTTCAAACACCACTCTTATGAGAGTGAGGGAGGTAAATTTGAGTATGATGTCCCATAAGCTCCTTTGAGCTTGGTCCGGCATGAGGACCTTAAAAATAGCGCTGAATGGGAGGCAACCCATTTTTATTTGCTTTTGAGTGTTTTTAGTTATTTTCCTTTTATGTTACTAGGATGTTGTCGAGTCGTATGTTTAACCTCGTACTTGAGAGTTTTATTTTGTAGGCTTGTCTCTAAAGGAGTATAGGTATCATGGAGTTATTTAGATTGAAGGAACCAACTTGTGACAAGGGAGTGTGCAAAGCTATTGAGAGAAATTGAATTGTTCGGTTGAGGTAACCCACAACCCCAAACTTAGACCTCTAGCAAGGTCGAAGTTTGGGGGGGTGGAGTTTTTTTATATGTTTTCTTGTTACATTGCACCGGAGCACCCCTTATCTTTGAGTTGAGTTAGTTATTTGCTGCCTTGAGATGCTCCTTGGGCTATTATTAATTTGTTTTGTTACTCAATATTTTATGCCTATCAATCACCTTATGCTTGTTGATTGCTATCTTTGAGTAGGATTTGATGAGTAGGGTGAATTGTGAGGCTGAGTTAGGAGTTTTCTTGTGTGAGTGTTTGAATTTGAGCTGATTTGAGAAAGAACTTGTATGCTTGTGAATTTTTCTTTTGAGTACTTGTGTGATGAGAGTGAGAATGCACTAGGACTAGCATGGATGTGAAAGCTGTGAGCTTTTGAGCCTTATGAGATTTTGATGCATTAATTAATCTCTTCGTTTGTGAGTGGATCGTCACCGTAGAGGATGCTAGAACTTGTGTGTGCTCTTGCTTCTTGATTGTGTCTAGTTTGATATGCCGAATAGGATCTTAGGCCATCTTTGATTTAATTGAGTCACTTAGCCAAAATTTTCCTTACCAATGACATTGAATCCCTTGTTAGCCCCTTTGAGCCTAAAGCCTATTTTATTTGCTAGCACATATGAACACTATTCCAATTCCTAAGCCTTTTTGTCCAAATTTGAGTGGAGAATAGGAAAGTGTGAATATGAAGGAAGTGAATTGAGTTGAAAAAAGGAAAAGGTTGTTTGTTGAGTAAATATGAGAAGAAGGTGTGATGAAGTTTTGAGATGTGGGAAAAAGAGAAAGAAAATTGAGAATGAGCAAAAAGAAAAAATGAGTTCATGTGTTTGTGCGAAAAAAGAAAAAAAGTGAAGTGATTGAAAAAAAAAGTGAAAAGAGTTAGAAAAAAATTGAAGTGTTGAGAGAAGTGGAATTGAAAGAGTGTTGATTGAATATGTTTGAAGTAGTCTGTTCCTAATCTCGAAGTGCCAAAGTTTGATTTTCTATTCTCCATTCACTTTAGTCACTTTACCTTATATTGTTATCCCACCTGTCCAAAGAGCCTACATTACAACCTTGAGAAAAGTCCTTTTTGATTCGGCATTGATTTCTAGAGTATGGTCGAAGTTGAGAGCATTTACAAGCCTATGGCTGCCAATTTGTGTGATTGATTGATTGAGTGAGTCCCTTTATCATTGTTATACACTTGTGAGGGAGTTAAACACATCGTTGAGTGCACAGCCATGCTTGATCTTGGTGTTTCTTGTTATTGTTGCATGAGTATGATGAAGGAAAGTGAGTGAGTATACGGGTGATTGACTTTTGAAGCTTGAGTTCATTAGCTTGCATGATTGAGTTTTCCTACTCATTCCTAACAATTTCACTTGACTTATTATTTCATTGCTTGGGGACAAGCAATATGGTAAGTTTGGGGGGGTTGATTAGGCGTGAAATTGTCATGATTCGTAGCTAGAAACGCCCTAGTTTTGGTCGAGTTTATAGAGTATTTAGAGTCAAATGAGCATTATTTCTATACATTGATAAATTTGTCTCTTTGATGCTCATAGGTGAATAGAGGACGAAAAACGGAGTTCGTAGGACTTTGAATCGACTCAAACGGATGCCCGGATGAGAAGATATTGAAGAAATACGATTGGTATTAGTGCGGACGAGGAAAAGTATCATTTGGAAGGATTAGAGATCACTCGAGCGCATTGCTCGAGCGCCACCGCTCGAGCGCCTTACTCGAGCGCGCAAACGTACAGAACAATTCTTGCGCTCGAGCAGCTCGAGCGCCACCGCTCGAGCGAATTGCTCGAGCGCCCAAAACATACAGAGAAGATTCAGCGCTCGAGCAGCTCGAGCGCGACCGCTCGAGCGAATGCATCATTCGAGCTACACAGCTCGAGCGGGACCGCTCAAGCATTTTGCTCGAGCGCCCATATACTTTTGCCTCCGGATGCGTATTTTCGGCCCATTAACTCCCGTTTCGACCCGTGCCTATATATACCTCGTCCAAACACGTTTTGAAGGATCCCCAACTTTTAGACATCACGTTTCATAGAGTTTTTAGAGCGAGGAGGAAGAGAAGAGACGAGCGAGCTATAGATTTACGGTTTTGAGGTTTTTACTTACGAATTTACTTTACGATTTCACGTTTTAGCTTCGATTCTTAATAACTTTTGTTCTTAAATACGTTGAGACCTAGTTTTTGTTAATTAATTTCAGTTTAATCTTTTGCATATTAAAACCTCAGTTTATGTTCGTTCTTTTCTTCGTTTTCGTTATCATGTTCATGTTCGTCACTTGTTTAATTTCTATTGTTTACGTTCAAACTATGTCTAGCTAAAACCCTTGCATGCTTAGGGTAGGATGAACTCGTAGAAGTAGGTTGTGGGTATGTAATTAGAATAACTTGTGACGTTAGGTTTTAATTCTCTTAATTAATGAATTCTTAAAATTAATCTAGATTTCACTCTTGAGTTTCGTTCAAAAGGTGTTAGAGAGAGGACGACCGTATCACTCTTTAACAACGAGTAGACTTAACGAGAGGGTTTAGGAAAGGTTAATTCATATACCGGTTTAGCGAAGGAGGACGACCGCATCACCTTAGTTAAATTAGGGTCTCATTAATTAAGCACAATCTAATAATTTGTTAGTAGATTTGTGAAGTCGAGTGTTAGGGTAAAGTATTAGGGTTTAGAATCTTGAGCTTTCACCTTGCATTCTTAGACTTAGGTTAATTCTCGTTTGTCACAGTCATTTTGATTATGTACCTGCTCCGTTAGTATACGTAGGGATTCTTATCCTAAGCATCACCATCTCTTATTTGAATCCAACCCTTAGTTAATTCGTCTGCTTTAGTATTTTAGTTTAGTTAGTTTATTTTAGTTTTAATTAATCTTTATAAAAATCCAAAAACAATACACTCATATTAACTACGACGCGTAGATCTTCAGGGATCTATTCGCATATACACTGTCCCGTGGGTACGATATACTTGGTCGTTATACTTGCCAATACTATAGTGAACCCGTTCGCTTGCGGGTGAGCGATTAGTAGAAGTTATTAAAATCGCCTCAAGTCAGAGGCCAGCAACCTCCTCAAAACACATGGAGGAAAAATGAGAATTTTTCATATGCTAACCCAAAGGCGGGTATTACAGTTCCTCCGGGTGTTGACCCAGGTTCTAAACCTCCTGGTGGAGAAGGCGGTGCATCAACCGAGGAGATATTGAGAGCGATCCTTCAGAAGGTGGAGGAAGGTAGCAAGAGGTTGTCATCCTTGGAGTACGATGTGAAGGAGTTGCATAAAAAGGGTGATCATCGAGATCAAGAGCTCCAGAAGATGAATGTTGAGTGGACTAGAACTCAACAAGAGAACAATCGAAGGTTCACTTCTATAGAGTTCCAGATGAGCCAGATTGCAAAGATGGTGAATAGAGAGCCGGGAAAATATCCTTCCATGCCGGAGGGGAACCCGATGGAGCATTGCAAGGCGATCCAACTTAGAAGTGGAACCAACTATGAAGGTCCTCTGATGCCTGCTGATTCTGAGACGACCCAAGTTGATGAGGGGATTGAAAGTGAAGGGCTTGAGAAGCATAAAGATATGGATGAGTCCCAGAAGGGCAAGGAAAGTGAGGAGATTGAGAGAGTTCCTAAGTGGAAAAAGGCAAAGGAAGCAAGGGATAAAGTGAAAGAAACAGAAAGAGATGAATGGGGGATACCCAAATCTGTAATACCCGTCCCGTATCCACAGCGCTTCATGAAAAAGAAGCTTGATGAAAAATTTGCA